>JAWWLV010000030.1:13272428-13296224 GCA_035041135.1 Platyrinchus mystaceus
CTGCCTAATCACTGGACCTATGTTACTTGAGTAGAATTAGTTCAGCCCAAATTCTCTTAATGTCGGATTTGTGGACCTCTTCACGCAACGGAGAAAGATACCTCTGGTTTTAATTTTTGCTTCAGGTAATTGCCATGATCAAAGGTCTGCAGGTGCTGATGGGCCGGATGGAGAGTGTCTTTAACCAGGCCATCCGCAACACCATCTACGCGGCCCTGCAGGACTTCGCCCAGGTGACCCTGCGGGAGCCGCTCCGCCAGGCCGTCAGGAAGAAGAAGAACGTCCTGATCAGGTCAGTCTGTCCCTGAATGCGATGCAAAGCCCGTGGGTTTATTTATGGAACGCATTTATACTGTATAAGCCTGTGTACACAACCAGCCAACATTCCTGGGCCAGCAGCTCCTCCCGAGGTAAATCTTGGGCATGACTCCACCAATAACAACTGTTACGTCCCCACCTCAGATACTTTTCCTCCCATGTGTGCACAGCAGTGAATATTTTCATCTTGAAGTAAAATCAAGCTTAAGCACTACTTTCCCTCTCCCACCCACTCCAGTGTCCTTCAGGCAATTCGGAAGACAATCTGTGACTGGGAGGGAGGTCGAGAGCCTCCAAATGATCCTTGCCTGAGAGGTGAGAAGGATCCTAAAGGTGGATTTGATATTAAAGTCCCACGACGAGCAGTAGGACCGTCAAGCACACAGGTATGTAACTGTCTGAATCTGTGTAGGGAATTAATGGTCTTATAGTCATGTAAGAGTCTCCCACCCTGTGGATTAGCAGCTGTTTCCATGTCTTTTCCACAGTCTTCATACTATTGCATTAAATGTGGCTTTGGTGCCTAATTTGTTGTATAGTTCCCAAAGTTTGCCTTTTTAGGGGTGTAATTTTATCTAGCTCTGATGGTAGTTGCTTATGGGTGCAGAGAGTGGTTGCCACCTGGGAGAAGCATTTTTTGTTCCAGAACACCACAGCTTTGTGTGGTGGTGTCTCACTGGAGAGTACTAACTGCATATCCACCTTCTTCTGAAGCTTTACATGGTGAGGACCATGCTGGAGTCCCTGATAGCAGACAAGAGTGGCTCAAAGAAGACTCTGAGGAGCAGCTTGGATGGGCCAATAGTCTTGGCCATTGAGGAGTTCCATAAGCAGTCCTTCTTCTTCACCCACCTTCTCAACATCAGTGGTGAGATTATGGCAGGGGGAGGCTTGAATCCAACCCTCTCATGCTCAGAAAGGCAAAGGTAGATCAGCTGTGGTCCTCATTGACCTATGCAGAAGATTTTCCTTGATTTTTCCCAAATACTTCTGCCTGATTCAGGCATGTTTCTGTATAGTAATAATTGTGTGAACAGGACTGAGTCAGCAATAGCAAATAGCCACATGTGGTAGTTTATTTTCTAGGACTGGACTTTTCTTTCTGTCCCAGACAAACTTCTGAGCCATTGGGCACAGAATAAATTGGAAGATTTCAGAGACTTTCAGAATCAGAGTAACTCTGAGCCACTGAAGTGCTCCCCCTGAAGCTCTGGGGCAAAAGGAATGATCCCTTCTTTCTTCTTCCATTACAAAGTGCTCAGACAGCATGAACATGGTCTGGGTTTAAAAAGAGACATCCTAGAAAAATATTTCACACCCAAAACCAGTCCAGTCTGAGGCTGCAGCAGCTGTCTCCTGTGCGGTGTCCTCCCTGCTGTCCCCATGGGGTAACATGGGTGCCCTCCCACGGGGGGATCTCCTCTGCATTTCAGAAGCACTGCAGCAGTGCTGTGACCTGTCCCAGCTCTGGTTCCGGGAATTCTTCTTGGAGCTGACCATGGGCCGCCGCATCCAGTTCCCCATCGAAATGTCCATGCCCTGGATCCTCACGGACCATATTCTGGAAACCAAAGAACCCTCCATGATGGAGTAAGAGATGATGGGCTGTATTGGGGCTGTGCACGTGCTGGGGCTTGGGGTTTTGTTTTGGAGAAGGGTAGGCTGGTGATGAGCAGTCTTTTGATGTGGGAGGTAAATAGATGTTTCTTGACTTGCTGTCACATGAATGGTACTGTATGAACACCTCGTTAGCAGACACACAGGGGCTGCTTCCTGGCACTGGCACTTATTTATGTGCCATAAACAGCAGGTGGCAAGTGCTCCGTTGGGATGTGGGCACGACGTGGTGTTACCATCACCTGCACAGTCAGACGGCACGTGTGACCAAAAGGGGGGGTGGGCCCAGGCTAAGCCACCTAAACACACTTTTTCTTTTAATGCATAATAAGTAAGGACAGGCATTGCTGTTATGCAAGTGTAATTATGTTCATAATGTCTTCCTGGTTGGTCTTCTGTTGTATGGCCATTGTCAGAACACTTTGTAGAGTGAGAACAGGATGAAAGCCTTTTTAAAGGTCGGAAAGAAGCAAGTGTTGATTGAACAAGTCCAGCTCAAACACAGGTCTGTTGTAGCTACTTCCTGCAGGACCCAAGAAGTGAGAGGGACTATTTGAGGGGCTGGCAGGAGTGGCAGTGATAGACATGAAGTCAGAGAAAAAGCATTTTTTGCACTGAGCAGGGAACATGCACTGCCTGCCATTTATGCTGATACGCTCCAAGGTTAATTTAAGACATGGTCTGTCTTCTTCCCCTCAGATATGTGCTGTACCCCTTGGACCTCTATAATGACAGTGCATACTATGCTTTGACCAAGTTCAAAAAGCAGTTCCTATATGATGAAATTGAAGCTGAAGTAAGTTCTCTTCATCTTTATTGTATAGAAAGAGCACACTGGGGTCATATTGCCCTGCTTGACAGCTCCACCCAGCAGTTCAGTGAATTCATTATAGGCACCTCCTCAAAAAATATCCTGTCAGACTGAGTTTTCAAAAGATCGGCATTTCCAGGGACCTTACAGACTCTCCTGATTAAGGGCTTCAACCTAGCTGTACCCATGGGGGACTATGGAAACCAAAGGCAGTCAAACACTGGGGACATGGAATAGTCTGTCTGATGTGCAAAGAGTTATGAAACATCAGAGGAAAAAGAGAAATTCCCTGAGAGGGTGATGATGGAGGGTAGGAGACCAGGACCTATAAGAACATGCAGAAACTGTAAGAGGGAAATGTAACTCCAGTTCTCTGCTTACCTTTAGCATGTGAGAACTGCAGTGTGTTTTTTAGATAGTTTGACCTTCAGTACATGTTTGTCTTAAATGAGAGATCTGTGTTGGGTTGTATTGATCTAGCATGCGTAGGAAGGAGCTGTTCTGTGCTGGTGATAACCTCACCAAGTCTTGTTTTTTCTCCCCCAGGTGAATTTGTGCTTTGATCAATTTGTGTACAAGCTGGCAGATCAGATCTTTGCCTATTATAAAGCAATGGCTGGCAGGTAGGAGAACCTGACTGCTGATGGTGACTGATGATATCACTGCATCCAAATTGCTGTTAAACCAAAAGGTTCCCCTCAGGGAGCAGCTGCTGCAAGTAGACAATAACATAGATCATCCCTGTCCCACGGAGCTGGCTGTCCATGTCAGACCAGTGCAAACGGGAAAAATGAATTAACAGTGGCAAGGAGACACAGTTAAAAGTGAAAAAATAACAATTGGCATCCTGAGTAGCTGTCTGAGTACGGTTTGTGAGAGCAGCAGAAGAGCAAACCGAGACAACATGTCCTTACTTGACTTCTGTTTGTGTACCAGGCAGAGGAGTGGAAGCCTCCCATCTCTACAAAGCAGGAATATGCATTTGTCCTCACCCTAGTAAAGCAGCAGGACTTGTTCTCCCTTGTGGAGAGATAGAACCTTTGTGACATTTCCTTCTTAGCAATTTAAAGAATGTGGATGAACTCTAATGAGAGTTTTCTTCTCATGGCCCCAAAGGTGAACCAAGTCTTTGGTGTAACTTTGCAAGGAGTTTTGTCTCTAGGTCACATTTCGGCTTAGAGAAGGAGAGCGTTCACCATCACCAACCAAATGTTGCCACAGCAGATTGGGGACCACCCCTTTACGTGGCACTAGTGATATCTTTCAGCACGTTTTTTTATCTTTTGAATGTTTTAGCCGTAAAACAGGAGCATGGCAGTCCCCAGATAACACCTGCTGCTCTGTGATTTAGGGGTGCAAGCAGAGGTATTAGCATGTGGAAATTTCTTGGCATTCAGAGCCAAGATTAAAAGATGGACAAAAACAACTCTGGAAAGATCCATAGAGAAGCTGAGGGTGTATGTTTCTATTTTCCTGACACTGCTTCTGTTTTTCAGTGTTTTATTAGACAAACGTTTCCGGGCTGAATGTAAGAATTACGGGGTGATCATCCCGTACCCACCATCCAACCGCTACGAAACACTGCTCAAGCAGAGGCACGTCCAGGTACAGTGCAAGCAATAGACTCCAGTACTTGTCCCTCCTGGTCTGTTATCCATTTGATGCTGGGCTCAATTGAGATTGGTTCTGGAATGAGAAGGGCTGAACCTGTTTCTGACACACCGCACTCGAGGCTTGGAGCCCGAGGGGAAAACGAGTTGTGCTCCACATTTCCCTCCTTCTCTCTTAAGTTGACTTTACGTCACCATTTTCACATTTTAGCAGGCTTGGATGTTCGATTTTAAGTTGAGTCCATTAAAAAAAAAAAAGAATGCCTTTTCCCCATCTGTATATAATATGCAAATCTCTTCTTTTCCCAGTTGCTGGGTAGATCAATTGACCTGAACAGGCTCATTACCCAGCGCATCTCGGCAGCGATGTACAAATCGTTAGATCAGGCCATTAGCCGCTTTGAGAGCGAGGACCTGACATCCATAGTGGTAAGAACTGTTATTGACTGCGAGTATGAACAGAGAGAATAATACACTGCCATGGATACAGAGTCAACTGTCTTCTGCTTTCAGTCCCGCTCCAGTAGGTTTCAGGCAGCCATGTATCCTCCTTTATGCTGCTGAGTCTCTACTGTTTCTATTTATGCAGCTTTAATTGCATTATTATTAGACTATTAAGTATCTGCATAAATCATAAGGTGACAGTCAGCAGTTAGAGTTTGCAGAGCTATAAGAGAGGCCTGTAATCTGGGAGAAGGAAATCTTTAATTCCCCATTGGATGAAGGTGGCTGTGACGTTGTTTGTGTGTGTACAGGATTTGCTGTCTTTGATATGTTACGGGAGCATCAGGGTCAAGTAGTGTAAAATTATGTTTCCACCTTTGGAGGATTCTGGGGTGAAAACCAGCCAGTGCTTAGTGGAGAACAAATTAATTTTGCTTCCTTTAGATTCATAAGATATGGGACCAGGACCCCCTTGAGTGGAAGCGCAACTGGCCTTGGCCACTGAATTAAATTGATATCTTTAGTTCTCTGTGTGTGTGTGGATATAAAACCATTCCCCTGGCAATTATATCAGCTGCTTTTTTTGTCATCTTGGTAATATGTTGCATTTGCTGCTGCTTTTTGTGCTGCAGGAGCTGGAGTGGCTCTTGGAAATCAATCGGCTGACTCACAGGTTGCTGTGCAAGCACATGACCCTGGACAGCTTCGATGCCATGTTCCGCGAGGCCAACCACAACGTCTCCGCGCCCTATGGGCGCATCACCCTCCACGTCTTCTGGGAGCTCAACTTTGACTTCCTACCCAACTACTGCTACAATGGATCCACCAACAGGTGAGGAGGGAAAGCAAGGAAGGAGCCACCTGGAAACCCTGCTTTTCTCTCTGTCAGACCTGCCACATAAAATTCACGTGCACTGTGGAGAGATTTGCACTCCCTACGAGATGCAACAGTTACTCTTAAAATGAAGCTGAAGTCCACCATCTCCAGTTGGCCTTGAAGACGATAGTCACAAACTCAAGCAACAGTTAGTGATTGCAAGTGGCTGAGGGTTGGTTGGTTTAGTGGCAGAGCTCTGGTAGCTGCTCATATGTGGGTTTCTTACCTGCCCCAAATGAGAAGAAATCTTGGTAGGTTACACTGATATTTTATACCACCAGTAGATTGGGGCAGGAGTTTGTGTTTCAGTTCATGTAGCTCAGGTGATGAATTCTAATTAGCTTGCAACTTCTGGTCATCCCAGACCGTGCCATATCTGCTCTCAGTTAGCCAGGCTCTGACCACTTCCCATCTCCCATGCCCACCACAGGTTTGTGAGGACAGCGATCCCGTTCACCCAGGAACCTCAGCGGGACAAGCCAGCCAATGTTCAGCCCTATTACCTCTACGGATCCAAGGTCAGTAAATGAGCCACAGCAGCCAGAAGGGGTGGATGTTGGAAATATTTATTTAGGAAGAAAGAAATGCAAGAACTAGTTCAATAACAGAATGGTGGGTGCAAATGTGCAGGGTCGCATTGCTGTGTGAAACCAAAAGGCCATGCAAGAAGCAGATTCAGTGTGCTTTTGCTATTGCTTTCCCATATTCTTCCCCATAACATACCCATATTCGGAGATGCCACATCCATCTAAATGCACAGAGAGGTGAGCACGTTGGTGCTCCAATGCAGTGTTCCTTCCCAAGGAAGGTACCATTTCAGGAATCTCCTTTGTACTTCAAAATAGGCATTACTAAAATACTCGAGTCTGCAAATATAAACTACTTAATACTGACAAAAAGCTCTTTTCTCAGGCTGCAATGACTGTTTATACAGGCACTGTGAGGGCTTGGGAGGTGATACTAGTGTAGGATCACTCAAGTGTGAAACTACTCCAGTGGAGTTTATTTCTTGTGCATATTGATAGATGACTCTGAAGTGAACCTACCTTACTGATGCAGATGAACTAATGACACTACAATCCATCAAACTTGGCTGTTCCCAGAGAGCTGACTTGGATTCTTTTTAAAAATTCTCAGCAAATGACAATATTTTCACACTTAACAAAAATCTTTCCCACTGCAACCGGTGTCTGTGCCTTGTGTTCTACCCTGGGACAGACGGCTGCCATGGATACACAGTCCTCTTGGCAAGAGCTGGGAAGGAGAGGATGAACCAAACCTCTAAGCAGGATCTTGTGTTATTTTGCTCTCATTGAAGGCCATGCTGTGGCAAGATGGCCCTTTTATCATCGCTGTTTTTATAGGAAAAAAAGCAGTGAGGGGAGCTATAGGGACTCTCCCTCATGAAACTGGAGCTCCTCATCAGCACACTGGTCATGGGGACTTCCAGAAGTTCCTCCCTCAGTCCATCATTCAGTGGCTCCTCGGGTGAGCTGCTTCCTTCAAACACTTCTTCAGGGCTGGTGTCAGGATTCTTCAGCCTGGCAGCCTGGTGGCACCGTGCAGACCAGAACTGCAGGCAGCCGTAGGCCAGGAGAGCAAGGAAGCCGAGGAGCAGCAGGCTGCTCAGCATCCACATGGAGGTGGTGGGTTCGTGCTTAGAGCCGCCGAAAACCAGGGGGATTTTGTCCAGGGTGTGGAAGGTGGTGCAGTGGTTGCTGGAGGGGTAAGAGTTTTTGCACGTGATGCAGAGGACATAGATGGTGGATGGCGTGAGGCGGTGGAGGACGAGGGAGCTGAGGGGGTGAGGAACTCGCTCCTCGCGGTGGAAGTTTTGGCGTAAATAGCCGGCAAAGACGCTGTTCCAGTTGGGGCGGTACATGACGTGGTAGTAGTTCTCTGGACAGGGGTTGTTCATGGCCCAGGAGATCGTGGCGCTGGTGTAAGTGATGTTGTGCACTTCGATGTTCATCGTGCCCCTGAAACCAGATGCAGGCACAGGCTGAGTTTCCTGATTCGTGTACAGGCTCAAAGGCCACCGACACCAGTGAAGTCTTTCCACTGGGTTTACCGGCCCTAAAATTGGATTCAGGACTATCCTGGCTCACTGAGGTTAGATGCTAGGTCTTGGATGGCTAAAATTACAAAAGATAAATCCTGCTGTTGCCCAGACTACTGTATCACCCTGCTTCATAACAACAAAAAAAAAACCAGTTGGGGCATAGGATATACTTTAGTTAGATTTATATCTGACTGGTTGTCTAACTTGGAAGCATTTTTTAGCTTTTTTATTTCCCATGAAATAGAAAGGATGCTGCAAATGCAATCAACATAAAGTGATTATTAAACTGGCTCCAACTTGCCTTGTGAAGCTGCCAATCAAGAGATATTTTGATTTTACACCTAAATGCCACTTAAAAAGCTTCATTATGGTTAATCCACTAGTTTAAGTGGCTGCTGCATTTTCTGTACCTTACTTGTTGCTTAATAGAGTTTCTCTTTCTGTTCCTGCAGCATGTCACACTGTAATATCAGGATCTTAAATGTGAAATCTGTAGGTTGGTGACATATAAAATCCACGCTTTTAGGGAAATACAAATATATGAAATACAAGAACAAAGCTCTCCCCCGGCAGTAACAAATTACTGTTTAGCAACAGTCACAAATCACTTGAGCACATCACTCCTTTAGATCCCCAAAGTGCTCTCTGAGCCCCGTTGGGTCTCCCTCCCAGCCAGCCAAGCGCTCAGAGCAGCAGCTGCATGCAATAGAGCCGGTTTGGTTTTTCCTTCTTCCTCTGTTCTTTAACAATAACTAACTTTCCTTTAATCATTCCAAGAGCATAACAACTTAACAACAACTGCTTTAGCTGTTCTTACATGAGGGGGTGAGCAGCACATGTGCCCTCCCAGAGCCGCGGGCAGGCACTTACCTCCCCGGCGGGTCCGCGGTGCCCGTCCGTGCTGGTGACAGAGTGGCCACAGGCCGGCAGTGCCTTCCCCTCTTCCCACCACTCGCCTCCCTCCTGCCTCTGCTGAATCCCTTCCCCACGCGCTGCCTTGTATTATATCCGTCTGGGGCTCCGTCATCTCTCACCATGGCAACCAGCAAGAAAGGATGGGCAGGCATCTTCGAGTGATTAGGGAATGTTATCCCTAAAAGCTTCTGCCTGGGAGAAGTATGTATTTCTGAGGCAGAAAAAAAAAAAAAGACAGGTAGTTTTGTTTGCTGGTTTGTTTGGGTTTTCTTTTTTTCCCCAGCAAGACCATCACTGATCCCCAGCAAGGTCTGGGGTTACAGACACATTGGCACATTGTATGAAATCTGGGATCCTGGCCTGTGGTACACATTGACTCAGGGACTTGGTCTTTAATTCTGTGATTTCTTGCATATTTAAACTACTGATTTAAGCCAAAGCCAGTGAGCAGCAGATTTTGATCCCTAATAGTGCAGCTTTTTAATGTTTTCTAAACTGTGCGATGGGAGTAGGATTTGGGTTTTCAAAGACCTCGACCTCCTGTGGGATTA
Source organism: Platyrinchus mystaceus (assembly GCA_035041135.1). NCBI lineage: Eukaryota > Metazoa > Chordata > Aves > Passeriformes > Tyrannidae > Platyrinchus > Platyrinchus mystaceus. The sequence goes on from JAWWLV010000030.1 coordinate 13,281,634, forward strand.
AAGACAGGCTCGTCTTTGAATGTCCCTGACTTACAGACAACTTGGGGATGTCCCCTGTCAATCTAGTGAGAGGACAGGAGGGAGAAGCAAAGCCAGTCCCAGCGGTGTTCAGGAGAGCAGCTCCAGTCTGTGGCCAGGAGGGGACAAATGTTGTCACTGGGTCTGGTAAGGAGAGGCTGTGAACAAGTATCTCACTGCTCTCCAAAGCCAAAATGTGCTCAAGAGGAACTTTCTCAAAAGAAATGTTGGTTCTCGGTCTGGAGCTACTCATTCCTGGAAAGGTACTTGCAACTTTTCAAAGATCTTCTAGATACCAACAGTGATGAGGTAATGCAAACTGCATCGGGAGGGGCTATTACAGGCTGGGGAGTATGTGTGACCCTTGCTTTTGATTGACATTTCACAGTTCTGAATGGTTTTGTCTTTCAAGATCTGTATTCCATTCTATCTCTGTGAGAGCAGCTGAGCTGCATCTGCCAGTGAGCTGAAAACTGGGAGCAGAGATGAAAATAATTATGGGCAGGGATGGAAATGAAAGTGCTCCCAGGTGGCTTCCTGCCTTTGGTTTGGTCCTGCTTACAAGAGCAGGGGGAGAAGCACCTCTTAGCTGGCTCCATGCTGTGAGTAAATTGCATCTTTGCCTGCAGGGAGAGCTGAGGATACAAATCCCAGCTTCATAAAGGTGGATTACGGAAGATGGTAGCATTTTCATGGGATAACCATTAACTTACGGCATTTGGGTGGCTGAATTTATCAGTGTTCACAGCTGCTTTGAAAGTAAATTTCAGTTGTTCACAAATAAGATGCATTAGCAGGGAGAGAGGAAACCAAGGAGAACAGGAATAGCTGGATTAGCCTGCAAAGGGTCCTGCTGACCTTTCTGCACACCGTGATTGATACTGCTTGCTAAGGGAAGTGCAGCAAAGCTTTCAGAGGTGCTGGGATTACCTGCTCCCAAAAGCAAGCTTGCACCAGTGATGAGCTTGAAATTCTCATTTCCCAGGATGAGAAGATGCCAAAACCATGCCAGTGCCAGGACTGCTCCAGCACTGATGTTTCCCATATCTGCAGGTGGACCCAGCTGTGGCCCTGCCTAGGACCTGTCGCTCCTCATCATAGGATGCAAACCATGGGCACGCTCCAGTGGCCAGCAGAAACTGAGACATTATCTGTCATTCAGCCACTTATAAACACAGCAGGTTGCCAAGTCTCCAACCAAGAAGCTGCAAAATTACCATCAACCCACTATTTACTGCTCGCTAACCACTTCTTCGCTCTGTAAATGCTTTAGACTGAGCTTCATTTATGTATTTTCATGAGTGTTTATGGTTTTCTTGGCACTGCTGGATGCAGGATCACACCAGAATCACTGAAAAATCCCTCTTTCCCTGGTTGAATTTGCTCCCCAAAGTGTGCAGGCAGATGTAACCTGTGCATCCTGCTGCTGCTTGTAAAAATAGTCACGGTATGTGAACAGGATGGAGCCACTCTATTTTCTGCTGCCATGTCTGCAACAACAGCCCAAAGGTGTGAAGGAGCTGTGGTTGCTGCAGGAGGTGTTGGTGGCAGGGGCTGCTGATCCCCTCCAAGTGACCTCCTGGGCTGTGCTACCCAGCTTGCTGTGATCAATATCAGTGTACACAGTCCCTGAAAATCAGTATTGGTATCATAGAATCATAAAATGGTTTGGGTTGGAGGGGACCTGAAAGATCATTTAGTTCCAAGGCACCTGCTATGGGCAGGGGCACCTCCCACTAGACCGTGTTGTTCAGGGCTCCATCCAACCTGGCCTTGGACACTTCCAGGGATCCAGGGGCAGCCACAGCTTCTCTGGGCAACCTGTGCCAGTGCCTCCCCACCCTCACAGTAAAGACTTTTTTCCTAATATCTAATCATTTTGCTGAGACACAGAATATACACAGACACAGTCTCAATACAGTCTGTAACCATGCCTGCTGTACTGTACATGTCCTGTCCATCCCAGCTAGAAAATATGTGGGTTTTTTTCATGAAAGTCTCAGCAACCAGCTGATACAGCCAAATATGGTAAAAACTCGAGGGGAGTGAAGGTTGCTAGTGGCAGGGGAAGGATCCAGGCCATATTCAGGCTTTTGGTTAGAGACCCTCCTCTGCAATTCTGATCAGAATTGTTTTTCACTTTCTAAGACACCATCTCAGCTGTCGCACTGCAGTTAGGTTGGCTGGGAGCCCTGACTAGTCCTGGGCTGTGTGCAAGTCCTTTTTTGTCTCTATATCCCTCTTTCATTAGCTCTTCATTTTTCCAAGGGAATTCTGAAGCAGTACTGTTTATTATCTCTCTCTGAACTATTTTTATCAGCTAAAACTCACCCTGCCTTTTCTCAGGTGAGCTCAGACAGCTCTGGGTGATGGCCAACAACAAGCTCAAAGATTTGGAAATAGAACTGGGTTTTGATTTGCTTCATTTGCTACTAAATCTGCTCTGGAGCATCCCTAGTAACCTCCTGAGCTTCCAAAGCAATGCGGGGGCCTTCCCCACATGCTCACAATTACAGATGGCTGTCCCTGAGACCTGGGTGCAGGGTGGGATACCTGGGCTCTGAAGGACACTGCACTCCCAGCCTCCCATCCCCAAAACCTGCCCATTTGGCCCCAAACCAAAGTTGGGGCAAACCTCCCCAGTGTCTTCAGCAGCTGCTGCTCCCAAGAGGCATCGGGATCAGGGCTTTGCTTTGTCTCTCCAAGGGGTTGGAAGCGGCTGCCCAGCGCGGGGGAGTGAGCTGTGCCATGTACCTTCAGCTGTTTTCTCTTAAAATACCCACTGGTGTCGTTTTTTACATCCTACAGTCTTTACCCCAAGCTGTGTATCTCACCCTTAAATGGAGTTATATTTTTAATTGCTGGCAGAGTATTATTATTAGATGCAAGCTTGCTGTTAGTGCACTGTGTGGCTCTGCAGAGAGCTCGATGAACCTGTCTCATCTTGCAGACAAGCAGGGATGAATCATCCTGCTCATCTGCAGCAAATGTACATCCTAAAATGTGTCTTCTCCCAATCAGGCTAATTGCTGAGACCCCCACTTGAGGGAAAAGCCCAGTTGAGAGCTGCTCTCCAGCCCCATTATCCCACTGAGAGGGAAGGAAGTGCTGCGAGGTGGGCGGCTGTGCAGCAGCACTGGCCGCTCGCTGCCTGTGCAGCAAAATATCAGCCCCATTACGGGAAAAACCTGAGCAGCTGCACTACAGCTGGGTAGTGGTGGTGGTTGTCCATCTCAGGGGACCGAGGCTCGTGCACAGACAGAAGTCCTGTCTGCTGGCTCTGTAGTAGCAAAGAGGCTTCCAGAAATGAGTGTGTATTCATGAGCCCACTGAAATGGGGATATTTTGTTCCCCTCTAGCCCTGGTGTGCTAAGCCTGGGGAAATAACAGGCTAAAAGAGCCCACAGGGAGACAGGGAAGGAAAGTGCAAGGAGCCATCTCGGAGCCACTTGGATCACCCCTGCAGCACAGCAGTTTCTGGGGACACCTGGAGCAGGGACGGTGCCTTGCAAAAGCCAAAACAGCACAAGCTGTGGGAACATGGCTGGACTGGGGCCCTGGGACACTGACTTCCCTCTGGGATGGTCGTGTTAGCAATTTGGCAAATATTCCAGGCTGGGTGTTACCTGGTGTTTAAACAGACACACTTTTCAAAACATAAACCATTGCTGTTTTTCAGATGTATCAGGGTGTGTAACTAGTGGCTTTGCATCTCTCTCTACCAAACAGGTTTTTAAAGACTTGGTTATCTGAGAATGCAGACAGAAAACTAAGTAGGATGCTCAAATGCCATTCTCTGAACAGGAATTGGCATCCAAGGAGTTTTGAAAATAGGCTTCTGTCTGCCTAAATAATTGTTAAACTCTGGCTCATGCTCACTCAGGGCCCTTATTTTTAGTTTTAATGGAAGAGAAAGTACGTGCTCGTTGTGAATGAGCCTCCAAGGCGGCTTTTCTATACTGAATAGTATTAAAGGGCTGTTTTCACCTACCAGGAACAGGAGGAGAAATTATATTTCATGGAAAATTGGGGACTTTCTAACTGTGCTTCTTTCTGCTAGTTCAAAGAGCACCAAGGAATTACAGCAGGCAAGGAGCTGCTGGACCAGAGCAATGGAGCTGTAACAAAATGAGGGACAATTAATTGATTAAAGCATCTGACAAGTCTGTGAAAGCCTGATCAGTACATCGGTCTGCTGAATGCTGTAGCTGAGAGCAAAAGTAAATGCTTTTCCAATTCCTAACAAATGACTTCACTTTGTAACTCATTAGTAGCTCAGATGAGGTGTTAAAAGTAAATCTTGCAGAAGTGAGTCAGAATTGGAGGACAGCTGGAGCATTCAGCCACTGTATTGCTGCAGGGGTGAAGCACAGACAATATTTTGCTCTGTTCTGCTACTTCAGCCTTTGCTCCCTTTCACCCAGACCTCCTCAGTGCCTTGATCCCGACACTCCCTTTGCTCCATTACTGGCAGGGCACGGGATCCCTGTAGAGTGGAGTCCAAAATATCCACAGGGATAGGTTTAATTTGTTTTCTTACCTTTCTTTGAGAAAGATCTTTTGGTAATCATGAGCCAGGGGTTTATCTGTGTTCTGCTGGAAGGGGCCCTACGTGCAGGAATCTTTTCAAGAATTGCGTTTTTGCTGCTCACTGAGGCTGCAGTTGGAGATGTCATGGAGGGAGAGTGCAGCCCTTCTCTGCTGGGCTGAACTGTGATGCCAACACTATAGCAGAGCCCTCACTGAGCATGTGGTGTCTCAGCTAAATCTGATTTTCAGTACTTTTTTTTGCAGATCACACAAGTGAATTAATTCCCCCTACTTCTGTTTCACTCACACCAAATGGATTCTGTAAATGTTCCAGTGATAAAACATTACAGCAATTTCCACATTTCCAAGATGACACTGATAGAGTACATTCCTGGAAATCACTTTCTGTTCTCTGCTGCTAAAAATTTCTGGGAGCCAGTGCCCTGAGTACAGTCCTTCCTAGGCCAGGGTTCGATTCTTACTCTTGTCACAGACCCATGGGGATGTCTCTTAAAAAGAATCTTTTCTGTATCTCTTCCAGCTGCCCTTGAACTCAATGGCTGCAGTTCCTGTTTTTCTTAATAACTCTCATTTAAAGCAAGTGCCCATAGGGAAAAAAAATCTGTCTGCTTAAATGTATATAAAGGTTTTCATTTTAATAGAGAAGAATTTGGTTTTGAAGAGGCAAAGGGCCATTGAACTGAAATACTTGATTGGGAATGTATGGGAGAGTAAATTAACTTGGAAATGAAAGTGCTGTTGCTGCACAGTAGGATAATAAACCTTGTGACATGACAGTGTGTTGAGATTAGAATATATCTGACTACACAGTAAGAAAAGCAATCTCCTCTTTGCCACAAGAAGTAGAAATGGAAATTGTCATGGGTTTTATTATTTCTCCTTCCTTGAAGTTATTTGAAGTGATGGAACATAATACTGTGATAAGAGAATTACTTACAGGTCTGGGCAATGCTGCTGTCTTACTGTCACTTTGCTTCTAATTTCCCAGCCTCTCAACATTGCCTACAGTCACATCTACAGCTCTTACCGCAATTTTGTGGGGCCACCTCATTTCAAGACAATCTGCCGCCTTCTTGGCTACCAGGGCATCGCAGTGGTCATGGAAGAGCTGCTGAAGATCGTCAAGAGCCTGGTAATTCTGAGCCTGGTGATGGAGAAACCCCAAAGCCTTGATAGGTCCCGGCAGGACAGTCAGTGTGGGCTTTGGGCTCAGGGTGTTCCCATCTGGGCACCTTCATGTCCCTTGATCCACAGTGAAACACTTGTAGCCACGGTCTGATTTTCATCGTTGCTGAGGAATCCCACTGATTTCTGTGGGATGATGGAGTGTTTCCAACAGGATCAGACAGTATTCAGCACAAAGATTTTATGTTTGACTAAATAGAGTTTAGTCCATAATCCCAGATAATGTATCTACAGGATGCAGGTGTGTAACTGCAAATGTCAGCAAGTGCTTCAAAGTAATAAATGCCCTTTACTCTAATCCACATTAGTGCAAAACATCAGTTCTGCAGCAACTTATTCTGCATGAATGTAAATTCTTTTTTAAATTCTGAGTATCCAGTGTTATTCCTCAGGTGGAAGGAGCGTTTCCTGTGTTGGGGAAGGACTCCTTTGGAAGCTCTGGTAAAATGCTTTTTGGTTTAGGAGTACAAGTCCAGCTGGATTGAAGACTGAGCCTTGTTTGGATTTCAGCTGCAAACAGTGCAAACACAGCAAGCTGTATTTTGAATTCAAAATCCATGCAGCTGTGATTTATTCTTTGTGAGGAAGCTATAAAAGCTCTCTGACTCCATACACTTGGGCTGAATTTTATATTTGAGTGAAATCCAAATTAAGCAAGTTCTTCTTGGACTCCCGCTGCGGTTTCATCCTGTGCTGTCAGATGTGGACCCAACCTCAACCAGCCTCTTTCAAAACCAATGCCAGGAGACCCATCGTTCCTGTTTAACCTCCCTTTGTCTCCAACAGCTCCAAGGCACCATCCTGCAGTATGTGAAGACTCTGATCGAAGTAATGCCCAAGATATGCCGCTTGCCAAGGCATGAATATGGCTCTCCAGGTGGGTGCTGCAGAGGGATGCTTGAGCAAGAGCTCACCATCGTGTTGGTGCAGCGTTTACTCAGGCCCACACTAATAGTTAAACCAGGTTGGGCACGTGACATGCCAGTGCCATGTGCAGCCAGGCTGTGCTGGGACACTTTCAGCTGCTTTGCCATTGACACTGGAACATGTGTAGGAAACCTCTCCGGGAAACCTCCTGTTAAAAATTTCCTTTTGAACACACAGATAAGGGAATGTCTTCTGGTAGCTTCTGTTTTATTTTCAGGATTTTGTAAGCTTTTGTTGTTGTTTATATTTATATGTTTTTGTTATATTGTCTCTTATTGATATTTTTCAAATGCTCTACTTAGCTGGTGCAAAGACTTTTGCAGCATGTCTGCAGTCAGAAACTCTGGCTGGTATTGCATGAGCCAGCACCAAGTCATCCATTAGTCTCAAACCTCTTTTTTCCTTTGATGTGGAAATCCAAGGAATTCATATTAATTACTCCCTATTTTCCAAGGGTTACTGAAAGCAGGATAAGACACTACATCTTAGTTCTTCCCAATGCCAGTCTCTGTGTGTCCATTTAGGACTTGCAGCTTGCAGTCTGTGACTAAGGAAGTATCAGGCACTAATTGTCTTTTTACCCAAGCTACCAGAGGATGATTCTGCCCTCTTTCTGACTGTCCTTCCTTGTCTTTTAAGGAATCCTGGAGTTTTTCCATCATCAGCTGAAGGACATTATTGAGTATGCAGAGCTGAAGACTGATGTGTTCCAGAGCCTCAGAGAAGTGGGCAATGCCATTCTCTTCTGCCTCCTTATCGAGCAGGCTTTGGTAAGGCAAAACCCCCTGCACCAACACATCATACTTGAGATTTCCAGCTCAAGAGTATAAGTGGAAGTGGGTTCTCCAACAGAAGAGTTTGGGAAATGTTACTTTCCAGCTTCTTGTGTTTTCAAGGTCTCTCTGGGGCTGTATTATTGGAGTCTTTGGGCATGTCCATGGGGGTAGTGTGTACTGGCACTTGGTCAGGCCTCTGGGATTGCTGAAGGAGAATCTGAATACTGGAAGATCTAAATTTAATTTTTGGACCCAAAGCTATCCCTTGTTCATCCTTCTCAGAAATAAAACCAACTGGAGTTTATTTCTAGATTGTAAGCTCTCTGGGGCAGGGATCAATATTTTTTATACACGTATTTTGTACAGTGAGAAGTAGATATGAGCCCTTTGCTCTTTTAGGGTGCCAGTGCAATGAAAACAACCTGATTGATTCTGATGGTGATATGGATAAAGAAATCCAACAGGAAGGAAATCTGAGAAGAGCTGATGATGTATTTCCTATGACATCTTCACTGAAAATAGCTGGAGTGACAACTCTGTATTGCCCCTGCACAGGTGTTTTGCATGTGCAGAGGTCTCTCAGCCTCTCAGCTCATGTGATGCCCTTTCTAGTGTGGGGCAAAGGCTGTGGCTGAGTGCCACTCATCTTCTTACCTTCTAGCTTTTTACACAATAAATTTACTTTGTAATGAATTTATTTAATAGTTTGGCCTAGAGCCAACTGGGGAGTGTTCAACAACACAATTTTACATGAAATATATGTATTTTATGTCATAATGGTTTTGGCAGGGTTATTTCAGATAGACTTCCCTAGCATAAGATGCAAACCTAGCATAAGAGCAAAACCAGAAGGGAATTCAAAGATTCCAAGTTTTTCCAGCCACAGAGCACAGGAAAAACTGAAAGTCTCTGCATGTCCTCAAAATATATATATTTCTGCCCTTGCCTTTGCATTTTAACTCCAGATCAAGAGACTTTTAGTTCCTGATGTGGTGTATCAAACACATTCAGTGAGCAGAGGTTGCATAAGATTAAGAAAAATAGAGAGATGTGTATTACCCAGCAGCTTGGCTTTTATAGAATGACCAGAGTTGCCAACTATATTTTGGCAGTTTCTATTCCTTTTGTGGCATCACCAATGTTTTCTGCTGGTCTCAGTGTTGGGTTTTATGCTGGATGTACTGCACCTGCCTTTTCTGTTCCATCTTTAAATGGAGACTTAAGGGACACATAGTGGTTTCTTTTAGAAATCCTTCATTTCAATGAAACTATGTTCCTTTAGTCCCAGGAACTGTACATCAGCACTGTACTGGCATTTTAGAATAGCAGAAAATAAAGCAAAGACAGTGGGAGTTTGGGAATCCCTTTAGGAGGAATGCCCATCCAAGTCCACATCTGTCCACTTCCTGCGCCAAAAAAAGTCTCTCCCTCTCCAATTCCCTGTATCTCCCCAGAGACGGAGATTCAGAGTATAAAGCCATTTTGCATGGAGCTGCACTAGTTCCCACTTGCTGGAAGGTGTCAGATTCACAGAGCCATCACAGAACAAGATTTTCCCTCTAATGGAGCTCTTGTGCAGCAGGAGGAATTGCTTTTATGGTGCAGTTACCTTCAGAGCTGTCTGAGTGATCTAAGGCTGGTGGTATTTGCTGGCAAAAACTGCTCTAGTGCAGATGCTCAGTCTGTCCCATTTCACTCCTATTTATTGTTTAAATTTGAAGAATTAGGGGTTGCTTGGGACTAAATTTCGAGGCAGAATTTGTACTCTGTGTTAATGGGCCTTGGGGAAGAGGTCTATTAATAGCATGACTAATTTTGGGACAGATATCAGATGAATGCAGGCTGCACATGGTGAAAATACTCTCTTTATCAGAGGGAAACAGCAGTGGAAGAACATTCATCTAGGAATGAATAGTGTTTTACAAACAAAATAACTAAGGTGATAGGCCCACTCCGTTAGCACCAGCATCTCTCTGCCCATGGAGGGGCCCCAGACTGTTCCTGTCCCTCCAGCACTGTGTCACAAACTGCACTCCCACAAACCTGCTCTCATCCCGGCATCCATGCGCCAGAACAGCCTCCTGCAGCTCCATGCTACCCTGTCCTCTTGGCTGGAAGGTGGGGAATCCCCCCCTGCATCCCGAACAGACCCAGCCGAGTCATTCCATCTGGCCCCCAGATACCTTTTGCTGCGCTGTCATGATCTGCTTTCGAGTGTGTCTACATCTCTACAACAAGCTCAGAACTGGAAGCATGTCCCAGGGCCAGGCTTTTGCAGGAGCAGACTGATGCCTTGTCGTGACGCGGTGCCTCTGTGTTAAACAGCTTTGGTTTCCTTGCTGCTGTTTCCCATTGCAGACTCGTATACAATGTACTGTCAGCCATCGCTCCTCAGTCTCCACCTGCCTATTTCTAGGTTTCTCCTCCTTGTGCATCTGTGTTTGGGATTATTTTTTTCTCAAGTGCATTGGCATGCATCCCCTCAGGTGGCATCTCATGATGTTATTCCTCTCTGGACTTCTGTTTTATTCTCCCTGGTGCCCGCACCACTGGGATTCTGATAGCCCTGGCTGAGAACACCATACAAAGAAACAAATAATTTCAGACCAATGTGTGATGTACCTATTTGCAGTAGAGCCACGCATCACTATATTTTACATGTACACTCTCTGTAAGAACAGACAGCAGGAATTCATCAGGGTAAGATGAAACTGAAACCTCCACGTTCTTTATTCCCCCCTTGCTTGCAGTGCTAGTAAATAGGACAGAAAATAAATATAAAGATCTGGCCTTGTGCAGGCAGGAAGTAACTTATTTGAGTTAGTTAGGGAAACTTCCTGTCTTAAGTTGAGGTATTTCTTCCAGTTTTAGTTCATTTAGGTTCAAACTATTGGAGTTGCTACTGAGCTGGGTTGGATTTGAATAGGTGCTGTAGGTATGAACTGTTGTAGTGTTGCCCAGGTCCCTGAGCCGTTCACGAATCCCCTGTAGGTATTTTTTAACTTACTTTATCTTTCTTTCTTCCTGCCTCAGTCCCAGGAAGAAGTTTGTGATTTGCTGCATGCTGCTCCCTTCCAAAATATTTTGCCCAGGGTCTACATCAAAGGTAAGAAGCTGAGAGGGAAGCAGTGGGCAGACTCAGAGGTCTCTGCCCAGAAGCTGGTTCTCTCCCATTTCTGCTGAGGATTAGTTCTAGCCCTCTTTCCCCCTCCAAATAGATAAGTGAATACAGCCAAACATCAGGTGCAAACAAAAGCTAAAGGTGCATTTCCTGTAGCCTGAAACCTCAGTCAGTTTGGGGGTTCCCTTCAGGTTTTAAAGCCATTTCACAGCCTCTCTGGAGAATGACAGCATGAAATGTCCATCCCAACAGGAGCGATCGGTAGCAGGGACATGCTTTTGGACATGTGTGATAAAGCTGCTGCTGAGACTGCAATCGCACATCCCTCCCTTCTCTGCATCACTGGTTCCCTCATTGCTGTCGGTTTGGCTCCCTGATCCACAGTCTCCTTGGATGGTTGCTGGGGGGCAGCTCTGAGCAAACTCGGCGGAAATTGCGGGTCTCCACTTCCTCCTCTCATTTCACTGTTTGCTGCTCGCTTGACAGAAGGAGAACGCTTGGAGGTGCGCATGAAGCGTCTCGAAGCCAAGTATGCCCCACTTCACCTGGTTCCCTTAATAGAGAGGCTGGGCACTCCGCAGGTAAGGATTTCATTGAAAGGGATGGCTGTTGAAAACTCGTAGCAGTCCCCAGACGGCCTGCTTGGCCTTGGGAAAGTGATCCGTTTTCTTTTTCATTGATTTTTATTTTTTCCCCAAAACATCAACTGGACAAGCAAATCAGAATCCTTGCCCTCGCAGGCACCTTGAAGGGAAATTTGTGAGCGGGTCCAGAGATGATGTGCTGCTGCCTCTGGTCAGGAGACCTGGCAGGGAGCTGTAAGGCAAGTGTGCTAGAAGCCAGTTCTGAATCAGAACAACTCTGAAAAACTCTCCTTCTCCGTTTTAAAAAGATGGAGAATTGCTGGAATGGTTCAAGGGGAAACTTTGCAGGGCTGTCCCTAACTTAATCAGTTGCCATCACTTTTGGGGTTCCCATTTTAGGGCTGCAGCTTGGTCCATTTTTAAGCTCATCCCTGTCAAGGAATACGTCTGAGAATGGTTTCCCTCCTAGCACATGCTTAGAGCTTCAGCACATGCTTAAAATGATGGCTCCATTAAAGTATCTTCTTGGCGTGGGTCTCAGCTTGGGAAAGATTCCCTGTGCAGAAACTGAGTATGGTTTAAAATATGTCCATAGACTGATCAATGTAATGGGCAAAATTTGAGTTCCACTGATAGTAATAATCAAACTTCCAGTGCCCACTTAATGGGGTTGATGGGGTAGAAAACACTCGAAGTATCAAATGAACCAACACCCTTTTTCTGTAATGTACTGATGAGGGACTGGAATGAACACACAGCAGTATGAGGTGACAGATCTATGGCAGGCAGAAAGTTGCTGATTTTTTTCTCCTTTTTTTTTTTCTGATGAATCAAGGACATTTTGAATTTTGCATCATTGGAAATCATCTGAAAGAATTTGGCTGGATAACTGAGGGCTTTGTCTTACTTTGTAGACACTTCCTTTTAAAGGAGACACTCGAGAAAAAGAATTCACCTCTGTGTTTTTGTGTCTTTGTGTTGGTCTTTCTATCTTTCCTTCTTTCCATGCAAAATCATCATTGAAATCTGCTATTAGAGTCACTCGTTGCTTATCCCTGCTATAGTTATAATGGTGATGAAAACAAAAGGTACTTCATGTCCAACTAATATATAATATTTCTGTAAACTGTTCCCATATTCATCACACAGACACAGTTGGGTACCAGACTTTTTTTTTTGAGCTCAAATGTAAATGAACACAAGAATTGCTTTCTGTAGGTGCCTCCATAGCTTCTAAGCTTGCTCCTTATGCAGTTTTGGACATGCATTTTGGAAATGCAGTTTTGGACACAGGCCATATGGGATATTTCCTGCAGAATGCATAAATACCTTTTAGCAATTGTTCAGAATCTGAGTAGACATTTCCTTCTAGATGCCTCTCCCAAAAGGTGGCCCTATGTATTTCATAGAATTCCATGCTGTGAAGGGGCTGAGCCAGAGTTAGTGGGGATGTATCAGTCTTTGCAGGTTTTGGGCAGTGTTCTGGCAAGCTCACCAGTTAAAGGGCTGTAAAAGAGGTTCAAAAACTGGAAAATCAAAACTGGTTTTGTGCAATGGCAGGAAACTGTCAGTGATTCTTGTAAATAATTACTTTACATTGGGAGTCCAGAAGCAGCTGTTTGATGGGTCATTCATAAAGAACCAGGGGGGTCAAAGTGGTTCATTAAAGGAATCCTCTCCCTCTTAATACTGACCATAGGAGTATTTAGTAAGGGATTTTCAAATCCTTGGTTGGTCAGTCTGGTTTTTTCGCTGGAAGCAACAGGAGCCTTTCCTTCTGAAGACAGAGGGAATAGCTGAGCCAGCACAGTGGCATCCTTTGACAGTTTATCTTGAGAGCATCCTTCCTCTCCTTATCTTAGAAATCAGTGGGACCCCAGACTGTGGGGCAGCTCTGGCCACAAGGTCAACAGCTCTCCAGCTGCCTTCCCCAAGTTAGATACTTACCCAAGGATGGTAGTCCTGTATCAAAGACTGTTCTTATTGTGATGAATTTTAGAACCAAATTCTGTCTGCGAATGTGCATAACTGATGGCACTACCTGCTGTGTAAGCCAGATGCATCCCTTTCTAAATTAAGATTTCTTCAGAAACAGTGTACTAAGATCACTGGAGAAATTTGTTCTCCAAAGTACCTCTTTTATCTCTGTATCTTAGCAAACAGTAGTGCTAACACCTAATTTATATTTGAAATGGCTCTACTTCTACTGTGTCCTCATTTTGCCATGATAGACTGGTGTCTGCAGATCTGTACCCATAAGAGCTTGGAACAGGTGAGGGGAGGGAAAGTGTACAGCATTTAGCTATCAGAAAGCTGGATAAAATAAATCTTTATTAGCTAAGCAAACACGTGCAGGTGCATGCCATGGAACTGGTGAAATCATTCCTGAGTCTAACAGATTTATCCCAATCTGGCCTCTGCACACCAATACAGCTTTCCCATGATATTTGCTATTAGTTGAACATTAATGGAGCAGAGGTTCCCAGGACATCCTTGAAATTGTGACACAAGCAAGAATTGTAATGCTTCTAATTTCAAGAGCCACCAAACTAAAAATGCTTTAGGTTACTTCCAGCATAAACTAATAGTCAGGAAGGGGGATGTGCAGGCAACACTCATGAATTTTTCATAGTGGAATGAGGATGACCCAAGTAAACAGAGCATAATTCATGTTCTTAACGTCTGGCCAGGACATGTCCCTGCCCTTTGTCCCAGCTGCTCTGAGTCCCCATCGTGACTCTGATTGGGATAATATTTTCGTAGGCATTAGAGGGACAGCTCAAAATGGAACAAATACTTAAAAAACTACTTAAGGCTCCAGGAAGTCCTTTAGGACATGCGGGATCTCAGTAAAACTCGCTTGCTCTGCATGTCTGCCAAAGTGGTGAGAGGGGTAAAAGGCTCTGCCTGTGGGGCCGGGGCAGCCTCTCATCTGCCAGGGTGAGCCCGGCAGAGCTGGAGCCTCCCACAGCCACAGGCACAGCTCTGACAGCACTCAGCCCCCATTTCCCATGTTATTGTTGGCAGCCCTCCAAACAGAAGTCAGTCATGCTTCTGGAACAGCAATAAATGGGGCAGCTGAGAGGATACCAGGGCAGTGAGTGACCCCCATGCTTGCACCACAGCCCCACTCAATGAGCTCGGGGGGGTCACTGCTCCCAGGGGCATCCCCTGCTTGCTTATTTTTTTTTATTCTGGGGGAGCAATGAGGATGAAACGAAGTTGATTCTGTTTTCATTTTCCTTTAGTGTAAAAGCCAAAATAACTCCATCCAATGGAGCCATTACAGATTTGTATATCTAAATCTGAGCAGGAGTGTCACAGAAATTGTCCACACATGTAAAGCTTCCACATCTGGAAAAAGTATTATTTGACTTTCTTATAAACCACAGGTTTTCCAGTATTAAGGTTCCAGTGGCTTCTCATCTT
>JAWWLV010000030.1:13296324-13307115 GCA_035041135.1 Platyrinchus mystaceus
ATAACTCCATCCAATGGAGCCATTACAGATTTGTATATCTAAATCTGAGCAGGAGTGTCACAGAAATTGTCCACACAATTGTCCACAATGTAAAGCTTCCATATCTGGAAAAAGTATTATTTGACTTTCTTATAAACCACAGGTTTTCCAGTATTAAGGTTCCAGTGGCTTCTCATCTTGCTCAGAGCTTTTTAACCTTAACAATGAAAGAAATCAAGTAAGCCGTAGGCTATCTACATTTTAAAGAGATGATGGCAATGTCCTGGGAAGCAAAATGTCCCTGTTCTCTGCTGTTTTATTTTCATAATCTGCAGAAATGGTGACATGAAACCCAGCACTAACAGAACAGAACAGCATGCCAGCAGAATTAAGGATCAGTATTTCTGATCAGAGCTTTGCCTTCACCTTTCGTTTTCTGACGTACATAGTTATTCCAAAAGATACTGAGGTTGGTAAAATATAACTGAGCACAATATTAAGTCTGCTTCTGTTTGAGGGATGAGTATTCTCTGGTGGGAAGTGTCATGGGAGCAGCCATCAGAGGTAAGGTTGGACCTTCCATGGGGTCTGTGTTAACTTTGAAAGAGCCGGGGAGAGACCAGGAAGCGTTAAGTCCCGCGAGGGGGTCCGTCTGTGCCACATCATCACTTCTGTTCCTGTGGTTGTCCTCCTCCCCAGCAAATAGCCATCGCCCGGGAGGGTGACCTGCTGACCAAGGAGCGGCTGTGCTGCGGGCTGTCCATGTTCGAGGTGATCCTGACGCGGATCCGGAGTTACCTGCAGGACCCCATCTGGCGCGGGCCGCCCCCGACGAACGGGGTCATGCACGTGGACGAGTGCGTGGAGTTCCACCGGCTCTGGAGCGCCATGCAGTTCGTGTACTGCATCCCCGTGGGCACCAACGAGTTCACTGCAGAGTGAGTGTCCGGGGGCCTGATGGCTGCAGGGACAGCCTCGGCCACTGTGGAGGTAGAGGGGGAAACGTGGGTCTTTGATGTTGTTGTGCGTGGATATAAACTGATGCTCAGAGAGCTTTCTATCAGAACAGCTGGAGAAAAGAGCAAGGTAAAGGGACATGCCCAAAGAAGGTGGGTAGATGGGTCAACAAACCAAGACTAGGTCCTCACCCATCTTACCCTGTGATTCACCCTGCACAGCCCGGCCTGGGTGTAATTCTGCATATCTCCTTCTGAGTTCAGTTTCTCTAGGTGTACACCCACTTTCTAGGAGCAGAACCGAATCTGATTTTCCTAGGAATTCACCAAAGAAAGTTCCTGGTGCCATGGTACTGCTTTTGCCTGACTCTGTCCTGTTATCTCTCCCACCCCATCTCCCTGTCCTCCTTCCAGGCAGTGCTTTGGAGATGGTCTGAACTGGGCAGGTTGCTCTATTATTGTTCTCCTTGGACAGCAACGGCGCTTTGACCTCTTTGATTTCTGCTACCACCTGCTGAAGGTGCAGAGGCAGGATGGGAAGGATGAAATCATAAAAAACGTGGTAAGTTGAAGGGTGAGGTCCCAAAGGACCTGAACTAGCACACTCCTCTGTTTTCTATCTTGCTTTGTCCAAACTCATCAATTACGACCATGCCCAGTGTTAACCTTATTAAACTGGACTCATTCACTCTAAGGTTTCCAGCTGCAGTCTCAGCAGAGAGGCCAAGGTTTTAATTGGCTTGAAAATTAAATCTTTTTTATCCCAGAGCTTTCCTTTTCTTCATGGGGTTGGGAGGCAGGATGCAAGAAGGTGGTATTTCCAGCAACCAACCATCTTGTGATCTTGGTGGCTTTATCAATAAGCAGCTGGGAGTCTAGACTTTGAAACAGTAAACTTAGGACCACTCACTGGTCTTGTTAATGCTCTGGCTTGAGTCATCAAACTCTATAATGAAGCGAGTCACCGGTGCCTGGGAAGTGCTAAGTGGAACAGCAACATGTGTTATAGCTGCTTTGCTTTAGCAGAGGTTTCCAGCAGCAGGTCAGAGGTGCTGCTACTTTACAGCTGATCAGATGACATAAGATTCTTCATCTGCTATTTTTCTCCCCCACCATCCCTCCAGCCCTTGAAGAAGATGGCCGACAGGATCAGGAAGTATCAGATCCTGAACAACGAGATTTTTGCCATCCTAAACAAGTACATGAAGTCGGTGGAAACAGACAGTTCCACGGTGGAGCACGTGCGCTGCTTCCAGCCCCCGATCCACCAGTCGCTGGCCACCACCTGCTAGTGTGGACACGGACCCCACGTGGGTTGGGAAGGGAGAAGGGACTGAACCCAAACCAGCTGGGAGGGGTAAACTTGGTGTGAGACCTGGCAGTGAAGTGATGCTGGGTCTGCCTCTACACCCGAGGACGCATCTTCCCCTCGGCCCCGTTTGAGTGCATGTTCCTCTGTACCATCCCTGTGATCGGTTTTACTTGTAGCTTTCGGACTTGGGGGTGGGTGGGGGTGGGTGGGCAAAACGTGCTTTTATTCCATGAAGTGGTCTGGTTTCTCCCTGTGATTCGCTCGGTCAGGCACATCGCTCTGAAGCCACACTGCAGCCCCTGCGTGGGGGTCCTGCTGGAGGAGTCCCATGCTTCCACAGCACCAGGAACCTGCTCCCACCGCAGGAGCAATGGGGCAAATCAACCCCCCCCCGTGACATGTGCCACCAGCCACAGAGCAGGAGGGTCTGAAGACAAGTCCCTGATTCACTCTTCGAAGGGAAGAAGGGGTGAAGGCAGGACGTCACTGATGGCAGCACCCTGAGGACGAAGCGACGGGTGCAGAGGAGCCCTGCCAGGGGGGTCATGGATGGCTGTGTGCCCCAGGCTGGGTGGGCTTCATGCTCTCTGCTTTTCCAGCATTTGTTAGAGGGAGCTTTGGCATTTGGGCTTCAGAATAGCAGTGATGTAGCCACCAAATAACTCCTGAGCACTTCAGAGAGCTGGGGAAAGAGAATATGGCCTGGCTTTTTCCCTGCTATGGGACATCCAGTTATTTTAAAGCAGAGGTTCTCCCCTGAAGACACATCTTCCATGGACTAAATCAGATTTCCTATGGACTACAGAAGAGGCTGCATTCATGTGAATGTGCTCTTGAACATATTAACTTGGGTGGAAATAATCACTCGTCCTGACAGGATGCAGGTGTAGTTACCTTGAACATATGGAATCTTTGATCTTCAGCCAAGGATGAGAGCTGGGGTGTATAATCTCTGTATGTTCAGGAATGCTGTTTTCCCTTGGTTTAGACAAATTCCTAGTGGCACAGTGACCAAATACCTTTCTTCAGAGAATGGTGAGTATAAGCAGGGCTTAGGAAACTTCCCATCACTCAGAAGTGATGTAATTGTTTAGAAGAGGTAAAATATAGGATAAGCATTTAAAAATACCAAGAATTTTGCAAGTTTAAAGGCTTTCAGAGGGAATACTGGAGTCTGTTTCCTTTTCCTACTCAGCTAATCTAAGATCCCTGGATAATGAGAACAAATTCAGGTGGAACTTGAAGGAGGATTTCATAACTCCTGGTCTTCCCTCCTTCCCCTCAGTAGTGTCACTGGAGTGATAAAAAAGCTTGTGCTTGAAGTTGAAGGAGATCAAACCACGTGCTCCAAGAGAAAATGATCCCAGCCTCACCACTGGCGATGTTTCCTCAGCTTTAGCCTGGCCACAGCGGGTAATTGTTGTGACAGTATACAGATGTGATAATATATATTCCTTTCATGCATTTCATCATGCCATGTAAACTGTATGCTGTTACAGATGTTAAAAGGCAGAGTCTGGGCATTAATTCTCTCAGAGGGAACATAGAATTAATTAGCAGGAATGTCCCAGCTGGAGTATTCTGTGTTAGGAAACAACAGCCAAACTACTGTTGGTGAGAGGTGATCTTGCTGGGTGGGATGAATTTCTTCTCTCAGACCTTCATCACCTACTCCTGTGGTAATCAATAAATACCCCACACGTGACAAGGGCTGGACATTTTCACACCTTGAGATTCCTTCAGTTACTGAGACAGACGTTTCAACTGCAGGGAGGAAATTGTGCAGCACAGTAATCTGAAAGTCAAATGAAATCTCAGGAAGTCTGGCTGAAATCCTGGAGTGGCAGGGAAGTTTGTTTCCTCTGTCTTGTGAGGAAGAGCAGCAGAAAGGCATCTGGGACTTGTTGACACTAACAGGGCCCTTGCTCTCTATTTACTCTTCCACTAAGGATGGCAGTTCTGTTTTTCCATCATGTTCCA
Source organism: Platyrinchus mystaceus (assembly GCA_035041135.1). Lineage (NCBI taxonomy): Eukaryota > Metazoa > Chordata > Aves > Passeriformes > Tyrannidae > Platyrinchus > Platyrinchus mystaceus. The sequence goes on from JAWWLV010000030.1 coordinate 13,300,552, forward strand.
ACACTTCTACACTACTGGAGTGAGGGTATTTAAAGATATATATTTTTAAAAGGAAGAGGAGAACCAAGCACTTTATTTTTTTGTGGAAAACAAGATATCAGGAAGATAGATCCAACCAAGATCCAATTTTTCCTGACCTAAATAGTAAGTGCTTGTTATTTTGGTATGCAAGTGTTGCTGAAAAGGTGGCACAAGTCCCTGTCTGGCTCTCAGAGCCACCTCTAGGCACAGCACAAATTAAATGTCCTACTGCATCTGTTATTATGGGATATTGGAGTCCTTTCAGAAACCATCATGAGGAAGAGGTTAGTCTCAGCTACCTACAAAATGGGATATAGTAAGGTGAATTTAAATGCCTGTTTTCATCTGTTTAGGTCTGAAGTGAGTTGTGAGATATTTCACCTAAACCTGTAAAACTCTTTGCATTCTTTTGCTGTAGTTTTGCCATAATAGTTCCTGAAACCCTGCAAAACACAGTTGCACGTACTTGAAAGAACAGGTAGAGGAAATCTATTTGTTGCCCGTGGATTTGCTGGCAAAAATGTAAAATCCTTTCAGATTCAAAGGGATTAAATGTTTTGAGCAAAATGTCAAAGTGCATGAACAAAATATAAGGTGTTTTGACTGTAGAATGTATGCAGATGTTTTGCCTTGTTGCTCAAGTTGTATGAGATACCAGCTAGGAATAATCTTACAGTCTTAATTTCTGAGATTTGATGTTACTGTCCTTTGATTATCTGAAGGATTGAGAAAATCTTTAGCTTCAGTTCTCTCATCCACCTTGACTGTGTATAACAAAGAAGTCCAGGCTTAGGTCTTCAAACAACTCGATGAAAATGGATTTTTTTTTCCTCCATCCTTTTTTTAATGTCATCCTTGTTAATGGAGAAAGGGAGCAAATTGTGACAGTAGAGCTAAATAATAACAGATTGCCACAGGTTTGGGCATATTCTCCACACTTCAAGACTTCCTGCCAAATCTGGGTGTCTTCCTTGCAGTTGTACTCCAATCCTGTAGTTTTCAGCCTTTTATAATCTGCAGACCCCTAATGTTCTTTTCCTAGGGAAATGTTGACCCCAGTCTGAATACTTCCAAGTCCACTGACTATGGACTTGGTTTTTTACCTATATTTTCCTGCTTTTGCTGAAGTAGTCTGCAAACTCCCTGGGATCTACCAGCCACCACTTGGAATGTCTACTTCAAAAGACAAGTTGTTGGCTCGATACAGGAATTACAGGGGGGAGAAAGGATGGCCTGTGTTATGAATGAAGTCAGACTAGGTTATTTTAATGTTCCCTCTGGCTTTGCCGTGATAAATTGTGACTATTGGCAGTGCACATGCTTTTCTGGGATGATGCTACACTTGACTTTCAATGCTACAATAGAAAGGGGAAGCAAACTAGTTCAAGCTCAGCACTTCAACAGTTTTCCTTTTAACCTCTGACAGCACTTAGTAGCATTGAACAATGTTAGTCCTTTTTCTCCTGCATTACTCCAATCCAGTAGGTTCATGTTTGTTTGAGAACAAAAGAAAAAAGAACTGAAGGTGTAAAAAAAACCCAAGAAAATATTCTCCAAAACTGTTGTCAAATGTACCATATTTGTATGAAAAGCTGCTTGAGTTATTTTGTACAATGAATTTTATTTATGGTGAGGTATATTTACGCTTGTGATCTGATACAGTGTTAAATTTTTGATCCATATTTGCTATGCAGCTGAAGATGATATTTTGGTTTTGTATTTTTTGCTGTTGTTCTGAAATACAGCCAACAGAAGCTTCCATCTCCATTAGAAGTGCTTCTGCAAGAGTAAAGCATCTGGTACCTGGTGATATGTCCCGTAACACAGCAACCAACAGTGTGTACAACAAATGTGGGATGACTTTTGTGATGAAGAGAAATAAAAATTGGGCTCATTCATGAAATGGGCAGACTTTACTTTGTGGTGTTATCGTCACTGTGATATCTGTTATTTAGGATGAGCCTCCAATTGCACCTGGCATAAAGGAAAAGCTACGTTGATAAAAATGTCGAGCTTTTGTCAAAACCAAAAAATAAAAAAAAAAGAGGCATTACAAAACATACATATTTTCCTATCAGAAAGTTAATGATCTTACAGAAAAACTTCCTGGCACAACAAATATTTATATGAAAACTTGTTTTATTATTAGGCGGCCAGTGGAGGGAAAATCATATAATTATTTTTAATAGAATCTGACAGGCTCTACTCAAAACAAAGCCAAACTGAGGAGCTAATTTCCTCTCATTACCACAGCCTTGTCAACTCCACAGGGGCCTTTTTTATTCCAGGACACTCTCCTTGCTAATATTTTCCCAAATTTCCATTTGAAACCATTCTTAGTTTTGTGTTAGAAGCATCCGAAGAGCAGCTGCAGCTGTTGACTGCAGAAGGAGTGGGAACTGAGGAATTAAAGTGAAACAACTGAATGGATCTATGGGAGTGGGAGCTCCTGTGCTCAGCTCTAGACTAAAGACTGTAATTTATGTTCCATTTCATAGCTTCTTCCCAAGGTTCCTCATGGGAACAGCTTCCTAGCTTAAGAGGAATAGAAATGCAATGATTCTTCACATAGAATTGGCAGTGAACTTTACACCATAACCAGGCAGCTCTGTTGATCTTTCCAGTGTGCTTTAAGTCAGGATGTGCTGCAGGTTGGTGGGTGTCATCCAGCTGTGCAGAACTGTTTGCCCGGTGGTTGAAAGTTGCCCAATGTTTACTGATTTCAACACGGTTCTGCAGGGAATAGCAGAGAGGAGAGCAGGACTTTCTTCCTGCCTCAGCCACTTATACTGGGCCAGTTGTTTGGGTTTCACTCCTTCCATCAAGACTTCTCTTTTTTTTTTTTTTTTTTTTCTTTTCAGCTAATTTTAACTGCTGTGTCATGCACACCCCTGTTCTCACACCAGCCATAAGAAGTGCTGAGAGCTCACATGGTCTCACCTGGAGGCAGAAGCAATTCTTGGTTTGGGTGTCAGGGTCCAAGACTCTGAATTTTGAACAACCAACCCTAAGGGACCAGTGTCAAAGATACAGTCCCACATCTTCTTCCTAGTGTTCCCAAATATGTTTATATCTTCAGATTAAAGGCACTTCACCCATTTGAAGAACAGTTCATTAATGATTGTTTTATTCTTTCAAAAGCTTAACAAAATTACCCTTTCTGTGACCCCCTTTGCAAGCCAGGAGTGCCTTTCATATCTAGTTTTGCTTGATTTAGAGTTCTGATGCAAATGCCTGGCAGATAAGAGGTCTGCAAACAAACGATCTGCTGATTGCATGTCACTGATGTCACTTCACCTCGTGGCACCCACTGCTGCTCCGATGCCCGTTGAGCACCAGCTCCCATCCATCACCAACCCACCACTCCTGTTCTGACAACATACAAGCTTTATGGGGCTACAGTGACCTGGATCACTGAACTGATCTGGATGAAATATTTAGCAACCCTGGGAGAAAGGAGCTGGGGTGTGTTTTATGGCCTCATGACCCTGGATCACTCAGCAGCCCCTCAGCACAGACCCACAGGTATGTGCACTGGCACAGGGAGGGCAGTTCCACAAGGCTGGGAATGCACCATGGGTGTGACAGGCTTGGGAACTCTCCCTGTTGGTCGTGTCTAAACCCTTGTAGCCTCATCCACTGCAGACACAGTTACCTTGAGATAGGCTGAATTAAAGCTGTCTGCTCAACAAAGTTCAGTCTTTCAAGCCTCGAGCATCCTTTCAAGTAGTGCTGCAATCATCCAACAGCAGGCAATTCCTTTAACCCTTACACTATGAGGTCATTGCCAGAAAAAGGATTTACCCTCGCTTTGAAGCAGCAAATGGCTCCTTGGAGCCCTAAAACTGTACAAAGCCAGAGCAGAATACTGCAGTCCTGTTCAGAAAGTTTCCACAGGAACCATGCCTAGCAGACATCCAAGGGCAAAAGTTTCCATCACCTGTTAGCACGATACTTCCACCATTATTTTTAATACAGGACAGTTGATACCCAGTATTTTTCCATCATTTTTCCAGAATAGAAGGGATGAGCAGACAAGAGTAGGGCAAAGAAAAGCCTTTTGATGTTGCTAAAGAGGTTATTTGCATGCAAAGCTGTCTTGCTCTGCCTCCTGGATTCCAATCAAGTTTTTTGGCCTGGAAACCAGTATTTCAGGAGGAACTGCATTGTTAGAAGATGAGCTGCTAAGAAAAACTCCCTGATTTCTGATGAGTTATTTTTAAGGCAGCATCTGATGTGAGTATCAACCAGTGAGGTCATAGCTTGGAGCCGAATTCCCTTAATTATAGCCTTCCCATTAAAATGAGGATATGAAGCAATGAAAGAGGCATTGGCTGCATCCCTGCTTTATTGTTATCAGTCTCAACTTGCCCTTGACTGAGTGTAGAAGGCAATTCCATGCCAATCCTACCTGGCTTTTAATTCCCATATTGCCATACGCAGCCTTGCTAATTCCATCAAATGCAACTCCTGTGACTCTGTGATTTTATGTACTGCACCCCACAGCCCCTGCACCAATGAGAAAGAAATATGTGACACACTTGTGTCTGTGGTTGATAACAACACTCACCCACAAAAGCTTGGAATTTATTTTGGACAGAGTTTAACTGCCAATAATCACATCACAATTAGGACTCCCCAGCTACAAGCAAGACCTCAGGGCATTGGAAAAGGTCCAGGAAAAGGGGAGAGCCCCACAGAGCATCAGAGCAAACAGGTGGGGCAGTGTGTGAAGGGGCAGGGGACACAAATTCCCCAGCTAGTGCAGGCAATCAGCACTGCAAACACAGCAAATACTTGTCCCACTCTACCACCACACTGGGTTCTGCAACCAGCCTCATATTCACACATTGCATGAATAACTCTTAATTAATATCAGGGAGTAAATTACTAAATAGAGGTCAAATCCCACCATCATTGTCTTGCTCGGGGTCTTGCCCCTTTTGCCTGCCTAATATATAACAGCAGCAGAAGCTGCTCCCAGAACAGTGAAAAATTAGCACGTTCCATTTCCTACTCCAAAACCTGCTGCCAAACGATTAGGATTGATTATCAAGTGCCCTGTGATAAAGCGGAGGACATGGGATTTGGCTGGCACAGTCTCTCCCAGCCAGTGATCCGCAGGACTGTGACGGATGAACAGACCTGATTAAAATCAAATGACTCACAAAGCACTTGAGCATTACATTTGTTGAAGAAAAGAGTTGCTCAGAGATAGGATCAGGTGCTGAGTGAAGGAGCCATGAGATGTTAACAATGCTGCAGCCTGATGGTCTAAGGGCAATTTCTGTTGTAACAAGTAATTTATTTTATGGGGGAAAAAAGAAAAGCAATTTTCCAGACACATTCAAATCCTGCAAATCTTACATCTTTATATTGCCTTATGACCGTTTCTACCTATAAATGCCGGCTTGGTGCTATTGTTTTACTATTGGTTTTACTTATCTCTGCTGACGTACAGCAAAACCTGGCTAATGGCACCGAAAGGACTTTTGTATCGGCAGTAGGTTTCTGTGTACACACGGCCACCGAGCACAAATGCAGGAAGGGAGGTCGGCACAGGAGGGTGGGGATGAAGGCAAAACACACTGGTGTGCAACACACTCCGAAACGTTCACACACTACTATCAGCAAGGGAGGCTTCGGCTGCCGTGGGAGAAGGAGTTGATGGAGTATCCCCTTCTCCACGCTAAAAAAACCAAGACCAATACGACTTCCACTCCAGACCATCCTCCATCTTTTCCCTTTGGATGCTCTCTAACACCTTTACATCCCTCATACATTGTGGCGCCCAAAACTTTTAGGCTGGAAAACACCTCTAAGCTCATCAAGTCCAACCATTAACCTAACACTGCCACTAACATTTCTCTTGTTTACCCTTAATTTCTGTTCCACCACACCCTGCGCACGTTTGAAGCCCCTCGGCTTTGCAGCGTGCACGACCCGCTCAGCGCACACCGGGGTCCCCTAAACCTGCGCCTGGGCTCACACCCCTCCGAGACACCCTCCGCCTGCCACAGCACCTTCTCCTACCGCTGCGAAAAGGAAAATACACTCCAGAGGAGAAACTCTGGCAGGAGCCTCATCCCAGATCTGTGGGAAGGAACTCCCCTGCTGCCACCACCAGACAGGCAAGGGACGGGGATGGGGCGCAAGGGCTGCGGGGAGCGGGGGCGGCCCCGGGGGCACTACGGGGCTTGCCCGGGAGTTGCTGTCGCTGCTCCGAGCCCGAGGAGGGGCCGGCCCTTCCCGGAGGAAGGAGGAGCCGGGCGGGCACAGGTGTGCGGGCGGCCCGGCCCTGCCCAGCGCCGCCAGCCCGGCTCTGCCCTCGGGATGCGCTGAGCGCCCGGAGCACGGAGGCGATGGAGCCGCTGGAGACGAACAGCAGCTGCAGCAACGGTGGGTGCAGCCCCGGGGGGAGCGGGACCGGCCCGGGGGGAGCGCTCTGGGAGGGGGCTGAGCCCGCGGCACCTCCCGGCCTCATCCCCAACAACCACCCCCCGCCCCGACTTTGGGGCTGTCCTCTGTCACTGCTCTGGGTTG
>JAWWLV010000030.1:13307215-13348667 GCA_035041135.1 Platyrinchus mystaceus
TTACACTTGCGCCCGTTGAGGAGGTTTTCACCCAGACAGGGAGGCAAATTCCCCCCATATCTCCCAAGAAACTTATTTCCACAATCAAAGATGGTTTTTTATAAGAGAACCTTTGGAAATTCATCTAGAAAGTCACTGGAATTTTTTGCTTTGGAAAAAAGTTTATTTCCAGTTCAGATCCAAAACCTCAGCTATGTGTGCTAGGGCCAGGGCTTGCAGCTGCAGAAGATCTAAGCCAGTCTCCTGGTTCAGGAAGAACGTGGGACCCATGCCCAGGTAGTGCTGGGAGCAATTTAGCCATTGCATACTCCTGTCTATACACACAAATACTTGCTCTGTATTTCCTACATATGAGTTCAGGCAGAAAATAGAAGTTTTTTAATACAAAGGGACTTTTGTGACACTCCACCTGGCTGCTCTGTTCCCCACGGTCATAGTCACGCTGTCTTTACTACACTCAGAGTAAAGATTGCAATAGAAAGATGTGCTGGGTGTGGTAGGAGTGTCAGGGTGGAAGAAACTGAGCAATTTTCCCACCCACACACTGCAACACACCTTGGCCAGAGAGACAGGGCTGTAGTGCTCTTGGTGTTAGCAGAAAACCGTGCCTGCTCTCAGTCATTCCACACTGGCAGGACTAGGTTTGCTTTAGGAGCACTCAGGCACTCTACAAATAGGTAGAATAAAACCATTAAAGAGCAGAGGCAACATAGAGATGAAACTTTGCTCCGAGACAAACCTATTGTTGTCTTATGACACAGTTCAGTACACAGAGCTGGAACAGATGCACAGTTATAAAGTGCTGGCATCACTCCACATTAAACCTGAAGTTATAAGCTGCAGATGAGCTGGCAGATGTAAGGATTAGTTGGCTGGACTGCGTCAAGGCCTTTGAATCAACAAGGCTGAGTGTTGATAATGCATAGTTCAACCCCATAACATCCGAGTTTGGTGGAGATACTCTGTCATATATATTTGTAAGTTTAAATTACATTATTAGAGAGATCCTTGTGGCCTTCCAGTTCAGTGTGCAGACTGATCAACATATTCAGTGTCCAAGAGATGGTTGAACTACAGGCCCTAAATCTGTCACTCGCCTTGCCATTTCCACATGTGAGTAAAGAGGTGTCCCGAGCTTTTGAGAGCTGATGGGTTTGTGCTGTTAGGGTGACAGCATGAGTGGCTGTTTAGGGGGACATCTGAGTGAGTCCAAGGGCAACAGAGACACTCTTGATGGTCATGTCAGTAATTTGCTGGTTTATCTCCATGGTGGTCTCACAGGGTCTCTGATCACCCTTTCGTGCCTTTCCCACCGGGTCGTGTGCCAAGTGATCAGCGATGCTGACCCAGCTGACTCTGTCCAGGACAACGGGACTTCAGATAATTTCTGGATAACTCAGCTGGAGAGCAGTTATGGATTCTACATTGGCCTGGGCTTGGCTGTCTTCTCCAGCTTCCTCATCGGAAGCAGTGTCATCCTCAAGAAGAAGGGGCTGCTACGGCTGGTGGAGAAGGGAGGCACCAGGGCAGGTAAGGGTTTGGGGGGGGGCAGGAGGGAGAAGGTCCACCTCTTTCAAGAACCACATATATCATCCAAACTCCAGAACTCATAAGGCAAGGGAACACCTCTGGGTACAGTCACTATTCTGTCAGCAATATACATAACACCTTTGGTGGATGCATTTTTGTGTGTGAGACCAAGACAGCAGTGCTGTGAGGGAGCTGAGGAGCTAATTTACAGAGCCCTGCTTTGGAAAGGAGCTAAATTACAGAGCCCTGCACTGGAAGAGCTCAGCTAAAAGCAGCATTCCCCTTCCTGGCATGGCAAATTGCAAGTGATGTGCCCTGTGCAATGAGATGTGCCCCCACCAGAAGAACTGTACACGTCCATTACAGCTCTTACATGGGAAGGAGTGAGGCCAGGAGGAAGCAGAGTGCTGAAAGCTCTTTGAAATGGGCCCCTTTGCACAAAGCTGCAAGTCATCATCGTGACACAGGCCAGCACAACACTGTGACCCCACTTTTGCTCTTATTGATACACTGGGCAGCTTTGCCACCAAGTCACCAAGACAAGGACATGGCCCCACATGCTTTAATTAGCAAAAGCCATGTATGAATGCAGGACTGCACGCCAGTGCTGTGTGTGAGAGCTCTGCTTGTGGTTTCAGAAGGGTTCCTTCTGAGGTATGTTGCTCGACAGCCTGTAGATAACTTTCCTCTAGCACCAGGCTCTTAGGGTGAAGCATGTGTTTATAGATGGGCAGTGGTGGAGGAGCACTGCCTACAGCAGAATTGCACTGTAGAATTGGACACATCCCATCAGCATTGCAAACATGTGCTCTGGCAGCAGTGTAAGTCCTACCTGGCAGCTGACCTACTTGCATAACTACAAAACAAAGCAATGATAATTAAAATACTGCTGCTTCCAAGGCCTGGCATGGGAACAATTCTTAAATAATTTTTCAGAGGGAGTAAATATCTCCATCCCCATTTTACTGTGTCCCCATATGGGGACACAGAGGCATGGAATGATGAACTGACGGCCCAGAGTGAAACAGCAAAGCTACCAACAGCACCTGAGCCACTGGCCAGTCTCGAGTCTCCATCCTCTGTCCTAGTCTGCTGAACACAGATGGGTTTGGAATTATATTTGTACAATGAAATATCAGTATTGCTTCAATTGTAGAAGATGTCTCTCTCCTCCTTCCCTCCATGAACTTCTTCCCGCGACAGAGCCAAGTGAGTGAAACAAGAGCAAACCGCTCCCTATTTTTCAGAATGTTTAACAAGGAATTAGAGATTAATGACAGAAGACTGCAGCTGACAAAAAGAGTTCTTGAGAAAAAACCCAACCAAGCAAAAAAAAAAAACAAAAACCAAAAAACAAAAACCCCCACCCCAAAACAAATAAACCAGCAATTTCTAAGGAATACCAAGGGATAACATTTGAACTTCAGCATTTGTGAACTTATTAAGGAGCCAGAAGAGGCTGAATTCTAGCAAAAGATTTTTCTCTGTATCCTGAAATCTTCCTATTCAACTCTTCATTCCCCCTTGTCCCATCTCGCCCTTTAATCTCTCAGTCCCAGGGTGTCACCCCTTCCAGCTGAGCACATCACTTTTCTCCAAAGCAGGTCAAACACAGCTCCAGTCGAGTCAGACTTATCAAAAACATGGGCTCTCCCTGACCCAGCAATATCAGGGTTCACAGTGTCAGCAGGCTTAAGCTCCTTATGTCCAACAGCTTGTGGGTTAGGACAGAGCTGGATTAGTTCCCAACACAGTCTGTCCATTCTTCCTTATTTACATCCCTTTTTTTTTTTCATTGAGTTGTTTCAGTGCCAGGAATTATTTTTCATCAGAAAGGCTCAGTCATATAATGGCTCTTCCACATAAAGTTAAAATCAGGTTTGCTGGCAGTTCATGCTGAGGCCCTGCAATACAATCATTGCATACAGCAGTCTACAAAAGGAGCAGAGAGCTTCTGGGACAGGACACAGGGAGCCTTCACCTTGCAATTTATCCCTGTCCAAAGGGACATTTCTCATCTCTTGCTCTGATGAATGTAGTTCTTAATTCCTGCATACCCATGTGCTTTTCTTCCCCAGGAGATGGAGGCCATGGCTACCTAAAGGACTGGCTCTGGTGGGCCGGCTTGATAACCAGTAAGTAGAAGCTCTTTCCCTGGGTTTGAAGCTTTTCCAGGGTCTGTCCCTGTGAATGAGGTGTGGAACAAGCTGTCTCGTGGCTTAAAGCCTGTTTTCTGTTGAGTTCCCCCATCCTCAACAGAGGTTCCTGAAGGAGAGGAGAGGCAGTGAGCCATGCAGGATCTCCCTCTCCATCCTCCAGCAGGGCTGGTAGGACTTGCTAGCTCAGTTTTACCTGATCAAAAGCATAAAAAGCTTTTAATACGGCAGCTGTCTGTGTACAGGCACAGGGCAAACAGCCTCCTGTGTGTGCCTGGGGCTCCGGGAAAGGTTCCTGCTGTGGCACAGGGAGATAACAGAGCTGTTGGTAGCAGCTCCTTTCTTGAGCAAGGCTTGCTTTCCCTCAGAGCAAGTCTTCAAACCATTCTTTCATGCTGCAGCCTTACAATAGCTCCTGAAACTGGACTCAGAGTTGCATAGAGAGCAGTGAATTTCACAAGAGGGTTTTTCAGAGCCCTCTTTTCAGGCTCTCACTGCCGCAGCAGCAGCTCAAGGTGCCCCCACCTCGCCCTGCCCTTGCAGGTCCTGTGAGCGAGCACACAGCCCTCACTGCTTGGGGACAAGGACAGCCCAGCCAGAGAGGACACCACAGCCCCAAGGACACACTGGGGAGGTGAGGAGCAGCCTCCCAGCACTGGGGCTCCCACAGCTGCCCCTCTCCCTCATTAACCCCCAGACACAGCCTGGCTGGGCGGGAGGGCTGAGTGAGCTGACATGGCCAAGCCCTGGCACCCCCAGCCCTCCCCTGTGTGGGTGCTGGGCTCCAGGGGTGCCCCTCTGCTTGTGTTCATTTGTGATAGAGAGATTTTCACCCACTGTCTGCCCCTGTTCAGCGGCAGCATGAAACACCCAGCATAAAACCCACTCTCCAACTGGTATCTTACTGGTTTGCAAGCCCACAAGAGAAAACATAAAACGTACACTGTAACTCACTGGTATTTATTTTTCTTGTGTTTGTTTAGTGGGTGGAGGGGAAGCTGCCAACTTTGCTGCCTATGCCTTTGCTCCTGCAACTATTGTCACGCCTCTGGGGGCTCTGAGCGTGCTCATAAGGTGAGTTTTGTGTCTATAGTTTGCAATTTGCCTTTTTTTTTGTTTGTTTGCCTTTTTGTCTTGTAAAGATAGAAAGAACTTGAAGTGATGCTAATATGATTTATTCTGCCTAGAGGAAAGAAATGTTTCAGTGTTTTCTAAAAAAACACTTTAATGGTGGTTGTCCTTTGAGGGGATCATTTGTGAACCATTGAATTAAGTAGTCTACCCTTCTGGAAATGCTGCATGTGGATAGCAGCCACATACACTGCAGGTTAAACTATTGCAAATGTCAGTGTTACTTCCTTCCTTATTCCAGGTATTTATCCAATTCAAGGTTGTTTTGGTTTGTTTTTTTGGTTTGTTTTGATCTTGTAGTCAACAGTACTAAAAATCTGAAAGGGTCAAAAATATCAGGCTTGTTTTCAAACTGCCTCTTCTTTGCCTTTTATTTTCTAGGCTTGTAGGGCGCTCTGATGTTGTGGGTTTTTATACTTGTGGCTGTTGAAAAAAGGGCTGAAACCTTGTTTTATTTATTTTTAAAAAGGCGATTCCTACCAAAATACATGACTCTGGGTAATGAAGGTTTTATAGCAAGTGTTATTGTGAAATGCATAAGCAGACTGAGAGTTAGGACTGCTCCTGATGTCTTGTCCCAAATTTTTGTGGACAACAACTAGATATTTTTGTAGATTTATCTGTAGCCCCAGCACCTTCTGCGTTTCTCTGAAGCTTAATAGCTCTGATGATTTAGCTAAAATTATTGTGACCTTTCTTGTGAGGTTCAGGGTTTTTTCTGTCTTACACTGGTCCTTGAAGTAATTTCCTTGAGCACTAAAAACTCCAAAATGCCCAGCAGCTCATGGGTGATTCTGTAGGCCCTGAAAATATTTCTGAGGACATGTTAATACATTCAGCATTTTTGCACCTTGCTGTCTCAAGAGCTGTGATCTGCAGATCACACCTGCACCTCTGCAGGTTCAGCTGCCAGTAGATACAGTGTGATTGTGTATTAACACACCGGAATCCCACTAATTTACGCCAAATTTATGTCCTTGTATCACATGAAAGCATTCTTAACTTTATTTTAGCTACTCTTCCCTCTTTAAAGGACTGTAAAGAACCAGCTAATGTTTTTCTGTCCCGTGCAGTGCCATCCTGTCTTCATATTTGCTTGGAGAAAGGCTTAACCTGCTGGGAAAGCTGGGCTGCATGCTGAGCCTGGTGGGCAGCACCGTGATGGTGATACATGCTCCAGAGGACGAGGAGGTCACCACTCTGGATGAAATGACTTCCAAGTTGAAGGAGCCGGGTATGCAGGAGGGCGTTTTCCTCCCCCGGGCTGGGCAGTGCCTGCTGCTCCCTGTTTCCACTGCTCAGTTTTGAATTCTCTTCTTCCTCTTCCAGGTTTCCTCGCTTATGCTGCCATCCTCTTGGCTCTCTGCTTCCTCCTGATCTTCTACCTGGCACCCCGTTATGGCCAGAGCAACATCCTCATCTACCTCACCATCTGCTCCGTTATTGGTGCCTTCTCCGTGTCCTCAGTCAAGGGCTTGGGAATTGCCATCAAGGGCTTCTTTGCTGGCCAGCCTGTGCTGCAGCACCCATTGACATGGATCCTGGTCATCACGCTGGTGGCATCCATCACTACACAAATTAACTACCTCAACAAGTCCCTGGACATTTTCAACACCTCTTTGGTGTTTCCCATCTACTACGTGCTGTTCACCACCACCGTCATCACGACTTCCATCATCCTCTTTAAGGAGTGGGTCGCCATGACCGTCATCGACATCATTGGGACAGTTTGTGGCTTCCTCACCATCATTCTGGGGGTGTTTTTACTCCACGCCTTCAAAGACCTGCATGTCAGTTTAGAGAATCTACCACAAGTCCTCCAGAACGAACAGCAAGATGTCACCAGAGATGACAAGAACATCCTGATAGAGGTGGACAACTCCAGCATCGCCCCAGAGGACAAACCCAAGGTATTCATGCTCTACACCTAGCATGTTATATGTGAGGGACTGGAGGGTGAGTGAATGGGTTGATCAATATTCCAGCTGTCATTGAGCAGTTTAAAAGAGGAAAAGCAGAAAATAAAACCAACAGTGTCTTATCCAAAGCTTGGGAGAATCAAGCCAAAACTTTCTCCAGGCTTTTGGATGAGATCTCTGTCACAGTGTGGCAGCGAGGGGTATGTTTAATCCTTGCTGTGCCTTAATACATGCAGCCACTGAAAACAAAAATCCTCTTGAAATATGATAGTCCTGGGACAAAGCTCCTCTCTGAGGCCCCTTCCCATCTCTTATTCTTGGCAGGGCTAATGTTTACTCTTGGGCTCCTTCCCCTGGGTGGCCATTGATGTCTTTATTTCCAGGCCTTGATTGAGTCATTGATTTGTGGTTTCTGTCTTTTTTTTTTTTTCTCCTTTCTAGGCATTGGCATGAACTCTAAAATACACACCAGTATCTCAAGTGGAGATGAGAAACAAGGGCTGAACAGTGCACTCCTGCTGTTCAGACTCTGCTCATCCATATTTGGTCACTTGCTCTGCAAATAATGGGACAAGAATATTGGTGAATATGGGCAAAACTTGGCAATTTTTGGAATAGGCACTTGCTCAGGCTGTGGCTGGACCCAAACCATGAAGTACTTTTAGAGTGGGGCAGGAAAATCTATTTCAACTTTTGTTTTTCTTTGAGATCCAGGAGTTTCCCTGCAGCACAGTGTTAATTATTTTTATGGGAGATTTTTTTGATTGGGGTTTTCTTTTCCCTTAGCAGCCACGGTGCCCAGCCACGTTGATGGGGTTGGTGAAGTTTCTGGGCCTGTTCCAGACCTCACCTGAACAGGGTGTTCTCAGGCTGGAGAGCTCTGTCAGGATAAACTCCATGTTAGGAGAAACTGCCACTGTCCCCAAGACTGCTTGTGATAATCGTTTCAGTCTGAAAGACAAAGTGGCTGTAAATGTTAACTATTTTTTTCCTTAGGAAGTATCTTGACCTTGGCGAGCCCCCTGACTCTTTGAGCCCCTGTCCTGCTATCATTTAAGCCCCAAAGCTTTTTTATCGTTGTTTAGAAAGCAGTGTGAGCTGCATGTTAAAAGCCGAACAGGCATAAGAGGGTGATGCTCTGCAGAGCTGCAGGGGGGCAGTTTATCCCAGAGCAGTCCCATTCACATCTCTCCATCTCTCCCAATACAGTACACCTGGCCTTTTGCTCATGGCTCATCTTTAAACACCCTTGGGTTTGTATCATCGGTCAGGATGAAGGGATGGGAGGAATGACATTTTGAGCTGCAAGGTGAAAAAGGAAGGTGTTACTGCAGTTAAAAGGTTTTCCCATCTCACTGCTGGGTCTTACGGGGAGACTGGAGTTCATTTGCTGATAGCAAATCCCAAATAGGGAGCAGCAAGGCCTGAGCCAGTCCAGAGGCAGCTCTGCCTGAGTTATCCCTGGATCACAGCACACACTGATGCTGCCTGAGATGCTCACCTGGTTATACCGGGGTCTGAGCATCACTGAGCAAATGCAACTTGGGGTTGCAGGAGAGAGGACTATGCAGTCTCTTATTTTAATAACATTTCAGTACTATTTTTTTGGAATGTGGAAAGGAAAATAAAGGTTTTTTCTTAAAAAAAGAAAAACCAACAGGTGGATCTGAAAGTTTTTAATGATTTCTCTCATCTTACTGGCATAGCCCTAAAGGATAAGTAGGCTGAGGGACAACCAAGTGCAGCAGAAAGAGCATCTGGAGGAGAGTAAAACAGCAGCGACCTCCTTTGGTGGCAGACAATAATCCAAGTCACTCACTCTAGCTTTGGTTTTGGCATCCTAATCAGTGTAATGCTTTATGCATTTTATTTTAGAAGATGACTGTAAATGGGACTCATTTTTCCTCACTGCCTAGAACTGTATTTCATAAAGCCATTCCTCCAGCAATCCTGCCATCTCTGGAGAAATGCCACATAGAAAATGAAGGTTTGAACCGAGGTAGTGAAATAGCACACAGTGGAAAGAGCATTTGTTAATGACAACCAACAAATTTATTAAAACCAGGCAAAAGGCACAATGACTTGCATTCTTCAAGTATTTGCATAGATGCATAGAGAGCAATATTGTAAACCATTAATAAACCATTAATATGGTGGACACAGGAAAAAGTGAGATGTATTTTAATATATGTTCTCCCAAGTAACATTATCTTTCAAAAAGAACCAGGTTTTACCATCTTTTACTCCTCCTGCAGTTCCCCTGTTCTCATTCAACTCAACTTGCACACATCTGAAAATTTATAAGGACTTACTCAAAACTACCTTCTGGGGATTTTAATGATATTCCAGCAGTAAAGTTTTCCATTAGAGTTTGGGCACGTCCAGTTGTTCTCTGAGCACTGTGTGTCCAGGGGCATTTTTGGAAACCTTCATCCCATGCCCCCATGAAATGCAGTGAAAATAATTTTAGTGATTTTGAGTGGCTGTTTGCTGGAGATCAGGGGTTGGAGCAGAAGTGTGCTCTGTGTCCTCAGTGAGGGCTCAGATAAAAGATCATTCTTGTGATTGAATCTACTACTACAGTGTATGTGCAGTCCTGCTCCACCTGTGAGCACCAAAACACGCCATGACATCCACAGCCACACTGGCTGCACCCCAAGAAACAACAAATTTGGGGGTTCTTTGAATATACATTTTTATAAGTAATATATCCCAACTATAGAAAAAGACATATAAAGATCAGAAAGCTGTTGTCTTTCACTTGCTATACCTTGATTCAGAAAGGAGTTTTTTTACGTTGGTTTGTTTTCCAGGCACGTAAAAGCTAAGAAGAGGTCTAAAATTAGTAAGATAAGGAATAATCAGCGAGAAATTCAACCCTGTGAACTGTTTCCTTGTGGAGAAAGAGGTAGTAAAGTTGTGAAAACTAGTGTGGTTGAAGTCCTTACAGATACACTACTACATATAACTACAAATTTAATGAGTACTTGGAGTTTATCTGGTTGAGTTTTTTTTAGTAAGTATATCTTAGGGAAAGAGAACCATCAGACAAGACTCTTTTTCTTTATGCCAATAATAGTTTCTCACATGTGGAGCAGCAGTCATGCTGTTTGAGGATTTTTCCATAATAAATCAGACACAACAGAACTGTTGTAACCACAGCTCCAGATTTCCCTGTGTTCTCTGAGGGAATCATTTCAAGGAAAAAAAAATATCTGGCATAACAAAAGGTCTTATTTTAAAATCCTGAGGAAAAACCCAACCATATAAAAGGCCAAATTATTAGGAGAAGAAAAAAAAACCAAATTCATAGGGGAGAATCCTCAGGGTCAGGACCATCAGCTGCTTAAAGTGCACACAGACAGCTCCCTCCATCCATGGCCTGGAGGAAAAAACCTGGAGTAAAAGAGCTGCCTTACAAAAGCACCATGTGTTGTATTAATATTTCTGCTGTTTCTCCACTGGGCATTTTTAAGGTAGGTTTCTCAGTGGTTTGGGGAGCAGACAGCCCATGCTGAGTTAGTGCTCAGCACAGACTGAAGTCTGAGGAGATGTGCAAAAGTGCCTACTGATCCACGGTACCGCATGCTGGAGAGGAGGTCTCAGCTCTGCCCTTTGCTGAGCTTCCTTCTGGCCTTTTGTATCTTGGCCAGCCTCCCTGTCGTACCTTGAGTGTGTCCTAATGACGTGGATGAGAGCTCATGGGCCATGCTGGGGATGCTTTCAGGTGTTACAGCACCAAGGGAAGACAAGCGAGTGCTGGAGGACAGACAGGTTGCAACGCTCTTGCTGAAGATCATTATGTAGGGAAGATAATTAATCCACTCTACTAAAGCCAACCAAAACCCACAGTGGCCCACAAATTATATTTCTGTGTTTTGCTCCCTGTTGTGGCCCCACTTGCCACACACTGTAAACTGAAAATAAACTGAAGGAAGTTATCACCAGCTGCCTTCTGCTCTCCCAGGAGGCAGCGGGTTCTTTATAGCACCAATGTATGCTCCTGCAGCTGCGTGGAGGGGCTGAGGAAGCCAACAGTGCTGGGGCTCACATAGAAGCCCATCAGGGCCAGCACCTGCACTCACAGCTTGTTCTCCCTGGTAACACTTCAATAACTGATTAAAAACACGTGAAACCCCCCTCACCCCATCCCTGCATTGGATATTGCACAACAATATTTAAATACCGTACAAACAAGTCACCCCTACTCGGAAAAGGCTGTCAGCAGAGAGGGTCCAGCTCAGCTTGGCATGTACCTGGGGCACTCCTGCCACACCTGACTGCAGCTTGGTGAGTCACGGAGGACACGGGAGGCAAGAGGAGAGGAATGGAGACACCGTGGCAGGGAGTGTGTCTGTGGGTGATGAAGGCCATCCAGTGCCCTGTGAAGGCCAGAACCAGCCAGAACAGAGTGCTTCAGGAGTGCCCACGGGAGCCTGGCTGTCCCACTTTCCAGCTGTTCGCTGCTCCAGCCATCCAGACACCAGTATTCTGGGTGAGATGGAGAAAGGGAAAAGAGAGAGGAGTGAGCAGTGATGGAAGAACAAGCCCTGCCCTGCCCTCTCCCGGAGCTGATGTTACTGCCAGCCAGGGGAAGCCTGTCTCTATTCACATGCATTCACACCCTAAAGCATCACCTACACAGGAAACTCTCCCACCAAGAGCACAATGAAATTCATCCAGTTCTCTCCATTTTTCACAGCTGGCCTCCTCCAGTATGTTGCAGGCTGGAGGCAGTAGAACTGTGCTGTGTGGAGTGGAGGTGTTTTGTGTTCAGTGGTCCAGTTTGCAGGACACTGAACTCAGTGTCTAAAAGTCCCTTATTAACTGCCCTTGGTAAGGACAATTTTGGAAAACACTCCTTGCAGAGAAAGCATCTCCTTAGCTATGGCTAGAGAGGCTGGAAAGAATTTTTGTTCCTTCTGGGATCATCAAGTCAGGCGTGAATCTTCATGTTTTGCTGCTTTTCATTAATGGTTCTGGGTCACACACACCTTGATCCCCCCATTGCTCTGCCCAGCTCCCACCACCACACTCAGTACCCACCTCTGCCCCAGGCTGGAGCCGTCCTGGAGTTCTGGTGTGTGCAGGAGGCAGTGGGACAGCAGAACTGTTCCCCTGCCAGGCTCTGGATCTGGATGGGACAGGATCAGCTGGCAAAGCCCTTTGGGGGGGCCGGGGCCTCGAAATATCCTATGCAAGAAATAAATAGTTTTGAATTCTCAGCTTCAACAGATGCCCAGCCTTTAAAAAGAGATGATATTTGCATTCAATTTACATGGTGTGAACTTCTGGGTATGGCTAGATGTCCTTGGGACCTCCTGGGCTTTTTTCTTATTTTGCAGGTCTGAGCAGGCTGGGTATGGAGCTGCCCACCACAAGGTCTCTGGTCTGGAGTTAACCCCAGGGTTATTACAATCTATGGCTGCATGATGAAAAAGAGGAGATGCCTTACAGAGTGGCCAGGAGTCCCCATCACAGCTGAGCCTTTAGCATCCCTGCCTGAGGCAGAGGGCTGAGGGACACAGGTAAAGCCACACCTGTGAGGACCTCCCTCTCTGACTCCAGAAGGGAGCACAGGCAGCTGCTACTGTGGTTTGTTGTATTACACAGGTGATTAGTGGTTTTCAACACCTAAGAGTTTTTCACCTGTCAGTTTTCATGAACACGGGATGCCCTTAGGCTGCTGGGCAGCTGCCTTCAGCCAAGGACAGACAAACAGGGTAACAGGGTTCCCAGCTTACCCTGCCTCCCAGATGGAGCTGTGGCTGGAAAGCACATCCTATTCAGGCTATTAAATGATCCAGGAGTTTTAAGCCCTGAATTTTGCAACTAATAGGGAAGCTATGTTCCAGAGCCTTTTAATTAGCCACATTACTGATGCACTTCAGATTGGAAGCAAGTTTCACACACATACACTCACTATGTTTGCCCATACAATGCCTGTAAACACTGTATGTTTATATCCATGTACCCATACAAATACATGCAGACCTACAAGCAATTTTTATTTGTTTGTGCACACAGCTGTCCCTAACAGAATACTTGGAGCATTATATTTTCAACTCATCTAATGAATTTCAGTGAAAAGTATGCCCCTGGGGAGGAGTTACCCCCCTGAGAGCTGACTGCCTGTTGTTGCTCAGGCTCCGTGCTAAGCACTGGCTTACAGGTGTTGATTTAACAAACACAGCTGCACTCACAACTTGGAGAGCACCCAAAAACCCTGCAGTCCCCTCAGACTGTGCATAAATGCAGTGCTTGATGGCTTGGGGATCTATTGCTCTCCAAGGATCTTGCCCTGTGACTCCAGGAAGGACAAGGCAGACTAAATTCCACTGACTGCCAAGTCTGAAGAAATCCTATAGGAATAGCAAGAGAGCAAATCTGGCAGATGCTGCAAATGTCTAGGAAGGACACTGACACTAGCAAACAGTGACATTTATTTCCCCTGTACCTTTTCCATCTTGTGGCTCTCCACCAACCCAGGAATAGCAAAGTTTCTTTTAGAAATCCTATGAAAATTGTTCCATCTGGTTGGGCTGACTGAGATAAAAAGACTGGATGCGCTGGGGCAGGAACACAATGGAGATTGTGGGGAACTTGTCAACAACCAGCTGGGAAGGATACCTATTCCTTATTGACAACAGTCAGCTTCCTGCTTTTGTTTTAGTTTTCTTTCCTGCTGAAGTGCCGGCTGTTCACAGGAACAATGGAGCTGGACACAAATCCCATTCGCTAAAATTTTCCTCTATAGGAATCCCTCAAGGGTTTGTTTTCAAATGGTAAGAGGGGCTATGCTTGGCTTGCTTAGGGAAAAATCTGTACAGTCCTGTCGTTCCTGACAAGTGATCTCTGTGGCTTCCAGCTAAAAACTCTTTAGATGACCTTGGTAAAGTGAACGCTGCTTTGTTATCCAAGCTGCAGGTCCAGGTCAGAGGTATTGGGGGACCTGAATTAAGTAATTGTGTGTGATAGTGTCCAGCACAGTGATTGCCAGTGACACTGCAAAGCAAGGGGAACCACCAGGAACTGTCCTGTGGGGAGACGGAGCACGCACCCGTGATCAAGGTAACTCCTACACATCCCAGGGCGAGGGGCTTCACCAGCCTCTCCCAGAACAAACCTCCCAACAAACAGCATCTGCAGGACAGTGTCACAGCTCCATACCTGAGAGATGGGGGGTTTGGGAGCAGGAGGTGCCGGCCTGCTTGGAGGTGTCCGCCGGGCCACGTCCCTCGGAGGTGCCGGCCCTGCCGGCCGCCCCGCGCCGCAGCTGGAGCTGGAGGAGAAGGCAGGTGGCTGCTGCCTGCTTGTTTGGAATCCTGGAGCTTGCTGGGCAGGAGGTTTTGGTGGGATTTCAGGGAAGCCAATCACCTGTGCAGAAGACCCACAAATCCCAAGAGTTAGGTATTTCCACTTCAAACCACTTTTTTTACTCTGCGATACTTGTCAGGATCCGCGTGAGGTCTGTGAGCCACAGTAGAAAATATTGCCTGCAACACCAGCATGTGTTGTTATGTCTCGTGGACATTGATTAGATAGATTGGGACAATTTGGGATCATGAGTCAAAAATGAGAACCAGCGTAATTCAAGCCTGTGCTACTTGCAAATAAACTCTGAGTTTGCCATTTCTACAGTTCTAAGAGGGAGATGTGACAGCAGAGGATCTACCAGGAGAGACAAACAGCCACGCAGGCCTAGTCAAAGCCCAACTCCTGCCCATAATGAAATCCCTAGAAACAGGTACTACATTCAGCTCCCACTGACTTTCAGCCACAGGTGATGTCTATTTTTTTCTTTAATAAAACCAGTCCCTGACTGCAGTGTGAGAGGAAACCACATCCCACATCTTAGGGCAGCTGCTTTTCTCCCCCAGGAGTTGGAATGTGACCTTGGCCCTACCTTCCTCTGCTGCTGGGGGGTTTTCAACTTGAAGGCAGGGTTTGCATGCCCAGTTCCAGAGGTGTCACTGACAACGAGAGAAAGGAAAGAGTGTTATTGCCCTGATACATTTTTCTCCTTTTTTTTCCTGTATTTTCTATTTTAATTTCACCAAAGTAAAAAAATGAGAAGCAAATACTGACTATACCAACAAACCCATTTAGTTACATTCCTCACAGCCTTTATAATGTCTCTTCTGTCCTGGCACTGAAGGTGGGAGGGGGTGCAAGCAGACAAGGCACAGCACTGACAACTCACCTGAACTGTGGTGTCTTCTTTAGAGAACAGATGGCAAATTTATTCCAGCATTTCAGATAATAGAATAAAAACATGATTCCAATGAGAAGGAGAATGGGAGCCAGGATTGCAAGAGTTATCATGACTGCTGAAGAGCCTGAGGGCAAGAAAGTAGAGTTTGTTAAATGGAAATCTCTCTGCTCCCAGTCTAACACAAGTCCTTCTGAAGTGGTACCATCACAGAGTTGGTCTCACTCACCTTCGGGCGCGGGGGGACCACTGTCCAAGCTTCCTCCCCTCCCCTCCTTGTTGCAAAATGGGGGGTCCCACCCCTGGTTGCAGTGACAGTTCTTGTTGTTATTGCAGACCTGGAGTAGGAGGATTCAGAGACTTTAGTGCCAGCTACTAAGGACCGGGCAAGCTAAAACAAATTAAGCCATTGCTGAATAAAACACTACAGAAGAAACTCTCATGGGCATAAATAGGGAGTTAAGTGCCTGGAAATTGGGGTTTTTTTTTTCAGGGAGTAAAAGTGCCTTTTATTGCCTCAGATATTCTCCCTTTCTCCAAAAGACAAGGGTTCTTCAGCTGAAGTGCCAATAACCTGAATTCAGGAGAAATGCAGCTTTTAGAAACACCTTTCTCTTATCTGTAAATAGAAGGATACCACTCTTCCTTTCATCCAGTGAAGATTTCTCATTGTTTAGGCCAAATAGCTTGACCCATTCATATTTGTCTTTTCTTTCCATCCCTTGGGGGCACTGCAGAGCAATTTGGGATAAACTGTTCTAAATGTGAATTTTTACTATGTTTTTCCTTTGGCAAGTCTGATATATTTTTTTACTCAATCTAACTGGGCCCAGAAGATTCCTCTTTAAGATTGCCCCTTCTTGTTTTTCATTCATTGCAATTCATACCCCTCTAGTAGACCTCCTTAAATCACATGTCAAAGGAAAGCTCATGGACCAGAAAATGCATCAAACAGAAAAGGAATGTGCAAATTAATAATCAAGAAGCCAAAGTCTGGAGCAAACCTAAACGTGGTGTCAGAACTGAGCTGAACAACCACCCACAGAAGAATGGCAGCCTATCCTGCCATGGAGATGAAAAGGGAGACACTTACTCCATGCCCATGGCACTTCCTGCTACAGCTTTCAAAATCAAAGATGATGGATGTGTTCTGGCAGCGACCCTCAAAGCAAACCTGGAGAGAAAGGATCCAAACACTCAGCGTTAGTGAGTTTTGTACCACATTACTGCCTTGTGTTATTTTGTGACTCATGGGGTCCCAGATACCTCAAAAATACAACTAATTCCCTGGGCAGAACAACAGGCCATGAAGGTAACCTGGTTCCCAAGCAAACAATTAATCCCTAAATCCTACCTAATGTGCATCAGAGGAGTGGATGCTCTGCTGTCAATAACTTGGCTTACCCATTGCAAGTCCCTGAAGGAGCTCTCATATGTCTTGATTTCCAATTGTCTATCTCACCTCTAAGCAAGACAACCTCAACCAATTAGCACATCCCAAGTGTAGCACTGGCCCTGGACTTCATCTGGCAAGGACATAAGGCCTGTAGTGTGTGTTCTTTTCTCTGAAGCCTCTAAGAAATTATTTTTCTAATAAATATAA
Organism: Platyrinchus mystaceus; assembly: GCA_035041135.1. NCBI lineage: Eukaryota > Metazoa > Chordata > Aves > Passeriformes > Tyrannidae > Platyrinchus > Platyrinchus mystaceus. Next base: position 13,323,767 of record JAWWLV010000030.1, read on the forward strand.
AAATCTCCTAGAAAGGCATCGGACATAAGAAATTAATGGCTTGATAACCAAAAAGCACATTCTGCGTGGAAAACTGATATGCTGAAACCTCCCCCAAGCCATTTCAGGCAGAACTGTACCTACATGATGGCTCCCACATTTTGTTCCCGTCAGCACCAAGCCAGGATCCAGCATCTCCTTTTCCTCGCTGTCAGATCTGTACACGTGGGTCCCTCGGCACATCTGCGTGTTGACCGTTGTGTCTATGGCCACCGCATTGGGCTGCAGGGGCTTGGAAGCATAGCTCTGGCACTGGATCTTCCCACATTTGGCATCTCTGATTTCAAAGGAGAGGCTAAAGTGATTATTTCTGGCTGGCTGGACATTTTGCAGGCACCAGCTCTACACGTAAATTAAAGCAGCAGTGTTGAGTCACTGTTTGATGAGCAGACACCGCCCAAGAACCAGCCCAAGCAACAGTGTCTGATGGGAACTGATGGTACCATCTCGGAGTCCCCATGGATGGGGGGTGATGTCCCCATGATGTCCCCATGCCAACCTCAACAAAATCGCAGTTAATACTAGGAAATTTTTGTCTCAGATAGAAAGCTACGTTTCATTTACAGTTTTAAAAATCTCCTCTTTCGTTGCTTTGGGGAAAAAAAATAGATGTTTGAAATGCAAAAGGCAGGAAAATGGTGAACTAAAAACTTCAGTTTTAAGGGCTCTAAGTTTGACAAGGATGCAGCTGGATTCCCAGAAGGCAGAGGGAGGGAGTGAAACCAATGCACGGATCAGTTTTATCTACTGGCCCATAATTTTGTAATATATAAAAACATATTCTGCAATGAGCAAGTCTTGGCTGCCACTCTGCTTTGTACCTGATCTCACACTTCCTGTAGTTCCCATAGATGTCCTTCCCACAGTTCCCATAGATGTCTCCAGCAGCATTAACCTTCTCAAAGCAGGCGTCTGGCGCTGGCCACGCTCCTGCAAGGAAGAGACTCATGTAGCTGATTCCTGAGGAGCCTGGCAGCTCATCTCACCCCAGGCCAACCACTCAGTTGCTCTTTTTCTGGAATGCTTTGAGGATGGGAAATTTTTGCTGCCTCCTCCAAGTGAGTAAGGCAGGAGAAAAGGCTCCCCAGACTTTGCCACTGATAACAGGTATGGGAGGTACTACTGCCTTGCACAGGGTGAATAATAGCAGGAGGCCACATAATGTTGCTTGTTGCCTTACCAGGCCCCCACAGCTGCACACACTGGTCCCTGTATGTGAGGCACATGCCGCTGTAGCAATAGGCCCTTCCTCTGTCGCAGGGAGCCCCATCAATTTGGTAAGAGTTGGGGGGGCAAAAGGGTGACTCGCCAGTGCAGTATTCTGGGAGGTCACAGGGTCCTGACATTTCCCTGCAGAGAGTTCCTGGAGACATCAGCTAAAAAGAGATAATGGGGGGGAAAAAAAAAAAAGAATTATTGCTTGGCTCCTCTGTGGTTTCACGTCTGCACAGTGTCTCCCCGTAGATAAAACAGCATCTTGCATGTGTCATTTCATCCTCCTTGTCTTAGGTTTTTTGAGGTCAGCAGTGACTCATATAACCGTAATTTCGTTAATTGGGTGAACTGTGTGCAATCAAATTAATGCCTGGATCCCTTCCCCAGGTAGCAATGAGATCATTCACAGATGCTGCTGGATCTCATAGGGACACTGATCCATCTCACTCTACCCTTGGGTAGGATCCAATTTGCCTGAACCATTTCTGGCAGACATTTGTGTAATCTGTTCTCAAAGCCCTCCCTGTTTGGGAAGTTTGTTCCAGTGTTTGCCTGTCATTTCTGCTGGAGACATTCTCCTAATGCATAACGTATGTCCCCCTTGCTTATGAGTTTACTCAGTTCATTCTTCTCCTGTCCACCACACACATGGAGAACAAAGGGCATACACAATTACATCTAGGAAGTTGTTCCAAGTCTTCTGTGAAGGGAATGACTCCAGGTGGATTTCCACATGCTCAGGATAGGTCAGTAAGAGCAATCGATGTGCAAACAAAGATGAGACTAAGAGAAATGTTTGCCTGTGTTCCATTTTTAATTAATTTGTTGTCAAAGCTTGAGATCTTTGGCTCCAAAATCAGATACATATTTTAACCAGCCTCTACAAGGAAAGCTGAGATTTAAAATTATGGTGGTCACAGATATATAATTCTCTTTGCCAGCATTTCTTCAGCAAGCACCTGAGCTAAAGGAATTCAACTGCACCTCAGAAAAGAGGGTTTGGAGCCAAGACACCATCCAGGCTACACCCCAGAGGAAGTGTTTGCTGCAAGAGCTCTGTCTAGATTTCTTCTGGAGCCAAAGGAGAGAAATATTAACTCTGATTAACCCCATCCCTAAATGTTCAAGAGAGGCAGAGTGACTTCATTTCAGCATCATTCACAGCTCATCTTCAGTTATCACAGGAGCAAATTAAATTAGTCAGCCAGAAGAAAGGAACCCCACCAGTTTGACTGCACTAGTAGCTGTAGTACCTAAAAGATCAAACCAGGTGAGGAGCTAAACTCTACTTGTCTGTTTGCTCCCCTTTCCCCTCCAGTTTTCAGCCTCACACTTCCACCCCCGTTATTCTCTCTCCTCTTAGGAAAACCCAGAGCTCCCACCTTGCACTGATGACAGCAGCTGCCGTGGGCACATTCAGCACCTGGCTTCAGGGAGCAGGTGCTGGCATCGCAGCAGGGGTTGTTGCACTCCTGGAAGACAGGGAGATGCAGCAGAGTTTACAGGGCAGATGTGAGGCTGACACTAATCTGTTCTCATACACGATGAATTACAAGCAAACAAAGTACCTTCCTCCCTTCCACAGTGAGCTCATGACACACAGCACTGCACAACCATTCCCTCTGATGGACTGACTAGATACTATTGGTTGTGCTCATTGCACCTGGCAGTCTGGGCTGCTGATTCCAGCTCCCTTTTCTCTTATTAGTCACAGGTTGGATTTGGAGAAGTGAGATGCAGTGCTGAGAGAAGCCCCGTCCTTATCAGGAATGGAGCTGCAGATAAAGGGAACTCATATATGGAACTGTAACATCTGGAGGAACTCTTCCTGGACATCAGGGAGAGTTTCTTCTCAGAAAAGTCTATTAAGTATTGGAATGGGCTGCCCAGGGGGGTGGTGGAGTCACTATCCCTGGAAGTGTTCAAGAAACTACTGGACGTGGCACTCAGTGCTCTGGTCTAGTTGACAGAGTGGTGATCAGTCAAAGGTTGGACTCAATGATCTTGAAGGTCTTTTTCAGCCTTAATGACCTGTGATCTAAAATCACTTTTTCTTCTCTTTTTTAAATGAACTTTCCATCACCTCTGTTCAGCCCTGGATTACACCATCCCTGAGTCCTGGGATGCATTGTACTACACACTGAGAAGTTAGACATGATATTGAACATTGCTTTACATTTGCATACAGGGAAGGTATGTGTGTCTCCTGCACAAAGAAAAGCTGATTAGAGATCACATAACTGTATTTGCAAAATACGTAATAAAAACATTGTGTCCCACTAAACCCCAAATGGTTGGATGTGAACAATTATTACCTCCAACTCTCCACAGTCACACTCCTCCCCGTCTTCCAAGTAACCATTTCCACATTTTTTTCCACCATACATTTTCTTGGTATCTGGCATATTGGAGAGACACATGCCTCCACCAGACTGCAGATAATTCTCCAGCTCTCTTCTGTTGCACTGGTTGAACACCTTGGGGAATGGGTGCCTGAACATAGACAGCAGAGAAAAACATCAAGACAGATCTTGGCAATGATTTAGAGAACCAAAAATGAGCACCCACAAATCCTGACAAATGCCAAAGGACAAAATCTATGGAGCTGTGCTAAAGCAGATGGTGATTTCACGTTCCTGAATTACACAAGGTGAGACTGCACTGCAAGACTGTCTAGTAATATAATGGTCTTAAAAATAAACTTTATAGAATCAGAATATGTTGAGCTAGATTTGACTTTTGGCAAGCATGGCTGTCCTTACCTGCTAAGTACTGGAGCTATGGCTTATTTCTAACTGCTTAAACAAGCCTTGGAATCCAGCACTCAGCCTGTGAATAACTGCTTGAACCTAACTGCTAAAAATAACATTTAATTTTTCCTTTAATTTAATAATTCTACAGCCTCATTTTGAAGAATATGAGTTAATTTCTGTTATTACAATGCCAGAACCTTGCACTCTGTGTATGACCATGCATGGGTGTATGCATGCTGTGTGCTTTACTTGCATGCCACTACATTTTCACTTCTCACATAAATGTTTTTTTCTTATTTAGAGGAAACCATGCACATAAAAGAAGATATCTATGTGGAAAAAACCCTCCTGTTTAAACCTTCTAAACCCCAAGGAGGAAGGCTTGAGGAAAAGTGGAATAAGGCTTTAAGTGAATGGGTTTGTCTGACATTGTTCGTGACTGAAATATGTTGTTTCCTCTTCCAAAATGAGCAATTAAATCCCTTCTGGGTTTCTAGAGTGACTCTTGCTTCCCTTTCTCTCAAAGCTGACTATTTGTTCCCTTTTAAACACTGGCTCACTGAAACTAAGGAGTATTCTTAAGAAAAGAGAACAGGAAAATTTTCCTTTTTACCAGACAGTCTAGAGCTCCCCTTCTAAATGCTGCCAGGTGCCTACATTACCTAAGGCCAAGCTCAGGCCTAAAGCCTACTCAGGCAGGAATCAGTTTTTTGTGAATTTAGGAAATTGCCACTGATCCATGATCCAGGGTTTGCCCAGCAGTATTTTCTCTATAAACACAGGCAGCAACAGACTCACCTTCAGTCTGCATTTCTAGTTCTTACTCCACCAAGGCTCTTGTAACCAAGCCCTTTGCATTTCCCCACGAGACCATGCAAGATGAACTCACCCAGTTGCAGAAGCCATGATGCAGCCTCCATCTGCTGCAGGGGTGGTACAGCAGCCAGCTGAGTCGTGATTCATGCCAAAATTGTGTCCCATCTCGTGGGCAAGGGTAGCAGCAACACCAATGGCATTATCAGAGTGATCCTGTGCAAGGGCAAAGAGGCACTTCAGCATCTGACCTGTGCCTGTCCTGTGCACCTCTGTGTCAGTGGGGTAAGTGGCACTGCTCATTACCACATGTAGAAAATATCTACTGAAGGTACTCCTGCCTATAAGCAGGTGAGCTGGAGAACTTCACAGGAAATATTTTCTTCCTGGGCTTTTGGAGGCACCTATCTATGTATTCACTGCTGGCAAGAAACTTTATATTAGGTATTAGCCATTACTTACCATGTTTACTCCTCCTGACTGGAAATCAGAGCACATGGCCATCACGGGAGCCAAGCCTACCGTGGTACCTTTGAAGGGCACACCCCTAAAATCAACCCAGAAAGACCATGAAATGGCACTGAGGCACTTGAGAAGGCAGGCAGAGAAATACACCCTGCAGTGCACAGCTTCATAGATAGACACAGTGTCAGGGGGACACGTTGTCTTTAGTAGTATGTTCAAGTACAGGACATCATAGCAGAGCTACAAAGCCTTAAGATCTGTTTTTCTTGGATTATTGTTTTGTTTTATGGGCCAGCCAGACGATCCTATTTATTATAATGGTCTGGTGCCAAAAAGTGCTCCTGCTGAGCTTTGCAATGAGCACAGAAAAGACTGTTTCTGGATCCTTATTTGAGTACTGTTTGTGAATACTTAATTTACCCTAAGCCTGATATTTGGCAGCTTGGGATTCAGGGACTTGACAGAGTACTAGGTAACACCACTGAGGTGCAGCCACCCTCAGCTCCTGCCTGGTGAGCTGGAATTCTTCACCAGCCCCAACAGCATGTCTGAAATGGAAGCCCTGGATATTGTGCTCAGGACATGGCCAGGTGAAGACAAAATACAGTAAAGGGAAAAAACCTCAACCAAACAAAACAAGAGAAAAGGCATTGTATCTCTGCATTTCAGTCCTACAGGTCCTCTGACTCACCACTATTTTCTGGTGGATGAATTACCACAGAAGAGGTAATGAGATCTGAGAGTTGCTGCAGTTTTTTTCCTTCCAGTGACATCTGCATTGCTGGCCCTAATGAGATCAGTGGGCCATCAGCCATCAGTCACGGGCCATCAGCTCCCAGCACTGGAACCCTGTGTCTCAGTGTGATGAGCTAGGAACGAGTGCCTTCCACAAAGGGCTGAGCTCCCCTTTACAGGTCTTGCTTATGGTTTGGATTTTTTTGAAATTGTAGCTGTGTCAGATCACAATAATGTGTGATACACAATAATGTGTGATACACAATAATGGTGATGCACTTTGAAGCACTTGTATTGAGACCCCTGCACAGCCCAGGACCTCTGCTCTTCCTAAAATGATTGGTTTTTGGGTGCTGGAGCTGAATGCTACCTGAGCAGCCTCTACATAAATCTACCATTCTGAATCTTAGAACAATATGACCTTACAAAATGATTTTCCACCCACTCAACCCACTTGTCAGAAATAGGAGAAGTCAACTTACGTGATTAGTTGTGCATTATCGTGTTTTCTGTTCACCCTCTCTTTGCTACTCCAGGCCAGAAAGGACTTCAGGGTGGAGTAGGGGTTCTCAGTTACATCACATTTATTCCAGTTACTCCAGATCTCCAGCCCCACCAAGGCAATCCGGATATTCATGGATCGGTAAAACTAAGAGAGAGAAAAGAAAAGAGATCGTAAAATAACCACCACAAATTTATTTTACTGTGTTTTAAATTTTGAATATATGCCCTGCTAATTGCTACAAGAAATACGTATGTCCAGAGAAGGTGCTCCCTCTGGAAATGCATTGCAACTCTGCAGAGAGAAATGTGCAAACACCCACAAACCTAAACTTGACTGTAATAGAGACATTGAGCTTTCATTTTTGAGTGAATGACAGACACAATATAGAGAAACAAAGACTGGAGACTGACACCATGTTTTATCTTTAGATAAGTCAAAATTCCTGTAAAAAAAGGAAGGAAATAATCTGCTGCCCACATCAAGTACAAACAGAAGAAGTATTTATGGGCAGCAGGGTGAAGGGAGTGGTGGAAGGAGTTTAAGGGGAGAAGGGGAGTATGAAGGGAGTAAACCTGAAAAGCAGGAAAGTTTACTTCAGTAGCATTGGGTAGCACTGCAAGAATGACCTCTGAAGGCTCCTTCCAGCTCTGCTTCCCAGGTTTTCTACCATTTCAAGTGAATACATTAGGCCATTTGTCAAAAAGCATTACTTAGGTAACAGATAAAATACAGAGATGTAGTAAAACACAAGATGCTTATGTTGGCTTCAAGGTAAGGAATGGAGATTCCCCCACCCCATTCTTGATGTCCAACAACACAGTTGTTTGGCAAATGCTCTCCACTCCCCAAGTCATTGGGGAGAACTGCCAAAACATTATTCTCTCTCCCAAGAAGCCAGTCTTCCTCTGTGACAATTAATTCTCATATTTCATGATCTGGACCTTACTTTCCTCATTTCACACACACCCAATCTCACCTTATCTACGTAGTTAGCAGTCTCCACTAGTTTAAGCCTCGTTGCTTCAATGCTGAAGTGATGCTTCTGAAACTGAACAAAACAAACATGTCAAGCAGCACAAAGGCAACCAGAAAGAACTGAAATGTGTTCAGACAAGTCCCATTACTCTGAGAACAAGAAGGTAACTATGAAGTGAGGCCTGAAAGCCTCCCTTCATTGTACATCTGACTGTAAGCTCACCTGTACATGTATATATAGAATTCATCCCTGGCCCCCCACTGCAGTGATGTTACTCAAGCAGTGGCAGTAACACAGTGGAGCAATCCAAACTTATCACTGCCCCCAGAGCCAGGGGCTGACAAAGAGCTGAAAAAGGTGCCAGGTACAATGTGTGGTAACATGACTTCATCTTTGAGGCCAAGGCTGCCATAGTGCTCATCACATCTCGCTCATCCAACCAATTTGCCTGTTTAAACCACCTGGCAATTAACAAGTTAATTTTAGCAAACTGTTTGATTCAAAGGATTACACTGGCAAAACATTTAGATTTTTGTTTAACAGATGATAAAACCTGGGATTTTTCTTCCAATGAGGGACACAGCAAAGTAAGGGCAGTTAATGACAACAACGTGAGGGTGTCTGCCCCAGCCTATCTAATCAAAAATGCTGAACAACATATGGCAGTTCCTGTGTTTTCTCAGTTTCTCTGGTGTCCTGCTGCCTAATAGAGAAACCAAAATAGGTTCTGCCTCTTTAGTTTTGTTCAGACTGAATTATAGCCCAGAGCACTACGTGGCTTTCCCTACTGGAGTTTCAAGTTGTAAATTATGGATAGGACCAGCCTGACTCCCGTCTGTGCTGGAGATTAAACAATCAGCAAAACAGTGTGTGGTTTGCACTGTCAGTAAGTGTGTCTGGCATGCTGTCCAGGCTGGGGATGGGGGAGGGACTGCTGACTTTACTCGACTTCTTCCAGACCTATTAAGTGATCTGGAGCCTTAAAAATGTCTATTTATGTATCTGCTACCAGCAAAGAGCAGAGCATAATCATGGTTATCTTCTCTAGAGATTAAGTGTGCTGCAGAGTTAGGACCACATCATGTCTGGAAACCCCCAAGTTCCCCTATGCTGAAGGCAGTTTCTCCCACCAATAACTAGGACCAACTACTGCTGCCTTGGGAGGCCAGAGCTGACCCTCCTCCCTCTTCCAAATCACAACCTGCATCTCTCCCCTGGCCAACAGTGGCTGGTGGTGGTGGCAGAGGGGTCATGGCTGCTAGGACAAAAGTGACCAAGACACAGCTCTCCCTGTCTGCTGGTGAGGGTGGGACAACTGGGATGGCGAGAGGAAACCTGCTGAGGTCCAGCTGCCCTCCAAGATGCCGCAGGTGGGATGGTGCTCCATTGGTACAAACATGATCCCATTTCTTACCTCTGCATAATCAGCCACGAGCAGGAGCTCCACGTACTTTGTAGCCTGCAGACTGTCCCGTTTCACCTGTAGGAGCAGCAACACAGGTTATTCTCCAACATACCCCAAGAAATATACAAGTCATTTTTTCCCAGTTTGTTTCTCACTAGCCATTCACCCCACCTCATCACACACAGGAACCTCCAGATGTGATTGACTTAGAGCAACCAATTACCACAAGTCAGTTTAGCTACAGCAATTGCCCACATGCCTGTCCTCAGCCCACCCATTTGCTCCTGCATTGGACATGGAGATTTGTGCAGGAACAGCTACAGCCCACAACAGTCCCCAACACTCATTTATTTCCCTGCTGGAGCTGCTATTTCACAACCAGCTTGCTACAAACCCTCTTAAATATTCTCCTTGACTTCACTTTCTGAGCTATGCTCCCAGAGAACGGCAGGCTTGGAGCATCATGGATGGATCCAGGCTGAGGCCCCTCACCCTCTGATGTGGTGGTTTCATCCCAGTTGTGAAGTCCCTGAGCCAGTCTTCAGCTGCATCCCCAGTGTCCTGGTAGCCACAGGCTCCTCTCTGCAATCTCAGGTTGTCCACCCTGTAAATCCAGTGCTGGTTTGGGCTGTTGGGAGCTGGCTCCAAGATATAGCTGGAATTGCTGCTCAATACAATAAGTCCTCTGTTGAAATGGGAAGCAATAAAAGGGAAAGTTAATTACTATCACAGCAACTGGAGACAAATCCTTCTTCTGCTGCTGCTGAATTCCCAATTGACCCTGGCAAGACACTTATCTTTACCAGGCCAGTCAGTTCATTAATAAAAAGGATAGGAATATTCTGAGTTCAGAGGGGGAAATCCCTGAGCTTCCACATATTAAAATGTATTCAGTGGGTCTCAGACATTAAGGGACTGTTGGAGTATGTGCTGTAACAATGCTAACCTGAGAAGTACTGATTTTTTTAACATACAGTTTTTTCTTTAGGGGCAGTGGAAGGTTTTCAACCAAAAGAAGAAATTTACCTCTAACAGAACTGACCTGATAAATGTGAAGACTTTAATTGTCAACAGAAAAAAGAGAGTTTTCTCAGGCGAGTGCACATAGCCAGATGATTCTGGTTTTCTCAATGAGCATGTTACAGCCAGGAAAGCTGGAACTCTGTGTTTGATGCCCTCAGGAAGATGTGTGGCTTGATGGGCAGCACACCTCCCTGTGCAGGCTCAGAGTGAGAACAGCCACGTGTGCTCAGCTCCTGTTCCTCCCCAGAAGTTTTCTAACAATGTCAAAGAGTTGCCAGCAGATATTGACAACTCAGGGATGCAGGAACCCTGCTGCTTGGGCACACTGAACATCTCTGTCCCTGTGCAGCTGGAAGGCAGAGCCCAGGATAACACAGGCTGACAGAAGCACAGCATAGCACAGCACACCTGCGACTGCTTTCGCTTTTGGATTATTTATTGCAAGGCACAGGTGGCTGAGCTGTCATGTTTATCTCACTGGGTTCTTTGGCTCGTGCTACATTCACTGAAGATGTCTCAGGTTTGCTTTGGCCCAGGCTGTTTCCTGGCTGGAGCCAGTCCCATCAGCACAGCTTCCAATCAGTGCTCCAGAGCAGATGACCACTAATGTCAATAAAGCCCGTGTGATGTTTTGGAAACAAACTGTGAGCTGGTGCAAATGAATGCAGCTCCTTGGTTGCAAGGAACCACTTCATTTACTCCTGGCTGAGGACAAAAAACTCTCTTTTCCTGCACCAACTCCATTACTTCCAAAGCAAAGGTTTCGCGTGCACGACACACACACACAACACTGGCACCACCCAGGGAGAAAGCAGAGAGCAGGGCTGACAACCCAGGAGCAAATTCAGACTTGGAAGACTTTGCCCCAAAACACAAACACAAACTTGCCAGCTGTGAGAGTCTGGGAGAAGAAGCTGGTTTCTGCATTAGTGTAGAGCCCTGAGCTGGGACATGGTGACTCCTGTCCCTGCCTGTAACAGATGCAGCCCTGAGTCACTATCAAGAGCGTTTTGCTCCAGTGGATTCTTGCGTTGAACTCAGTGATTGGAGCAGCCCACGTTGCCAGCACACAGGGGGAAGGGGCCAGGAGCTGGTTAGGAGGCCATGGTTACTAATGACACCCCAATTTCTGCATTTTCCCAAACATGCTCCTTTTTAATGCCCAGATCTCTTGGCTGGGTGGCCTTTGAGAACAGTTTTATCCACACAGAGAGAACCAGTGCAGCCAGGCTGTTGGAGAGCAGAGCTCAGGCAGCAGCACTCCAAGGAGCAGGGCAGAGGAATTCCCGCAGCTCCGGCACCACCGGCACTCACCGCAGCCCTCGGCACGTGCTGAGCGTGACGCTGGAGCGCTCCCAGCCCCGCACGACCCCGTGGTAGAAGCAGTGGTCCTGGAAGGCAGAGGGAGGCAGGGTTGGCAATGGAGTTTTTGGGATGGACACGAGCTACATTTAGGCATCGCTGAGTCCCGTGCAGGCCCTGCCAGTGCTCCAGTAACTGTCCTCTTTCCGCTGCATTTGGCAGCTGACTGTCGTCGCTAAACCTCTGTGAATCTGCATCGAAATGTGGCCTTTCAGCTGCCATGCGTGGCCTGTGCCACAGCATCAAACTGCTCCTTGCTGCCAGTAAAAACTGAGAGCTTTGAATCCCCAAGGAAGCAACTCAGATGGCTGCAGCACTAAGGCCGACACAAAGCTTTCTGCCTGTAACAGGAGCTGCCTATCGATGGCAGCTGGCCCTGGGTCAGGCCCCAAAGGACGTGACTTCAGCCCCAGAGAGGGTGACACATGGGGCAATGGGCAAGTAAGTCCCTGTCTTGGGGCTCCCGGCGAGACAAAGACAGCCTCTGGCAGGGACAAGGAGGCTTTGGGGCAGAAACGCCAACATATCCATCACATCCCTTCCCCTCACCCCAGGGCAGTGTTAGGAAAGATGATCTCATGGGGATTTTATCTTTTATTTTTGCTTCGCGACCAATGCACATCTTTGTGCTGCTGCAGCAGAGAGCCAGCCAAGGCCCGCGTGAGATGGGAAATTTATGGGACTTTTACTGAACAGCAGCCAGCTCACAGGGGCTTGTTTTTCCAAAGGCTGGGAAGGTCCCCAGCATGGAGTGCCCAGTGGCAAAACTAAAAGCAAGAGGATGAGCAGTGTGAGGAAAAAATGATTCCCCAGCACCCAGAGAGAGGGGAGCAGTGCTGGCGGCTGACCTTGGCTCTCATTACAGAGCTCAGCAAAACAGCAAGATGTTTTTACCATTTTTGGGGGATGGAGCAGCTTTCCCACTGGAACCTCCCAGGTCAGAAAGCTGGACTACCCTCCCCTTCAGCTTAAAGCTGTGGGGAACTGTGCGCTCAAAGAAAGCCTCTGGAGGAAGAGCCTCCCCCATGTCTCCAAGCCCCCTGTCTGGTCTCCCCTGCAGCTGTGGGAGGGCACATGCTCTGCACTCACCGTGTGGGTCAGGGGGGTGGTCTGGGCTTGGCCAGTGTGGCTGTAATGGGTCTCGGTGTATCCTGGTGCAAAGAGGTTTCTGCAGAAACAGCAGAGGGGGAGAAAGAAAAGAAAAAAAAAAAAAGCCAGTTAGACCTTTCTTTAGGCATGGATTTCTGCTTTGTAGAGGTGCTAGAAAATCATCTAGATCCAGCTCTTCCTGCAGTCAGTGTAAATATTCCTGTTGCTGTGAACAACTGTTGAGGACTCGGGGCAGTCACTATTTTCTGCCTGTAGTGCAAAACCAACCGCAGCAGCCTGTGAGGGCAGGCAGGTATTCACAGGACACCGGCTGTGCTGTATCTCTGCACTCTGCTCTGGGAGATCAGCACGTTTTGCCTGCCAGGCCCTTGTTAGCACGTTGTCCCCAGGGAGCAGTGGCAGCTCCTGGTGGCTCCAGAGCCACTGCAGGACCATGCCGAGCACGCTGCGATGGCACAGGGTCAGGAGGTGGAAGCACAGCTGACCTTGCCACATCCATCTACACGCCCTGGCAGGAGCTGAGCACTTCTCAAAGAGCACATCCGCTTCTGAAAGGGTGCAGCAAGCCATCTAAGTGCTCTTTCAAGCCATTTATTAAATTAAAACAATAACAGAGAGCCTGTCCCTGAGTTCAATCAGGCACCAAGATCCAATTGCAACAGCTACAAATGAACAACTCAATTTTTACATGGTAACTTTAAAACAAAATAAAACAGAAACCCATCATCATCATTGACCCCTAATGGGCACAGGTCTCTGCAATTTCCTCTCTATTGCCAAGTTATACCGCAGATATACTGGGATTAGATTCAAAGCACCAAGTCCAGCCTAGCAAGCTCACCACAGGCCAGTTCAGGACACATCTGGGCACTGGACACATCTCAGCTCAAATCCAGACTGTCTCCATTGCCTAAATCTGAGTACAAGTATAAACCAATCCGCATCTGCATTTCAACTTCTGCCCAGAAGCCAATTCACATCTTTGTTCCAGGAAAATGCTGATTCCTGAATTTGAATTTGTTCATGTCATCCTCATGTACACAATATTCTCCCTGTCTTCAGCCCAGTATCAGACTAAAAGTCTATAAAAGGAGCTCCTGTGCACTGAATAGAAAGCATTTTGATTTTGCTCCAGAGGAAACAGCCTTCTCCTTCTTTTTAAACATCTGCATTTGCTAAACAGTGATGTAAAAAAGTACAGCGAGTCAAAATCTGGGCCAAACCAAGAAGGTCATATCCTGTGTCCATCTCAGCGGTCATAAATGTAGGTTTAAAGCAGTCTTTTAAAACAATAGCTTGACCTCCAACAATTTGGAGAAGGATCACAGAACATGCCCCATTGATGAACACACTTCTGCAGAAACCCCATGGTGCTGTCAGGCCACCAGAGTGCCACATTTGCCATCCACGAGGATGCCACGTGCACCCTGGGCAATGCATTACCAGATGCAGCTGCAGCTAAGTCCTTCTACATCCCTGTTTAATGCACTCCATGCACTACATTTTAGAACTATGAACTGCAAGAAAGCAAGAAAAAAAAAAAAGTTTTCTTCTTTTCTTTGCCTGATTTCTTTAGGCTGGATGAAGAATCGGGAGCAAACCCAGAGATTTTTCCATCTGTTCTGACTTTTGGTATGTGGCAGTCAGGTCTAATCTACCTTGAAAGCCTCTCTGTTTAAATAAGGGATAGTGTGCTTGTGGCAACTAATTAAATTAGGTCAGAACAACAGGAAACTGAACCTTTTATCAAAGTGTTTGAAAGTGCTTTGCCCATCTGGCATCCACACCTAAATAAGTACTGATGACTTAGTGATAGACAAAACCCTGTGCCACTGTTGTGTTTGATAGCATTTGATGTCAGGAATACAACAGCTTTCATCTCCACTTTTAAAGTTCAGTATAGCCCAGAAAAGCTAATTTTGCCTCTTTCTGATGTGTTAATTCTCATCACCAGGTGCTGTCAAAGATCAGAAGGCGAGTTTGCTGCGTTCAGCTATCCCAGGTCTGTAAACTGAAGATAAGCACCACAGCACCATCCCACAGAACATAACTCCCTTGATCTCCCTGACTGCAGCATGAGGGTGCAATAAACAAATATTTAATCAACAGATTGCATTAACAAGGAAATTGTTTTGAGCAATATCAGGTATCTGGTCTGTGTCAGGAGAGCAGACAGTAAACCAGTGTGTATGTGTGCTCTTACAGCCAGACACCAGCCCATGGTTTACAGTAGCTGAGGCTCTGCACAGCCTGCTTGTCTCATTCTCAAACAAGCACGCTTATGTTTTCTTCCTGCTCCTTTATTCTTGGAAAGCATTTGCTATGAATAGCTATTTTATCTCTCCTCCAGCACCAGCAATAAGGCTCCTCAGTGCTGTGACTCCTGTCCAGCCCCAGGGCACTGCTGCCCAGCCCTGGTGCTGAACTGAGCTGTGCTGAGCACCACAGCCCAGCACACCAGATTTCAGGGCATAAGATGATGCCACACAATACAAGGTGTGTGCACATCTTTTCCTATCTGCAGACTCAGGCTCTGGCCCCTTCTAGAGCAGATTAAGGAGCTGAGAGCTCTGCCTGAATTTTTAGGGACACTTACACAGCTGCTGAAGTGAAAAGTCTGTGTCATCTCCATGTTGCAACTTTCAAGCCTCTCTCCACCAGTTGAGTCCTACCCTACACCACAGGCTCCCTATGAAAAGTCCGGTTTCTTATTCTGAGCTTGAAACAGTCCTGTTTTGAAGAGAATTCCCAGCCCTTAATGCAGGGGAGGCCTGGGGTTCTCTCAGCACTGCTAAGAAGGGCTGTCACAGTGGATTGCACAGTGTGTGGTGAGAAGGGCAGTGAGGAAACAGGAAAACAACAGGACATCTTGCAACACTCTTGGGGTCCTATCTCACTATCAGCCTATCAAAGTTCATTCCCAGCCCAACTCACTTCCTCAGCTAGCACCAAGCTTTCACCAAACTGTAAATAAACAGCAAACAAGCCTTCTTGCCACCACAGAGTGCACCAGAGTTACCAGCCAGTCTTGACCCTCTTCTTCATGTGTACCAGTTGTTGGATAAACAGGAGAGAGACATGCATACCCCAAAACCTCATCTGCCATCATTTCAGGACAACATTGCTGCCAGGCTGAACAGCTGATTCCAGGGGAGCTCAGCCCTGCAAAGCACTGACGGAACTGCTTGACCATTTCCAGAAGAGCACAGAGCTCACCTCCTTGATAAAGAAGGAAAGTCTGGAAAAACAGCACCATTTGAATCTTTCCTTCTCAGTTACACTACATGTCTCAGTGACCACTTCTCCGGCAACTCACACTGAAGCTGCAAAAGTTTGGATGCAAAACAACATCACCTAAAGGCTTCTGAGATCCAGTCAGGCAGCTGGCAGATCACTTAGCACACTTCATCTTCCTAAAAGGCAGCACAGAGTCCCTCATTAGAGAAGTTATCAGGATGAAGAATTGATGAAGTCAGAGGAAAACCTGGTTTGGGATGGGAGTACTCTCCTTTGCTAAACCTCGATAGCAGCTGCAGCCTATTTGAGGCCAGGGTAAGCTACACAGGGGCCCTTGGGCTGTTTTAGAGAAGCCCTCACACCTTTCCAACAGGGACCAGCTTTTTGTCAGGATCAGTCAGTCCCCAAGGTCCAGCTCAGCATCCAAGTTCAGGGTGGAATAGCCTGCTCTTGGCAGGGTTTGTTCCCCGGAAAGCCTTGGGAGCCACGTTAAATACAAGCACGGAAGCCAAACGAAGGAAGAGTGGCTCAGTGCCATAATGTACAGATGGCTTGGGACTGTTTCTGCTGATGACCGACGTGGAGGGATCTTGGTCCTGCTCCAGCCTGTCAATGATATCATTGTTTGACACAAAGCTCTCCTCCCTGTGCCGCTGTGCTGCTCCCTGGAAGGGCCCTGCGTGCAGAGCTGACAGGACATGGCAGCCTGGCTCTGTGCTGAGGGAGGTCACATACTGCACTCATGAACTGATGGTTTTGCACAGGAGAGACAGGCTGAGGGTGTAGGGCTTTCTTGGCAGGCAGGTGTCCCTGTGGCACTCCTGGGGATGGTGCAAGAACAGGCCTCCAGCTCATCTGGCCACTGCTGAGGAGCAGAGGAGCAGCTGGGGGGAGAGGGGCTGCACGGCACACCCAAGTGCTCCCAAAAAACAGCAGTAGGAAAACTGAGGCCCTTCTTGCATGACCATGTTCACTTGGAGTGCACTTTTCCCAGCTGCTCTGGAGGACCTCACCCCTATTTTCCCGATAAATGAGAGCAGTTTTCTGTTGCCTGTGAAACATCATTTGTTAGCACAAGCCTGAGGGGCTCAGAGCCCTCCCTCCCAGTGGACCACCATGAATGTGCTCAGTTCCACCAGCCAGAAATCACCCACGGGCACCCAGAGGGCCCTGGCAGCATTCTGGTGCTCTTGCTATTTGGAGCAAGAAGGATTTTTTTATAATTTGGTCCCATTAGCAATCTTGCTTGGGTTCATTTTTACAGAGGGCCTAGTCTGCATGGACAGCTGCCAATTTAAAAACACCCAGAAGTATCTAGGAGATGGACATGTTTTTTATTTCCTCCCCAAAACAAAAAAACAAATGGACCATGAAGCTCTGGTGAGAAACGTCAACATTAATTTTTCAGTTATGGGACCAAGAAAAGTGAAGCCTTCAGTCTCTTACATCTCTTTCCCTGTCCCTTTCCTCAAATCACAATAAATCTGTCCAGCCAGGCTGCCAGCATCTGGGGGTGGAGGGAATTCATTCTCCCAAGAAACTTTAGACATCATATTTCCATCTACAGTTTGTGGTCCCACTCCATTGTCTCTCAGCAGGATCCAAGTAGGGTAAGAAAGGGAATTTGAACTCTAACATCCCAGACACTTAAGTGTTCCCTAAGGTCAGAATTTATCATCAAAAAACTGAAGTGACCCCAACTTGAACATGACCAACACATGACCCATGACAACATGACCAGGCAGGTCTGCTTTCCATATCCATCACTAGTGGGAAAGGGGAGATTTCAAGTCTCTGGAATATTTTCCAGTCAAAACCTGGCACTTCATAAAACCAATGAAATCCAAACTTTTTTTCTTGGTGAGTTCCATCCAGATGAATCCTGGAGCCCTTAAGCTCCCTTCCTCAAGAGCTTTTGCTAAGAACATGCTTATTGTGCAAACGCAGCAGTTTGGAAGGAAAAAGTAGCTTCCCAGCTATTGACATGTAACTAAACAAATCATTTGTAAGTTCTGGAAAAACATGACAGTCTAAAGACTCTCCATCCCCTTTTGCCATCTGCATCATCTGTGACATTCACTGTGTAAATCATGTTGAAGGATCCAAGGAAGGTTTGTCACATAGCCCCTCAGCTTACCAATGGGAACCATAAAAGTTGCCCAAAGAGGAAAAAGGAAATAAAATAAATGGAAAACTGGCTGATAATGAGTCAGTGCACAAAAGACTTTTAAAAGGCTCCATTTCCTTGTCTCTTCCTCTCTTCCCCACAGAGAGGAATCACTGAATAACCCAAAGGAATCAGGAGGCTGAAAAGTAGCTATGGCTTTCCAGGTCCCAACCCTGTTTTCCTAATGACTCCGAGAGACAGTAGAGCAGGATAAACTCAATTTCCCTCTTTTACACAACCCTTACTCCCTCCCCATGAAGGAAGACCGTTAGACACTGATGATGTGTAGCCCATCAGTGGAATAATCTCATATATCCTTCCTGCTCGGAAATGGGCAGCAACTCTGCCTCTTCCTCACTCAGTAGGAGAGGTTGTGCAAAAGCAGGAAACAGTGAAACACAAGTGACACAGTTCTCTTACTGCACCACTGAGAGCATTAAGTGGGGTGGGAGGGCTCATCCCCTACCCAGGTGGGGCTAGAAGATATTGAGAATGATACCACTTGCTATCAGATCCAGTTGCCTAGAAAAAAACCCCATCTGGATGGCTCCCAAGGTCAGACCAGATGAGCTTCGGATGACGCTTCCTTTGCAGTGTCCTGAGCCAGTTGCTGCACATCTCCCCTGGGGCTCTGCCACCAAGTGCCCCTCACCATCACAGCTGTTGAGGGCAGGCAGCATCCAAAATAGGCAGCTAAAAATCCAGGCTGCTCACAGGATTCACTTGCACGCAGGGACATCCCCTGGAGAAGTCTCTACTACCCTTGGCAGCTGAGAGAGCCTTTCCCAAGTCTGTTCTTCCCATGAGAGACACAAAGTGGAAGAGAAGAGGGAGGAAATCTTGTTGATACGTTTTCTGAACTCAGGTTAGAAGGCAAATTCCATGCAGGTTTCTGCTGTGCAAATATGAGCTCTCCACTAAGAAAAGGCTCACACCAGGCAGTGCTGCCACACACATTGAGAGCCTCTCAGCATCCCCTCCCTGTTTGGCTCAAAGCTGCTTTTTATTAACAAATGCAAATGCCTTTTACAAAAAGTCACTTTTCATCCAAGGTTTGCAACTTGGATTCTTCCGCTCCTAAGCCCCAGCCAAATTTAAATCTGCTTTATAGGCATCTCTCCATATATTTGTTGTTTATGCAGCTTTGAGCTTTCCAATCCCGCAGCTGCAGGACATGGTTTTGAGTCATTTAAAACAAGCCTGAGTCGTTTGGGGGGATATACTTTTGTTGTTATTCAGAAATATTAACTAGTGTCATGAACTCTGCTTGGAACTACAGTGTGGTTCTGCTTTCTTATCAAAATCCTAAGCAGGAAATAATGCAATATTATGTTAATGCAATAACTGTATTTGTAAATATATGAAGCCCAAATGCAGATCTGTGCTGAGCTTATTACAAAACACAAGGTTGTGCTCAGTTCTGAAGCAAGATATGCAATAATTCCTGTGTTTCACCTCTGTGGATGAACACAATGTCTTTTTCATATGGAATATGAAATCATAGGCTGGGTGTGAACATTTCTTCCACAGATTGAAACCAGCATGTTTCTTCCAAAGCTAGTGCATCCCTACCAAAGCTGTACAGACTATGACACTTCCCCCACTTTTCAAAGCAATCTCATCGGCTCTGTCTCTCCATGAGGAGAGTGGTGAATGTGTAACAAGGCTGCCTAATCCCCCAAGAACATCACTTTTAGCAGTTTTAGTAGCTTGGCAAATCTCCTTTCTAGCTTTGGGAACCGTTGGGTAAATCATATCCCAATGAAACCCAAATTATGCCAATCATTTCATGCTTTGTTTGAGTGATGGGAGTCTGGGATGTGGATACAAGAGTAAAACAAGGGCCAGGCAGGTGTGTTCACATCCCTGCCATGAGCCCAGGAACAGAACTGGAGCACAGCACCAACCTTGGTAGCAAAGCTGGTTTCCCAAAATTCCTCTCAATTTGAGCAGTTAAATGACCCAGAACTCTGGGTCTTATTTTAATTTTAAAAGCCCCAAGTACTTTCCTTGAAGTTACAGTTCTCTTATGCCCACTTCCATGTGAACTCAAAACCAGGAGCAGAGGAGCAGACAGACTGTAGACAACTTTGAAGGGAAACTTCCCACTTGGGGGATTTCACTTTCTCTACCGCTGTCTGGGTGCCCAACCAACTCTTCACAGAAGTCCTGGGTGCTGCAATTACTCAGTACCCCAAAGCTCAGCTAAAATCTTGGCTTCCCTGCAAGATCAGCAAGTGCAACAGTGAGCTCCTGGGGGTTGTGGAGCAACCCCAGGCTGGGAACCTGAGGAGCCACACTTCAACAAGGAAAAGCAGTTTGTCTTCACTTAGAAATGGTCTATGGATGCTGATAAATAGCACCCACAGGGCTCCCAGGGACGACTTCATCAGTCCACTTTCAATCTGAGTGTCTCTAAATTACTTCTGCACCTTCACAAGCCTCTGAAAAGTGGAGCCTCTCCACTAAATCAAGCTCAGACTTGCATTTTGGCACTGCATCATCATCCTTCTTGAGAAAAGACTTTGGGCCCGGCAAGACTCCCTCGTGGAGCACTTCTATCTATGAATCACCTGCATTTGCCACAGAACATAAAAACAAAAAACTCCAAACCACTTGCTGTATTTCACCAGCCCCAGCAAGGCGATCCATCCCGCAGTGGAAGTGTGTGCACAGGCTTAACCCTGTGTGTATACACCTCAATGAATGAAAATGCACTTCAGGAAATAAACACAATAGAAACCTTCTATTATTATCATTCTGTTTACTAACACCAGCAATGAGCTTTTCTGTGCTGGAAATAGCATGGCATTGCTCCCACGAGGCACCTGGAGGCTACGTCATCATGCTTGGAGCACTAATGGATTAACTCAGCGAGGATCCTTTCTCTTGCCTGTTTCCCCTGTGCCAGAAATATTCACCTTTGCATAGCAACTGCAGAATAAGCAAGACCTGACAGTCCTGGAAGGAGACCCCCAGCAGCATCAGCAGTTACACTGCTTCCAGGTTCAGTTCAGAGCCTGGCTTGGTACCACTGTCGTCAGCAACAGCTATTTCTCCTGCATTAGACAGGACTGAGTTAGCAGTGCTTATGGGACCTGGCCTCTATTTTCCCAGCTGAGAGATGCCAAAACACACAGAATTGATAGCTGTTTCTGTTTAGTTCTACACAGGTGCATGACTGCCTGTCAAAATCACCTTGCTTTTGCAGCACTGAAACTCTCAGCAGCTTATGTAGCTTATTACAGGAAACACCTTGTAAGATGTACTTTCCTTCCATCAGCCATAGATTTCAGGCTTTACTGCAGACAGGGCTGAGAAAAACCTGTTTTTCTTCCAAAACACTCTGGATATCATTAAGGTTTATGCACTGCCATCAGAACTAGTACAAGACAGAACTTCTACAGACAAGCTTCTTGAGCTAAGTTTCCAGCTGCTCTCCCACCACTGGAAACTAATATACTCACAGGGCAGAGGGGCTCTGGGGCAGCATCCAGACCAGAATCCTTCTACCTACCTTAATCTCCTGCAGCTTCAGCTGAATTAAATATGCATCACGCCCTATGATACCACACAGCATTGCTGTCTCATGCCTCAGAGAAGGCTGCATTTTCCTTAATGCAAAAGCAATTTTTGAGTCTACTTTAGCATGAAGGGCACTAATGGAATTGAAACTGTCAGACCATTTCTCCTAGGAAGCAGAGCAGGACCTCTTTGGATCACAGCAAATGAAATCCTCATTAGAGTCACACTGATTCTAAAGCACTTAGCCACTTGGTAAATAGGGTGCTTCATATCAGCAACATTTTCCAGTTAATGTAGAAAGAATTATGATGCAAAAATAAGTTTACACACTGAGGGTCAGGTCACCATCTCCTTTTTGCTGACAAAGCTCTGTTATACTCAGAGCTGCTTGGCTGATTAACATCTGAGGGGACTCTCAGACTTGGAATAACCTTGAAATCCAGGGAAGGACTTCCTCATCCTGTCTTTATCAAAACCCTGTTGAAGTCAGTGGAGGTTTTCCTGTTGATTGCACTGTAATCCTTATTCATTATTTTAGTGAGATCACAATGCAAGGCACAAGCACACTTACCTATTTTTCTCCAGTTCCAAGACAAGCTCCTGGCCCTCTGCCTTTACCATAACTTCAGCTCTGAGTGGATGCTGTGTGTAAGAGAGAGGGTGCCTGTTACTCACACATCATAACCACCAACACATCCACAAACACAAATCATTCCCCTGGAAATTGCAGCTGACCTTAAACCTCTCCTTGCCTTCCTCCTACTTCAGACCTGAAGTGATGGGGAAGGGATGGGCCGTGGTGGCTCCCAGCTCCAGGCACGCTGCTGCATCCCACAGCACAGCCATGCAGAGCCAGGAAGCAGTACAGGCACACTGCTGGGATGCTGTACCTGAGCTAGTGATCCTGGTGTCTTGGGAGGAATAATGGGCTCAGAACAGGCCAGTTCTGGAGTGCTTGGAAGGAGCACTGGGTGAAAGGAGAGTGCTGTACCCCCCTCTCCTGTACACTGTGCCCCAGAATGAGCTAACCAAAGTTAACCAAAGCTTCCTTTGTTGCCACAGCAGAGAGACATTTTTAGGAGCCTATCTCAGGACAGGGGGATTCACATCTCTTCCAGAGATTTTCACATAGTTCCTTTACTCACAGAAAAAGACAGTAAAAGACGTGCAACAGGGTCCCTTGGATGCCTTTAGGCTCTAGCCATTGTAAAGACAGTATTCCACAGCTGCTGTTGTTTAAGTCCCAGGCTGCCAAGGGACTGGAAACCATGACAGCAACTTTCTAGTGTGTTCAGGCACATACTACAGCCCTGGCTTGCAATCTGTCTGCAGCTCTGAAGGAGGACACAGGACAGGCCTCCCTAAGGCCTGCTGCTTTAACAGAATGGACACTAATTTCTTAGTGAAATGGCAAATGTATACACTACAACCAACCATTTAAAAAAAGAATCATTCAAAACACTGAAAACATAGAATATGCTTTCTAGAGGACCAACTAGAAGGGCCTCTGAGGTCTCCAGTTTTACCTCCCTCAAAGCAGAACCACTACACCTAAGCTCAGCTCGGGATTTCTGAGTCTGAGCGCTTTCTCCTAAAGGAAATGGATGAACAAATTTCCCAGAAGTGAAATAACTCATTTGATAACAACACACTTCTCTATTCAGCTGGAAGAAAAAAAAAAGAAATTATGAGAACTGGTGAGAAAATTAACCTGTAGTATTTTCTAAATCAGTGCTGGAGGAGATTTTGCGGAACAGAACAACTGAAAGTGAAATAAAGCGAGATTGACTGAATGGGACTCTGATGATGGATCTGTCCGTTTCATTTACAACCACAGGTGCTCAGTACATCTCAGGGCGGTTCTGTGTTTCACTAACTAAATGTAAGCACTGGGGGGTCTGAGGGTCTCCATCACCATAAAAGTCTCTTCACAAAGGTTGTGCAAACATCATTATTACAAATATTGCCCTCCCTTCTCCTTCAGTAATCCCACTGCTCCAGAGTCCATCAATTTGTAACTGAAATATCCCAGCTGCATATAAGCTTTGCTAATATTCATTTCAGAGCCAACAGGAATTTGCCTGAAACAAACCAAGTACGACCCCTGAGACTCAGCAAATTTATATAAGGGGAAACACTCTCCAGATGTATTTGCATAACTATCAATAACAGAACCAAAACTTGTAGGCAGCACTGAAAAGAGAATTAAGATCATGAGAGTCATTGTAGCTTTTTTTTTTTCTGTAATATGACACAATAATAAGTTTTAGAACCTCCAAATAACAGCACAATAATAATAAAGAATCAATAATAAATACTCAAGAAAAATTATGGCATCTCCCCATAAAGCTTCCCCTTTTTTTGATTCACAACATAAATAACACCCTCTGGTTTTTCCTCTTTCATTTGATTATGCAACTGTAATTGCTTCTGGTTGTGACAACACAAAGGCTGAGAAGTTGTGTTTGTGTTAAGTCTGGCACCCCAGCAATTCTCAGAATGGCCAGAGACTATTGACACACCATCCATCATCAGGGCTGTGATTTGTATCAACACACAATGTGTCTAAGACACAGTTAAACCCATCTGAGCTACTGGTTGGCTTTTCTTATTTTAGTGAAGTACCCTCATAGGTGGGATTCATAGAACCATAGCACAGTTTGGGTTGGAAGGGGCCTTAAAGATCATCTAGTTCCAACCCCCTTGTCCCTTACTGAAAGGGACACCTTTCATTAGACCAGGTTGCTCAGAGCTCCATCCAACCTAGCCTTGAACACTTCCAGGGATGGGACACCCATCACTTCTCTGGGCAACCTGTTTTAGTACCACACCACCCTCACAATCAAAAATTCCTTCATAATATCTAATCTAAACCTGACATCTCAGCTTAAAGCCATTTCCCCTCGTCTGTCACTCCATGCCCTTGTAAGGAGTCCCTGTCTGGCTCTCTTACAGATCTTTTAGGCACTGGAAGGTCTTCCCTGAGTCTTCTCCCACTGAACAACCCCAACTCTCTCAGCCTATCTTCGTAGGAGAGGTGCTCCAGCTCTTGGAGCATCTTCACTGCCCTCCCCTGGCCTCGCTCCGACAGGTCCATCTGTGCTGGGGACCCCAGAGCTGGACACAGCACTCCAAGTGGGGTCTCCCCTGAGCAGTGCCAGAATCCCCTCCCTCGCCCTGCTGGTCACACTGCTTTTGATGCAGCCCAGGATACAGATGGTTTTCTGGGTTTGTCTCCCCCTAAAGCAGATGCCTCTCTTCAGCTGTTCCCTAAATGCCACTGATTGTATGGCCCCACTCCCGTTTCACAGATCAGGTAAATATAGATTGAGGTTTTAAGGCATGGGAGAGGGGCAGGGTGAAAGCAACGCCCAGATGTGCCAGCCAGCTCATCCAGCCTTTCCCGGGATCCGGAGAAGCCGCAGCAGCTCTGGCTCATCCCCGCGGCTCGTCACAGGTTAACAAACCCAAAATGCGCATCACCGGGTGCTGCTCTAACCGCGACATCTTCCCCGCGCCTGGTAACGGTAAGGAGGCTTGAAAACAAAACATGACCTACCTGGTGGCTACC
>JAWWLV010000030.1:13348767-13367293 GCA_035041135.1 Platyrinchus mystaceus
CAGATGCCTCTCTTCAGCTGTTCCCTAAATGCCACTGATTGTATGGCCCCACTCCCGTTTCACAGATCAGGTAAATACAGATTGAGGTTTTAAGGCATGGGAGAGGGGCAGGGTGAAAGCAACGCCCAGATGTACCAGCCAGCTCATCCAGCCTTTCCCGGGATCCGGAGAAGCAGCTCGTCACAGGTTAATAAACCCAAAATGCGCATCACCGGGTGCTGCGCTAACCGCGACATCTTCCCCGCGCCTGGTAACGGTAAGGAGGCTTGAAAACAAAACATGACCTACCTGGTGGCTACCGGGGCCGTCCAGGGGTGCCCAGTGCGGCAGCACCACCTCGGGCTGCAGCTGCGCTGCGGCTGCGGAGACAAGAGGAGCCGCTCAGCACCCCCGGCCCCTCCGCACCCCAGGCTTGGACAGCACAGAGCCGGAGAGGGAGGGGAGAGGAGCTCTGCGCTGTTTGTAGGAAAACCAGGAGGATCCCCCAAACAAGCCACCCATCCATCCATCCATCCTCCCACCCTCCCTCCCCGGGGGCTCCCGCAGCCAGAGGCACCGGCGCAGGGCGGGGGGCGGCCGCACCCCCCGGGCCGGGCACCCCGCACTCACGGCGCGGCGGCTGCAGCAGCAGCGAGAGGGCGATGCCGCAGAGCAGCCCCCGGCCCCGCATGGCTCCGGGTACGGACCGGCTCCGCCGCCGCCGCCCGCCCTATAAACCCGCCCGCCGCTTTTCTCCTCCCACCGGCCCGAATCCGCCCTGCAGCCCCCCGCCTCCTCTTCTTCTTCCAGCCCAGCCCTTGGGCAGCTCCGCGGGGATGCTCTCCGGGCGCTACAGCGGCTCTGCGGGGCTGGGCTGTGTCCCCCTCCCGGGCCCTCGGGACAAGGGCAAGCCTGAGCACCTCCCTGCAACAGCTAGGAAACAGCTGAAGGGATGAAGGCTGGATTTTTATGTGCCTGTGTAAAAGGGCAGAACCAATACCGTGTTCAGTGCCTCTCTCCCTTTATGTTAGATGGAAGGGCCAGGCTTGAGGAAAGGCTTGGGAACATCCAGAGCTCATATTCCCTGTGCTGCCCTTCAGGAATATCCACTCACTCGCATGAGGGTCCCAAAGGAGCATCCCTATCTTCTCCTGCATCCTTTGGGGCTGGCTCAGTCATGGGTTGAAGTCCACACATCATTTCTTTGCTGGTCTTTTGCCTCTCAGGGAGCTGAGAACCTGGAGGTGAGACGCGGTGTCTCACTGCTGAATTACCTGTGGGGTCAGGGTCACACCAGGAGAGGAGAGTCCAAGTTAGTGGGGCCATGCTGAAGTTAGCAGCTGCAAACACCGAGTCTCCACAGTGCTGTAGATGCTCTTTCCACATGCTGAGCCCCCAAAAAGCAACTGCCTTCCCTGTGTCAGTGTATTTCTGCTGTGACTCCTGTCCAGCTCTACTGCAGCCTCGCTCAAGGCTTCAAGGGTGGACTGGCATGGATTTTTAAGGGGTCAGCTCCGAGTGGCAGGAAAAGGCATTACCTCTTAGCCATGCTCTTCAGACAGCCATTGATCTGCATTATCCATTCAGCTCTTTCCATTCATCTCTATACTTAAGTGTCTGTGTAGGTGAATCACCAGGGAAAGAAGAAATTGAGAGAATTTGCGCCTGGCTGTGTTTCAGAATGTATTGGTAAATCAGCCTGATAGGAAATTAAAACTCCCTTTTGAATTAAGGGTTGCTAGATAATAGTAATGATTACCACTCTTGTCCAGAGGATTATTTATGCTATTTAGAACACTGATCTCTCTTTTACTGAAGGTCTTTGCTGGCTCCTGCCATTGTTGCCTGAAGGAAACATGACTGTTTCCATTTTCAGATACTCTTTTGGCTTATGACTCTCATATATGTCCCCTTTCTCCCCCAGCACTTCACACGCTGAACCCCTCTGACCTTTTGAAGGTCAGTTTATTCCTGATATCACCCTGGTAAAGGAAAGCCAGGGCATCGTGGGGACACTTAGAGGGAGTGATCAGCGTGAATGGGCTACAAATGACATTTTATCTGCCCCACGGGGAGATCACAAATTTTCATGACACAACTAAATCGTGTTCTTTCCCAGAGCAAAAATCCAGGGACCGAATTTCAGCTCTTTTTTAATCATATGGAATGTCTTGAAGGGAAACCTTGATTATTTTCTTTGAATTCTCCCACTTACTTATAGCGGCCTATAATATAGATGAAAACAATGGCACTATTGTGGATGCCTTTATTATAAATAAGTAAAAATGCAAGCCAAATTTAGACACGATTTTAGCTATTCTGCTTTCATCCTTGCATAAAATTTCCATCTACCCAAAGGAAAAAAAAAATAAAACCACACTTTGATGAGGAACATATATGTTAGTACTGAAAGATTGTCACAAATCATCTCAGTACAAAAAACATTCATAGGGACTGCTCCATATATTTCTCTAAAAGGTCAGCTAAAAGAAAGCATAAAATGGAATAAAGGGAGCCTGAAGGTCATTCAAGTACTTAGGCCAATAACTATCTGCTTGTGATTTTTTCAGCATTCAAGTACCATAAAAATAAAATATGTGCAATATTTGCATTTGTTACATAGTGATATTTTTATCTTTGGACCTTGGTAATATGAGAATTGATATCTTAATTTACAATCACCAGAAACTCCCTCTATAAAAATATAACTACAGGCTGTGCAGTTGTTTTATATATAGGTTAATCTATATATATATATATATGATATATCATATTACTGAGACACTGTTGCATGGAAAGAATTAGGATATTTCAGCCTTCCTAACAGTGCTCAGATGTTGTAATGGTACCTGCATCTGGCACAGGATGAGTCAGATCCTGCCTGTGCCCATCTCTTTAAAAAGCTCCAACCGAAGTCAGGGGGACATTTGCCTGATTCACAAAGCAAGATCAGGCTTTGGGTTATCTAGGAATTTTACAGGCCCAGACTCATTTCCTCCAGGATCCAAACAGCCTGATTAAAAGTATTAGCTTGGAATTTCGAGTCTGTGCTTTGTTCCCTCATCTGTTACATCCCCTGTGATCAAGGCATGGACATACCCATTTAGTAGCAGCCTCCAAGCAGCACTCAGAGCAAGGGGCCTTAATTAGGCTTGCCAATGAGGTGTTTCAGACTCCCCAGGGCAAAGCTGATGACAAAGCCTTTGCAGTGGGGTCTCTGCAGTTGCCCCACAGTTTGCAAGATGATTTAACACTGTTGTTGTTGGCTGGAGAGCAAAAGATGACAATTCTCCTATTATGTTCATAGTAAATCAGAAGTTAGCCATCGAGAAGGAAATAAATAGGGCTAGGGGGAAGAAATGCCTGTTCAAGAAACAGACTTATGCAGAGAATGACTTGGACATGCATTGGAGTAAGAGCTCAGTAATATTTCATTGGAACTCTTTCTTCAGAAATAGGAAAGGTTGTTGAACGAAGTGCTCTGAAAAGACTCCTGCTGACACTGGAGGAAACGTTACCCAGAATCAAAGTCTTAGCAGGAGAAGGGAGAAGACTGTCCTGCCTAACCTCTGCATGACAGATACTCACACTGATGAGAGAAATTTTATGTCTTTGGCTGACTTGAGCAGAATGTGGAATATCCCATTTTTTCAGAACATTTTTTCATTCAGATCACTTGAAGTGATCAAAGGAGGGAGGCTCTGAATACATGAAGGGAACTGGAGATTTAACAGCCAACTTCTTTATCTTGAATCTTAGCAGTTGAGAGCAGCTTCAGCTGACCCAGAATACTCTGTTTAACTCTGGTTTTCCACCACCCGTGTAGGACAGCAGGAATACTTACTTGGAAAGGCCCTGGAGCAGCTGTCCTGCCAAAGAGGGAGAAGTGCTGTAAGATGATCAGGTACTGGACAAGGGCTTGTCCCAATGTGCTGATAGTGAAAGAATATCAAAGCAATCTCTGTGCTTCCTTTAAAGGGTGGGTCACTGCTGCTACTTTCTGCTACTAATTTGCTTCATTCCTACAGGCAAGTAAACCTGACAGTAGAAGATTCTATATGCCGACCCACCACACCTTTTTAACCACATTTGCACATGTGAAGCACCGTAGTCCTCTCCACGATTCTTGTAAACTTCACCAATAGAACAGTGATTAGACTGAAGTAGTTTATTCTCCTAAGGTAAAACAGCACAAGGGCTTTCAATAACATCCAATCCATAAAAGTGTCCATTACCTTTGGGGAAGAAAGCTGCCTTCTGCAGATGGATAGCCATGGGCAATGATGCACCAGGAAGCACTACTGTGTTTAGACTTTTACAGTAGGAGGAAAACAAACTTTGTACGGAAAATCTGCATCTGTTTCTCAAGCTGAGAACCATGCAAGGTGATTTTTAGTTCGTATCAAGGTAAACAGTAGAGAAAGAAGAAAATAATTATGATATAAGAGAGTAGAATACGTCCCTCCCATGTCCCAAGTACCCTCTGCACTGCCAGGGAGACTTGCAGGAGGGCACACAATGGCCAAAGGACTGACCCTGCCTGTGATCCACTTCAGACACTGCAAGAGGAGAAGTAACAGCACAGATCCTTGGCACTTCAGGAATCTGCATTTAGGAGAGAAGTTGGTGGACTGAAAATGACCTGGAAATGGGAACTAAAAACCACTTCTATCGTGTTTTCTCCACTGCAGGGCTGCCAGAGCAGGATAAGGAATGATTCAGAGGAAGCCAGGTTTGGGTGGGTTGTTTGTATAATTTTCACTTCTGTTGTAGACAAGACATAAGTGCTTTCAAGAGAGCTTAGCTGAGGGCTGGATTCAACACCATAAACCTGCAGACCAGTTTCCTCTGAATAATCCCTTAGCATCCCTTGGCAGCCCAGCATGGATGGAATTCTCCATCCATGGCTTTCAGCTCTTCCCATATTTCTTTGGATTTTCATAATTGTAAGTACACACAAGCACATATATAAACTAATATTAGTAGCCTGAATTGTCTGAAAAAATGACTTCAGCTCATCATTCTAGGAATGTTCAGCCTAGCTGCACAGAAGTCTGTTACATGAATTTACCCTCCCCAGGTCTGTATGTAAGCTCTCAAATTCCAAACAGCTCAACAGACTCTTCAAAATGACCTGTGCAACTCGCTGAAGCCACATGGGTTTCCCACTGAACACACTGATTGAAAAGGTAGTGCTGAGGAAAACATTTATTTCCCATTCTCTAATATTTCTCTGGACTATAATTTGTTTTAAAAATTACAATACTTGAAACAACTTTACATCTTCTTCCTCATCGCTATCAGTTACATTGATGATGTAAGTGCTGGAGGGAGTAGATGGGGAGGATGGCAAAACTTCCTCTACCACTTCAACATCCAGCTGTGGCAGGGGGCTCAGAGACCGCTCCTTGTTGCAGCTGCTCTGACAGGGCACCACTTCAGGGCTCTCACAGATGTGCTGGTCCCCATGTATACTTTCTTCTGAGTATCTCCTGAATGGATAGTCTTCACCCAGGGTTGAAATTATCACCTCCTGTCTTTGGTTCCTGTGTTCATAAAAGCCGAAGCACTGAGGCACTGAGCTGGAGAAATTCCCGTAGCCAAATGGAGGTCTGAGTGAGAATGTGCTGCAATGAAAGAGATTCAAAGTTGGCTTTCAGAAATGCAGACTGCCTGGACTGCAGAACGACACTGATGTTCTGTGTTAGAAAGCTTATCCTGTTGATTCAAACTTTAAAACCATGCCTAATTTAAGCATTATGGCCATAACAAGAATCATACAGATTCCATATCTCTGCATAAGCATCATTTCAACCCCATACACACATGAGGTTTATTTGAGAACAAACATAAACCCCACTGTTTTTATCAATAAAGTAATATCATTAATAAACCAGAATCTGATCACCTTGCAGTGAGTTAACCAACATACTCAGAATAGCAAAACACACATTTGCACTCTCAGTGCAACTCAGAAATCATGATTCTTGTATACAAGAAATGAGTTTACAGGACAGTGAACTTATAACACTCCTCTTTCTCAGAGGCTTCACAAAACCATCTAATTTCAGAGACCCAGGCCTGAGCAAAGCTCATCTTTAGCAATTTTGGGAATATGTGTCCTGTGTTTCTTTAAAGGACCTCAAAAAACAGGAATGTCTTGTATTCCACTCATCAAGGTTTCAGAAATATTAGCAGTTATGGCAGCTGTAATCACAGTACCCAGGAGACACCTCACACATCTACTTTAATGCTATCTGACCATTTTCAAAATATATATTCACTATCCCCTAGCTAATGCCTTTCTGTCAAAATCAACTGCACTTAGATGCATAAAGTGGAAAGGAGATACTTCTGTTTTCTGTGGTCTTGGGAGTGCCAATTACTGCAGTAGTATTATGGAGATTCAATAACAGGGCATATATATTATAAGCAGCCTGAGGCCAGCAGGTCCCACCACACAGGAGCTACAGGAAGGAAAGAACTCCTTTCCTTCTGAACATTCCATCTCCTTTCTGCAAGCCAAAAGACTCTCTGCCTTTTAGCATTTGTTCTTACTGGTACTGAAATGAAGGGTTTCATTACCTTGGGGGGAAACAGCGAGGTCCAGGTATAAAGGAAGGGTGGCAAAATGGAAACTGAGGAGGTCCTCCAAAAATATTGGCTGGTTGAACGATGGGAGCAGACACATAGGTAGGTGAGGGAATAAAAGGGGTAACCTGGGGAAGAGGTATTGCTCTAGGAAAAATAGGAATCCCTGGGGTGTCACTATTAGAGACAGAAAATCTGCCATTAGTGGTGGTGATGTTACTTGGGTTTCTGCTGAAACTCTCAGCGAAAATGGGTGCAGGTCTCTTCAGAGAGAAATTGAGCCCAGATGATACAAAAGCTTCTGTCTGAGCAGGTTTAGCAAAGTGCTGTGCTGAAATTACAGGGCGCAGGGGCAGGGTTGGAACTGGAACAGCCACTGTTGTGGTGCTTGTACCAGTGGTCTGGAAAAGAGTCACTGGACGAGTATGTTGACTGGAAGAAGCTGGTGGACGAATAACAGGAGACTCACCTTTAGAAAACAAAACAGTTATTTATCAGACATGAATACAGCAAGAGTTTTTATAAACAGCAGCATAGCAAACCACATTAGAGCCTCATTCATTTTCCCCCAACCACTTCCCTGGAACTCACAGTTGTGCACTACATGTGTCCTGACACATGGGTTTGAAGCCCACATATTCAAGCTTCCTTCCACAGAAACCCAAGGGAAGAAGGAATTGGCTAGTGAGTGTTGGGAGTGTGGGGCTGGTGAGGGCTGTGTCTTGTCCTAATTAGGCCACAGAATGGGTTGGAGTGTGCTTTCAATGCCTGAAGCTCAGAAGACCTCACAAGTTCACTAAGTGAGTTGGAATGAGCCAAATTTATCACAAATCTGTCTGGTGAGGAGCTGAAGCAACAATTAAAACACCCTAATCTCCTATATGTTTTCTTCTTTCACCAGTGAATGTACCCATTAGGCAATTTCACTTTGAAATGTTTTGCAGAGCACAAACTTCAATGTACACTTTCAAATCCCACCTCATGTCAACAGGGCTGCCTTTATAGGAAAAGATTTCAAAACACATTGCATAAGTGTTTTCAAACATCACTAACTCAGAACTTCACCAGAACAAAGCTGAGAATTCTCTTTTAAAAATCTCCAAATACTACCACACAGCATGAGCAGGCATTTCATTCTCTTGTCTCATTGTAAAGAGAGCAGTCCTTGTCAGGGTTCTTAAAGAGGAAAATGCCATTGTCTGGATTAAGCTATTTGATGTTGAAATCCACTATCCATGGACTGCCAGAGCTCGTTCACTACATGCCCTTGTAAATACAAACTCTTACTACAATAGGCAAAATCTGAATTTTTTAGATAATTTGCTACTGAAAACTCACAGACTGGATGTCCAATACTGTTCTTAACACTGGGGTTGGCAAAAGAGTACACAGGTGATGGCAAGGGACGAGGGCCAGCTGGACTTGTAGTGGTGGTACTCTGAGAAGTGCCAGAAAACACAGCAGAGCGAGGTGGTGGGAAACACTTCTTTTTGTTCGGCTGATAAACCCAACCTGTCAGAGATGAAAAAAGATGCAGACACCCAATATTTTAGACAGTTTCGTTCTTTATCTACAGCTATGGCATCTGTCATTCTGAAGTATCTGATAAAACTAGTCCAAAATTTGCTCCTACAGTCAATGGCAATACTCCATTTTTTTCAGTCAGCTGGCAAATGGGGAATTTTACCCAAGATGAAAATAAAATAGACATATTTGGGCATTGCTTTTACGTTACCAAGTAGTAACTGCTCATGAAACAAAGAAATACAGAGAAGTGAGGAGTGCTGTTTATGACAGATTAATCAGATCTTGTCTACCAGGATTAGCCATAAGCACGAACTAGCAGAGAGAGAAAGGATCATGACACCCAGTATCCCAACAGCTTTTTAAGAAGTACTTATACTTTAGAGTACTTATGCTCTGTTTTATTGAACTGTGTGTTATGGAGAAATTAATTTGTTAGGGGTACAAATTTTTAACCCTTTTGTCAAAAGGCTGAGAAACAACATCTTTCACACCATTATTTGGGAACCCCAAGTCTACACATTGGAGAATCCCACAGAATACAATGCTGTTTGTGGTTCCTGTGGCATTTCCGTTTCCTGCTTTTAAAGAATGGATACATTTGTCACCACAGGCCACCTGGGCAGCTTTTTCTGGAGCATGGAAAATGATGCAGCAGGCCATGTTCAGAACAAACTCACTATCTGCCCACTAGACTAAAGCATTCAGAAGAGTTGCTGTAGCTGTGGTGGTCTGAGCACCAATGTTTTGAATACTTTAAAAAATCTATACAGTTTCAGGCACACAAAAGGACTGTGTGCTTGAAATATTTGTAATTTTTTTCCACCTCTATTACTTGCTCTAATGCAAGAGATCCATTTTTCAAAAAGCCTTGCACTTCTAAAGCATTGAGGTAAATAAATAAAATGTTTACCAGGAAATTCCTCCCTGTGCCTCAGCTTTATTTTGTTAGCTTCCTCATAATACGGCTGCTTCTGCTCTTCAGTCAGTTTGCTCCACTCCAATCCAAGCTGAACACTGATTTCTGCATTACTGGCACCAGGATTAGCTTTTGCTACAGCAGCTCGATGGATCCTGGCCCACACCATAAATGCATTCATTGGACGCTTTACACGGCCACTCTTGGTCTTGCTAAATGGAGTATCTGGCATACCTGTGCAACAAGGCAAGGGAAGAAGATCATCTTCCAGGGAATACAGCAGTACAGGTTACATTAATTAGCACATCCAGAGGATATTTGGCAACAGATTCACTAGAGCTTGGGAACAGATGAAACTTGGTGCACACTTGGGGAGCAGTTCCTAAAAAATAACTAAGGCTTAGGGATCATCCTCCACTAACCTTCCCTGGGTCACTGCACAAGGAATCATTTACCTGGCTTTTGTTACATATGATTAAAAAAAAAACAAACCAAAAAGAAGAAATGTGGGACTGTTAACACACTAGTTTGGATTTCATTTGGCCAGATTGTTCTCTTATGACTTCATAAACTAAATGTTGTATGGCATAGACCACATCACTGCAAATTTGTTATTACCACCAGAACTCTGTAACCAAAGCCCTAAGGATGCAGGGACCAGATCTAAGGGTGGTAGGGCTGTTCAGTCCCCCACACAATCCCTGCCTACTCAGCTGAGGTTGTTGCTGTTCTAGGTCGGATTTTGTTGCAATTTTTTCTTTTCCCAGATTTGGACACTCATTTTGTTGGAGGAACCTGTGTTTCCAAATGACTGTTACATGATACCCGGCTTTGGCTCTTAGTAAACACAGGCTGCATTTAAATTGAGCTGGCAACATGATGAATCCCTAGACCTCTTACAACTGATCCCTGAGCAAGCAATTTCCTCTCTGAAAAAGTCTTAGAAATTAACTCTATCACATCATCAATAAAGGGCGAAAGTCTTTGAGTCTTTAGGACCTCACTTTAATTATCTTTGGAAGCCTAGATATTTTCAAAAAAAGCTTCTCAGTGTTTCAAAACACTCCTCATTTACATGTCCCACTTTTCTCAGAGGCGTATGAATGCTTCATAGCTTTAAAAATCAACCAGATCCCTGACCTTAAACCTGCAATCACAATTCAGCATAATTCTGAACACTGTTCTAAGCAAGGGGTGTCATGTAGTCAGGGAGCAAGTAAACAAAACTGCATTGATTTTAACAAACCACTAGAGAACTCTGTGCTCCTGCGCGTTAATGTCTTATTATGTGTAAGAGAGTTGTGCTAACTCCAGCCTATCCAAAGGGATTGTTCTCTAATACAACCTTTCCAATTGTGTTCTCCTTCCTGATAACCTGTCACCTCATGTGTCACTGACTGGACCCTTGCAAGCTCTCTGACCGTAATACCTGAATCGGAGGGCAGGACAGTGAGGGGAATGTTTTTCGTTTCAATCTTTGGAGGCTGCACTAAAGGCTGCAATTGAAGTGGCACTTGTTTTACCGGCACATGGATCAGCTGTGAGGGCCGAGGACCTTGGATCTGTATGTGGGACCTGGAAGGTAAGGGGTGAAAGACAGCCGGGATGTTCTGATCTTCAGGAGGGCACCCACGCTTCTCACACTGCTGGACCTGGCGGTCATCGGGGTTGGTTGGACCAGGTCTGCACATGGATCCAGCTGGGGAATCGCTCCTCTCCACCCTCACTGGGCGTGCCTCAAAGGCCACATTGGGCGGCTCCACTTTGACAGTAGCTCTTCTCCAGGGCTTACTCCCATTCCCACTGTGCCCCAGCATCTTCTCCTCGTTCTGGCTGTCACCGCTGCCCCTTTCGTGGTCCTCTTCTCTCTTGATGGCGCCGCGGGCCTCCTTTTTAACCGTCCCCCCAGCCGGGAAGCACCTGCCCTCCGCCCCCACTCCCCCCCTGTGCCCGGGGCGATCCCGCGGCTGGAGCTCCTTCACTCTGACGCGCA
The DNA here is from genome assembly GCA_035041135.1 of Platyrinchus mystaceus. Classification (NCBI taxonomy): domain Eukaryota; kingdom Metazoa; phylum Chordata; class Aves; order Passeriformes; family Tyrannidae; genus Platyrinchus; species Platyrinchus mystaceus. The sequence goes on from JAWWLV010000030.1 coordinate 13,359,774, forward strand.
GCCCCTCGAGGGGACCCACGACTTCCCTGTGCCCGGCGGGAGACTTGTGAGGCGCCCGGGTGCGGAGTCGGCAGTGTCGGGCGGTCCTGCGCTCCATCCCACCGCCGCCGCTCCTCGCCCGCCGCCGTTGCGCCAACGCTCCCCGCGGCCCCGCGCCGGGGGCGCGCACCGGCCCCGCACCCCGCGGCCGCCGTTAGGTCCGCACCGACCCCGCATCCCGAGACCGCCGGCGGGGCCGCCGGCGGGGCCCTCATCCTTTGCCCGCCGGAGCTGCCGCACCGACCCCTCGCCCTCCCGGCCGCCACGGGCACCGCTGCCGGAGCCGCCCCGCGCCCGCCCCGCGCTCCGCCCTCCGCCGCCACCACCGAGCGCTCCTCCAGGCCGCCCAGAAGGGCTCGGGGCCGGTCCCTGCGACGGCGCTTTCCGGTTCCGTGCCGGCCATGCTGCGCTGCTGCCGGGCGGCCGCGGCCATCGCTGCGGGCGGCGGGCGCGGAACGGGCTGTCCGGGCGGGCGCTGCGGCCTCGCCATGGCCAAGAGCAAGTTCGAGTACGTGCGGGACTTCGAGGCGGACGACACCTGCCTGCCCGACTGCTGGATAGTGGTGCGGCTGGACGGCCGCAACTTCCACAGGTGCGGGACGGTCTGGGGACGCGGGGGGTGCGGGCTGGGAGCGCTGTGCCCAAAAGAGGGTCCTGGGTGATGCTCTGCGTAGCGCTGGACTGTTCCTGCACGACCTGTGTGAAATCTATTCTAGTCATTCTTCTCATATGCAGTGCCCTAAAAATGGATCACAAACGTCGTATCTTCTCTAATGATGATTATATTAATTCCCCATCATTCCCCGTTATATGCATCTTGGGTACAACTCTGAAAATAAAGCAGGTTTTTTGTAAGGTAGTCGCTTAAATTTGATCAATAATCTTTCTCACACTCTTTTCCGTGTTTTCTGTAGGCCATATTAATAGCCTTTATAATACGGTTTTGGATGCTTGTCCTGCAGGTGCAGGGGTTACAGATCCTCCTCTCCTCCCCGATCCCAATGAACCTTCACTCGGCCTCTCCAGGGCACGGAATTACAAATGGGGTTTTGTTTTCACGGGGCCAGGTGGTGGGGGAATGGTGTCCCAGTGTCTTGGGTGTGCTGGGAAGGGACAGGAGTTGGTACAGGGGTGTCTGTTGGTGTTTGGAGTCAGTGTCTGTGTGGTGTTCGCCTTCCCTTGGGATAAACAGAGCACAGCTCCCTCAGTAGATGACTCGGATTCTTGCTGGAATTGATCTCTGATTCTGATAAAGCTTTGACAAGTTAGTTAATAATGTTGCCCATGTTGGACTGAGTCTCCTAGGTGCCCTAGGAGAAAAGGAGTTTACAGAAAGTAGTATTTGTCATCCTTTTCCAAGTAAAGTGCATAAACCAGCTCTTTTAAGGGGTTTGTTAGGGTGAGATACTGATGGGAAAGATAATAGGTCATCCAAAGTGTATCAAAAGAGGATATTCGTTATTTATTTTTCTTACCTGGAGGGAATTCTCTGTCAATATTTACAAGATACTGGAAATCAATATTCACAGAAAGAAAATAAGAGAAAAATGAATGGATTAGCATTTTAGTACCTTTTAAAGGGATTCTTATTCAACCGTTTTTGCTTTGAAGGTTTTCTGAGCAGCATGAGTTCAAGAAGCCAAATGATGACCGTGCCCTGCAGCTGATGACCAGGTGTGCCCAGATAGTGATGCAAGAACTGGAGGATATTGCTATTGCTTATGGACAGAGTGATGAATATAGTTTTGTCTTCAAAAAGAAGACCAGGTGGTTTAAAAGAAGAGCAAGGTAACAGCCGCTTTGATAGTGAAGTGAACTTGTTTTTAACATCCCTCTCCAGACCTGTAATTCTTTGATTTGCCTTTACTTGCACACAGGGGTTAGGAGGAGAGCTGGTACTTACACTGCAGTTAGTTCAGGTTCTTCTTGTGAACTCGTTGCATAATAATACAGAGCTTAAAAAAAAAGTTTGATAAAACAAACATTACAAATAAACATTGTTAGAACAAACATTCTATTAACAAAATGTTACATTTTCCAAATGCTTTTACTTGATTCTCAGTACTTTTGGTGTTCAAAAGACTCTGTGCCATTGCTGATCTGTTGGGCCATTGTTTAAGAATGCTCTCCACCAGAATTATCACTACTAATACCTCAGATAACCACAGATATATAACCATACTGATGTATTTCTTTCTTTTTTTCTCTCATTCTGTGTTTGCAAGTAAGTTCATGACTCATGTGGTCTCCCAGTTTGCCTCAAGTTACGTTTTCTACTGGAAGGATTACTTTAAGGACCAGCAACTTCTGTACCCACCAGGATTTGATGGACGAATTGTGTTATATCCCAGCAACCAGAATTTGAAGGACTATCTCAGCTGGAGGCAAGCAGATTGTAAGTGTTTCTAGAAAACAGTTCACCTCTGGCTAGAAATGCCTTTACTGCCAGTGTATTTGTATATATAGTTGTCAGTGAAAGAACAGCAGGTAGGGTAGTAGTTTTAAATAAATAAACGATGTTAGAATTGTTTTAGGCTTTATATGGCTACAGAAATATTGGCTGAAATTCTGAGTCTTAAGCTACATTTATTGCCTCCTGCAGATGAGTTAAGCATAGGAAATATAACTATTAGTAGAATTAATTTATTAATTTTTATGTTCAGAGTTGGTTTAGCCAAGGTAATCTTCCATAATGAAGAGATGTGAAGGTTTAAATTCATACCAGTTAGCAATCAAAAGTGTTGTATATTCTATGTTAGAACAGAGCTTTGGGTTTACACTCTAGGCTTTTGTCAGTATGTAGCCCCTGTTGCTCAAATGAAGATAATTTACATTACAATAAACACCCTTCACCCTCTGCTCTTCCCTTTTCAGAGTTACAATGAAATCTGTCTATTTTAGTCATTCTTCTGATATGCAGTACCTTCAAAATAGGTCACAAACTTTGTATCTTCTCTAGCCACTGATTACATTAATCTCCCATTATTCTTGGCTGTATCTTGGGTACAACTCTGGAAATAAAGCTGTTTTTTCTAAGTAGTCACTTAGACTACTTAAGTAGTCACTAGGTAAATAATCTTTCTCACTTTCTTCTTTGTGTTTTCTGTAGGCCATATTAATAACCTTTATAATACAGTGTTTTGGATGCTTGTACAGCGAAGTGGTTTGACACCAATGGAAGCACAGGACAGGCTCCGGGTAAGAGTCTCCTGAGGTCATATTATTTTCCAGCTACAAATTAAATCATAAGATTTGCAAAGTGTCTTGCCTGCCCAGCAGCCCTGGCTGGCTTGTCTGTTCTTACTGTAATAATTTTGTGGGTGTAGATTCAACAACTTCTTGAATTGCACAGATGTTAGTATCATTAGCAAATAATGTATTTTTGGTCAACTATGAACGGGATTTTAAGTTCTTAATTAGCAAGTTCAGAAATCTTAGAAGTGTCATGAAATGTCCAGTATCCAAATGCACAAGGCACAACTGAATTCAGCTACCGGTGATTCCCAGCCCCTTTTGCTGTGTTTTCTCTCCTTGTGCAGACTTCAGCAAATTATTTCTGTTTTATCCTGGAGTCTTTTGACTTTCTTCTATTTGTTGTGAAAATGTAATAAAAAACTTCTCGGTTTTAATACTTGTCAGTTGGAATTAATTCCTCTGTTGAAAGAATTAATTAAACCTTGTGACTTAAAGGTGAAAAACCTGCACAAATTTCAGTCTGCCAATATTCACTCATCTTCTACCCTAGAGATTCAGTTTGTTTGTTTATTATCTATAAGAGTATTTTTCTTTTCATTTCCTCTCAGGGAACTTTGGCTGGAGATAAGAATGAAATCTTATTTTCTGAATTCAACATCAACTACAACAATGAACCTTTGATGTATAGAAAAGGAACTGTCTTAATATGGCAGAAGGTAAAAAAACTATTGCCACTTGCTTCCTGCTCATGTTTTAAATAGTTACACTGTGGCAGACAGGCTACACTGTAAAATCACCAGATGTATCTCAAATAGTTGTCTGGGTATGAATACATTTTAAAACTGACCATATTTGCCACATAACGATGTGTAAGATGACTAATTGTTTTGGAGATGTCTTTGAGATATCTGTTTCTAGGACCATAATATAAAAATTAGTCTGTGAAGTCTGGCTTAGATACAAATTATGACCAACTAGACAAAACATGTATCAACAGATGACAGTGTGTATATCATTGGGGCCTGTGCCAGGCCCTTCCCAGAATTAGGTCCCAAGTATATTCATGGCAAAGGAATTACAACCTTTTGGTCAATAATGTGGCTCAGTTCATAGTATGCTTAGTCCTTTTCTGCTTTAAAGATAACTTGAAAATGTTCATCATTCTAGGATGATCCAAAATTAGTGGAAGAAATTCCTGTCCTGTGTTTATGAGATGAAACCTCAGAAAATCATAAATGTTTATGGCCTTAGTGTCCTTCTGTGCTAGGAGACATTATCTAGAAATAGTGTTTCATGTCATCAGGCCCCATCTGTCTATACTAAGAGTTCTCCATAACTTGCTCAGCCTTTTGTCTTCTATACATAAAAAAAATATTTTTTAATTTAAAATATATTTTTGATTTAAAATTTGGCTAACAATTTTTAGTTAATTTGAACTAATTAGAACAGATAAAGGCTCCCACCTGGAAATACAGTCCACTTGTTCCTTAGACATATTTTTCCTTGGTAATTGTAGACAATAGCAAGGTTTCCTCTTTGCTTTATATATTTCCAAAGTACAAATTTTTGCTTCATTCAAGGATACTTGCAATTAGTAATGTGAATTTGCAGGTAATTTCTTCAGGCCATGTGATGATCATGGGCAGCTTCAACTGCTCACCTATTAAGTCTTTGAATTGAGAACAGACTCTGTTTCAAAAGATGCCTTGTTCAGACTCTGGTATGATAAAGGGTTGATAGTTGCTTTTGTTGTGGCTTTGTTTCTTGTCCATTTGTGAATCCCCTCTGGAGTTTTACATGTCTGATGATGTGTCAACTGTATTTTCAGGTTAATGAAATCATCACGAAGAAAATAAAACTGCCAAAGGAAGCAGAAGAAAAGGAAGTGGAAGTGACCCGGACTAAGACTAAAGTTGTTCCCCTGCACTGTGATATCATTGGGGACCAGTTCTGGGAGGAATATCCTGAGATTCTGGCTGAGGACAGTTGATACCTCTGACAAGTACAAGTGGTAGTTTACATTGTGCTCTGCTTGAGTTGTTGGCCACTGAGTAGTACGGATGGTGGCTGGCAGAGTTTAACCTGTAACCCTCTTCAGCAACTACATTGGTTTTATTACTGTTGTTGCCTAAAAAGAAGACACTGGTGTGTTGTGTGACATACAAGGATATGTCCATAGGGAAAGCTGAAATCATATTATATTTTGAATGTTAAGAACTCATCATAAATTGAGACTGCTCCTTCCTTGTACATGTGTATTTGTAGAAGCAGTGTATACAAATTTCCTGCATTTCTATACCATTTAAAGCTGTTTTTTCTGAACAGCTGAACCATAAAAAAGATTGCATATTTGAATAGAAAATTATTAATTTTTTGTTTCAACTGAGTTGGACCAGAATACTCAGTTGCCATAAAGTATTTCAATTCAAGACCAGTGTGTTTGGTCAGATGAGTGACACATCATTCAACTGCCTAATGTCTGATTCTTACTGAAAGGAAATGGAGCAGCTCAGCAGTTTCCTGACAGATGTTAAAAGTTTTTGTGAAATGTACAGGATTTTTATACTTGTAAAAATTAAAAATAATACCTTCTCTGGTATGTTTTATCATGTGGCCTTTCTCATTCCTGGGATTTTTACTAGTAAGTGGTGAAAGTTCCAAACAGTGAAGTTAATAAAGATACTGTACAGACTGGAATTCTCTTAGGACAGGGATAGACATCTTTTCTCGCTTTCCATGACCTGGAATGTCACCTGTGTCCTACTGGGCAGGAGTGGCAGTAGCAACACAGGGAAACATTCCTGGTGCCTGCAGAGAAGGAGCCAACATCCATTTGTACTGCTGTTTTCTGGTTTTCCTGGAAATGACACAGACATAGCAGTGCTGACAATCCATGTTAGTTAGAGGGAAGGGAGGAGTGTGTGTTGCCTGGTTTATGCACAGGTTCTGGTTTAACTATCAGTTAAGACCCTTTGTCGAAACAGTTAAATCATACAACCTCTCAGAGCAGAAAAATTTCTGCTAATGGAAAAGAGCTTGGAATTTGAGGGAAATAACATATTTGAGTGTAGGAACACAGCTATAATGACATAACAGGTATTTATAAGGCTATTACTACTTCTAACCATGCTGGTTTCAAAAACATGGTGCTAGAACAGTAGCTGGACCAGTTGTTGCTAAGGGAGAGATAATCAGCAGTTGGGCCTGGCCATAAAAATGGAAAGAAAGGATTAAATGTGACTAAGAAGGTCGTTCAGTACAGAGTTTATTTCCCATGAATTCACTTATCAATCTACTCCGTTTCCCCTTCCTGCAGGAAGAAATTGCACATTTAAGGCAATGTGCCTTTTGGTGGTTGTTTTTTTTAAAAACATCAGCCAGGTACTGATGTAAACTACTGCTTTGCAGGTCCTTCCTGAGATTAAACAATGAGCCTGTGTGTTTATAATAGCACAGGGCTTCCCCTTCTGCTGCTCTGGGCTAATACTGAGCAGTTAAGAACATGCAATGAGAGAATCTATTTCGCTTTTAGTTTGTAGAACAGGCCGCAAAATTCCTAGGAAGAGGATGTGACTGACTGTGAGATACAGATTCTGAATGAATCATTGCAGCAGTCATTTACCACTAAGAACTTTTTATATGTGTTCTGGTTTTTTGTCTTGTAACACAAATGTAACTTACTTGACTGAAATGTTACTGTCTGGTGCCTGACTTTGGACCTTACATACAAAGCAGCTGTTCCAGAACTGGTAACACTTTGGATTTGCTCAGACTAAGTATGAACAAAAAATAGTTTGGCAGCCATGATTCTTATATTATTATGACCACCTGATATATTATCCAACATATCTACGTATGTACCTTGTGTGTGTGGATAAAAAATGGGTCTGTATTAGGTCTTATCCTCAGAGTGTTTTCTAATTAACTTGTCCTCACAATAACAAGTCAGCAGTTGTCTGTACAACTATGGCCTTTAATTTGTATTAACATAAATTCTAGAGAAACTCTCTGTGGCATCCTCATGCATAAAGTCGTTCATGTGACTTAATAGCTGTAGGGGAAAATAAATATTTCCAAGGTTCAAGCAGCAGCCTGGTGTTGGTGGCACACACAGATTGACCTGTGCCTGTTCTTCCATGTGACATTGTAGCTTCAGAAGTCCTGTACTGTGACCCAGTGAAGAAAGAGGGGTTTTCTGTGAAGTTGGGAAACATCCTGTGATTGATGTATTGCTGTAACAGGCGGCATTAAATGTACGGGAACCCATTCTGAAACATTAATGGAGG
>JAWWLV010000030.1:13368980-13380272 GCA_035041135.1 Platyrinchus mystaceus
CGCCGACCCCGAGCGCATCCAGCGGCTCCGCAGCCTCATGGTGAACGCGGGCCCCGAGCAGGACGCGGCCGAGGGAGGGGCGGCGGCGATTCCGCGGCGGCGGCGGGCGCCGCGCAATGTCCTCACCAGGATGCCCCGTAAGGGAGCGCGGCCCCCGGCGGGGGCTGAGCGGGGCCGGGGCGGGCGCTGGAGCCGGGCTGGGTGCGGTGCGAGGGGGCGGCACGGTGGGGCCCGGGGGGATGGCGAGGGGGGCTGAGGTGGGTCGGGGGATGCGGCTGTGCCCGGAGTGCGGTTGGGTTGGAGTTTTGGGGAGTTTGGAGGTGAGAAGAGAGCGGTGGCTGGAGGTGGCAGCGGGGGGGATGATGGCGTTCGGTCGGAAATGGTACTTGGGTGGTGAGACACTGGCACAGGTTGCCCAGGGAAGTTGTGGCTGTCCCGTCCCTGGAGGCGTTCAAGGCCAGGCTGGATGGGGCTCTGAGCAACCTGGTCTAGTGGAAGTTGTCCCTGCCCACAGCAGAGGGGTTGGAACGAGATGATCTTTAAGGTTCCTTTCCAACCCAGACCACTCTGTGATTCTATGAAATGGTGCGCAGGAATGAGGAACAGCATTTCACGGAGGTGTTCACGCAGAGATGTCACTGACTTTGTTACGGTCATGCCCTGTCTCTGTGGTGATGTCTGTTATTTGGTTAGTTCAGAATACATCCGCTTGGTTTTAAGGAGAAAGGGGATGAGAAACTGCTGGACTTTCAAAAGTGCTCTTTTAGACAGGGAATCAGATTTGAGTCCGTGCAGCTCGTAGTTAAATCATAACCACAGGGTGAGTCTGTAACACACTGCTGTTACTTGGTTACTAACCATACATCCTGTGGGCATAAATACAGCACTGGTGTTTCTGTTAACATGATGGCAGAACAGCGGATTGAGGTGGGAGGCAGCTCTGATGTTGCTAAATTCATCAGTTGTGATCATGATACAAGTTTCTTGGTATAAATTTATGTGTGCAGTTGTGGTAATACCCCCTAAACATTAAGGCATTCCACTTCTCCACCTACACCAAGCATCAAATGGCATTGCTATCAAATGAGGTGTAACTTTAGTGCTCTTAATTAAAAATACTGGGTTTTTTTTATCAGTATCTCTTTACCACCATCGCATTAATGTTCTTTATATAAAAAGACAAAGCCCAAAATGTTCAGTTCTACCCAGAGCAGAACTTTTTTCTTGCTTAGACACCAAAACACAATGTATTCGTTGCCATATATTATTAATCCTGGTACTTAATAGCATCAGGATGATGCACAGGCAGATTTAGCTGCATGCAGAGCCTGGTCATTACAGCCCCTGGTGCTTGCAGAAGAGGTGTGTTCCAAAAATAAATTCCTTGTGTTGGAAGGAAAAATATGCATTGCATATTTTTTCTGAGATGTCAGGTTGTTTAGAGGTTTTTGGATGATGTGTTCTGCCCTTTTGCTCAGGTGAAGCTGGAGGTTTGCCATGGATAAGCCAGAACCTTACACAGCAAGGAAAAGTGGCCAGTCTAGATTTGGTAGAGCTGTATAGTATTTTCTAGGGTGGTGACAGGCAGAGGCATAGTTGGAAATAAGGATTGGATTTTGATTTTTATAAAAAGGTGTAGATGAAATTTTATATGTAAGGGGAATATTGGAATTTAAAATTTAAAAAAAATATCTAGATTTTAAATCACTATGCAAATTCTCAGAGTTGTTTAGAAAAAGTGCTGGTTATTGATTAAAAGCATCAATCTGATGTTGTGGTGGTGTCATCTGTGGTTCCCAGGGTGGATCTGAGAATTCAGAACATAAGTTTGTCATCAGTTCAGCTGAAGGAGGCACAGAAACTCACAGAAAGACCCTCATAAGCAAAGCTGGGAGGTGCTGAGATAGCTTATGCTCTGTGTGAAACCAATTTCCTCCAGTTATCCTGCTGGAGGGGGCTGGCAAGAGGACAATGGATCTCAGAAAATAAACGTGATTAGGTTAATTCAGAAGAAACTGCTTTAGATTTCCCTGCTGTGGCTGTGAATTACCCTGCAGCCCAATCCTGCAGATCAGCTGTCATGCAGTAACTTTACACTCACAGGAAGCATTTTCCACTGTGCAAATCAAACCTTGAATACATAGTCCCTAAAGCACAAGGTGAGAGATCATCTCTGACTCACGTATTTTATTATTATGAAGAACTGTGTGAGATTTTAGACCAAGTCTTTTCCCTGGCTCTCAGTAGTCTACAGCAGTCCTGGGGCTGTGTTTGCACAGGCAGATGGGTACCTGTGATTTATCACTGTAATGGCTTCATCATGGCGTGGGTGGAAGTTGTAAATAAGATTTACCCTCTAGATAACTTAATATTGCAAAGATTTCTAGTGTTCAGATGAGGCTTGTGTGTGCCAGGTAGGGCATGTGTTGTACTGAATTCCTGCAGTTTTGCCCTGCTAAAAGCATTATTGCCCTGTGGTTTAGCATGGTTTCATTGCTGGCTGCTGCTTAGAGTCACTGTATTCCTCTGGCAAAGATTTGTATGTCTTTGAAGGATGTTCAGTTGGCTGCTGAAATTCGAACATTTGCATCAATTTAAAGTGGTCTGGTTTAGTTTGTTGAAGGATTTTGAGTCATTGTTTCAGAAATCTCCTCATAAAGGAAAGGAACACATCTGATACAATCCTTTATTCACAGATCATAATTAATCCAGGGTAGCCTTAACAAGGCATTTGTCTTTTCTGGGAAACGAACTCTGCCCCCATGAGCTTTCTGTTCCCTCTGAACCACTTCTATTTGCGATTAGCATTACTTAGCATGATTTTGAAATGTAGCAAAAAGATTTTCAGCTAAGGCTGATTTGGCTGTGGGTTATGTAAGGCAAAACCTTCACGTTTTATGAAGTCTTGGCTGTCCCCACCATAAGAAGAGTTTTGGTGGTCTGGTAATTGCAACAGCAGTGTGTTACAGCGCTCTGGGGCTTCTCATTCCTTCTGCTGTGAAAATGGGCCGTATTTGTACATAGAGTAGATTTCTACTTTATTTTTTCTCTCTCTCTCTTTCTCTCTATATATAGTTACAAGATACTGTAGTGATAGAACAAGGGGGAATGGCATAAAACTGAAAGTAGGTTTAGATATTAGTAAGAAATTCTCTACTGTGAGAGTCATGAGGCCCTGGCACAGGTTGCTCAGGGAAGTTGTGGCTGCCCCATCCCTGGGAGTGTCCAAGGCCAGGTTGGATGGAGCCCTGAGCAACCTGGGATAGTGGAAGGTGTCCCTGCCCACGGCAGAAGGGTTGAAACTGCATGATCTTTAAGGTCCCTTCCAACTCAAACCATTCTGTGATTCTATTCTGTGATTCTTTATATTTTGGTGAAGACTGGTGATGTTCTCTCTCTGTTTTAGTCCATGAAGGCAGCCCCCTGGGGGAACTCCATCGCTGTGTCCGAGACGGTGTTAAAATTAATGTTCACATCCGCACTTTCAAAGGGCTTCGTGGAGTCTGCACAGGGTTTCTGGTTGCATTTGACAAATTCTGGAATATGGTAATTATTGTTCCAGCTCTTGATTTATAACTGTTCTATTGAAAACTTGAAATTTGCAACAGGTTTAAGCAGATGACAATTCGGAGAGGATTAATGTGGTATTGTGGTGCACAGACTAATTTGCTCTGGCACTGAGTGCTGGGTTTCAGATATAAGTGGTGCTTGGTGTCGGGCTGGTCCTTCTGGGAGGTGCCCAACCATTTTGGAGAGGGTTTAGATGAGAGGGAAGCTTTGATGAGTTCCCAGCATATTCAAAGAACTCATGATTGTGGAATATAAGGAATATCAGAAGCTTCCAAAGGTTTCTCTGCAAAACCCAATCTTTTTATACTGATTGTTGCTTCACTGTTTTCTTTCACTAACATCACTGGGCTGTCAGTGACAAAAGCTTTTCCCTGTGCTCTACCCCATGAACATCTTAGACGGGATGGAAAAGCAGCAATTAAATATTTGTGAGCCTGGAGCTGTGAAAAGTTTGGAAATGGGGAGGTGGGCAGGATTTTGCAGGCAAGGCTCACAAAGGTTTTGCAAGTAATGCAGAATGGATACAACACTTTGCTGCTGCTTTTATACCTCAGTACAATTTAGGTGATTAACAAACCAGCTCCAAAGCACAGCTTGTTCTTTGGAGAGATGGATTTTCTCTCAGTTAGAACATAATTTCATTATGCTTTGACACAAAGCTGGTCCAAAGCTGCTTTATGTCTTATTTTAATTTTGACCTTTCCATTTCTTTTCTTCCAGGCCCTGACAGACGTGGATGAGACTTACAGGAAACCAGTAATGGGCAAAGCTTTCTATGCAGAACCTCAGCTCACACTGACCCGAGTAGGTGACCATCTCCAGTTTTCTTTTTTTATTTAGTATCTACTTTTTCAACTTTGTACAAGTATTCTACTTGTATTTACATTTGAAATATTTTGCCTCCTTTTATTACAGATGACTCTAAAATGACTTGAATTGAGGGAAAAAAATACCCAAAATGTCTTCTGACCTTTTTGAAGGTACTTTGGCTATAGTTCAGTGTCACTAAAGTTCCACTTTAGGGTCCCTGTTATTCAGATCACAGTTGCTGCCACTGCTTAGTTCAATATGCTGAGCTTCTAGAAGCTCATTCTCTGGTTTTTGATTTATTTGTTCTGTGTATTTTTTGCACCTGTGACTGATCAGGTCCATGTTTGTCCTGCCGGGGAATGTGGCAGAGCATCCCTCTGGTACAGCTGTTCATGGAGCCACAGTCTGTGTCTGCAGTCAGCGAAACAACACGGCTGTTTGGTCACTTGAGCTTCTAGCCTGGGTACTGTGGAGCCCAAGATTCTTACTCCAAAGCAAGGCACTCTCTAGGATCCAGCTGCAAATAGAGTTGTTTACCAGGCTGAGAACTGAAGAGATGATAAATGAACTTCTGAACAATGAAGGGAAAAAAAATGTGACAGGGCTGTGCCTGTTGTATGGCAACAGCTCTGGGCCTTTTTGAACATCAGAGAAGCATCACAAAAACATTTAAACAGTTTCATTGTGAGGAGTTTGCTTTCAAATTCCTGCCATTTAAATCCGTTTTCTGATAGATCCCACCCTTCCTTTTTTAAAGATTAGTTAAAAATAATCAAGTTGTTCCTTTAGCCCACTCTCACAGGGATTGGCTTTCCATCCTGTTGCTGGGACAAGACAGGCTAACCAAGAATCCTTCTCATTTGTCAGTGTTTCATAAAAGCTTGCCTGCTGCCAGAGTAAAAGCAGTTTCTTTTTCCCAATTTCAGCACCATGTATTCTTAGATTAATGAGTTCATGCAGTGCTTTGGATCTGCTGCTGTAGCTTTTATTATTTTTCTCCTGTTTGTGATCTTCTCACCTCCCAGAATACTCACACGGCAACTTTAAGTTTGTTTTGGGGAACACAGAAGGTCCCTCATTTTTTCAGTGTGCACCCTTTGCTAATGGAGACCCCTTATCTTAGGCATTCACGACACAAGGATGTCTCTTACACTGACAGCATTACAAGAGCACTGGGAAAATGAGCTAATGGAGCAACTTGGTGTCTCTCTGTTGCTCCTGACCAAAGTTAATGCTGCCACACAGCAGTGTTGCTCCGCAAATTAAATTCCTTGGTGCTCACATAAAGACACTCATGACTGTGCAAGAGATCCATTCACCTTGTGTCACTGTTTGATAAGAAAACGTTGTCTTTATTGCTGGAGAAGATTCTGCACTGATTGTGTCTTGTGAGCTCTGATTTGGGATCATACACACAAATACCATGTGTGGAACAAGCAGCCTCTCTTGTTTTATGAATGTGGTCATAGACACAAATGTCCTTTTACAGCTGTTTGACAGACTCAAACTTCAGGAGTCCTCGGGGAAGAAGGGAGCTGACTCAAAGACTGTCTCAGAGGAGCTGGCCCTGACAAGTGACTCTCAGACACTGGGATCAAAAGCTGGATCAGGACGAGGGAGAGCAGAAGAGGAGCATGAGAGGCAGAAACACTCGGGCAGAGCTGGAGAAAAGAAGGCACCAGGTGACAGTTTGGTTGCCAGAGGTGAAGCTGACATGGGCAGCAGGACTGCCCACACAGAGGGTGCCAGTGCTGGTGGCACCCATGCACGAAGCCAGTCACGGAGGAAGAGGCGGCCCAAAGTGGATTATCAGCAGGTGTTCACACGCCACATAAACCAGATTTTTATTCGAGGAGAGAATGTTTTGCTTGTCCATTTAGCACATTGACTTGGCTGAGCTTTGGTCAGTGTATTTATTTGATAGCATGACTTGCTGCTGCAGCTCCCATTGCTATTTAAAGTTGTCATTGAGTTTGATGGTACTGTGGCTGGTTTCCCATTGCCATAACAAGGTAGGGGAAATATAGTTGTAAGCAGAGCATCCTGAGCTTGATGCCAAAGCAGCTTCCTTAGATTGCTGTTGGGGGTTTCAGGACAAGGTCAGCAATGGAGTTGTTTCTGTGATATGAGGGAGGTAAGCACAGATCCCACTGCTCCTTAAAAAGAAGCTAAATGGAGAGGGTTGGAAGAGAATTTTGCTTAGTCTGTTATAGGAGCTACCTGTGGCACATGTTTAAGGAGCTTAAGATCTCCACCTGCAATGAATCAGAAATGCTCTTTTGCATGTTCTGAGTAATCTCAAGAGGAGATTGCTAATGAAACCAACAGTTTATCTGCTGCTATTACATGGATGTCCTCTTTCCCAGACATAATTCTGTCAGTCATTATGAAATAGTTTGTAAAAAGGTGGAGTGACATGGTACTGATGGCTATTGCCCTGTGTGATAGAAAACCTCTTAACTGAAAACTGCTCTTCTAATGTGAGTGATGGCTGGACTGTAACTTGTTTTCCATATCAAAGCTTAGGCTTCTCTTTGTAGTGCTGTGCTTTGGCCCTGTGTCACCAGCAAGCAGGTGATGTAGCTGATCCAGGGGCCTCCATATTTGGGGTTTATCTGTGAGTGCTGTGGATGCAGATGGAGAATTGTACTGTTACATTTCACCCATATACTACTTAGTGTAATAGTGAAGCTGGCAAAGGTGTAGGTTTCTTCTCAGATGTGTTTGTGCTGAGCACACTTGTACTGTATCTAAGAGCCTTTCAAGCTCTTTATTGAAACTAGAGGTGCTGTGTCTCCAGCAGTTCCCATGGAGCAGAAATCCTCCCGGGTCTTTCCTATCCATGTGAATGATGCATCATCTAATTCCAGTTGAACTGAGCTTCAGAGCTATGCCTGAAAATGTTTTGAAGTATAAAAGTCAAACTCAACTCATCAGTGTTTTATTTTAACAAGACTATTAAACTATTGTACATCAGGCCAGGGTTCTGCAGGTATAAACTGATTTCCGGGAGGGTCACGTGGAGAAGTTTCAGGGTAAATGAAGCTGTTACATTTTCTAGTCTGTTCCCTTCATTGTCCAAGGACACTAGAATTCATGCTGCTATTCTTGTATTCATCTCAACTGCCTTGTGCTTTGCAGCAGCTCTGTGTGTGTAAGATGAGGTTGGAAAATTGCTTTATATCAGGTCTTGTATTGCCTATAGGGATCATAAGTTCTCACACTGAGTGACTGTTCTGTGGGTGACGTAGATATCTGTTGCTGCAAATGCAGCATTCTGCTTGCTTGTCATTAGGGGGATGTCTGGTGTTTGGGTGAATCACAGAAATCATTTAGCAGGAGTTTCTGGACACACAAAGCAGCTTTTTTTGCCTCTGGGGGAGCCTGAAACTTCTGTCAACATTTCAAGTGATGGGGGGCTTGGACAGCTGATGAGCTGAGCCACTGAGCTGCAAACCCAAGTTCAGCCTGGGACAGAAGTGCCTCAGAATAAAAAGTACTGTTGAGGCAAAACAGTTTCATCAAGAGCAAAAATGAAAAGAAAAAAGTGAAATACTATCTACAGCCTCTTATTATACCTTACTTTATTGGAACCCTTTCCACTATGAACTGAGACCAGGCACTGAAAAGATTCTTCTCTTGGAGGTTCTTCTTTCCTCTCCCTCTGTGCTGTTCTTGTTTGTGTTCATGTGCTCTGCAGTTTTTCCCTTTTTTCTTCCCCCCTCTCCTGTCAGTACTTTGTCTCCTCAGGCTGTTCTAAACTCTGGTTTATGAAGACTGTTCTTGTATTCATCCCTAGTTGTTCTGGCTTTCTGAACCTGTCTTGATTGGCTTTCTCTGTGGTTCCCAACTAATCAGAACCCTCACAATTTACTAGAAACATGAGAAGCTAGAAGCAAGGTGCTTATTTCTGTTCCTGATTGCCCAGCAGCTTTTATTGCAAGTGAATATTTTCTTCATTCTGTTTTTGGTTGTGACTTTATTTTCCCCTCTGTTTTCTGACAACTTTGGTTTTATTTCAGCTGCTTAGGTTGACTCCTCTCTGCCTTTTCCATTCATGCCACAGGCTACTGGCTTTGACCTCTCCTCTTCATATTTGCCCAAAGGATTTCAAATTACCCTCAGGCCTGTGTACTCTGACATCTAATTGAATTTTTGCTTTTCTTTACCTCATATTCTTAATTCTGTTTGTCTGCTTTGTATTGCCTTGTGCATTAAACAAGGTACAACTGCCATGAATGTTATTGTGGCTCTCCTGCCCTCCTTCCTTGTTGATTGACACTTCCCCAAGTTCTCAGTTGCTACTGGAAGTCTCAGCGTTTTCCTTTAATCTTAATTTTTTCCCTGAAGCCTTGCAGGTGTTTGTTGCTTCACATCTACAAGTTTCTTTGTTTACATTTTATGAAAAATACTGGTGCTTAGAGTTGCATTTGTGCCTTGATTTTTGTATCATCCCTGACCTGTTCTTCCAGAATCACCACCTTGGTCAGCAAACCTGGTTAAAAACTACAGTTTGTCTTCTTTTTTTGCACTACCTCATTATTTAAATGTTCCTCCTCTTATCTGTGAAGTTGGTTAAAATTCTCTCTTCCAATTTAGATTTAATGGCTTATTTGTTGGTTCTTTGTTTGTTTCCTACTTTCCTGTCCACCTTTCTCCTTATTTCCAAGCTGCTTCCTAAATACAGCTGCCTCTTCTACAACTTGAGATCTTCCAAAATGTCTTCCTTTTCCCACTTTTTCTGCCATTAAAGCACATTATTAAAATGCTATTTTATGGATTTTGTCTCTTTCAAACATCGTGATTGTGATTAAGCAAGTGATGCTGTATGTGTGTTGTCACTTGCATGTTTAATACTTCAGATAATGTTGCTCTTTAAATAAAATTGAATGTCATGTTCTGAAATGATTTCTTCTACCTCATCTAGAAATTCACATAAATCTGTTTTTAAAAAAAAACAAGCCTTGGAAACAAGTGAGATTTGGGGTTTTTTAATTGTTTCTGGGATTTTCTTTCTGTGTTTTTCCTTTTCCAAACTCAGCATCAGATTTTTGTTCAAAAAGCTGTCTGCTCCCAGCCTTTCCTGTCTTGGTTGCAGTGTCACAAAGGTGCTGTGAGCAAAGACACACAAAAGGAATGAAGAGTAGGAGCAGGAGGCAGTCCCAGGAGGAGAGTGAAAAAGCTTTGGGCAGGTATGAGGAACCTCTGAAAAGGATCCATCAATTCCCTGTCCCACATTTTTTTGCCTGGTTTTTACCGAACACTTCTTAAACAGGGCTGTGGTAGTAGAAGAGGTAAAGGCAAGGGGGAAAAGGAGCTTGTAAAAAATGTGTAGTTTTAGTTCCTTCTCAGCTGACTTGTCCAGTTTTTTAATTGCCTGGAAGTTTTTTTCTGATCTAGAGAGGTACTTAGCACGTCCTCCCCAGGTGATTAATGAATTAATCAGTGAGTGCTGTTTCCCATCTGCTTCTTGTCCTTCAGTTTTTGGATTTGTCATTTCTTTTGCAGCTTTCCCTCAGCAGGGCAAGGTCTCAGCAGGAATAAACCTCACTGCCTGCTGATTTTTCTCCCTCCCTAAGGAATGTTAGCCCACCTAGTTTTGAATCCAGATAGCCTTTCCCTATTCTTGATTTTCATAGTGTTCTCTTCACACTTTTGGAATTATTTGGTCAGAAGAATTATTTATCTTGGATAATACTTCCAATAATTTGGAAGTAAATGAAAAACTTTTGAAAAATAATTTTGTTACTTATTTTCCTTCCCACAGTGCTAGGTTTTCCTTGTTTGCTGTTGCAGCCACCTACTTGCACCTGTGAATCACTGTGGGTGAAGAGGTGTCCAGGAAAAGAGAGGCAGAGAAAAAAGGTGTCTAATTTTTATTGAATTTGATGTTCTGTCCAACATGGTGCCCACACTCACCCTTTCTGTTTCTTACTGGCACTAAAGGACACAGTGGAAACTGATTTCATCCAGGATCCTGAAGGAAAATGGAGAGGCAGCAGGGGCATCAAACTGGAAACACTGAATTTATCTCCAGGTGAACTTCCTGTCTCTGATCAAACAAGTCAGGGTTATAACTACCAAATTACACTGCAAGCTCTGCCACTGGATAAAACTGGAATGCACAGTGTTGCACCTTTTCAGGGGTGATGCAGTGATTCCCTCAGCCAGGCAAGCTCTTCCCTGAGAAGCTGCTGAGGTATATGCCAGTGTCTGCCTCAGAGCATAACTGCAGTGTACTGCCAATTAATATGAAGATTTTTGTCTCCTGCTTGTGCTGCCAAGTGTAAAACATAAATGCTGCCCAGAACTATTTCAGTTCATGCTTTTGCTTCTTGACATTGGCTTAAAAATTTGAGGTGTGTACTATAGCAATCCTAAGACAGTCTTTGTTATAACATTATGAAAAGCTATTACTTACTAGAAATAGTGTTGGAAAACTAGAGTATTACAGAATTTGTGGAATTCTTACTGTAATTCAGATATTGCAAACCAGGAAAGGCTGAGAGAATGGAGATTCTCTCAGCTGAGAGAATTAAGGGTGACCTAATTGCAGCCTTCCAGCACCTGAAGAGAACCTACAAGAAGGATGGAGAGAGACTATTTACAAGAGTTTGTAGGGACAGGACAAGGGGGAATGGCTTCAAGTTGACAGAAATAAGGGTTAGATTACATATTAGGAAGAAATTCTTTACTGGGAGGGCAGTGAGACAGGTTGCCCAGAGCAGCTGTGGATGCTCCATCCCTGGAAGTGTCCAAGGCCAGGTTGGATGGAGCAGTCTGGTCTAGTGGAAGGTGTCCCTGCTCATGGCAAGATGGAATGAGATGTTCTCTGAGGTCCCTTCCAATCCAAACCATTCTGTGATTCTGTGAAATGTGGAGAAAACTGTTACTGTATAAGAGCATCCTTTG
>JAWWLV010000030.1:13380372-13401708 GCA_035041135.1 Platyrinchus mystaceus
AGGTCCCTTCCAATCCAAACCATTCTGTGATTCTGTGAAATGTGGAGAAAACTGTTACTGTATAAGAGCATCCTTTGCTGGCATCTTTTTTACTTATTAGTAGCAGAAAATACTAAACCCTTTGGGAAAGGGCAGTCCAATGGTCCTCCTCTGGATGGGCGCTGCAGGATTGGTGCTCTTGATGGAGACTTTTCTTGATGAGAAAAAAAAAGGTGTGTGATTTCTTGTAGGTACATGTACCTCTCTGTACATTATCCCAACTATAGCCTTTCATGGCATGCTGAAAGTGGGAGAGCAGGCAAAGAAAGAGGAGTGAAGAGGAATTACTTGGTGATAACTCCATGACATGGGAAGTGGCTTTCAAGCCTGTAGATTTGGGCACAGTCAGGCCAGCACTGGGCAGCTGTGCTCTGTAGAAGAAGGGGGGGGATGCAGAGACAGCCCTTGAGCTGTGAGCCTTTCACAGCACAGGAACTGCCCCTGGAATATTTGCCAGGCTGTCACTAAAAACTGACATGTTTGATCCTACCTTTAACATTTTACAGAGGAAACCCAGTGGGAGAAAAGTAAGCAAATTTGTCCTGTTGAGGCTGGATGGAGGAGACTTGGTTGTCCTTGTTGGCTTCCCAGGGGTGCAGGAGAAAGGACTACTTTAGTGGAGAAATAGCAGAGATGTTTGTCTGGTGATGTTTACAAGTCCTTTTAGATGTCACTAAGTGCTCTTGCTCTTAGCTGTTGGCAGGGAAGGCCTGTCAGGGAAGGAAAATGCCTTCTGATGTTCCTGGATAACTATCTTATTAGCTTCTAGCTTCATAGTGTACACTTGCACTTTATTGAAAAAAATTAGTGCACCTGAGACTTTCAGTCAGTCTTGTTTTCATTTAGAATGAAAAATAGTTAGATCAGTTTGTGTGAAAACATATCCATCCTGTTTTCCTTTCAAAAGATCAGTGCTCTCCCTCAGGAAAGAAATGAAAGCTGCTCCTGTAGCGATTGCTTCTGATTTTCACCACTTCAGAGCAAAGTGCAGCTCTGTCATGGTGTCTTCAGTGAGACACATCACTCTGAGAGGAGGAAATGAGAAGTGTTTGGTTTCCCTGAAACTAAACTGGGCATTAGGAGGGGAGCAGATACATTGACCTCTTTTCAAATAGTGCACACATCCACTGTAGTTTCACAGATTGGGCCTTGCTGACCAATCAGTCATCTATAGAACTTCCTTAAGGAACCACAGAGGAGCAGCATGACCTGCCAGACTGACATGGGACTGGGAGTCAGAGGCTGACAAATTCTTAGCTCTCTACTCCTCACTGTGGCCTTGGCAAGTCACTTCCCTCCTTCTCCCTGACGCTCCACGGCTGCAACACATCTAAGAGCAATCCCTGCCTGTCTTGCAAGGATCTGGGGAGGTGGTAAGTGCAAAGTATTGTTATTAAAATTATCCCTGTCAGGTAATGCAGGTACATCCACCATCTGCCCTCTCCAGGCACGTGACTGTTAGACTCACACCTCGGCACATGAAAACTGTGCAGGGTATCAGGTACAACGATGCACTTCAGTCTTGAAATTACTGACGTCTTCAAGGACTTCAATATCTTGTTTCACAGCTGCAGTTCCATATTTGGGTCAGATGGTGATAAATGAGAGTGTAACTCGTTCATAATTCCTTCTCTCTCTTCCTAAATATTTTGTTTCTTAGGAAGCTGATGCTGCTATGAACAAACTGAATAATACCGAATTTGCAATATTCTGCTTTCCAGATGTAAATGTTTATATTTAAAATTGCTAAGACTGCAATGCAATAAATATATCCGTGTAACAGTTTGCCTCAAAGCATGATTTTTTTTTTGTGCTCTGCCAATACACTTGTGTCAGTGATGGAGCTGTGGTGGTGGGGACCACCAGGATGTGGAACCCACCAGGTTTGGATACAGCATTACTGTCTAGTCACATGGTTTGTGAACAAACCCCTCGTGTGTGTTCAAAAGGGTATTAATCTACAAAATAAGAATATTATACCTGTCTTTTAGAGGTGCAGAAGGGAAGTGAACTTCATGTTGAAGAATGTAACAACCATTGGCCTGATCACTCAAAGATCTGTTTCCTCAGTGTGTGGTCTTCCACCAGACCACCAGGAGATGGTTTTTCAGGAATTGGGGAGGTGCAGAGCCAGCATCCAAGCATCTGCTCTGGTGTGTGCATCGTCAGTGGGGAACCTGTCTTCCTGGAACCTTTCTTATTCCCTGGGTAAGCAATGCTGATTTGTTTGGATCAGAGATATTTTTTTAGGAGGTAACTCTTCCCTGGGAGGGTAGGGAGGCCCTGGCACAGGTTGCCCAGAGAAGCTGTGACTGCCCCATCCCTAGAAGTTTCCAAGGCCAGGCTGCACGGGGCTTGGAGCAACCTGGGATAGTGGAAGGTGTCCCTGCCCATGGCAGGTGGTTGGAATGAGATGATTTTAGCTCCCTTCCAGCCCAAACTGTTCTAGGATTCTATGTTACCTGTATGGTTGTGGCATTGGAGGTGGTAACATACCCACGCTCTGGTATGTTCGCTAAAAGAAGTAGTTCCCATTGCAATGGGAACTGTTTCAAGAACAAAATCTGCAGTTTAAAGCCAGAAGTGGCAACATGAGGATGCATGTAATGAGCAGGATCTGACAGAATTCACAGAAGAGGTCTGCAACCCATTGACTTTGATTTGCATTTTAAAGTGTTATTTTAAGCTGGGAGTCTGCCCTGTCTTCCATGTGTTGTTTCCCTGATTTCTTACAATATGGCAGTAGATTCGTGGTCTTTTAAGAGTCCAGCTGTAAAGGAATCACTCTGGGATACTCCTGTTTGTGCAGATCCTTTTAAAGGGTGTTTTGAGAGGGTGAATGGTTTTGTATAAAAATTCTCTCTGCCAATTGCCCAGAGGGTCAAAAGAAAAGGAGAGCCCAGCCCGAGTGCTCCCTCTGGGGAATCCCATCCAGATGGGAGATGGATGGGCACAAGGGTAAGGGGTGCTCCCACTCGGTGCAGAGACCCTGCTCCAGGGAACCCCATCCCAGGTGGAAGGTGTTCCACTGGGAATCTCGGCCAGAGCCTCTCCCCAGGTCCGGGTGGCGCAGCCATGGAAGCGCCAGGCGGGCTCCTAAACAGCAGGAATCCGCTGATGCTCCAGTCGGGACAGAGGTGAGATTGGGACACACCGGAGGGAGCCTCCTCTGCTGCCATTCCCTGGCTCCCATTCCCTGGCTCCCATTCCCTGGCTCCCATTCCCGGCTGCCATTCCCGGCTGCCATTCCCGGCTGACATTCCCAGAGCCCCGCCCGCTCCCGTTCCCGCCCCGGGCCGCCAGGGGGCAGCAGCGCGCAGGGAAACCCCGCGGAGGCGGCTTCGGGATCCCGGGAAAAGGCGGGGAAGCAGCGGGAGATGCCAGAAAGTGTGTGCTGGGAACCGCTCCTGAGGGCACCGGGGTGGGACACGGGCACTGTGTGTTTGTGTGCGCTCCGCACCGTCCGGCTGCTTCACAGGGCGCAGATCGGGCTCCCGGTGCTGCGTGAGCAGTGATGTGTTTGCAGAGCATCCCCTCCCTCCTAACTGGCCAGATCAAGTTTCCCCCCCCTCTAAAAACTGCTGTCCGGGAGTGGCGGCATGGCTGGAGTCACTGGGGCAGAGCCCTCACAAAATCACAGAGTCATTTAGGTTGGAAAAGACCTCCAAGATCGTCGAGTTCAATCTTCGACTGATCCCCACCTTGTCAATTAGACCAGAGCACTGAGTGCCACGTCCAATTGTTTCCTGAACACCTCCAGGGATGGGGACTCCACCACGTCCCTGGGCAGCCCTCACCTCCAGGCCACGTCTGACAACAGGGATGGTGGCAGAATGGGCCAAAAAATTAGTCCCCATGTGTTGGCCTAGGGGTGTCCCTGCAATCTGAGTTCTGGGTTTGCACCAGAGCCTGCAAGGGGACCCTGGGGTAGGCAAAACATCACTCATTTGTCACAGGGAACGTGCAGACACAAATCTGAAGAACTCGATGGGAGGCAGCGCTTGGTGGAGGGAGCCATGGCCGGGCCAGGCTGCAGGAGCAGCTCTCCCAGGGAACTCCTGTGGGTGGTTTGGGGTATAAGAGGAGGCCTGTAGCTGTCCAGCACGATGAAGATGATGGATGGAGGAAACACTGGCTGTGGGAGGAGTGCAGGAGTCGGTGCTGTGGGGTCTGCTGGAACACATCTGGAAACAGCGACCACTGGCAGTGCTGCCCAGGCTGTAAAGCAGCGCTCCGTGGGTGCCCATATCTTGTCACATATTTACAGGAAGAAATCATGAATCATTTATACACAACATGCAGTAAATCTATAAAATACTGTTCTTGGAGAATATGGATGCTGTGGCAGAGTTATCTGTAAATGCAACAGCACAGGCTTGAAGAAGGAAACCACCCCTTGCTGTCCTGCCCTTCGGGGGACGAGGCTCAAGCTTGGTACGTTTTTTCCATCAGAGTGTAGTCAATGGAACAATTGTACAATGTGTTGATCAGGAAAAGGATGTGGGAGCCTGAGTGGAAAAACTGATGGTATCGTGCTAATGGCACAGAGCAGCAGGAAGGATGGCAAACAGGATGTGCACCATGCTCAGCGGGAAGGGCTGCAGGGGCTGGAGTCAGCCAGGGTCCGTATTGGGAGCATGGGACAAGCTGGATCAGAAAGCAGAACGTTCCTGATCTTACACTTCTCTGTTGGGAACAAGGGCTCTTTGCTGATTCCTTCAGGGAAAAGCGAGCAGTTGTCAGGCAACATCCCAAAAGTAGTGGATGAATCAACTGGAGAAAACTTATCTTTAGTTGCCTTGGATGCTTGGAAATGAGAGCAGTGGGAAGCTGAAAAACGGCAGAGGGAGACTCTCAGGAGGACCTCTTTGCATCCAGGGCTTTGGTAGGAAGCTGTTCCAAACACAGGGTTAAACAGGTTCAAAACAATCATCAAGATAATATGTTTATTCCTCTCCTGGCAGCTGCTCTGACACCTTGTGAACATGTCTGGGAGTGGGAACATGGCTGTCCTGTTGTGTTTTGGCTTTGGTGTAGATGCGGTAGCAGGTCATGCAATGGGAAGATACTCCAACAGTAACTCTTCTAGTGTCACTTGGAGTTGCCTTTGGAGCAAATCAGTATTTTGGGAGGCTTGAAAAACTGTTTGTGTGTGAAGGTGACTGTTTCCTGGCCTACTGTTAGATCTTGGCCAGGGGACTTAGCTTTGTGGCTTAAAACCACCTCCCAAATTTGTAGAGGCACATCTGAAGCTGGATGGGCAGCCCTCGTGCCCAGCTGCTCCCAAATGTTTTCAGCAGAGCCTGAGCTGAGGGTGTGTGAGACAAGTCCCCTCTTGCCACTACCATAACCAAGGAAGTGTTAAAATCTGAAAGCAAGGAAATGGCTTTTAGTTGTCCTCATTTGGAGGAGTGTCCCGCAGGGAAGGGGGCCCATGTGGAATGGGCTTTTCCCGTAAGGAGCTGTTGTGCTCACATGTGGTTTGTGGCACAGTTACCCACCATGCGTTGGGAAAGGGTTATCAGGTGAGAAGCGCTGGCTGTGTTTGCTTCTGGAATTGCAGGTGTTTGTAGTATTTTGTAAACCAGGTGTTTAAAAATGAAATATCTCAATAGGGCCGAATACGCTCGTCCAAAGGCCCCGAGCAGGAGTGCTCCCGTGTCACCCCGGCGTGGGCTCCTGGCCCCTCCTCGCGTTGGTGTGTGATGTTGTGACATCGAAGTGAAACTGGGTGGTGGAGTCAAGGTGCACTGAAACAGGTCGTGGATGTGACTTGCCCTATAATCAGCCCAGTGGTGTGAACTGGAATCAGCTCCAGTCCCCTCCAGCTCACCTTTGGAGCTGGGTGTTCCGAAGCGTGTGCTTCGGTGTGCTGCTGGTATTGCAGGAGCATTTGTGTCTGCCTTACCTAGTGTACAAATGCTTTGTGTCTGGCTTTGCCCTCCCTCCTCGAGTGCTGACAGTTTCATACCGGTAAGATAGTGGGTATTAATTAATTTATTTTAAAAGCAGACATGTGCTTATCGTTCCTTGTTGGGTCAAAATGCTCCGCAGTCACCCCTTCCTCAGCTTGGTGTTCTAACTAAAAACACAGACCCCTAGAAGAGGGTTGTACTGTCTCCAGCTATTCCAGCCATGGCAAACGCTGGTGCAGCAGAGTGTGAATTGCTTGCCAAGAGCACCCTCCAGCCTGGCCTCACATCTATTACCAAGTGTAAACTAATGAACAAAGAGCGGGCGTTTGTCACAATATCCAGTGTAAGGGCTTTCAAAAACTGCTGGAGGCTGACATGGAAAGATTGCAAGAGGCTGCAGCCCCTGACCTCAATAAAGGCTTCAAAGGAAACTCCTGAAAAGTTTTTGCTGCACAAAAGAAATTCTTCAGGTAATGTAGCTCTTTAATGGCTAAAACTACACCAAGGCTTCTGCTGACTGGATGAAACAACATCTTTGTTTTGCATGTAAATGCTGTTCTGTAATGTCTTTTTTTTTTGTTCTATTGAAAAAGAAAAAGAAAAGGACAAGATGAAGGTACCAGCTCACACAGGCAACCACCTGCAGCGACTGAGCCAGGCAGGGTGGGAGGGCAGGAGTGGGGAGCAAGAGCCACACAGGCTTCAGTCCCTGCAATGGGTTGGGATGCTGAAATCCCAGAGAGAGAGAAGACAAGAGCATGCAGTGACAGGACAACGGGGAATGGATTCAAACTGAAAGAAAGTAGGTTGAGAATAGATATTAGGAAGAAATTATTGCTGTGAGGGTGGTGAAGCACTGGAACAGATTATCCAGAGAAGTTGTTGATGCCCCACCTGTGGCAATGTTCAAGGCCGGGTTGGATGGGGCTTGGAACAAATTAGTCTAGTGGGAGATGTCCCTGCCCATGGCAGAGGGGTTGGAATGAGATGATCTTTAAGGCCCCTTCCAACCCAAAACATTCCATGATTCTGTGATTCTATGCAGTGATTCTGGCCCTGGAGTGGGAGCAAACAGACCAGTCTGGGGGCCCAGAGGAGCCTGGGGGGTTGTGGAGCTCACACAGGGGTGTGGTGGCTGCCTGGCCGTGGCTGCAGCTCCGGCTGTTTTCCCTCTCCCCGGCTCTCGGGGGCTCCAGCGGAGCTGCTGGTGCCGGGCTGTGCTCCATCACACACCGGGTCATCGGCTTTGCCCCCAGCACCGTCGCTCCTCTGTCAGGCAAGTCCTGAAGCCAGAGACAGACCCGCTCTCTGAGCACTGGGCCATGCTCTGCTGGTCATAACTCCCAAGGCCAGGAATCATCACTCTCCAGAGATGCTGGATGCTGCTGAGAGGAGACCAGGGCAGCTCATCTGGCTGAAGCAGTTTGTCTCTAATTAAGGTGAAAACTGTCATCCTGTCTCTCCCCCTGCCTGCAGCAGCCCGAGGCCTTGGCCCCAGGCTGTGGGCAGCTGACCCGCAGTGCCAGAGCTGGCACAGGGCAGGAAGATCCCATCAGTGACATATTCCCCACCCTTTTTTTGTCTGCAGATACTTCAGGTTTCCCACGGGCTGCAAGCCCCAGTGTAGGGAGTGGGGGGTGTTGAGTGTGGTTCCCCCACAGCCCAAAGACAACGTCCATGGGACAAAGCTCAGACTGCTGGCTGGCAGCAACTCCCTCTGCTCAGTCTGCCCAGCACCAACGTGGACCAGGAGTCCCGGGGAAGGAAAGTGGTGCTGTGGCAGTTGTAGGTATGAGATAAAAATGGAGAATGTTCCAGCACCAGGTAAGGAGCTTCATGTGCATTGAACTGGGCTGGAAATCCACCTGGAGGCCACACCTCAGCAGGAGCTGGGAGGATGTGGTCCCCTGGTAGGAAGGTGAAGGGACAAGGGGCAAACAGAGGCAGGTAGAGAGACAACTGAAAGAACCAAATTTCCTGGCTTTTAGGAATTTAACCCTTAGTGTTCTCCAGTCCTGGATTTTGTTTGCAAATTAAAAATGGGGAGAGATTTTGGTAACCTCATAGTATCACCAACAGTTTGTTAAAAGACTAATTGCCAAGTAGCTTATGCATGTGGGACCATTAGTAATTCTGTAGCTATGCAAATTAAAACAGTGATGTATGATTTATAGCTTTAATAATGTTCTGAAGGCTCTTAAATTTTAATCACTTGCAACATCCTTTTTAATATTCAATTACTTTATTAACTAATTAGGTCACTTGCTGAAAAAGCACATAAGGCTGGTGCTATTTTAATATCAGCTGAACATCACAAAATACCTTTGAAATGGTGTAAATGGTTTATTTATTTTAAATAGATCATTAAGATGCTGTAATTAATAAATCAATTACAGAAAAAGAAAGACAAGAAATTGATAGATGCCAAACCACAATAGTAGTGGCTTCTCTGCTTACTTTATAAGTGTTCACAGGGATGCTGAACTTGGTGAACGTGGCCACTGAAGCACCTTCCTGGATAATTCGTATTCAACTGAAGGGATAAGTTTTGAGATATGCTTGGTTCATTATAGATGCTTTTTGTATGGATTTAGCTTTCTGATTGATAAAAGCTCCACAAATGACCTTGAAAAGTGAAAGTACTTAAAAGGACAGCCCTCCTTTGCAGAGAGCTCTTTTGTCTGCCTCAGAAAAAGATAAAACTGTCTCATCTGAGAGTCCTGCTAATGCTGGGATGGCAGGCAGAGCTCTGGGGGAGGGCAGGTGGGTGGCTGAGCAGTGACCAACCTGCTCCACTCAACGTGGACAAGCACGGGCTGCTGCCCAGAGATGGGGCTGTGACAGAGCAGCACCACTTGCAGCTGAAGCAGGGAGAGAAAATTCCACCCCTGGAAAACCCAGGAAAATGCTCAGCTGTAGTGCAGAGGTTCACATTTCCCCTTTACACCAAGCCTTGATGTAAAACCTGGAGCCAGCATGGGTGCAACTCTGAAAAAGACTTTGAATAACCTTCTGTTTTAAAACTAAGGGTAAGACAAACACTATTCCAAGAATTAATTCAATCTTTTTAACAAATTTTGGTTTCAATTATATCCATGTGATGATACAAGGTGCAATAATTTTCTCTCTTGAGGAGATGCTAGAGAAGATCTGCAGTAATTACAGACCACTCGTCTTCCCATATTAACTTTTCTTGCTTCTATTTTCTCATAATGAAAATCTGTAAATTAGGGGGGGGGAAAAGCTTAATGTTACAGTGATCTTTCTGCTAAAACCAAGACTGCCCTTTACAACTTTACATAGAAAACTAACCTAAATCTCAATTGAAAGAGTTTCCTGAGAATTGAAATGTTTATGGTCTAGGTCTGGCTCTAAAGCAAAGTCCACATGAGGTACAAAACTGCAACTCCGGTTCCTCAAAACCAAAGATAAAAGCCGTCCCTACCCCTGTCCCAGGGGCATCTGCAGCCCAGCTCTTCTGCAGCTGACAGTGCCTGGTTCCATTACTGGGGCTTGAGAGGAAATCCTGGATTTTCACTTGGGAAAATGCCACCTAGTTAACATTTCTCACCGCTGTGAGAGGCAACTGCTCAGTGTGATCATCCCTTGAAAGAAAGGGCACACTGGACTAACCTGAGCTGTGCAGAAAGGATAAAATAATTGTCTAAAATAAATCTATTTCGCACTTTACAGGAGCTGCCAGAGGAAACAAAGGTGCAGAACAACACAGCTATAAGGTACCAAATGCTGGTACAGCTCGGGACAACATATGATGCTACACACCTTGGAACAAGTGCAGATAGAACTCTTAGGGGGTCAGAGATATCTGTAGTCACATGAGGTCATTGTCACTGTTTTAAGAGTATTTATTTCACCCTGCAACAATCCTGTTGTACAACATGGCTCAGGGGCTGTTCTGAGCCTCCTTACAAAGCCCCAGGTCTCAGTCAAATAGGTGCATTTTTATCACATTCCTGTACCTTCTCCCCAGTCATTTATTCACGTGATCGATTTCCGTGTCGCTCCAATCAAACCGTGTGGGAAAACCCACATCCTCCTCTGTCAGACCAAAAAAGACAAGACTAGCCGGAATGTCAAATAAAAAGGTCACCAGTGGCTCAAACCCAACTGGTACCAGGAGAAATAAGGAGGCAAAAGCAGCAAAAACCACCCGCAGAGCTCGGCAGGCCCAGCCCTGTCCCTGCATCCGCCGGTGCCGCGGAGCCGCCGTTAACCTCCCCGGCTGGATTCAATGTGACAGTGACACTTCACAGCACATTGCATCCAATCTCATTTGAAGCTGACAAAGATTGTTTCTGTTTTATATCTATTGGTTTATTAATGGCCTACAGCCTCTTAAGCAGATGCATATTCATTAGATAGCCAGCTGTTAGGAGGTTCCCAGATGTCGAAAGTAGCTCTGTCTTGGTGTACATTCTCTTTTTTTTTTCCCCTTCTCATGAAACAAAGTAATTGCAGCTCGATTAAAGAACCAGTTAATTACTGAACCAGTACCTTATGGCATGATTAAAAAAAAAAAAATCTGCAAATTTGTGAGGAGTAAAGACATTTTTTAAAAACAGAGATGAACTGAGCCTTCGCTGTGCTGTACAGACACAGAACTTACATGGATGTAGAGACTGGATTACTCCATGTAAAGAACCCCCAGCTGCAAAATCCAGGGAAACACTGAGTTCTGGAAAAGCACCTTTCTTCATTTTCTCCATTCTGTAGAATTTTTCTTACCTCTTATTGTTCTTTATGTGAACAGGGGACGTAGAAACACAGGAAAAAAACTAAAATGAGACACATCTCAGTTTTTAACGGTTATTTTACACAGAGAAGCAAAATTCCATGACATCCCAGCTAGATAAAACTGTGACCAGATCGTTGAACAGGCTGTACAGGTTGACTTACAAATTCCACAGGCCATCCTTCTCAGTCTCACAACATTAACCTGACTCACCGAGTTACTCTTTGCAACTTCTTTCCTCCAAGCTCCCAAAAGCAGGGCTAGGACAACAATCATCCTCCTGCCACCACCTCCAGGAGGCTCTTTGCCCACAGAAATGTTTGAAATGTTAAAGTCAGCTCCAAATGCAAGGTTCACATGGATTCTGTTCCTGGCTGAGGGGCAGGAACTGCAGAGCCCCTCAGCCGTGACAGCCAGCGAGGAGCATCGGCCCTGCTTTGTCCGAAGGAGCCACTGCCGTCACCAGGAGGGAAAGAAGAGGGAAATTACTTTTCCCTGGCTGCAGGCAGAGCTTCAGGGGGGATAACTGGAAGCATGCAGGTATTCAGGATTTAGTTTCCAAATCTCTCATTCCTACTTTTAGTCTTCCTTAGTCCAATCTGTCAGCAAATACCCAGCCCTGCACAATGAGAGATGTTTTGACTGCACTGACAAGTCTGTATTACCAAAAAAGCTCCCTCTGCATGCAAATATTTTGCCTAAACTAAAGAGTTTCAATGTGTCTGCAAACCCAACGGACCCGAAACAATTCTGAATTTTACTCAGTAGCATCTTGAAATAAAACTTGGGGGCAAGGGAAAAAAAAAAGAAATTAAAAAAAAAAACCCTCAAACCAAACCCTTCTGCATTAAAAGCTTTAATCAGAACCAAGTGATGGTACTATAAAATGTCATCTGCTATGAAAGTGTTTACAGTCATGCACAGAGGAACATGGAGGCAATTTTGTAGAGCGACTCCTGGAGCAAAGGCCTCTGAGAATAAAAGTGTCTTTAGATATTTGTTATCCTGTTATAGCTGGTATCACCTTGAGTATACAATGCCTGCCTGCATTATGTAAACACTTCATTGATAAATCCCTCCCCCACCTCCCCTAAGCTGTGTCAGACTGTTCTTAGCTGACAGATAGAGCTGAAACAGATGCTGCTATAAATACCCTTGTTTAGCTGTTTTGAATATAATTTCTTCTGTAGAACATGGTGGATGCTCTAGTTATCACTGAACCTGCACCTGTGCTGGAGTTTATTACTCCTTTGTACACATCAAGATGCTTTTTTTTTTAAAAATGATTCTATTAAAAAAAAAAAAAAAACCAAACACAGAGCTGCCCCTTTCTCCTCTTCTAAAGTACAGACATCCTTTACAGAGGATTTCACTCATTTTAACTGAACTCTTACTAAGTTTAGAAGCTACAGAATGCAGAGGTGGTAAAAGTTTACCTCTTAGGACCAGACACAGAGTTAATTAATAAAATTATATATACAGAATTCTATGATTCTATATACATATACAGTCAAGGGCTACACAGCACCCAGCCAGCCAAACCCAGAGATCACAGGAACAGCTGGACCTGGCTTTAAAAATTAAGGAAGGAGTTGTACTAAGAAACACAGAGGTGTGAGTTTGCTTATATTCAAATTTTACAAGGCAGCAGCTGATAAATGGTGGTATGTCTGTCCCCATTCCCACATTAGCTCATTTGTTTTTTCACCTGGAAAGATAATTTCTAGTTTAAAGATATTATTTTGCTGTTTTTCTCATACCTGAAATATTAGAAATGGAAATATTTTATGCTATTTATCTTAAATGAGTTCAATATTATTTTAAGCAAACACAACCCTTTTTACACTTGATCTTTGTCTGAAAATGTAAACTACATTCTGCTAAGCACCACTACCTGTGATCCAAATGTCTGAACTGGGAGAGAGAATGGGACAAATCTTCCATGCCCCAGGCATGAAAAGATGCAGAGAGATGCCCCTGGTCCATGTTGTGAAGGAACTTTGTTGGGGTTTTTTTCTGATGTTTATTTTGGATCAAAGGACTGTGTTCTCACCCACCTGCAGATGAGCTGGCTGGCTGACAGAGCTGCTCTTCCCAATCCATACACCCTACTTCGTAATGAGGATATTGATCTATAGGATGCACAGGGATCAGTTCAGCACTGCAGCTGTTCCCTGAGCCTGTGCACCCCTGACTAAGGCACAGTCACAACGACCCCCTCCAAACTGGCCACGTTTTCCACTGGAGTCACTCTAACCACCCACAAATCTGCTTCATTATCATTGTCTTGATTAGAATCACTGGTTGCTCTGAAGAGATGTGAACAACCTGAACAGGAATATGATCCTTCAACTCAAAGCTGGCTCTTTCACCAGCCAAACCCACCTTAAAAGGACACCATGAGGAACACTCATCCTACTCATCCAAAAGCCTTCCAGAGAGGACTGAGCAGCACTGCAACCCTCCAGCACTGACTACAGGTTTAGTTTTCCTTGTTCCCCCATTTACCACGCCTGGAACCAGCTTTCTTCCCACCACAGTTTTGCATAGATTGAACCAGACTGAGTCTTGCCATCTGTTCCAACTAAAGGGTCTGAAGATGATTATTCCAAGTAAGTGTAAAGGTTTCAGAAGAGGAACCAGAGCGATCTCTCCTATCCAGCCACTGAAGGCTGCCTTGATTACTTTGATGTAACAACACTTGAAAGCTCCTATTCTTTGAAACTAATTTAAACACATTGAATTGTTGAAAGATTAAAAACCGCAGTCAGCTAATTACACTCACTCTCATCTCTTATTCAGCAAATGAATCACTTTTCATTACCACTTAGCTGAAGTACATGAATTTCTGCCTAATTAGAAATGTTGTAGATGGAGCATTAGCAAGGCTGGAGCGGGTCAGGATATCTTGCCTGCTTCATTTTTAATTCCTAGCAGTAGAGCCAGATAGGAAAGGCTTCAGATAAGAAGTCATTAAACAATTTTAAATTATTTATAAAAATTACTTTGCCCAAATTATAATTATTTTTTTTTCCCCAAATGCTCTCATAAACGTCAAATGGAATGAAAGGAAAAGCAGCCCAACATTGATTTTAATGAACATTTTAATGTTATGTATAACAGAACATTATGAATACAATGGAAACAAAGTTTTATCAATTTAATAATAAAAAAGAAATTCAACATAAGAAAAGGGAGGCAATAAATTTCATACCTATAGTATAGTGCTTATTCTTAACAATATTCCCAGCTTGTGAATATAACAATGTCTTTGTGTTCCAGATTCTAAAATCTTGATTCATGTGAACTTAAATGCAGAATTACAGACGGAAAAACAGAAACTCCAAAAACCTTAATTTATTCTTTTGCTTTCAGTAAATCAGTAAAATCTTTGACTGCTACAGGTCTCCTTTATTAATATATATATTTTTTTTTTTTACTCCTCTATTGGATTCCACAGCTGCTAATGCCATATTTACACAAAAGAATCACCAAGTATTGTAGAAAAGCCAAGATCCAATGCCATTGGATTAGGTTGGGTTATAGATTTCCATCACTGAAGTGTGATTCACTTGCTGCTGATGCCTTAAACCAGTGGCTCCATAGGGACTTCGGTGCTACAAAGGACACCAAGCGCCACTGGAAAAGAACTCCAAGAAAGTGCATTTTCTGGAGTTTTCTGAAAGGAAACCTTCCAGCAGTCCTGGATACAGATTCTCTCAGACTTCCATGGGATATCAGATATAACATTAGAAGCATGTTAAGACCCCAAAAATCTGTTGATTACCAAATTGCTGAGAGAGAATTTTTACAATAAAAATTTGGGTAATACAGCAGTGTGGCTGGAACATTAGCAAAAGTATATATACATTCCAGGTCCCTTTGAATTAGCCATAGTCACTTATGTAAGCCATTTTTGGACAAAAATATATTTTCTTATAAAAAACTGATCATAGTACTTGAGTGACTTCACAATTGTGGACTCAGTGGTAGTAAAAGGAATGATCCAATTATGACAAAGCGATCAGGGAGAGAGGGAAAAGAAAGTCAAAGCTCTTCAAGAAAAAAGAAAAGTATAAAATTAGATTCAAATATTTTTACCCAGTCCCCAATCCAGTCTTCCATCAAGTCTCAAAGTTAAAATCGGTTCTTCTACATAGGAAAGGTTTTTTGATGGTCTTAATACAAATTATTTTGTAAAATCATCCAACACATTCCTTAGAAGAATCTTTCACCTCTCCAGAATTTGAACACTAGTTATTTCAACACTTAGAAAATAGCTTTTGGTTCTTTATGTAGACACTTTAACTGATAAAGAAAAAAAAAGTAATAATCAGTGTTTTCCATCCCTTCCTCGGCTATATTTGTGCAGCTAAAAATCCTTCATTCAGCCTGCCCATTTATTTTATTTTATCTTAATTTCATTTTATTTGTCTATTTTACAATCTTTACTTGCTAAAATTGGCAAAATTTGCAAAGGCATCTTGCTTGGGTTGTACAGTCCCAGGAGACAGAGAGGTCATAGCCATATTGGATACCCCCATTCCTATTGTGCCCATCAGACCCATTCCTGTAGCTGGCACTCCCATGTTCATGTTCATTCCCATCATTCCCTGGTTCATCATCGGTGTGGGGCCCATGGCAGTCATTCCCATTGTTCCTGCCATCACATTGGGCATTCCCATCCCCACGGCCATGGGCCCTCCCATCACTGGGCTGCTCTGGGGTCGCACAGGCATCATGTTGGGCTGAGGACTGAGGTTCACGGCTGCAAAGTTTTGAGTCATGACATTCATGGGTTGTTGCATATCTGCAGAAAAGGGGAAGCACACAAAAATCACTGATCAGATCTGATGGTACTGAAGGTACTTTAAGAAAATTATATGGAATTGCTGGGAGCATGGATACATGATGGCCAAACCCACAGCTACTTCCTGATTTGGACATCAGGAAGAATTTCTTCACTGAAAAGGTTGTCAGGCATTGGAAGGGGCTGCCCAGGGAGGTGGTGGAGTCCCCGTCCCTGGAGGTGTTCAAAAAACAAGTGGACATGGCACTCAGTGCCACAGTCTAGCTGACAAGGTGGTGACTGGTCAAAGATTGGACTTGATGACCTTAGAGATCTTTTCCAACCTTAATGATTCTGTGATTTTATTTTGCTTGCTTGCTTATTTTCTGTGTGAAGACTTAGAAAATTTCTATAAACATTTTAAATATCATTTTTCACCAATACGTGCTGCTCTGCGTATTCTAGAGAAGTTCTAAGGATTAGGAAGCCTGAAATCAAGACACAGAGATGGTGCAAGCTCTGCAGTAGAACCTGCACAGATACAGCCTCCTGGCACTGCAATCTCCATGTAAAAAACATCACTTCTGTCACAACACTGCAGCAGTTTCAGGAAACAGTGTGACTAAAGGTAGGAAAACAGTAGGATAGAACACCTGGATCTCAGGGCCAGCCTACTGAACACAGACAGGGCTCAGCATGCACACAAAACACTGCAATGATCACTTACTCTGTTGCTGCATCATGGTGTTGAGTGATGGCTGTTGGGGTTTTGAAGGCTGCATCCCAGGTACTAAATTGTCCAAACTGATATTTACACTGGGATCTGACCAAGTTGAGGGTAGAGTTTTGCTTGCATTTTTCTGGACCATCTCTGTCCTTGCATTATAAGAAGAGTTAGGCTTCGACATCGTGTTCATGCTTAGCAGAGGCTAAAAAAGAGAAGTTTTGGGGGATTCACTTGAAAGAATTTACCAGTAGAAAACTGGACTAAACAAGAAGTGTTCATTTGTCCACAGAAAACAATTAAAAAAAAACCCAAACAGGCTGGAAACCTGTAACATGCTGTGGAGAATGGCTTTAAAATATCGACCTCAGCTTCTCCACAAAGGAGCAACACTTCCTAGATCAATGAAGGCCATCTCTGGCAACACTGACTTATAAAAGGACTTTTCTTTTTAGTAGGCTATTTGAACATTTTTGGACAAAACTGTCTTACAACATGCTGATCACATCTGAATGACCAGGTCTAATGCATTCCAGAAGTGAGAATTTTCAATGTTGTGACTAAGGAGAAGGCAAAAGATTAATCCAGGTAGGTCATTAGCAAACAGTACCAAGAGCAGCATACCTGTGACAGGGAGATGGGTAAACTGACGCCCACAGCACTGGCATTCATCATGGTGAAATTCAAGTTTTGGGTGTTGGTCATGGTTGTCTGAGAGGGACCCATCAAATCAAAAAGATCTGTAGAATCTGAAACAGCTGGAGGCTGGCCTGAAGCTGGCTGTGGGCTACCAAAGAGCTCTGGAGCTGGCTGCTGGGCAGTGGTGCTGAAGAGCTCTCCAGGAGAAGCACTGGGACAAGGAGAAGCTTGGCTGAAGGCACTCCAGTCACCAAAGTCTCCATTTCCACATGGTGCTGTACCTGAAGGAAAGGCAACAGTGTGGGAGGAAGGAAGAGAGAGAGGAAAGGCAGAAGACTTAGAGAAAGGCACTGAGCAAATGCCATATTCCATGAACTGAAACAAATGAGAGCTGATCTGTGTCCGTCCAGATTAACATCTGCAGGTAGAACCTCCATCTGGACATCATTCCCTCTCATGAATATTCCAACAATTTTAACAAGGTAGGAAAGGAAATATGAAACACCCATACACAAAGTAGAAGGATGTTTGATAACATGTCACCTGTGGATGCAAGACAAGCAGGGACAGCTTTTCTTCAGCTGAAGTACAACTGGAAGATAACTTAGGGGTACACTGGAGGCTACAGTCAAAACAACACCTAGAATATTTATCAACTTTTTATCTCAGCATTATGGTATTTGCTGAGAGAGCAGCTGTCAGGAACAAGCCACTTGATAAAGCAAATTCTATCACGATAAAACAAAGACAATAAAATTTGGTTGTATACAACTAGTAGCATTTTGTATAAAACTATGCTGAGGAGAATAAAAACCAGAACATTGAAAGCAGGTTGTCAGGGAATGCTTATTTGAGATAAGGAATAAGCACTTCCCATCCCATGAAGTGCTCATGTAAAACACATTAGGTTTTCCAAATTTGATTCCTGAACTAAATGCCTTGGCTTGAAGGAGAATTTCAATCTTGGATCCAGCATTTCTCTCAGCAGCATCTTTGATGAATTCTTAGTTCATCACTTAAACATTGTTTCATTTCAATATACAAGGTTTTCAAAGACAAGCATTTAAATAAAACCACAGAACTTAGAGCTCTCTCTGTATCCCACTGTGAGGACAGATTCAATAGTATGAGCTGTTTATAGACACCTGCAAGAGCACCTATTTCAGCATCACAGATGTTGAGACACAAACCAGTGAACTGAGAGCATATCATAACCTTTGAGTCAAACAGGAGGAGATGTTACCTCCCTTAAAAACACATGTTTCTGTATTAGCAAGAAAAGTGTTGCTTCACAGGAGCGATGGGGGAAGAAAAGCTTAAAAACAACATCTCCAGGAGATGTTGAATACAAAGCAACAGCATTTAAACAGCTCTCATGCCACACAGTGAATCCTGTTCTGAATTTGGGCCACTGTCCAGATCAGCTTTTTGATTATCTCACTAATACACTTTCAGTACTTTAGCAGTCACAAGCAACATCGTTGCCATATGCAATGAACTTTGAGTGCTAATGAACATTTAAATCATCTCTTGAATTTCTTTAGCTGAGTGAATGAAGACTCAAACACACAGAGCTGGGGTAGATGAATCTAGTGCCAGTTTCCATTTCCTGCTCTATCCAATGGCTGGTTCCATAAGGGCCACCCATAACCATTTTCTACATCAGTATTCCACCCACTCACTGCAGCAGTCTGTCACACTTCATGTAAATATTTATCAACACACACCTTGAACCTTTAGTCAGCTCCATCTTTACCAACACATTACAATTTAAAGAACAGTAGGAGAGTGAATTTGTTCACAAAATCCAAGTATTGCCAACAACTTCAGTGCATGAAGTGGGCTAATATTCATTAGCTTAGGGCCTTACTGGAACATTTGCTTTGATCTTCCTCACAAAGAGGGGCCTATATTAGAATGTTTCAATTAGTATTACATATTAAAAATTAAAACCTACTTTAAATATTCTTGATAGATAAGTAAATGCTGAGTGTGCTCCTTCTATGTTCAGACCTATGCACTGAGCACCAATAATGGAAGTGAGGGTAAAAGGGAGAAGGTTTTGCCCCTTCAGTAGGACTTCAAAGATGATTAATCAAGAAGGAAAAGATTTCTAGAGGGGCTTACGCTGTTCAGGAATGATTAATCATTTCACAGGACTCCTTGTCCCTTGCATAATGGTGATTGGAATAGATTAATCATGTTAATGCAGATAAAGGATTGTATCAATTTAGACTGTATTAACACAGGAGTTATTTGCATAGTAGGCGGCTCTGTGTTTGCAAAACAACTTGGGTTTGACTAAGAAAGCCAGCAAAAAAATTAGAGCAGTTCTTTCCTACCAAGCAAATTAAAGGTGTGTT
This sequence comes from Platyrinchus mystaceus, assembly GCA_035041135.1. Classification (NCBI taxonomy): domain Eukaryota; kingdom Metazoa; phylum Chordata; class Aves; order Passeriformes; family Tyrannidae; genus Platyrinchus; species Platyrinchus mystaceus. Next base: position 13,399,595 of record JAWWLV010000030.1, read on the forward strand.
AACTAATCTATGCCCAGCACAGCTTTCCTAACAGCAAAATAAAGGAAGAGGTATAAACACACTGACTAAAAGCTGGCTTACAGGTACATTTGCTGATCAACCTCTTTGCTATTAGTTTCTCATTTTGTACTTAATCCTACACACCCTGGCTGAGAATCCCCAGTCACACTCCTGCCCCAATTAACTTCACAAAACACAGCTAGCCAGCTCTCTCCACTCCCCGTTTGTCTGCAGCCCCTCTTCAGTCTGAGTAGAACTGCAGGCTCTCAGAAACATTCCATGAAAGGGAAGTTGATTGCTTTAGGTGGCTCCCCAGCATATTTTATTTTTTTCCAGTCCAATTTTAAGGGAAACCTTTTTCAGATGGTGGTCATGTCTGCGTAACAGCTTAGATATTTTCCTGCAAAATGATTGCACATGCACTGACCCAGCCCTGTGGACACTGGAGACACAGGCTGTGCCAAGCAGTGGGTACTTTCCTTACTCCTGTAGCACTTGTGGTCTAGTTACACACACAGTTTACCAGGCAAAGGGAGGTGACTTTCAGTTATGCCACATGGCATCTCTTCCCCTCTTCTGACCCTTAAATCAATCCGTAAATTAATCCTACCTTGTGATGATGGGAAACTTGCTGAAGCAGCAGGTGAACTAAAATCAGCAAATCCTCCAAATGGGTCAGTTGGTCCACCTAGAAACAGAAGGAAGCCAAAAGCTGTTACAGGACTGTGCAAAAAATCCATTGCAACAACTGCATGTGGGATTTATAAAGAAAACTGTTCTGTACTTGACACGATGGATTTATTGATTCTGCTCCCTAAGTCAGCTCTGTTTTCCTGTTCATCCCCATACTGTATTTATACAACCCTGAGCAACAATAAACTGGATTATTTCCAACTACCTCACGGATCTTGCAGTTTTGTTTTCCTAGGGAAGAACTAAAATATGCAAGTTTTTGTCATCTCTAAAAATAAATGTAGAGATATTAAAAAGATTAACAAGCTTTTAACTAGGGAGCGATGCTACTGGTTTGTCAGTTTGTAAAATAAAAACTTTGAGGGCATTATATAAAAAAGCCAAACATTCCTATTGTATAAAAGTTAATTTATTATGCTTCCTACAAAAAAAAAATTACATGTCACCTTATATTTAGTTTTTGTGTTACTTAAAGCATGAATGATTCTGCAATGTTCTTGAATTGGGATTTCAAGGACAGAGCTTGCATTTGTGTTCATTTTTTTATAAGTTTGCTCCCTTTCTACAAGACGAACATTAAGTTTTCCAACTAGACATTTGTATACAGCATATAAATTATTAACTTCTGAATATAGCAGAGTAACAATTTTTCACTTAAAAGATACAGCAAAGGTATAAAATCAGAAGATTTAAAAACCATAGTGTAAAACTGCTTTTTAAAAATGAACTGAAAAAAGTTTTTTAAAAAAATCACTCAGTTATTGTTGATATTGCTTTTAAGCAGGGATTCCTGACCCAAGGAAGCCAAGAAGTTGACCTTATTTGTTTGTCCTCCAAGATTTCACCTCCAAGCAGTCCCACCCTTAGAAGAAGCTGCAGCAGTTCAATTATTTTGCTTTTAGTGTTATGCCTACATTATATAGGTTACATCACAGCTGCTTAGCCTGCAGTGCTTAGGAACCAGCCAGGTGGGACTGGAACATCTGTGCTGCACTCAAACACCACCAGGGACAGCTTCCAACATCTGGTGCCATTTCGGAATTGTCTTATCGCTGCAAGACATTCTGCCCCATCTGCTACTCTCAACTGGGTTAATTAAACTAGAACCATCTCCTTTTTAATAAATGGCCAGCAGTAATAAAAGGAGCCATTCATTTCCTAATACATGTGTACTTGTATTTCTTTATAATGTTATTCTACTGTAGACATTGCCAGGAAGGCGACCGTTCTTCCAAGGGGAAATGTCTTCTTGCTGAGAGTGTAGGATCAGATATAAAACATGAGAAGGGAATGCAAGGATGGTTTCTTTGAATTTTCACAAATACAGCATTACTGAAACCCTTTAACCACCTTTCAAGAGGAAGATTTCACACAAAGTTAAGGAATTTCTTCAACAAATTCTGAAGTGATCTAATAAGCAT
>JAWWLV010000030.1:13401808-13446869 GCA_035041135.1 Platyrinchus mystaceus
AACCACCTTTCAAGAGGAAGATTTCACACAAAGTTAAGGAATTTCTTCAACAAATTCTGAAGTGATCTAATAAGCATCTTACCTATGTTTATATACAAGTTTTATTCTGACTGAAACCTGAGAAGGAAAAGGGGCTGGTAAAATATTATTAAGCTAAAAACCCCTGTTCTGATCCTGTTTACTCTGCCTACTGCAGTGAACATTTTCAAACAATTTTTTTCATCACCTATGTGCTTCCAGAGTTCACAACAGGTTAGTGGTTTGAGAGTTTATATGCCAAGTGAGCAACATGGATGACATACTCCTGACCACATGCTGAAAAAATTAAAAAAATCCATGCTCTCATGCTATACCCATTATCCTTGGGCTGCCTGACTAGGTGTCTAGGGATTAATTTTTAAAATTTTAAAAACAGAGTAAGGTTCAAACCCAAAATAACCCCTTAACATTTTCCATCAAGTCAACTTTTCTTCTACCTCCCTTGCCTGTTTTCAAATGAAATCGAGTTCCAGATGACAGAGATTAAGCTGGATGCAGTAACTCTCTAAAGAAAGGTATCACAAGCTAAGGCTAAAGAACTTCAGTTCCAGTAACACCAAAGTTATTCCCAGCAGGTCTAACCATGGATTCTTTGCCTTCTCCTTTGTGGCAACAAACCAACCCCCTCACGTACAAATTGTGTTGCTTCACTAACGTGTAACACTGAGCCCAACCAACGTTTTCCACATCTCTGCACCTGAAAACACACAGATAAGCAAATCCTGAGTTCCCTGAATTCACATCACTTCCCTGCCAGTTCCTTCACAGGGCAGATCAAAGGCTGCATTTGACCCTTTCCCTGTGTCTTGCCTGACACTGGGAATGTTCCCACACCCTGTGCTGCAAGGAGCAGTGGTCATAACAAGTGACCTGCACGTGAAGGACAGTGCTAATCTTCTCAACATGAGCTGGCCTCAAAGATTCCCATGTGAGATCTGTCACTACAAATGAACCCTTTCCATCTGCCTGCTCAGGTCAGCAGAGGTTATTTAGCAGGACCAGCTGGTAATATGCCTCTTCTCAGCACCATTTCTAAATGCTGCTTTGGAAAAGAAGAAAAAAGGTAAAGAAAAAAGGCTTACTACAGCAAAGAGCCAAACTGATGAAAGATTTAAATACACTGTAATATGGAAGCTGCCATAGCTCTGTTTGAAATACAGGCAGGTTCGCTTTGAAGTGGAAACATCTATTCTCAATGTGATTTTATTTTTATAAAAGTAAAAACATATACACATGTACATAAATAAAAAAGGCTCCAATCCCTTCTGCCATAAGAACTGGATAGAAGTTGTTTCAGTATTGATTTTGGGGTAGTGGTTCTGCTCCAGGATCTTAAAATTTCACGGGACTGTGGTAACTCCGATGCACAATGAACACCTTTGTACATGAAGTTAATAAAACAGGAAACAGCACAAATTAAGATGTTCCATAAATTTAAGCATCTGTGCACAAAAACAAGGCACATGAAATGAATTTTATTTCTTAACCATTAGGAATTAGCACATTTCAGAACAGACAAGAAACCTTTGTCTCCTTTCCCAAAAATAAAAGTGAAAAAAGTTTTAAAGATCTACTCAAAATAAGGACTAGGACAGATGTCTGATACTAAATTACCATGACAATTTCCCTCCCCTCCAGTAGAGTTTTGATATATTTTATAGTGCATTGAATACTTACAGATGTAGCATTTCTGTAGGAAGGTGTCTCTGAGTGGTCACAGTACTGTGCTCATATATTACAATACAAAATCAGGGGTTGCCCCTACAGTAACCCCAGAATTGGTGTAACCTCAGCTAGAAGTGAGTAAGAGTAGTCTTCATAAACACCTGAATGCAGCCATATGGCCACACACATGGCCTCCAGCCCCTCTGGACTGCCATTTTTTGGTACAGCCTCTGTGATTTTATCTTGTCTTTAAAACAAGGGGACAGCAGACACTCAGGTCAGTCTAAGACACAAACATACACTTCTACAAACAGTGCCAACATGAACCCATATATCATGAGACACTACTTATTTGTAAAGAGGAGAAGTTCTGTGAAAGGTTCCTACTATGAAAAGGCACATGCTCATATTTTATTTGCTACTCAAAGTGATCTTTAAACAAAAAAATTCTGCCCACAGTTAACCCTCTCCCAACTGTGCCAGCAGACCACAAGTGCACAAAGCCCTTTTTCTCTTCCATGTCACAACCAAACCCCTCACTACAAAGAACTGGTAAGCACAATAACAGGCCTTAAATTTAAAGTCTTAGGTTCTGAAAAGTAAACCACCAACCCCCGAACACCTTTACCAATCCTGTATGCAATGCACTAAAATTTAACATGCCCCTAAAAAGAAGCTGCATTTTGAGAGCTTAAGTCCATATGAAGGTCAACATACCTGCACACGCACAGAGTGATGTGTTTTAAAAACAGTAATTTTACTTTTAGGTATTAAATTCTTTTTGGTATTAGGGTTTGGATGAACCAAGTGCCAAGAGAAAAGATAAAGAAACAAGTTTGCCATATACTTGAGATGAAAGCTTCTATGGAAATCATCCGTCTCCAGCTGCCCAGCCTTTGCACTGCACTATGAGAAACGCCTGAATGTGAGTGAATTGCACTTGCTTTTAGAGTTAATTATAAATAACTGCATTACATACACAGTTTCTGACAGACTGATTTGGCAGTTAATCTTTGTGCTGCTAACATCTATTAGTCCCATGCAATAGCACACACAGTACCTTGCTACAAAAGGTTCTAGGCAGTTCTGAACTGTTTGTGAGTTATTCATTTGTCCATTTATCCACTACTCTCTCTATACAGCAACAACTGAGGTCAGAATTGGTTCCAAAGATACATCACTGAAATAAAACCAAGATGTGCCTACCTGTGGAAGCTGGCTGGCTGGCTCCATCAAACAGCAGGTCAACCAGGTCATTATATGACTTGCTGCCAGTGGGTACAGCGGCCTGAAGAAGAAATTACACAACAGATCTCATGAAGTCATCAATTAAATGACATTGAGAAGTTTTCTAGGTTTTTGGAGGTTTTTTTTTTTGTTTTCTTTTACTTTGAAGAGATGACAGATTTGTCTTTCAAGCCAACAATCAGTAGAATGTGGCTAAATGTAAAATTAAATACTGGAAAAACTCATGACTCAAGTTTGGGGTTTTTTATTGTAACTGAAGAATTTGGTGACTTTTCAATAAGTGTGCAGGTTCAGAGAATCCTTCACACTTCAGGCCAAGATTTTCTCTTCGCTCTTCTGAAGACTGAAACACAGTAATGACTATATTAAAATATTCTACATATTAAATCAATCGCACAGATTAAACTGTTCTGCAGACTTTGAAAACCACAACTAAACATTTTTGATAAAATAATTCCCTAAACTAGAGATCGTCTGAGGCCAGAAAAAAGCAGTTTCCAAAATCATGTTTTATTGTGCCCTCCTGCTGTCTTACCTTTGTTGTAGGCTGTGCAGGATGAGCAGCATTCTGTTCTGGACTTGCTTTATCTCCTGTATAATGTGCTGCTGCTCCCAAGTCAATGGTTTTTGAAGGATTTGCTGTGCGTTTCTGTCTGATGGTTGTAATTTCTGTAGCTTGTGCAATATGAATGTGTTTCGTTGTCACAGTCTCCTCTTCATCTTTAAATTCAGCTTTGGGAGATTTGCCTCTTCTTGATTTTTCCTCATCACTGTCACTAGAAAAACAGAAGTGATAGCACAGCATTCGTGATGAACTTCTCAGTTCCTTGAGTGGACATTTGGCTTAAGCCACAAGAGTTTTGGTTACTGCAGTTTTTTGTAGCAACGGTTCATAATAAAAATACTGCTTCTTCCCACATTTGAGAAAGGAAATGTTTCCCCCTTACATAACCCATCACATCACACAGCATTGCACCTGTTGTACAGATGTGAAGAAGAAAATCAGGTTATTTTGTTAAACATGAACTGCAAGTCCACGGCAGAGCATAACAGGAAATCAGTGTTTAAATGCAGTACATGGAATTACCTTCTGACAGGAACTCCTCCACACATTATGTAACACTTCAACAAAAAGTTAAGTTGGCAGGTCTATTCAGTACTTACACCAAGAGACAGAAAGCAATGAACCAAATAGAGGCACTATCTTTCAGGTTTCAACAGCTCCACTGGTATTTCAGCTCATTTCCTTTTCCAGAGGAACAGGCTTTTATATTCTTTAAAATGTTTGTGGGAAAAGAATGTTTACAGAATTATGCAATGCAATGATACTATTCATTTTCTATCAGAGCACACACAGTTATTCTTAAAATGTAAAAGAACGAAAACGTCATCCTTTTAGGCAAAAACTTTAGATGCCACTGCATACTGTTTGTTTAATCTGTTACATTTTCCACTTTTGTATTTTAAGTCTTTCACAACAAACCAACTGACCCCAGCCAACAGCCTGTTACAATCAAGGTTTGTACATAGCAGGGAGAACTGCTATAAAAAAAGCTTAAATACATCGAAACATTTTGAATAGTAATTCCCTTAGCAACAGAGTTGAAAGTGGAAGGGTTTTATATTTTAATAATGCATTAGAATAGTAAAACTGCAAGATTTAAGAAAGGCTGTCCCTTTGTCAGTGGGAATGTGACAGTAACTGCAATATACTCTGGAGGGGAGCCTTTGTTCTCTAACAATGGTGGGCTTTTTTGGAACACGTCGCCTCTGCCGTTTCCTCTGTGTGTGTTACCTCCTCACCACTGGGGATACCTCAGCTCAGTAACATCACTGAACACAAATGCTCCCTCCCTTTTCCCATTTTTTACTTTTAAAAAGATAAATATCACAGCTGCTGGCCAATCAGCAACTTCTGGGATTGGCTGGAGCGCACCTTACACATATACAAGGGAGCTCAAATGGCACCACCATAACCTTACTCTTCCAAGGCACTTCAACCCTGATGTGTGACTGCAGTCCCACTGTCTCAGTTCTGGAGTTGTGCAGGTACTCACCTGTGTGCACAAACACAGAGGGGACCACTCACCACGTTTCCATTTGCAACATCAAGATTTTAACACGAGCCCCCAGAGGAGACAGATCTGCACATTAGATGGTGCACATGGTACATCCATCCGAAAAGCCTCGCAGGAGTGGGGATGCTGCTGCCTTTCAGATGTGTGTTTAAAGCCTCCAAGGGTAGGACAACATGAAGGCTTAGCCTCTTAAAATCTGCTGCAATATGTTTCTTGTCCTCACTACACAGTCCACCAAGTCCACCTACACATTCTGTGGGTTGAGGAAATGATTGACAATCGAAGTCTGATCGATACAGAACTGCTCTAGATCAATCTCACTAATGCAAGGATGAAAAAGTGAGTCTTTGGTGATCTAAGGCAAAATAAAGGACTAAAAGCTTCTGAGAAATCAAACACATATCCCAGAAAGGAGAATAAATATTAAAAGACTCAATTTTCTATGACAACCTCTACTGCTTCCAAACCCTCTCAGGAGGCCCACTTGTTATTTTTCTTTCATGGTCACATTAACAAAAAAAAAAATAATTACAGATTAATGTTCACTTTAAGTGTGTTTACTGTGCTCAGTAAAACTGCAGTGCTTCATCTGAGAATTACAGAATTAACTTAAAAACAAAAATTCTAGCTAGCAGTGTACCAAATAATTAAAAACACTTCTGCAAAGAAAGTACATGGTTACAGCTCCTAGGAATCAAAGTACGGACAAAATCTTTTTCTTTGCCTGAAGTTTTTTGTGGTGTGGGGTTTCTTTTGAACATACTTTGAAGGCAACAAAAATAGTTTACTGAGACTTAAGCAGACTTAGCTTCTCCAGAGCTCGCTGTGTAGAGCAGTTCCACTGAAATCTACTGTACACTCAACAGCCTTAGCTCTTTGTTAAAGTTCTTCATTACTTTAAGCATTTTTTTCAACTCATCCATACAAACTACTGGCTTTGCAAGTAAAGTCAGAAATCCAGAAGTTTTTCTGGTACATAAGGACATGTCTTCCAAATTCCATTAACCACAGTGAAGATGCGTAAGTCCCATTCTTTGTGCTTCAAGGCCTTTATTGGCTTTACAGTACTCAAGTAATAATGTTTATAAAGTTATTAAGATAGAAACAATAGAACATAACAGCACATTTGCCAGCTGAGTGAGTACCACCATTCAGTCACTTGTCCAAGTGAAATGGCAACTTAATTGATATTATATAGCAGCAGGCTATGAATAAGCCACTAAATTTTTTAGAAAAAAATTGCTGAAGTGTGAAAACACAGAAATGCACTGATTTTGTGAGGCATTTACAAAAGTATGTTGTTATTTTGAGCTGAAGTTATATGATAATTAAAATTTCATGTTTCCTTCAGTTTCAATATTTAGATACAGTATTTTGCTAATACAGCACCCACTAAGGCTTCTATTTACAGTATCTTTAAGTATAAATACAGACTGTCTATAACCTTGAGTTCAATCTTCTTGGATCCTTTGATGGCTTCTGTGGAAAGAAGCCCCCACATTTGAACACTCTGATAAAATAGCTTCCATGGTATCTAATCAGCATGCCAAGAGGAGCCAAAAGGAAATTCCAGGATGGGAGCTGAAGCAACCATATTGCTGCAACCTGGATTCCTTCTTAGGACAGGATAACGTGCAATCACCTAAATGGCTTTGCTTATGTATGTCCCAAAAAAACCTCCTTCTATTTTGAGTCCTTTTATAAACTCCAAGACAAATTCCCCAACTGACATATACCAAAAAATGGAAGAAAAATAAAACAGAAGGGACAAGGGTTACAAGAGCAAAACAAAAATGAAAAATGTAATATTAGCCAGAGAAAAAGATCAGTGTTATTTGAGGTAGAGATGTACAGTGAAGAAGTCATCAAAATAAGCTGCTTTTGATAAAGATTGGACTTCAGAAAGGCCTGCCTAGACCACTGAAAAGTACAAGAATTTATCCAGTGTAAGAGACCAGGAGCCATTCAGAAATAAAGCAAAAGAAATAAGATTAAAAAAATGTGAGCTTTGCAGACATCATGGGACAAGTTGCTTTTGAAAGGCAAGAACAGAAAAGCACACAGCAATATACCATTGTTACATTTGAAATTGTTTACTTTCCTTCTGATCCCTTCTCTTTGTAGTCCATTGATAGTAAGTTCTAAGAGGAAACCCTGATGTGTGCAAAGAATACCAGTTTTATGATTTATTAATGCCCCAGCAAGAAGACTATACCAGCTTTTTCCCCAGAAATGCTACCATTACCATTATTTCTTGTTTCTGTGCGAAATTGCTTTATTTTTGCAACACAGACACATGTGCATGTGTATTTTTATATTCACATATATCCATATGTATATATGTGTGTGACTGTATCTGAAGATATTCCCATAAAAAATATTAATCAAATCTCAGTGCAAATTTGAATTTTAAGTTGTTTCCCAAAAGGGAATTATTTCAATATACTTGAGCACTTTCTCTACAGCAATTTCAGATTCTGTTAAGTACGAACTTGATCTCCAGATAATTAAATTCAATGCACCTGTTGAAGTGTGATGTATGTAAAGTTCTTTCTGGAGGCAAAGCAGGGTAGGTTTTCTACCTTACTGAAAAGATTTAATGACCAGATGTAAAATGTAAGAATTTTCTTGAAAAGGTTCAACTGAAATTAACTTTTTTTAGGAAGTCACCTGCAGGCTGTTCTTCCTGGGATCAGCTCAGGGAGGCAGCCCTGTGTCAAGTTACATCTAAGCAATTTTCATCTTCCTCTTCCTTGGCACTTCAGCTTTCAGAGCAAGTGCAGCATTAAGTGGCAGCCCTTGGTACACTGGCACAAGACCACGGAATTGCTGAGACAAGGAAAAGCTTACAAAATTTCAGCCAAATTCCCTGCTTTGCCAGCAGCTTTCTAAGCTGGGGCAATAATGGAAAGCAGCCAAGTGCAGTTAACTACTGCCAGAGCTACACTATTCCCTAGGGCCAGGAAGACCTGCACAAGAAGCCCAGGAAGCAGGTACTGAACCCAAACATGCTTCCATATGGACAAAAGGAATGGCATAGTATTGTAAGGAATATTCAGCCATGTCAAACAGCTCTATAATAGTGATTTCACAGATAAATTTGTGTTACAATAACTCCAGTTAGTACCTGCACCTCTCTGGAGAGTCTTCTCTGTCTTTCCTTCGGAACTTGCTGATGGTATCATCGATCGTGCTGCCAATTTTGTCAGTTAGCTCACCTAACTTATCACTGAATGGAAAAGCTGGCTTTTTATCCCACTCTTCATCCCATTTGGACTTGGGCTCGGGATCATATCTTTCACCTGTGTAAGACGAAAGATAAGAAATATTAAAGATAACACAAGAAAAAAAATGCCTGTGGTCTTTCAGGAATCCCTCTCAAGCCCCCCTGCCCCACATACAGAAAGCCTTACAAGTTTTCAAAGCAATCTGAAAGCTCCCACCTGCTGAATCAACACTACTACAGCAAGGCACAGCACGGAATGCCAATCATTAAGTGGCAGAAATGCAGATTCAAAGACTTTTGTTTATGAGAACGACACAGTCCTAATGCACAGCACATCAGGATCCTGTTGGACTCTGCTGGGGAAGCACAAGCAACACCATCAACCCTGGCTGCATAAGCAGCTGATCAGAAAGGGGACATGCCAGTTCTGGAATAGTCACTTAATGCAGAATATTCCATTCCTGGCCAAGCTGTGTGCTCAGAGGTATAACACTGGGGTTTTTTATACACTGACATTCAGGAATACAGAAAAGCACATTAACAAAATATTCAAAGACACGTTCAGCGCACGGTAACTTTCTGCTTGCTTTTCCATGCTTAGCAGTTAAAGAAACCTTTTAAAGAGATGGGAAAGGAAAAAAAGGAAAAGGAGGCAGTAAAGCAATTCATCTTTTCTGCAGCCACTGAGTACCCTGAACATCTTTACTGAACACTATTATCAAGAAATCAAAAACTTTTTTTCTAATCAAGTATTCAAGACCTCCATACTGGTATCTTAGATTCCAAACAGCTGCCAGTTTTACTTGAAATAAGGACATTTGCTGTACAAGGACGGTTAAAACACTTAAGTGTGGGTTACCTTTACACACACAGCCAACCTGAGTTTAATTCAAAAGAAAAGGACCACAACATTTTAACAAAGACTTAACCATCAGAAGCACAGCACACTTTGTGTTGTGATCTTCTCAGACCTTCTGCTCAAAATGCAGGTGTATAAAGGAAAGAAAACAGCTCAGTTTCTAGACAACAGTTTTAGACATTTTACATTTTACATTCCAGGCCATCACACACATGAAACAAGACACTTTTTGTACATTTTTCACTAGTGTTTTGCGTTTTTGAAATTTTTTTCTTAAGAAGAGTAAAATTGAGTAGCAGAATGGAAGAACAGTGAAAAAAATCATTGCTTCAAGTCACACAGAAATGACATTGCAGCTCGGGTGATGTTCAAGAGGTATTCAATTAAGCCATTTTTAATAAAAAGAAAATTATGGATTCCAGCACTACAAGGTGCAAAATTTAAGTTATACCTGTCTGATAATTTTGTATCATAGAGGATGCATTTTCTTACTAAAGACAGAAGTGCAAGTCTCCAATGATAGTTGTTCAGATCAATCAAACTTTTTCAGTAGAGAATCTGTTACAAATCCATGAGATACTCAGTGAGATCTTTATCACTGGAAAGGGAGACACTGCTAAGAAATGTACTGCTGTTAAATTTTGCAGGAGAATAAAATGGCCTTAATTCAGTTTATGCCAGGCTCTCAAGCACTTTAATGCAGATTCCTTTAGAAGGGTGTCCTTATGCAGTAGGAATTTTAAAATTAAAAAAGAAACCAACTCAGAACTCAGTATCTTCAAGACAAAATGAACTAAGGAAAAATCTGAATATACAAGCATTTATGTTTAAATAACCAGAATCTTTTTGATTAGAAATCTCACCTGGGAAAAGGTTTGTTTTCTGCTGCTAGAAAGATTCTTTTGGGCTTTTTTTTTTTTCATTTTTTACTTTACTCAACAAACGAAGGAATAATTAAAAATATCATAAAAATTTAAACACAACACAAATAAATTAGTCCTTCAAATTAAAAAGCCTGAGTGATAACTAAGGAGCATAGGGAGAAAGGCTTCTACACAGCACACAAGGATAGATCACGACTCAAGTCAAAAGATAAGCTCAGGGAAAGAACAGAGGGACATGTACTCAAAGCACAAATACAGTGACTCATAAGTATTTCCTAAAAAGAGGATCACTGGAATTCCAAGCAGGTAGCAAAAGCCTGAAGGAATATAATAAAACAAGATATATCCTGCTACGGAGATAAAGATTTTCAACTACTCTTCATATGACAAAAAGGGAGAACAGAGAAGTAATCTGTCAAAAAACAGAAGGGAGTAAATCTAAGCTGAAGGCTCCCAGTGAAGAAGAGTAAAAAAAAACCAGACAGATACAAGAGAGGGACAGGTGAAGTTTTAAGTCCTGCACAGTTACTGCTCAGCTCTTACACCAAACCCTACTCAAAGAACTCCCCAATCCTAGTAACCCAGAGCCTTGTGCCATTGGGACTTTGGTACTCACCCCTTAATAAAAGCAGCCAAGGATTTACTTAGGCCAAGAAAAACACTGACTGACAGCTGGATCATGGATGGCATGCTGGGATATATCAGATGTAAAAGCCAGTTCAAGCTCAGATCCCTGATACAAACTGTGACAGGGACTACTTAGTGCTTATATTTAAAGTCAGATCTGACAGACCCCAGAAAATACAGATATATTTTTCAAGTATTACTTGGAAAACCAAAATGTTTAATGGCATCTATCTACCTATGCTGTGCCACCCAAAACAGGATTACTACCCAAAAATCCCTATCCCAAATTAACTAGTGGTGCTAAAGGAGGTTGGCAGGAGGAGGCAAAGCAAGTCTTGTGCCATGGTGGGTGCAAAGCATCATCACTTTTTTTTTCTAATTAAAAGACTGACTAAGAAACCTAACTTAGGGCATTTCTTTATCTACTTCTGCTACAGCAGCATTCATTTCACAAGGAGACTGTGCCTATGGATAAAAACAAGACAGCTAAGTTTGGATTAAGCCAATGCATTAATGCTATTTGTATAAGTTTCTAATTAGTTATGACCAGAAAAGACTAACTTATGCTTCTCAAAGTAATTCATTTAAATTTGTACGGGGGGAAATATTCAAGATTTCCTTTATAACAGTAACACTGACAGATAAAGAAATATAAAGAAAAAACATAAACAGGAGCATATCAGAAATTCCTTTAGTTATTCAGGTGATCTAAGCCAAGTGGGGATTGTCAACCCTTGACCAAGGAAGCCCAGTACTCACTGTATCTGAACCCTTCAACATCGTCCGAGGAAACCCCAATGTATTTGTCTTTGTTCTTCTTTGCTTTCTTCCTCTCTTCCCGAAGCCGATCATCATCTTGAGCAAATTCAACCATTTCTTTTACCTTCTGGCGGATATTTATCCCTTGGTCTTTGCCATTCTCATCTGTGTAGGTAATGCAGGATAGAAATAATGGATGGAAGATGGGGGGAAAAAGGAAAAAATAAATAAGAGGCAGCAATACTGAACATCCAAATGATAAGAAAATTTGAATTATGAACAGAGCAATCAAAGATTTTATGGTTATTGAGGTCCACTGCATCTGTTTAAAAGGGACCAAACACTTTAACACCAATTTTCATCCTTAGATATATGAGTTTTCACTGAATGGTGTACTTAAAAACATCTAACTGCTGCTGAAACACTGGACAGATTAATAAAGCCTGAGACAGAACTTCTTTCTCCACTTGAACAATTTTAATCCCTCAAAACATCCCCCTTTCCCCCTCAATCTTTTTAGCACAGTTTTGGGCAAGTTTCATTGCAAGAACTGTCTCATTGTAAAACTAGATTTTTGAAAAACTGCTTTCAGTTGGGAAGTAGTATAAGCTAAATGTGCTCCTTTGCAGCCTTTTTCACATTCAAAACACACACTGGCCTTGCTGCCTTTGCACTGTAAATATTATTTGGTGGGAGGAAAAAAAACCCCAGCTTCAAACAGATGTGTGTGTTTTGGAGCTCTAACCTTTTCTTCCCATATGATTAAAGCTATTCCTTTACGGACACCACAGGGGACCAGTCTCTAGTGCATATTTTAATATAAACCCGAACACTCATGTTGTGTTGGTTCTGTTGTTATTAGCCAGTCTTTTCTGCAAGTTCTTGTCTTCACTAATTAATACTCTAGGGCCCCACGTCTTGGATTCTGCACTCTTCACACAACTGGCAACAGTCACATTTTAATTAGACTGGGGAAGCTTCTAAGCTGGTTCAGGTGACTGACAACTCCAACTACTGTTTTAATTTGCTTATAAGATTTTTCTATTGCTCACCTACAAAGTGGTAATTTTCCAGGGATCGCAAATCATAAATGTGTTCTCTGGCACTTGTAACAACACGCTCTGATCCATTCCTTATGAGGTAAGCTAGGAGCAGCAAAGACTATAAAAATACAAAGCACCTTATGATTGCATGAACAAAAGCTCTATCTTTTTTTTTCTTTTTAAATAAGCAATAGAAACCCAAACCTACCCCCCTCCCCAAATTAGTAAGTAATAAGACTTTCCCTTTTAAAATAAATGCTCATTATATGGTTCACAAAGAAAAAACATGTTTTCCTCACATGAACCTTTTCCTCTTTAGAGTATCAAAACTGTATTTGTGAAACTCTAACTTGTTACTACTAAATAGCAAGTTGTTACCTTTATCAGCTACTGCTCATTTAAAGAGAAAGCAGTAACAATTTAAGAGAAAAAGTTAACCCTGCAAAACAAAGCATTTTCTTTTGCCTCTTTTGTTCACAATTTTCCAATGGTTTTTCACTGAAAAGTAATTCCTACAGGAATTTAAGAAGCCTTCTGCAGGATTCCATAGATACAGAAAACTGTATTTCAGGACAATTTTAAGAAAGTGACAAAACAAATGAAGTTTAAATAATACCTTCATTTCAATTCTTTATGTTGAGGATTTCTATCTAGAAAAAAAAATAATGTACCTTATCTGAAGCAGTGCCTTTATCAGTTAAAACTATCATTATATTTCATCCAATACAAACCTGATAAGCAATTCCAAGAAGTCTTTATAACATTAAGTAGCTACGTGTGATAGCATTAAATATTAATTTTGATTGTACTTCAGGGAAAACAATTACTATGACTACAAAACATCAAGCACCTGTGAAAAGCACAAACCATGCTTTAGAATTAATCGTGTCTTGCTACAATCCTGGCATCAAGAAAAACAGAATATAAGCTAGTCTGTTACATCAAATCTAAAAAACGAGGTTATATTTGCATAATTCAGTGAACACTGAACACCACTTCAAGCGCAGCATGATACAATCTCAAGCAAAAAGTTTCTGTACCATGTTAATTCACCAAAGACAAGAAAAATGCAAATGACTCGGTTCCTTTATGTCCTAATTGTGTTTTGGAAAAGTGTCATAAGATCTGCAAGAAAATTCTGTCCACTCAAAAAATAAACTGCAATTTTTAAAGAATTACAAATTGCCAGAAAATTAAGATTAGTTTTATTTCAGATAGCCTTGAATTCCTTCAAAAATGTTTTCCTGGTAGCACAGTAACTTACCTCCTTCTCATGGAGCTCTGTAACAACTCCTTTGGGTAGATTCAAACTGCGAATGCTACTCCAACACTTGAATATCAGCAAAATGTAACTGCTCTGTTACGTTCATTAAGTAGGATCTTAAACACTCTTCTAAAACCAGAAATTTTGTGGGTTTTTTTCACATACAGCATTTGAAAGACACCTTTGACTTCACTAACAGAATTACAAAACAGTTAAGAAAGAAATTACAGGTTACTGGTGGAATAAGCGCTGTCGGAGTATCTAAACAAGGCACTAACGCGGTACGAGCACCAAGACGGAGTCTCAGACATACACACCTTATAAACCCTCCTCCAGTTCTTTTTATTATCTTTCAGCATTCGAGTCCAAAGCATGTTCATGAGTTCTGGGAACTGCTCATACATAAACGTAGCCCTAAAGAATTAAACAAAAGGAGTAAATGATCTCCGTGGTTTGCCACAAACGCTTGTTCAGACTCGGGGCTGGCAGTAGATGGCAGCGTGATCTCAGCCCAGGCACATCGGGTGACATTACAAGGGGAAAAAAAAGCTATCCCTGGTTTTACTTTATTTACATTTCAGGACTACTAAAGGAAAAAAAAGAAAATCTAAAAATCTGAGGCAGTAAAATAACCTTCACTAATTTGTAAGGAAAATAACGTTGAATATGAATACCTAATAACCACTGCAACTAGTCAAATTAATTTTAACAGACAATAAAGCTCAAGGAAGAATTTGACATGTTCTGCTCTATTTGGAAAAGTCACAAAAATGCACTTCGAAAACAAACACTCCAAAGAAGTCAGATATATTGAAATAATGGAAAATCAAGAATTTAAAAAATAGTTGGGCTTCATTTTTTGTTTGACAGTTTTCAATACATTTTAAGATTATGGATTAAAAAAATAAGATGATTTACAGCAACTTTTCATCATTATCAGTCTGCATACAGCAGAGTTGATTTAGCAGCAAATTTCACATTCTTATATAAAATGCACCTTTCTTTTCTTCATCACTGAGTCAAATTATCACTTACTTGGCAATCTCTCCCATGAGTTGCCCTGAAGGTCCCCATGGATCATCATTGGTTGCTTCTCGAACCTTAGACTCTATTTCTGAATAATTCATAACCACATTGGTGCTGCAAAGGAAAAAAAAAATCACACACATGAAGATTAGCATCAAAACTGAGAAACACATGAAAACTTAATAATGACACTGGTGCGTATCTCACTTAATGAGATACCTCTACAGAGCGGGAAAGAAAACAGCTTTAGTGCACAAGTTACCCTGAGGACACCATACCACACATTTAAGTTATCTTTAGGAAGGTTTTACTATTCTATTAGTCTTCAAGAATACAGATGAGAAACTAGGGATTACATTACAGCTGGATTTAGTCCAGTAAAAATGGCTTTTGGTCAAATTAAAATCCAAACCAAACCACTAGAGTCAAAGCTTCTGCAACTAGATATGGTTTGCAGCGGTGCAGAGTTATTTGCAAGATGCTTTATAACTCAGTCAGGAGTAGCTTGGGCTTTTTTTGAGTGAGTGCTACAAGAGAAACTCAAGAATATCAGTACCAAACAGGTGCTGGTGAAAAACTAATAAATAATAAAATCATAAGGAAGACTGAAGTAAGGGAGAGAAGATTCACTAGAAGGTCTATTTCCTGCTTCAGTTTATTTAATTAAGGCAATACAGCAAAAGAAAAGCTGCAGAGCACTCATTTGCAATTACAGTGATGCAAGTACTGTAAGGAGCTCAGGCTGTCTCTACAAGAGGTCACAGAAAAGCCTCACTTGGAAAAAAGGAAGCATTTTTTCCATGCTGCTTACATTAAAATAGTAAATAGGGGGGTTTGAAGTTTTTTAATTAATCTCTCAAAGGGTAACCTATAAGATCAGCAACCTCCTTTGTGCTCCTAAAAACATCCAGATATATTTGATAAACCAGTAATTTTCCTTCTATTTTATGTGAGTGAACAGGCCCAAAGCCTCATTCATACAGACAATGTTTGAAAACCAGCTCTCTGGTTCTGGAGCAAGAGTCCACAACAGGAGTGAAATGACCACTGAAAGGAGACCTGGTGGCCTCTGCTTTCCCTACATACTTGGAATGTATTTGAAAGAATATGTTTACACCTATCATGTCAGAAATTTGCAAGTAAAGGTACAATTGATTTCAAAAGCTAAAAAAAACCCTGTAAGGTGATGACTTTCAACACAAACCACCCCATGAAGTCAAACTAAACCGTAGAAAAGTTCTAATGATTTATAATGCAATGTGCAAAAGGCACTTGCTGCTTAAAAACCTCTTCTGAACCTGAAATATCTAAAAGAAGAAAAAACAACAAACATCAAGATGCTCAATAATCATCCCTCTGTACAAGTAGAAGTTGGAATAAAGCAGCATTCAAGCAATTCCTGTTCAATTTTATTTGGCATAAACATAGCAAAAGATCCTGGAACTGGGAGTTATAAACAGCAGAAACAAGAATGAGATCCCCTTAAGTCTGAAAGGGGACACAGAAGGTAATTGTCAACGCAGAATAAAATTCCTGGACTTATCCTGGATTCTCAGCATGAGAATTCCTGCTGTCAGATCCTGATGTATGATTTTATTCAACTTTGTGTCTAAAGAGAGCATAAGCTACATGACTGAATAAATAATCAGCAAGCTAACAGAGCCTATCTATATTAAAAAAAAAAAAGCATGTAGGAACACAGCAGCAGTTTGGAACAACAGCAATAAAGGTTTTACAAATTCATTTATGCCAAACACACCTCAAGCTTCTGTTTCTGATGTTTTCTTCACCATACATAAAATTGTGAACTAATACCATCTTTATTTCCCTTATGCATGGAAAAAAACACAACCCCAAATGTACATGCTTCAGGATCTGCAGCTTCCAGCACACTGGTTCCCTTGTCCAAAGCAAGGAAAGGCAGGAGCTGAATGGAAAGGTTCTGCTTGTTTTCATAACCCCTCCTCAAGCGTTTGTTTGAGAGACTTGATGGAGGATTGGGAGGGGGAAGCCCAAAATGAAGCATTTCCTTAATTTCTTAGAGCAAAGACTTTACAAATGGAAAATGCATGAAAAGATGCAAACCTGCTGTAAGAAAGTAAATGGCAGCATTAGCTGTGGAAGAGCTCAGAGCTCATGGCTGAACAGCAGCAGGGTTGGAAGGGGGAAATGGAAGGAAAACAAGGGAAATTAAGTAATGCCAAAAGAAAGAAGGTGCAGTTAAGCCTCCCTAAGCACAGGACCATGCTCTATTTCAAGTCCTCCTGCAGCAAAGTTATTGTTCTCAGCAACCAGGAGAAATTTATAAATGCCAAGCTCAGATCTAATGGCATAAAACATTCCAAACCAAAGCATCTTTAAGCTGCATTTAATTCAGCAACAAATGTAAACTACAAGGAAAAAAAAAAGCCACCACTGTTGTATAGTTTGGCATCATTCCAGGTCACTTAAAAATAACCATTTCTAAAAAGGTGGAAATACAGTTTTATTCTTCCTTTCCCATGTTTTCTATGGCCCTCATTCCATGCCCTACCCATGATTCCTGTGACCTTTGCAACAAAAAAATAATTTACGTCCAGATGTGAAGGGAAAAAGTGACTAGCCTGATTGCCAAGACTTCCTGTGATTGATATAAATTTAATATCCGAGGATACTTCCCGACACCAGGGGGGGCTCTCTGATTAGTTTATCCTGGGCAGCTTCCAGGGAATCGATTGCATGGACACGGGTCTGCTCTGCAAACAAACCGACTACAACAGTCAAGGCTGACAGAAAGTAACTTCGAAGTCAGTGTTTAAAACACCCTGTTATTCACCAGACAAACTGGATTCACCCCAAGTCGTTAACTGAAACCCTTGTGACAAGGGTTCTTGTGACAAGAACAGTTACAGGAACTTTTGACATTGAACTGAAAAGTGTATTGTGAAAGTTACATCCAAAATAAAGGCACAGCAATAATGGAGTTCACAAATATCACAAACTGTTGCATTCTTCTGTGTCTTACATTTAAGTTTACTAAATTAGACATGTCAACAGATGATTTTTACTCTTTATTGTACCCCTAATGAATTATTTTATTTCAGTATAATTTCTTAAAAAAAACCCAACAAACAACAACAACCAAAACTGCTGGGAAAAGCCAAGAGAGGGCACTGTCAGATCTCTATGCAACAGGCAGCACGATGACAGCTTTTAATTTCTTGGAAGAGAAAGCTCAACTTCAAATGTCTGCATCTACAATTTATAGTAACACTAAATAGGTAGCTCAGGTCTGAAACTAAATTCCTCTATGAGAATAAATGGACATTGCTACATGAATAAGTGGGCAGTAGTTGCAAATATCTGTTCATCTCCAACTGCATCAGATAATAAGACACACTTCCTCTTGAAAAAAAAGTTTTACATGCATTTTATAAACTATATTTTGACATATTTTGAAAATTAATAGATGTACCATAGATGTATCCCCACAACACTACTTTGTCCACAATTTTGTCTGCATTTTTCAAAGAATTGAACCAACTGTAAATAGTTCAAATTTTGTTCTAAGTCACATTTTGAGATTTGTGTATTTGAGATAAAGGTGTCACCCAAATCCAGGTGTCACATCCTGCAGTGTGCTAAAAAAAACCCCAGAAAATTAAGCAAGACAGGGAGAGGAGAGAGGTGAGAGCAGCACTGCACATACCTCAATGTATTATTTGAGGTAAGAATGACTTTTAGCCAAGGTTAAGGAGAGCAAGAGGGAACAAGAAGTTCTGTACCTGCCCATATAAAACTCAGATCAGAGAAGCTACCAAGCTCCAGCCAAAAAGTTTACCAAGTACCTGCCACTCAAACCTTTACAGTTTCAACAGCCTAAAAGCACTTGAACCTTTAGGCATAAGAGGATAAACATCCTACAGGTCTGAGATTGTCCTCAGCAATCTTTAATGCATTAAATGAAAGGCACCTTGTGGATGGCCTGCATGAAAATAAAACCATACACACTGCAGGAACACTTCACAGGTGAGATACAACACTGGCAGATTTTAAGAGGAGTCTTCCTCCTCCCTACCAGCAGATACTGAATGTAACCCACAACGCTGACATAAATACACACAAAGAACAGTAAGTGACAAAACTATCTGCAGAAAACTCCTATTTGTGTTTGATTTCAACACACTCCAGTGTAAGGTTCTGAGAGATGTATCTGGCTACTCTGCTCAGGCTTCTGATCTCACACAACACATGAATCAAGCTACTAATGATCAGAAGGACAATATTACTGAGCATGAGGTATATTCTGCTCTCGGTAACATCAGCACTTCAATGGTTTTTCTATAGAATAGTCACAAAATAAGCACTGGAAAAGAATACTTTTCTAGACTAAGAAATTCTTTTTTAAAACTACTTTTATGCCAGCAAAGTCATTGTATTTCCACCCAACATTTTAATAAAAAAGTTAAATAAACTCAACATCCTGAATTGGTTTGTCTCACAGTGAAGATTTTTCACAGTTCAGGACCAAAAAGTGATCTCTACAGATTCATATGCTGTAAATGAAATCAGCTCAGTTATCTGTTAGGAGCTTACAATAACTTATATACAACTGAAACTGTACTGCTTCTAGTAATAGCCTCCAATTGGTAACATTACAATCAGTTATGTTGTGCCTGAACTAATTATCCACATCAATCACTGCAGGTTCCACACTGAAAAAAAATCCCACCCTAAATCTCTCTAAATCATATCCCTTGAACCAGAAACTCTTCGGAAATGTGGATGGGGAAACACAGGGCTCTGAGCACTGCAACAGAAATGGAGGAGTATTCTCTCAGCTAATCTCTGCTCTAAAATTAACCACTAAACTTGAAGGTTAACCCTCAAACAGCAGTGATTTACATACAAGGTCAGCAAACCTGCTAAAGAAGATGCAACAATTTTTGTCTTTGTTCAAGTGATTTAGCAGTTTGCTTAGAACCTTGGAGGCAGCCTACAGCACTAGAAAGTGTAAAAACAGTTCAGTGCCCATGGTCTTCCCAAAAGAACATCACACAGTTAGATATTTCCACTTCGTGCTTCCCAGCATCTCTTCTATTTCTCAGACTTTTTCCGTGATCAGTGGTGTTCTGTTCTCTCATCAGCCTGACAATACATTCAAGTATGAAATCTCAAGCATGAAATCACAACTCGTAAAGGAAGCTCACAGTTCATAGCTAGATTTTGGGGGCAATGAAGGAATTATTCCTAAGATAAGCATTCACTGGGAAAGGTATAAAGTGTTATATCTCAAAGTTTCAGACCTTCAAACATCACATACTCAGCACTTTGTATAAATGCTAAAATATCAGCAGTCTCAAATATGCAGAAACCTTTCAACAGCATGTGCCTAGAAAACCTGCACTAGAGAAAATAAGCGCCATGAGAAAAGAAGGTATTTATACATTAAAGGTAATGAAAGAATAATAAACATCTATCCATCCGTTCATTCAGAATGGAACCTACTTGAAAAGCATATTAAGGAATCAGAAAGCCTAACAGATCTTAGTCAACGTTTCTGCACAAACTTAAAAGCCCTGAATAAGCCCTGGGGCAAGAGTCAGACCACTCCATTAAAAGCACCATCAGGATTAGCGTTGCTATTGATGTGGGTGGTGTCACTGAGGACACAAGTACATCTCTGGACATAAGATCCACAGAAGATTTGTGAAATGCCATGTCTAATTTTATAAAAACTAAAATAACCAGAAGCCACAGACAGGCTACATTACAGCAGTTTCTTTATAGTGATGATAAAGGTATTGGATTGGACAGGGGAAGCCTAATTAGAAACACTTCTCAAACCTCTGGGAAGCTGCCCACTGTGCTGAGGGACTCGGCAGCACCAACAAGGAACCTGGTTACACAGTCACATTTTTTTCAATGTATATTTCAAACCAATTACAGTATCATGTATACATGGGACTCCTATGTGCATAAAATTACGCCTTTAACTATTACTCCAAGGACACCACTGGATTATGCACCTTCTGTTTTCCTTTTTTTAATTTTACTACTGGGAACACTAAAATACTAAAAGCTGAGATGAGAAACTTTGTACATTTTACCACCATTAAG
This sequence comes from Platyrinchus mystaceus, assembly GCA_035041135.1. Classification (NCBI taxonomy): domain Eukaryota; kingdom Metazoa; phylum Chordata; class Aves; order Passeriformes; family Tyrannidae; genus Platyrinchus; species Platyrinchus mystaceus. The sequence goes on from JAWWLV010000030.1 coordinate 13,422,626, forward strand.
AGTTTCCAATGAGACCCCATTCTGCAAATATCTGTTTAAAGACTAAGTGCAGAAGAAAAAAAAAGTTCAAGCTTTACTTACACGTATGTGTCATACATGCAGCATGAACATTAATGTTATTCAAACAAACAGCAATACTAAAGAAATTTTTTTGAAAGACAGAAATTAGTCTGTTACAGTAGGAGGGGTCTGGATGAAGAGAGGACAAGAGAAGCTCTGTTATTCTACAGCACTCTGAAGTTTGGTGCCAAAGTTTTCTTACAAGAAACAAATATTTTAACCTTTTGTTATTTAATGCGACAAAACAGACACAACATGATTTTATCTTCTGAATAAGGTATTTAACATTATCCTTTCAATAGGCAATTCTCATATACTAATATTTAATTTCATTCCTTCTGTAATTTTGTTAGCAGCTTCCTTAATTTTAGAAAGTCTTCATGTTTCCTTTGACTTTCACAGTGAATAAAAGCAAAGCACACTTTAAATTTGGTCCGTGATACCTGGAGGCTGAGCCAACTCCCTGCTCTTGCACTTCCAAGCCCTGGCTTTGTCTTCCAGCAGCTCATTTTCTCCAATCAGTTCAGCTGCCTGGTCCCTCTTGGCTGAGAAGTCAGCAGTCACCCACAGGGACCCACGAGCTATTGCTCATCCCATCCATGGTGCACGTTTTAGGAACATTATCCAAACACAACAGCAGTAATTTGCTTTCAGATTTCCCAAACAACTTCAGGCAAAAAACGCAATTTATAGGGCAGTTTTGCTTCTAGACATTTAAGATTGTATCCATAATTGTTTTTTAAAAAAAGAAGAATAAATGAATTAATTATTGCACTATAAAATGAGCCAACTGAACATTCAACATCTGGACAAGAGATAAAGCAGACCCTGGCAATATTTTCACAATACAGTTATCTAGAAGACCTCCACCTACAGACACACATGCCTTTAAGATGAAGCCCTTGGAGAGGAGTGAACACACCATCTCATCCTCAGCATTCGACTCCTATGAGTCATGCATCTAAACTATTTTTAGTATCTAGATTAAAAGGTTCCTGTGAAACAGTGAAATAAGAGGCAAAGCTTTCTGAGAATGCAAAAAAGTTGCTTTAATATTAAATGATCCATTTTTAAACCATGTGCAGAAGTTAGTTTCAACTACTGAGAGCACACAGTAAATAAAAAGCTACACAACTTGTCTGAGTACAGGATATGTCTCCCAGGTGTGGGAATCTTGGCATCTATTAAACTGTTAATTAGTTTCCAGAAACACTTTTGCCAATTAAAAAAAATCATTTAATACTTATCCATCTGGGCATGAAATACTTTCAACAGAGCATTTGAATTGGTGAGCTAAAAAAGAACCAATCCCAATCCACACAGCGCCACTTCCCAAGCCACCAGAGGCCAGGACAGGGTGCAAGCAGCACCCCATAGCCAGGGGCAGCATCTACTAACTCCACTTATTTCTGTGAGCATCCCTTCCATCAGGCTCTGATCACTGGTCCAAACTTGTGTTTCAGGAAACTGAAAGGATTTAAGAAAGTAAAACAGAAAGATGCACTTCAGGACCAGATTTCGTTGCCCTGTGACGGTCTGTCACTACCTTGGAAAGCTCCACATGCAAACAGTTTCACAGACAGAGGACAGAAAGATAAGACATCATTTATCCACCTATTATCCCAAACAATATAATGGACACTCAGGAATTTTTGTACCTAATGCTATCAATAATTATTCAGAGAAAAAGACATTAATTGCCTTCAAAATAAAGATGGTGCTGTTCTTGCCCTCAGTGAACTCGTATATTCAGTCTCAACTCATATATTCAACCTCTCTCTCCTTGCTGAGTGAAGACAAACTAACTAAAAAACATGTAACAAAGTTAATGCATTTTCATTTTGCTCCTGTCAGTAATGTCACTTTTGTTATAAAACATGCAGCTTAGATTTAGAGCCTTACAGATGAAACATATGGATACCAAAGATGAAGCCAGCAGTCCACATTGAACGGAGAAACAGATGGGGACCCATCTGCCAAAATGCCTGGTGAAATACCTCAGGTTACAGAGAGGTAACAGCACAACATTAGAGATGCTTGACCATTTGAAGTTATTTATTTTTCAGCTGCTCCTCAGAACCATTACAAATATGACACCAGTCAATTCAGTCCATGAATACCAGGTATTATTACAGACCTTCCATGCACGTAGCAGTCATGCTCTTTCTGACCAACAATACCATATTCATTATGTACAGTAGGATCTGAAATACATTTTCAGCTTTTCAAGTTCAGTTTCATAATTTATGTGGCAGATGTGCAAGGCAAACTGCACAGAAAGAGATAAGCCAAGAAAAACATCCTGATGGCCACAAATGAATTACAACTTGTGGGAGGAAGGAACTATAAAGCTATTTCCTGTGCCTTACAACTTCTAATCACAAAAGACTACCAAGTAAACAAGATAACCCAAAATCCACCACACACACTTTCAAAAAGAACAGTGACTTAAAGAATTAAATTGCAGCCTGTTAGAGAACTCAGAAGCTCTCTCACTTAGAGAAACCACCACTGCACTTTACTGAAGTCTTGCCTTTCAAAGTCTCCCCCTGTCAAAAGTGACCCAATTGCAGCAAGCTTTATTCTAAATCGTTTTGTAATTGCTTTCTACAGCTGAATTATTTTTTGCAGATGTTGGGAACATGAAGCTTGGGAACATGGCAGTTTTAAAGCATATTTGTGCAAGGAACAAACACTTCCTCCCCCGCTTGATTTAAGACTGATTTCACCTCTCCTACTGCAGATTCCCAGCAGTATGTCAGTGTTAATATTTTCATATTCTTATATAAAACAACCCCTTGTGGTTTACACCAACAGATACATGGCTGTTTTATATATCTTAATAGGTGGCAGTAAATAACTTCTCAAACTCACCAAGGATTTTGCCATGTTAATACTAATGATTGTGGTTTTGCACCACCTCTGTATAAAGCATATCTCCATCTAAAGCGCAGACCCATTTCTTTATTTCCCCATTTTTTATGGAAAGTTTTATTTCCAAGCACCCACCCTCCCCTTCTTGTTAGCATCCTCTGATCATAAACAATTAGCCTATCTTTCCTTCAAATACACATTTTTGCAGTTTCATTTTTAAAGGCTTAGCATGTGTTGTCATTTTGTTTTGTATACTGAATTCAAAAAACATTCTGTAAAAGGTGACTTACCAAAATAAATGTTACACTCCAGCAAATATTTCCTTTTAACTTACACAGTAACAACACAACAGTATTTCCATTGTTTTTCAGTAATAGTTTTTAGGTCATATTTTAGTTCAAATTTTAGCTGAAATCAGAGGACAATGCCACCTAAGCCATTCTTGTGACAAATCCGATTAAACTTAACATAAATACCAACTTCACAAACAAGTGGAAAAAAGCTTCCTTTTAGGCAGCTCTTGACATTTTGGTGGGGCAGTTACACCCTAAAACAGCAACTCTGTTTCTGATTCAGACATAAAGGCAACACTGTTATTGCCCTGTGCAAGTTTGGTCTCTTTGCCTCCCGAGTTTCCATCTGGCCCATCACATTGGAGTCGTTGCCTTGCAGCTCCTGTTCCTGTGGATTTCATTGCTTTCAAAGTTCAACATGCAAGGTTCAAACAATAGTGGCTATATAGTCAAAAAAGAAGTGGAATTATGAAATTTGGGTAACCTTTTGTAACTGCAGAACTGAAGAGGTTTCCATGTGTACACTGCAATCACATGACTCAGTTTACTGTTGCTCAATCCTCAGATTTATTTGGCTACTCTGCTCCTTATACTTCACTTTTTTTTTCTTCTGCAACAGACAAGCTGCAATAATTTTAAATTTTTTTTTAGAATTAACTGCATCTGTTTACAGAATTCAGATTGCACTTCATCTTTCAAGAGTCAGCAAGAGCCACAACACGTATTTGCCGTCACAAGCTTCATCTTTAATTTTTCCATATTTGTGACCCAATCAGGTAACAGGACTTGTACTGGAAACAAATGTTTAACCAAGCAGGACAAAGAGCAAGTGAAATCTAATTAAAGACACGCTTCTGTAGAGAGCTTTTTATATGAATAAAATACCAGCACAAAATGTCAATCCCAATAAACACTGGTAGACAATTATATGTAAAACTAAAATTTAAATACATTATTTTAGGAGAGAGACTGCAGCACTCCTCACCATAGCTTACAGCCTCCAATCAACTGTGTTACTTTGCCCTTTGTTTCATTCATATAACTTAAAGAGTAACTTTCTCTGAAGATAAAAGGCTGGTTTCAGGTGTTCATAATGTGCTGCATAAGCTGTCTTATAAATAAGCACCTAATGCTACTTCCTTCCTTGTATGCACATAGAATTAAAAGACCACATTCAAGCCCACAGCTCAAGTATTTTAAATCTTCAACAGATAAAGAGACTCACAAGTACTGCAGGTCACTGAGTTTTCAGGATTAGGGCAAAATATCTTAATGCTGAGTGAGAAGTATTTACAAGAAGAATAAGGTCTTATCCTTCTTTCAAAACAACAAATAAAAGGGGTAAAAGTTTTCAGAGGACAAGGAAGTTGTAGCTACGCTCAGCATGAAGCAACAGTAAGCTTTGAAGCTGTGAAACTTCAACCCACGTGTGCACCCTCAGACTTCCTATTTTTAACCATAAAAAATTTTGAGAGTGACCTTAAATGGAGGAGGAAGATAGAGAGGGAAAAAGAAGAAATCAAAAAACCAACCTCACAGTAAAAATAATACTCTAACAGCAGATATGATACTCCAAACCCTCCAGAGTGCACTGTAGTGACCTCTGTACTTAAGATGTATCTCCTACTCCCAGAACAAACCTCAAGTTTTCAGTGTCAGAAGACCTGGAATCAGTGCTTTAGGACGATCCCCAAAAGGTACCACTCCTTTGATAAGCCTCACTCACCTCTGAAGCTTCTGGAGTTCTGTGCTCTTTGTAACTGTTCACTCACTATTCATGTGAAATATGTTCACCACAAAAGTTCACACCAGGGTTTTCTAACACCATGAAGAGCTTGTAACAGTTCTAAGTTGACAGTAGTGCACCAGCTGGTCAAGGAAAGCTCCTGATGCTATATATGCTTCAGGTGTATTAGTTACAGGTAAGAGATTTTACTTGGAAAAGCAGGAATACTGCCTGGTAGCCAGGGCACCTCGAACAGCACAGACCTATTCAGTGCTACTAATCACACTGAATTCTAAATAATCTAAACTTTACATACTCAAAGAACTGTTTCAATTACTTGTCAACCGGCAGAGTATTCGGCAAGGACAGAAGAATGCACATGCAGTAATATGGAGTTTTATATTGTCAAAAACACCCCCTCCCAACATTAATGGCCCATGCTTAACAATCCCTGTAGTTCCAGCTATCCCTTCTTTGCAAGCTGAGTACCATTAAAACATTGCCCTAATTCCAAATTTATTACAAACCAAGCATTACTCTAAGCACATTCTTGCTGTTCCACCAGGGAGGGCTGATTAAAGTTTAAACAATGCAGCCACTGAAGCTTTTAACACACAAACTGATCATTCTCTATTACTATATAATCACTTTGGCACTGTGACATCCCATGCACCCCTGTACTTTGCAATATCAATCCTCTTCTGCAATCATTTCGAGGAATAAAAACGTGAGCACAGATAACTTCTCTAAGCCAGCAGTGAACACCTGTTACAAGCTCTTCTCTGATCAGATTCATGGGCAGAGTACAGGTAAGGGTAACAGATTTGTCTGGAGTCCTGCTCAAAGTGCCACCCTTGTTGTCTCCAGCCCGTTCCAGGGCTCCAATTCCTACCAGCTACTCTCCCTGTCCCTTTAGGCTCAAGGCAACCAGAATCAGGGCAGCAGCATCCCAACTCCACCTAAGTCATATACATTAAACTTGTTTTTGTTTACAAAAATACAAGTTGCTCTCTCTCTCCCACACCCAGACCGCCTTTGAAGGGCTTGCATCTTCCTCCTGCCTTCAACTCAAAAGCTGTGAGTCTGTACAGCTTCACATTTCACCTGTGTGGTACCAAAGTATTACCACCATATTAGCTAAGACAGCCTGAGACATGTATATCATCAACAGAAGTATGGTCCAAGTAGCAGGTGAAGCACCTAAACAAGAAAACCTTCAGCTGCACTTTTAATATGGCCTTGTGCCCTGGAAAACGAAAGGCTGAGGCAGAAGCTGTACTGCACTTCTCAGAGTAGAAGAAAGGAAGAGGAAACAACAGTTTAGACAAAGTTATCAAGTTGCAGGTTCACAACCAGTTATTTTCCTTCATTTATTCAAGCATCTTGCAGTGGAATTGCTCAGCAGGATGTATTCAGGAAGGCAGAGAAACACTTGAGGCCGCTATCTTCAACTTGGCTTTTATAAAGTAAACCACATGATCATTTAACTATCTCATTTTCTAAACTACAAGGTGCTGATACAATGTGCATCTAACCCAACATGGGACACAAAGTCACTCACTACTATCACATTTCCTGCCCACATCATCTCTCTGCCATCCACATGGGGTGGGAGAACATCAAGCAATACAGTCCTCTTGCTGATCTTGCTCTGCCCTCACACCTTTAATCTTGAAATGCCAGTTCCTATGAGTGGCACAGTTATTTACTTTGCAGCTTATTATACTGTAGCCAGGAAATTAACAAAGAAGCCTGTTTAACAAAAAAAACACAACACCCTACTTCAGCTCGTTCATCTGTTAATAAGCCTGAATTACCATGGTTTTTTCCTGCTACAAGTCTATCCAAGAATAAAAAGTAGTCACCATAAGCCTAAATAGCTTAATACCTATTGTCTTTAGTCATTCAATTTTCTATGAAGGCAAGTGACAACCTAGAAAACCTTCTGCTGCTGTATAAAGAACTTGACAAAGTAACTTTGGTTTATAGTTAATGGCAGTGTCCTTCCACAGCAGAGTATCCACAAATGGGCACGAGCAGTGAGAACACACCATTCAGAATAAGTATTACAAGAGCAATGTTATATTAATGCTATTTCATTAAACTTTTCAAGTTGGTATCTCACATTACAGAAAAAGTGTAGCTTGACAAACTAAAAAACCCCTCAGGTTCACAAAAACGCTTTTTGACTCAAAGCAAGTGTTCTGTTGTGAAATGAGTCTGGCAAACTACATACAAATTAACTTTCCAAATGCCAAGCCATGTTTATTTGTGGAGGATAATGATGTTTCCTCTCCTTTCATAGGTATCATTTGTAAAACTGGTTCCTCCAGGAGCTCAAGTGACTCTTATGTCCTAAAAAGGTAACAAGAGCCGTTTCATTTGCCTTGGAGCCCGTTTCCAGTTCCTGTCCACACACAGATGATAAATTTCCAATGACACCGTGTATTTGCAACAAACCAATTTCACTACGGTTCAATACAGGCACTATTTATTTATTTACTCACTAATGGTAAGATTACTGGATTTTTCTGAGCTAATGTCTGCAGCTACATGAGTTACAGTTACTGTGTAATTAACAAAAACACGACATTGGCAGTTTAAAGCTGAGAGACTCCACTTGCCAATTAGGAGTTTATTAGCATTAAGTTTTCAAGCTGTCTCAAGAAATGCAATCATCTGTTTGATAGCAAAGAGAGATAAGCCACTCTGATAGAAGTTAACTCATTCAGACAATAAATACCTTTGAACAGAGGGCTTTTTCCACCCCCCACCTCTCTTTGCATGATCATACAGAGAAACAGTTTAAATAATTAAATAATTGTCAAAACAACAAATAATTAAAAGCGACAGCAATCATTAAAATATCAGCTCTATTTGCAGACCTAAGTTACCCAGACTGTAATTTGTTTTTTAGAAAATGCATCCACCCACTGCAACCCCAATAAAATTATTCAAAGTTATCAAAAGCCTTTTTCTTCTCTTTACATTCAAAATGGTCTTAGAGAAATCTTGAACTAAGTAGTCTCACAGTACACAAAACACACCCCTCCCAAGAATCACACAGGGAGGTATTTGTTTACTAAAGTAATGTCTTGAGAGGAAACACTGAGCAGTCTGTAACCTACATTAGGGTGATTCTAAACAGCTTGACAGGATGGGGAGAGTAACCACTGAGGAAAACATTTATTGCTCTGACTCAGAATGGAGTAGAGAAAAGACAACTCCCTAACTCCCAATAGGTCTCATTATTATTAAAAGAGATTAAAAAAAATGCAGGTCAGTCCCATTAAACACGTTGAATATACACTAATATTTCTAATTGTATCCCAAATGAACCAGTTAATATCTATTAAGCATGCAGTCAATATTTAACTGGTCAAGATAACAGTATGTCTGGATGAGGGGAGGGAAAAGTACAATAGCTTTGCAGTGATTTCCTTAAAACACATAAATAGACACTGACAATATAGGTGTTGTCATAGAAGTTTTATTTTTAGTGGCAAACCAAACACCTCCAAAAAGATTTAATCTATTTAAAATAACAGCCTACATAGAATGCCAGTCTCACCACTCTGGACTAATCATAATATAAGCCACCACTATTTCCAACATAATAATATGCACTTTCAAATTGAATTGAAAGCTTCTCAGATGAAGATCTGTTGGATCAATTCCAGCCTGAGTCACTCAAAGTAGCGCCATACGAGACAAAATTTTATTTTAATCCACATAATTTCTCCAATGTTTGGGACCCAAGAGCAGAACCAAAATACTGATGCTCACCCTCCCCATTACAAACTGACACAAACACAGAAAGCTTAGCTTAGGAGCTTAAAGTAGTGATATCCAAGATAGAAAAGCAACCTAAAAAAATTTAAACTTCCTGCTAAGAAACCACTAACAGTGCAGTTTCAAATAATAAGAACACATAAAAATGTATTATCATCTAAAAAGTTTCCCACAGCTCATCTTCCTGTCCTTTCCCCATCAACACAAGTGCTTGTGGTGCCAATGAGCAGCTGCTTACGCAGCACCCGCCTCTGAACCCTAAAACCTTGGGGTTTTTTGAGATATATCAGCAAGACAGCACAAGCAAATACTGAACCACACAACAGCAGCATAAGGAAGGCCAAGACAGTGAATGGCCAGGTGTAAGAGTGGGACATCCTCTTTTAGTGGAAGAATAATATTAGAATTCTTCAACCTGCTTGTGAAACCACATGCTAAGGGTGTACTTCAAGCACTGAACTTGTACTTTGCCCCCAGCCACTTATTCCTGTCAAATACCATTCCACCCCTTATGCCAGAACAAATATTTGTGTGTCCATGGAGTTAACTATACCAGGGAACTGATCCAGTGGAGAACTAAACTGGCAAAAACAACTGGTTAGTCAGAAAGACATCAAGCAGAAAGTCTGCTGGTGCCAGCAAAAGGGAGAGAAGTGTGCAGTCTGTGGCAGACGGGAGGCTGTGAAACCTCTTTCACCATCAGCCTACGCTTACACTGACTGTGAAACTACAACCCAAGATATCATGGCTTAGGTTATGTTTTCATATTTGTGATAGTGCTGATGGAGTTACAGACTTCAGGGCAACTACAAGGGGAGACTCAAGCCTGTGTTCCTGTGTCCTCCAGTTATACTAGAGCATTACAGGTCCTTCTCCTCTCCCCTCCCATCCCAACGCTGCTTCCTCAGATGGGCAACAGAAACACACAGCTGTATGGCAAACAAGTCTAGGGAACTAATCCAGCCCCAAACCAGATAACCTACAAAGTCCTTTGGGGAGAGACACAACTCCCAGTTGGATCTGTTCCCCCATCAGGTTCACTGCACAGCAACCCAAATCACCATCAGAGCACACAGTGGCAATCTGGAAGTTGAAGCTTTTCATCAAAGCACATGCCAGTCAAGTATCTGAAACATGCTGGAAGCAACAGGTCATATTCTGCATGTTGGAAATGAGTTGAAATGGGACTTCTTGTACTATGACTTGGGACAAGCTGTAACCCAAACTTGAGAATAAACCAATGAGAGAAATTCCAGAAGTTCCAAAATGAAGAACACCACTCATTTTTGTGTTCTTAACCTACCATCCTGTGAGAAAATGCTCCACTCACTCACCAACGACCAGTCTGTTTTTGTAAATACTTTTTATTTTCACATAAGTACAGAAATTCATTTAATACATGAAATGAACAGAGACCAATATGAGAAAGCAGAATCAGATTGGAATTTCAAGATTGTATTTTAGGACAACTGCAATGCTTACACAGCTGCACCCTGAAACAGCAAAGCCTGAGGAGAGAAAGCAGTAGGGTGTTCCACGTTTGCACAGTACTTTGGAAGTAATTATATCTTGTATATGAAATAATTATGCAAATCAGCTAATATTTGGTAATACACTGGCTGTCAACACAACTGAGAGGAATCAGCACAGAACTGAGCTAAGCACCTTGATCCCTCTGACCACAGCTGCAGTGATGCAGGTAAGGCTCTTATCTTTGACCAGCTTCATGCACTTCCCAAGCAGAAGCCCAGTCTTATTTATGGCAGGGCAATGCCAAGCTATGATTTAGAAACACCTGAAGGACACAGAAGTTGCCACACATACACACACCATGTAGGTTCCCTGGAAATACATAAAGCCAACACCTTTGCCATTCTTACACAATGAAATACAAACTATTGTCAGCTTCTACAGGGCACAAAATGGCAATAACACATTTGAAAGAGCACTAACAAAAGCACCACTTGGGAGTGTGTTGATGAAATCTGTGTGCTTGGCCACAACTGCCTTATGCCAACCCTTAATATATACTGTAGCTTGTAATATTTGCCTACCTTTGATTACTCCACCAGATGAATATTCAAACAAGAGAACGACACATCTCTGTTCGTGAGATAGCAGAGCATAATACTTTCAAAGATGCTTATCACCCATACTAAATTACATGGCCCAAGGACTTAAGCCTTTTTATTCTTTATTAACTTATAAACTTTCTGGAAGTTTAAGGGAAGGAGGAAGGTCCTAAGACGTAAGTGCTGTTACAAGTGCTTGGCAGACCCAGCCATGCAGGGCTGCAGAGCCAAATGCCACCTTCAGATGTAGCTTCCTTTGTATTGCCAAGACTGTTTCTTCTCTCACTCTCTGGTAACCAGGGAGAGGACAAGTCCTTCGAGGGCTGAAGACAATAATCATCACCTTGCTTGTAATAAGGATACAAAATGCTGTTCTTAAAGCAGTTATCAGCAGGACATCTCTTAAGCAGCAATGGGAGGGTAACTCATGCAGTGAGGGTTAACTGTCCCTTACATGAAACAGTGTAAATGTTCACTGCTCTGAAGATCTTGTTTATGCAAATCAAGATAAATCTTAAATAAAAGAAAACTAAATGATCCTGGAACTCAAGTAAAGGAGTTTACAGGAAGGTCAGACAGCAATGGACAAGTGTTGGACAGTTATCTACCCCTCTGCTGGACACATCATATGATGGATCATTTACCATAATACCTGCTATTACTAAACCAGCAAATGGGCACTTCATTAAAGAGCTCAATAGTCTGGGTGGATAAATCCATGAACTACAAGAAAATTGCCTGTAAACAAGAACAATTACAGGTACATTAAAAAAATAAAGCAGTTAGGCTAAAAGACTTAAAACCTCCAGCTGAGGTTTCTGTGCTGGTCAAACATGAGGATACTACAGGCAATGAGCAACTGAAAGTTGACTGTAAGGCATTTAATTGTAGGGTAAATGACTGGTATATATTTCCCACATTAATAAGTATCTTGCAGACCCAGCATGAGATAGCACACAACAACATGAGACTGGAAGTCAGAGAATCCAGAGTTTTAACTGTTATCAGCTCAATATGACTTTGTTTATTTGACACAATTATCTTATTAGTTTTCCTCATCCATGAAGTGGGAGTGAAGTGCAAGCTCTAATTTAGATGCTTTAGGCTACAGCAGCGAGAAACTGCAGTCAAAGCAGTAATTCACTCTATTTTACCAATAATTTTACCCTTCTCTACAGATTGTACAATTAGAAGCACTAAAGAAAACACGCTGTTTATTCACTACAAGAACTTCTCCCCTACCTAGTTGTATTAGAGCTGATGACAACAGCTCCTTTAATCCTTCCTTTTCCACTAACACTAAAAACCCTTTCTCCTTGCATAGATGTAGCATCAGAATAAATAATAGAGGACCCAAGTGCCTACTCTGCAAATAAATTCTGAAGTGTTATAACTGCTTCCAGCATTTATTAACCATATAAGTATTCAATCATTTCTAAACAAGACTATTTGCTCTCCATTTAAAAACAGATTAAAATATTACATACTGGGGCAATTCATCAAGCTTGCAAAGTGTGTGAAAACAGCTCTGTAATGCTTCAACAACACTTTACAACACAAGGGAGTGCAAATACATTCCTGCTGGGTCACTAGAAAGGTGTGGCTAAGAGCAGCACAAGCAAAGCAGCTGAGGCTCAGGTGGACAAAACTCAACTGGGAGGGGCATGGAATAAACAGGACGCTGGCAGCTGTCAAACTCCTAATACTGGCAACAAATTCACAGGCTCTCTCCTTTTTAAGTATACATCCAAGAAGTTCAAAAACTCAGTGATAACTACCTTAGCTATCACAAATTAACATCTGGATGATACTGTCCTTACTACACACCGACCTGTCACCTTCACCAAATCTTTAATTAGACTGTTTCTGACCCTTTGATATATGGAAGGTGCATAAAAGGAGCTCTCTCACATCATGCATGTAGAAGATCACAAAAGAATGGCAATGGAATTTTAAAGCAAATGGGCATCAAGTCTTATTACACTGACACAGGCAGCAATCTGACATCAATGGGTCCAAAGGTCTTCCATCCTTGCTTACTGCATGTCCTACGTGTCTGTGACAGAAACCAGTCAGCAAAAACGTTAAGTTACTATCACATCTTATATTAAGAGAGGAATTATTGCTATGGGTAGTCCAACTACCCTTGCTAACTACATACACACAAACACTGTCCTCTGCTTTGAGCAGAACCACCTCATGCAGGTTAACATGCAGGAACACCTCAGTATCAGCAGATTCTGCTTCAAAAAGAGAGAATTCAACAGAACTAGGGAGAGATGATGGCCTGGCTTTTGAACTTGGTCACAAGGACAAGCTAATTCCTTCCTGTTTCTGCCAAGCTAGAAACTGTTTTAACAGTTTCTTAATACACCTTGATTTCTTCTGAAAAAGCCACTTTGACTTCTTTTGAAAAAGCCACCTTGATTTCTTTTGAAAAAGCCATGGGGTTTTCTTTGTAGAACTCCCCTAAAAGTTTCACAGGGAACACAAAGCACAATATATACTTGTCTGAAAAGATTTAAAAATGAAGTTACCAAGTTGCATAATACTCTAGCTTTCCACAGCCGGGACACCCAAACTATCTCAGCAACTAAAATAACTTTTGCCAGTTCTGTTATCACACAGCAGGGAGATATTTGTTTAGGGCCTTTGAAGGTTTGATTATCAGTGCACACCTACATCAATAAAAACATGGTATTTCTTGTATAAGCTGCTTCCATACAGTACCAGAGAGCCTGCAGATCCTTAGTCTCATGCAGCTCACAAGCAGTTCTAATCAACGCTTGGCCTCAAGTTTCATCACAACTCCAGGGCTGTGTCAGAGCAGGCACGGGGTAACCTGAACCTTCTGCCATGGGAGCCACAGAATATCCAGGACTGCTGTCACCAGATCATCCAGAGACAAAGCTGCAAACCCCATCCTGCAGCAGAGCAGAGCTGGAGACCAGAACACTTCCCACCTGCCAAATGTTCCTGGAGCTCACCCTCCCACCAGCCAGCTCCAGTGTGCACCGTGTGCCTCTGAGCTCTGTCACGGTAACGCGTTTGCAGCTCAGCGGGTCACAGGAACTGTCCTGTAATGCTGAGGCGACACATTGACACTGCAGCCCCAACCCGGGGCTGTGACAGAATCGAACAAGAAATCTATTGCATTGCCTCAGGAGTGACTCACAACTGCCACCTGACTCACCAGCTCTGCACCAAGCACCACCCTGGACCTGAGCCATCAGAAACCTCTGCCATTTACACCGAATTTACTGTTCTAGAGCCAACAAGCTCAGCACAGAGGGCTGCATTTATCTTCCAGTTGTTTTGTTTACTTTACAATTCAGTTTTGAATTACTGGGGAGAAAGAACCTATACAAGTGAACACCAAAAAAAAAAGTGAAAAGCTGCCTTCTGAAGTCTATTTATTCACATAATAACATGAAATAGAATTTACTCCAGAAGAAATAAGAAAATGTAGACCTGCACCTTCTAAACTACAAGCTAACCAGAAATTCAATATAATTCTACACGTGAAGAACTCTTGAACACATTGCAGTACCCAGGAAGAAACTGGAGGGTGGAAAAAATTCTGTGTATATTTAGAAACTGTAAGAATAAATCTTATGACCAGCAAGTTTTACTAAGTCCAGACAGGTTTTATTAGTTATTTGATTTAAACTGCAAACATATATACAACATCCAGTCAGAAACAAGATGTTGTTGTTCAATCAAAACTAATCAAGGCATTTTAAATTTAAGCGGGGAGAGTTGTATCAGAATCTAAAAAGAATTAAGTTAACAAAAGGGAAAACAAGACACATAACAAAAGTAACTTGTTATATCTTAGAACAGTAAATCTAATACCCTACAGTCTTCCTTTTAAATTTCATATATAATGGGACTACCACTCAGTATCCAAAATAACTGTTGCATGAACGACAGGATGTAGATCAATATTCTGGAGTTACTACCATAAACAGAAGAGGTGATTCTCGTGTGAAGAGAACTACAAAGCAAACTGACTTCATGAACTTGACTGCTAAATTTCAATCACACTGAAGAAACAAAATACTCCAATTATACTAAATACAAATCTGAATTTTTCCTGTGCATTTTGCTGTTGTTAACTTACTTTTAGGTTCTGAGACTCAGATGAATTTTAATATGTTACCATTTTTACTTGGGTTTTTATGTACCATCGTTTACTAAACTTTCACACACCAAAAAATGTGCAAATTGCTTAATAGAAGTCCTCCACATTGAAATGTCTCTGACCTAACCAAGCTCTCAGCCACCTCAAGTACAAATAAGGATGAAAACCCCCAGATGAGTAAGCTGAAATTCTAAGATAAGTATCAGCTGAATATGGAGCCAGGATGCAGAGCTCACAACCACTACAAACCTATCAAAGTTGGAACTAGAAAAATTTCAAGCTATTTGCACATTTTCAAAATCCTCATATAATTATATTCCTTTTTTAAGGAAAGAAAGGCAGTTTCTTGTTAAAGTTCAGTATGTTGCTGCCACAGCATCAGCTGCTATTTATGAGGCAGATTATATCACTTAGCTTCTTCTGCAGAAAATTTTGTAAGTCATGGCCTTAAAACAGAAGACATTATGACAAATCTGCATCACACACAATGAGACTATTGATCTTGATGTCTCTAAATACTATTTACTCTCCACTTCCCTCCTGCCCCCTCTTCCATTTTTTTTTAAAATAAACAATCTGCTTATTATTTGGATAATGTTATTCCCACAAACTGAAATCTATTTTAAAAAAAATCTTTTTTATTATTTAAAACATTCACTTCTTGCATCTATTTTGGAAATGGAATGTCTTTTCCAAACCAGATTTTCATGTACTGTTTGACTTAATAACTTATGAAATATCCTTGGAAGTAGACATTTTAAAGACAGGGAGACTGTTATAATGCTACATCATCATTAAACCTACACACAAAAAAGCAAAACTCAGGAAAACCTGATTTCCCTGAAGGTGTCCTTTTAGGTCCCAGAACTCAAGACAGGCCTATTTGGGGTTTACTGTTAAATACCTCATTTGTCACATTGTTAAAGCTACGTTAGCAAGGGCTGACTTTGCATGCAAGAAGCTGTAAAAAGTAAACAAGCTCTCCAGGACGAGTCTTATTTGCAGTGGGTTTTAAATATCATCCAATTCTTGGCCTGGAAGAGTTTCAGTCTGGTATTCAGTACCATAAACAAAACAGCTGACTATCATGAATAAGCTGCCATTTCTCTCCAGTTTGCCATCTTTAAGCCTATACATCAAGCAGACCAGTATAAATTTGGAGAAACAAAAATCAAAAGATGTTTAAAAGAGAACCTCAGTTTTGAAGGATTTTTGTCTTCTTAGTCCAGGTAGAACTGTCAAGTATATACTAACCTGCAGCCCTCCAGACAATATCCCTCTAAGCACTCCACCATTCATGGAATGGTTTGGGTTGGGAGAGACCTTTAAAGACCCTCTAGTCCAACCCCCTGCCATGAGCAGGGACATCTTCAGCTAGATCACCGAATAATGGAATGGCTGGGGTTGGAAGGGACCTCTGGAGATCATCCCATCCAACCCCCTCTTCCATCAGGTTCACCGGGAGCAGGTTGCACAGGATGATAACCAGGCAGGTTTTGAATATCTCCAGGGAAGGAGACTCCACAACCTCTCTGGGCAGCCTGTTCCAATACTATGTCACCCTAAAAGTAAAGAAGCTTTTCCTCATATTCATACACAACTTCCTGTGTTTCAGTCCGTTTCTGTTGCCCCTGGTCCTGTCGCTGGGCACCACTGAAAAGAGTGATGGAAAAGTGCTCCAACTTTGCCCCTAAAGATTTCTTATTTAAAGAGACAAAACAATATTTAAGTTCTCCACCGTGTCAAATTTTTCTCCTGCCAAGAATGAAGGAGTGGCTGTCACGTTCTCAAGCTGCAAACACAGTGATCACAACCAAGACCACAGCCAAGTTCTCAGTAGGAGGAGGTTCTAGTCAAGGAAATAAACTTGCAAATATCTGAGCTATTTAAACGTTTAAGGGGTGGGAAGAGCATTTCACCCCTCTACTATGCCCCACCTCTGAAAGGCCTGGGGTAGCAATCGCAGCAGGAAACCTGTCCTTAGGGAGCAGGGACACACTTGGGAGAGCATGTGGTGACTTTGGGAGCACTCTTAAAACATACAGGTGGTTCTTTACTCTCCTCCTTCTCCGAGTGACATGTCTGTTTGTTCCTAAGGGGCCTAAGGGCCACGTTGGGAGCAAATCCACTAGAGACAGATTCCAAGGGCTCATATACCAAAACATGCACAGACCCTCCGGAGCCCTGACAGCAGAGGAGGCACACAAAGCAGAAGCGCTGCTCGCCAAGAGCTGGAAGGTCCCAGATACGCCCGAGAGGGGCGGGAAAACAGCCAGCCATAATGGAAAGGCCACAGAGCACCTGAAAAGCAGCCCCTGCCCGCCTGCAGCCCCCGACGGGCCAAACAGCCACGACGGGAGGACGCGCAGGGGCCACTCCGGGCAGCCACCGGGGGACAGGGACGGCGGCGGGCAGGGGCGGCGGGGCAGGGGAGCGGGACAGGGGAGCGGGACAGGGGTGAGCCGGGCACGGGGTGGGGGGGCGAGGCCGCCACCTCAGCAGGGGAGGGGCCGCGGCCATGTTGGGGGGGGCGGGGGGAACGCGGGCCCGGCTGAGGGGCCACGGCCGAGCCGCCCCGGGGCCCCCCGCCCGCGCCCCGCCGTACTCACGCCTTGTCCACCAGCTCCCGCACTTTCCACATGTTCAGCATGGCGCCGACCGCCCGGAGACCCGCCCGGCCCCGCTCCCTCCGCCGCCGGCCCCAGGAGGCCCCGTTCGCCGCGCTCCGGCCGCCGCCGCCTCCGCCGAGCCAGGGACGCGGCGCCGCTCCCGGAAATGAAGGGTCCGGCGGCCGCGCGGGATGCTGGGAGTTGTAGTCCTGGAGGGGGGAGCCGGGCCGGGCGCGGGACCTGCGGGGAACCGCGGGGGCTGCCGGGAGTTGTAGTTCGCGGCCGCGCGCGCAGGGCCTGCCGGGAGCGGGAGGGCGGGGCCGCGGCCTGAGGGGGCGGAGGGACGGGATGGGATGGGATGGGAGCGGGCGGAGTGGGATCGAGCGGGATGGGATAGGAGGGGAGGGGATAGGGCGGGGTGGGGTGGGATGGGATGGAATGGAATGGAATGGAATGGAATGGGGTGGGATTGATTGGGATGGGGCTCCGCCGGCTCCTAAGGGCTCCGCGGGCGCTGTCACACGGCGATGGCACCGGGGCGTCGTGCCCGTCTGAGGGGCGGGTACAGCCCGGCTCAGAGCCGCCCTCACACCCCTGTGAAACCCAGCCTTGAGCCACCGCCCGGCGAGGCACAGGAGGGAAAAACGTCTGTGATATAGGCGGTTAAAGTCAAAGCACTGGTGTAAAACGCATGTCGGGCCAGAATGTGGCTTTATACCCTGCTTTTAGTGCGAGGGACTCGTTAAGAGCAGCGTTCTGTCTCTACGGCTGCCCGTTTGTCGGTCACTGTGTAAGGACTGGAGTGAATTTCCAGCCGACTTCCCGGATTCCTCCTGCATCCAAGACCCAGATTTGTGCCAGCAGGGGCACACAGGAAAGGAGATGGAAGGGATGCAGCATGTGGGCTGCCCCACAGTCCGCTGGAGCACAGCACTTGCAGGAACTTTGCACTTCTCCAGAAAGACCAAGTTGATTGACAAAGACCAAGGAACAATCACGTACATTAAAGCTGCCTCAGGAGAATATTGCCTGTTTTAACATAACTTGCCAACAGGCATTGCAAGACCATCTTCAAATGTTTCTCATGCAGGGCATCGGGCAATCACAGAAATCACAGCTCCCTGGCTATAAACTGTGAACTGAAAACAGTGAAGTCATCCACATGATTTTAGAATCGGGATTGTCAGAGAGTTTCATTATATACATTTACTTTTGTTTTCTAGCAACCTGTATTTGATGTGAGTTTTGAATGACCAGTCACGGTAGGGTGTGGAAGAGAAGTGGAAGTCTGTTGGCTGTGTCTTTGTACATGACAGGACATGAACAGAGTGCCCAGGTATTATAGTTAACCTGTAATGTAGAATCATGGAAGAGAATCACAGAATGGTTTGGGTAGCAATGGACATTAAAGATCATCTCGTTCCAACCCCCTGCCATGGTTCTGGAATATTCATGCTAAAGCTTCCTGTTTAGGAGCACTTTTGTTTTATGAGTTTAACTGATTGCTTTTTGAGTCCTTTTAGCTGAGCATACACAATACCTCATGGCAGTGAATTCAGTGTTATAACTGCCACATGACAAAATAGTTCCTTTTGTATATTTTAAATTGTCTGCTTAATAGCATTGCTAGTTCAAGTATTATGAGAATTAGGACATAACAATTCCCTAGTGCTCCTTTCCCTGTCAGTTGCAAATTTAGAAATCTGTAGATTTCTCACTACACTGTTTTCTTCACTGCCTAAGACTTGAAATATACTTATTTTCTGCATGTTCTGAAATTGTGCTTCACTTTTCCAATTCTGCTTTATCGAATCTGAAAGTGAAAGGGAGGAGCTGACCCTGCAGGAGTGAAGACACTGCCCAGTCTAATGATGGCTTATGAGTTTTTTCTCAGTTCCCTTTATAAGAGTTCTTAACAGGGTTTGCCTTTTTGAATGCTACCAAACACTGACTGAGGTGATATTTTAATCTGCAGCACAACCCCTATGGTTGGCATGTAACTGAACTCAGCACCAGTTTTGCTGCCCCAATATATCCATTGTGGACTGGGAGAAGGCAGATCCCTAATTTCATATTGTAACACCTGGCAAAGCAAGCTGGGTGAGGACTGTTGCCATTTAATATCTGCCCTTTGTTTTTTGCTGTGAAAAAATGGAGGACAGTGGTCTTCAGGAGTAGAAGATGATGCTTATAGTCTCTGTTTAATGAAGAACTAATATAGAGTATAATAATTGGAGCTTGCAGAAACACACTTTTCTGACTGGCTGGAAATGTTGTTATTTTAGTGTTTGGCTTTGGTCCATATTGGATCAAAATCAAATTTCTAAACGCATTTCTGATGAACTGCAGGTTCCCCAGATTCTGCTGTGGTGCAATGGAATTGATGTTCTTGTTAGTGCTGGTTTCCTTGAGCAGCTGCAGAGTTCTGGGTGCTGGAGCAGACCTGACAACTCCTGATGGGCTGCCAGGGGCAGCTGCCAGGGTCCAGACTCAGCCACACCTCAAGGTGCACATACCCCCAAAGCCAAACACACCCATTCCTCACTGCTTTTCTGTCAGGGATGACATTTTAACTGAAACAGTTAGGGGTCCATAAGCCACCAGGATTTGGTTTATTTGTTTGTTTTTTGGAAATTGTCGTTTGCTTGTGAAAAAACCCCACTTCTGACCCAGGGTAATTGCACATTTCAGAAAAGAAAAAAGAGAATAGTACAGAGTATTTTGGGTTCAGGCATAGGAGAATTGCAGTATATGCAGAAGAAAGGAAGACTGAAGCTGGAATTTAAAAGCAGTTCAGGTGAAGGTGGGTATCTTTCAAGCATTTCTCGCTGTGTCTGGATGCAGTAATGGGGCAAGGAGAGATGACTGGCATTTATTGTCAATTTTAAGGTATAGTAAAAAGCAGGTCTTTATGTGACATTGAATGCAACATGACTGACAGTAATTTTGCCATCCCCATTCTGTCAGCTACTGATATAAAGTGCATGAGCATATGTATAATTTCTGAATGATGTGAAGACACTTTCTGGTTCATAAGTAATTCCTTTTAAAAAAAAAAGAGATCTGATCAGTGTAGGGAGAGAGTAATGCAGTTTCAAAGCAATGTAATATTCAGCATAACAGGTAGTAGTTGTAACATATATCATGTAGAGGAACTGTACTTTATTATAATTTGAGCCATCAATTACAGGAGAAGCAGTTAGAGAAATTGAACTAATTTGAACACTGCAATAGAGTTTGCACCTGGCTATTCCAGAAGTTAATATGGGCCATTTGGTGCACAAAAAGTCTTGCACATTCCAAATGTCTGGAGAGCAATATTGTTGTTAGTATCAACCATATTAATGCACAGTAGAGACATGTCCAAGTCAGTGGTTAATTTAAAATTAAAATGCAGGGGGCGAAAGAGGAATGTCAAGGAAAATCACATTGTGGCAGGAGAGGGAGGCAATGGCACAGACTGAGAGAAACTTTTCATTTAACGCAGTGTTTGTTTTCATGATTTCATAAAGCTCCACTTTTTACCCACTTGCACAGCTGAAATCTGAATTTCGTAAAGTTTGTTTGTTCTAAGAGTTAGTCAGGAGGGCAGAAGTAACACTGGAATAATGTTCTCTGTTTGTAGACTGGTTAGTATCCAGGCTTTTCTGAAAAATTGCAGCTTCTCCGAATCCAAATCTGTCTTTATGTAACACATCCCATACACACACACATATCATGTTCCAAACAGAAGGTCCCCAGGTGGGCTGGTTCAGAAACTGTTTTCCTGCTCTGCTACAGAATTGTTCTGCCTTTTGCAAAACCCTCCAGTCACTTCCATGGACGTAGAACTGTCTATAAAGCTTCTACCACGCAGCACCTGAGCCCATATCACACTCACTTTAGGAGAGAACATTGGGTGGCCGGCAGTAACAGGGAGTACTGGCAGGGAATATCCCCTGTGGAATGTGTGGGGGAAGTGAAAAGGAGGCTGGCAGTGATGTTCCAATGTTATCCCTCCTAATGCTGCCCCACTGAGATGATACACCGATTTACTGTCAGCATTTGTATGTCCAGGACCTGTCTGACTCATTATAAAGGAATGTAGGTAGCAAACTTCAAGGTTTGTTGTTTGGTTTTTTTTTTTAAGAAGTGAAAATTATTCTATTTTAAGCTTTAGAGCCAAGGCTACAACTGCCCATGTTGTGCTTGAGGAAGACTGGGAATACCAGGAAGAAGTGATGATTTATCTCAGGAGCTCGGAGGACAACTCTGCCCCTCAGTTTTCTGCAGAAAGTCCCTGTAGAGAGGGATTAATATTAACATCAGGTTGCATCCAGCCCAGTGCTGCTTTATTTTCTAGCCTGAAGAAATGAAGGTTGATTTCACACTGTGGATTTCACTCTGTCTCCTCACAATCTTTTGAAACAGATGATCCATTTCGCTTAGATGAGGCAGAGGTGGTTTGTTCTCCAAGTGAATTACAAAATTCTTACAAGTTTCCTGAAAATAAATGACAGACCGAGAGAGGCCTTATTGTCACTGCTCCTGAAAAAGAAGTGCAAGATATGCTCAGCCTTTAATGAAAAGCATTTAAGGTCAAGGTTCTCCTCTTGGGGTTCTCCATTGTCCAGTAAGCAGCAAATTCTGGCTTTTCCTGTGCCTAGGGCATTCTCAGTGTTGCTTTTTATTGTGGATCCCCCGATATCTAGAAAGGGGTGAATTCCCACTGCCAAAATATTACCATTTAATTATCAAACCAATCAACTGTGACACAATTGTCCCCAGGGAAGCAGCCTTCATTAGTTCCACTTTTTACAGAGCTACTTGGGGTTTTTTTGGTTTCTCATTTTCTCCCACATTAGTAACTGGCAGTGTGTGCTCGTCTCCAAATTAGGATAGAAATTTGGGAGTTTGGGGATTGCCAATTAATGGACGGTATTAGATGTTCCAGGCTTTCCTTCAGGCTGGTGATGTGGCATTATCTGACACTGCTCTTAGGGAGGCTTTGGAGGTAGTTTGTAAAATGTTCCCTCTGTTAAAAGTGTAAAATATGGGGAAACCTCCTCTAAATTATGTCCTAATGTCACAGCTATCTCTGTCATGCCCTTAGACACCTCCTTGAAGTGGATGTGGTACTTTCCATGGGAAATTTGGGAACTGATCCTCAGAATAGAATTCTCTCAAACGAACCGCATGTGAACTTCATTCTTCTCACAAAAACTCATCTCCAGATTTATCAGTCTTTTGTTATACCTCCAATATATTCTAAGAATCTAGAGCCTGAATTGTTGCTAAACTTTGCTGTTATGCAGTGTTCCAGTAAGACCTTTTGTCCAGCGACAACACTTCACCTCTCTCTGGCATTTAAACTATACAGGAGGAGGGGAAAAGGACAGGCCACCGTCTGCTTTTTGTAGCAGTCAGCCCTTGACAGATTTGTCTTGGTTAGCAGTCTGGGTTTCAAGTTCCAAAATGCCTGTGACAGTGGCCAGAGTTAGAAAACTGGTAGCAGAACAGGGCTGAACCAGAAGCGCATGCCAGACTAGTGAGGTCAGAATTCTTGGGGATGGTTGCAGCCTGTAAGTGTTCCCATTTGTTACGTTGTCAGTTTGACTGTAGTCCAAGTCACTCAGCTTTGTGCCAGATCCCAAGCCAGAAAGGTCTTGTTTGCCTGATTTCCTAAGGATATGAAGCTTATGAGATCTTGCTGTCTCTGTATTTCTGTCTCTCAGTCCCCTTGCAATTACTGTGGGGCCAATTTCAATCAAATGAGATACCAGGATGGCAGGCTTAAGGATTTGAAGTTATGTTTTGTGAAAATGCACAGCTGTGTGGAGAGAGATACATATGAATGCCCCTGTAAGTGTGTGGTAGGAGTAGGAAGGCTGTAGTAGGAGTTCAATTGGATAACTAAGAAACCCCTTGGAGACCTTTCTTACCAGTGTTCCTGCTTCTGTGGGACATTGTTCATTCTTACACACA
Organism: Platyrinchus mystaceus; assembly: GCA_035041135.1. NCBI lineage: Eukaryota > Metazoa > Chordata > Aves > Passeriformes > Tyrannidae > Platyrinchus > Platyrinchus mystaceus. The sequence continues at coordinate 13,446,160 of JAWWLV010000030.1, forward strand.
GGAGAATCCAACCACAAAGCTATAGGAAAACAGGTCTTCTTTATTGCTCTCTGATGACCTCGTTTCATTTTCAGCTAGCTATTCTCATACAGATTAACTATTACCATAAATGTCTTACATATCCTATCAGATAAACCCTGCTATGGCTTTCCATCAGCTGTGAACATGGAGAGGACAGAGTTGTGGTCATGCTTCCCTCTTGATGCATCTAAACAGCTCCCAAAACAGCTGAAGGAAAGGGCAAATCAGAATCATCTTCAAGCTGTGGTCCAGGGTAACTGCTGTTTGGTAAGCTGGTGAAACATGGTCTATGGAATCCCTGCAGCTTTTTCTCTTAAAGGTCATTTGTACATATTTTCATGGATGCAAGCTAACAAACAAAAAATGGGGAGATCTGAAAGCGGTGTTTGAGCAACCAAAAATTGGTCTCATTTTATTCTGGCTGGAAATTAAAACTGCTGGGGTAACACATCACAAGATGGTCTCCAAATTTCATTTTAAGAATGTTTAGCTGGATTTGGATTGAAACACAGTAGATAGAGATATTTTCACAGACTGGCAGACTGGGATTCTCTGGACTGGAATTATCCAGCCAGTTTTAGTCAGAGAAACTGGTTTTCTATCTCAAAGTGGGAGACAATGCCTTAAAATGCTGCCTTTTTTTCCCCACCACAATTTTTAATTAGGTCGTGTTTCAAAAGAAAAGAATG
>JAWWLV010000030.1:13446969-13478757 GCA_035041135.1 Platyrinchus mystaceus
GAGACAATGCCTTAAAATGCTGCCTTTTTTTCCCCACCACAATTTTTAATTAGGTCGTGTTTCAAAAGAAAAGAATGGAAGAAAGTGCTGCTGATTTTTCTACATTCAAATAATAATTTTTAAAAGTGCTGTTTAATGAGTTTCTTCTCTTTGTGTCAGTTCACATAATAACTTATATGATCAACAGGAAAACAGTGCAAATGCAAATCCTGTTATGAAGAGTTCCCACCTGAATAACTTCTGTTAGAGGGAAAAAAAATGATGTTTTAAGTGACTTTTCCTCCCGTGTTTCCCTCATTCTTTCTTTTCTATTTCCATTGCTTGCATGGAATCTGGTTGTTTTGCTTCATATTTTTTTTTTTTTTACAAAAACAGAGCTTTAAAAGCTCCTGTTGGCTATTAGTGTTCTACAAAAGCAAACTGCAAACACTATCAACAGTAAAAAAGTTACTGAGGTTTGTAATGAAATAAAAGGAAAGTTGAAAGAACAAACTCAATCTCTTAGGGGAAACTGATGAGATTTATTGTCGAGAGAAATGTTAGACGGATAAAATATCATAAACTAACAGTATGTATTTCTTGTGCTGCCTAAAAGAATTTGATCCACTAGGAGTCAAGTGGACATTTTTTTGCAGCATTGAGCAGCCTTATCCATAGTCATTTACTACAGCTTCTTCCTTAGGATTATTTGGCCACCATCAGGTAAAAGACAGTGAATTGAACATATTGATCATCTCCAGTTCCAAAGTTCTTCTGTGAGGTTCATTCAGTACTGAATTTACTATGTCTGGACCTTCACTTTTCAGATCATGTCAAAGAAGGAGAGAACTACCACCTACTCTTCCTCTGATCTTGAGGATAGCTTTGGGAGCAAAGTGATGCTCATTTCCAACTGCCTGTCTCCTCCTTCTGGAATAATTGCCAGACAGCAAAAATTTTGCCTTCCATGCAGTACCACCCAGTAAAAAAGGTGTGTTGCACAAGACCTTAATACAGTGGCTTGGTTAATTTTGTACTAGTTCCAGTGCTTTTTTCATTTACAATAGTTTCAATTCCTCTCTTGTTCCCATTGGTGTGACTTTTACTTGTGTTGTGAACTTAAAGCTTACCTTTGGATGGAGGCTGAGGGCTGAATTGAGAGAAGATAGCAGCAGCCCTTAAGCTTTGAGGTGCTTATTCATTAGAGTTCATCAGTTTGGGGAATCCTTGGTGTTTTGGAAGACAGGAACAGAAAAAGAGAGTATAAATGCTGCTGGACTGAATAAAAGGTTTTGTTATTGGGAAAAGAAAAAAAAAACCACACAAGCTACAACAGAAACAAAGAGGTAAGAGCTCTAGAGAGGCAGGAGTTGTCAAAAAGCCTTCCCCATCAAACAGACTTCAGAGAACCATAGCAGACGGATTTTCAGTACCAGTCAAATGTAAGAGTGTAGGAAGTTGACATGCTGTCCCTTGGAGAGCAGAGGTATTGACAAAAGACATGCAAACTTGAAAAATATACATTTGTGGAAAAATCCATCCTGACAAGTGACTGCACTTAAGTCGCCAAATGGACTTCACCCATGGGATGAAACTCAATTATTGTTGCACATCCAATGAATCCATCCATGGAGAAAGCACATGGCCAATAAAAGGGAACCGTTCAGTAATCAGATCTTTCAAAAACTATTTAGCTCTTTGCCACTGAGTCCCCACTGTAAGTGACGTGTATGTACTTCCCTGCAAACCTGCTTGGCTCCTCGACTGGCAGCTTAGGAGTGCTGAGCCAATCTGGAGCACAAACCCATCCTGCACAAGCCATTCAAAAGAATTTCTCAAATCCTTCTGAGTTTTCTGACATCACAGTCTTTTCAATTGCGGTTTGTATTTAGCATGTATGAAGGATGCTTTTGTGTTTAGAGATGTTTCTATGATACTGGGAATAGAAGCTATTTATTGCCTAAAGGATTGTGTTAAATGGTTTAACCCAGTCAAGGCTCCATTAAGTAAGGAGCTTGCAAGCTGCAAGTCATTAAGACAGTCTTTTGTTTTGAGTGAGGGAGTGTCTAGTGAGCATCTGCTGCTCAGTTTGTCTTTCTGTACCAATATTTACTAGGTGCCATCTCTCTTCTTTTGAGATTACATTATACCTTCTGCAATCTGTGTACTTTTTATTTGCTGTCTTCTTGATTTCAGCAGGTCCACAGTTATTATCTGAATAAATGCCTCTTAGTAAAAGATTTATTTTGGGTAATTTTTATTTTTTGCTTTACAAATGAAAGCCAGCTCCACTAATGGCACCAAAGCCATTTGTTTTAGGATGCACCTGCATTTGTTTCATAACAAAAACGTCTTTGTGAAACTGAAACACTGCAACTGTTGTTTGTGAAAAACAGGCAACAGTGTCTGACAACCGATGCTTTTAAGAACATGGATATTATGTGCAAGTGTTTCATAAGTCTACTTAGTTGCTCTGGCCAGATTTGAAACCTTTGCCTCTGTTACCAGCCGTCTAAACCACTGCTGTGTCTGTTTTCATAGATCTGTCCTGGTGCTTTTTAGAGGATGTCATTCTCTGGAATAAACTGAATATCCGGTTTTTCATGACAATTCAGAATGCAGTTTCACTCAGATATGTGAAATTCCAGTGCCAGCACTGTGTACACAAACACATGTGGACATGCACGGACATCTGCTCTTCCACCCATCAGTAAAAGGAAAAATGTCCTCACAACTAAGCTACACAGATTTTTTGTCTTTCTTTCTTTCTTACTCCCATTGTTTCAACTAAGTCTTCTTCATAATGTGTCTACCTTTCTCTTTCTCTTCACAAGCTGGCAATTTGGTCTTGAAACATTCTTTGGGCTGCCAAGCAATAAGCTTCTCCTTATTCAGATTTTCAGGGAAAAATGTAGCACATCTGTTTACACTGTCACCCTGAGGTAAGTTTGAGACCCCATCGAGTTATCAGGTGTTGTCAAGTCAAGCAACAGTGATGAAGGACCATCAACGATCAAACCTTGCAAAATCCCAGCCCCAGAGCTGAGAGCTGGAGAAAACTGTTTAGCACAGCTTTATTCATATGCTGAAGGTGGGTATGAACAGGGGACTGGATTTAACTCTTGTTTCAGGCAAAGACTGGTTAACATTTCTAGTGATGACATTAGCAATTTTATCCCAACAAAGTAAAAAAAATCCACATTCTTTGAAGAATCTCCTTGGGAAACTGAGAAAAACTGCCTTTCAAGCCAGTAACACATTTCCATAAAAACATCCCATATTTGCTTCACATTTATGAGAAGTTTTCATCACACTCAAAGTCTATCTAGCAAAGATTTTTCTCTATCTGAACATTCTTTTCAGCATTTGTCTTCACTGATACAGTGACTCAGCACAACATGAACCTAGTATGCAAGTCTACCATTAAGGAAATATTTTCCATTGTTTGCAGAATCCCTAGAATTCAGCAGAGGAATAGACTGGTATTTGAGCCAAGAAACATCTGAATGTCATGTAAAGTTCAGTTAATTATTTTCTAAATAGTCATCAGCACTACTCTAGCTCAGAGTAGAGTTCAACTGGTATTGTTGTGATCACACTGGAGCCTTTCAGAGGGGGGGAATGTTTGCTTTCATTTTGGCCTCCTTAGTTTCACATTGTGACAAAGCCATTTCAATAAAGGATGCATTCGCAGAGACTTAGAAAAACCATGGCTGTGGTCTTTTAAAAATTGCACCATTGTGCTTCCAGGGAATCAGCTTAATATGATAAGCACTATGCACATATTCTAATGTGCCCTTCAGACAGGAGCACAGAAAACAGTTGAGGCAAAACTCATTGTAATCTCCTGTTTGTGGCAGCATGAAATAAAGAGGAAGCATTTTTGAGCGTTTAGGTTCCACTCCACAAGGCTTGAGATTTTTGGCTCCAGTCTGAGCTCCCTGACCTGTTCTGGCAGAGCTGAGCTGGGCAGCTGATCATGAAAGAGTTGCTCTAGCAGCAATGAGTCAACACTAGTGAGCAACCTCTGAACACACCTCAGCAGGACTGCTCTAGCGTCAGAGGTTCCAAAGCTAGCAAAAATATCACCTGATTTGTAGTTCATCCTCCAAATCCTGACATCTGCAAGGAAAGCTAGAAGGTCAGACTTTGTCCTGTTACCAAAACCCTGAAAAACTACCTAAGGAGCATGGGAGCACAGCCTTGCTCAGGTTTACAAAGGTATTTAAACATACAAAGATGCAGACAGACACCTAATAGGATTTATAAAAGTGCCTAAGGGAGTTTGGGACCTAATTCCCATTGGCTGTCAATGGGAATTAGATGCGTAATCTACTTAGGCAATTTGAAAATCCCACTGGCTGCATCTTTTCATGGCTAAGTACCATTACAAGCTTTAGCCTTAATGAATAGAATTATTATTATACTTGGTTTCATTTCCTAAAACTCTGATCTTGGTATGAAGGCTCAGGGAAAAACTACCTGAATCCAAGCATAGATGTGTGCTACTGATATGATATGAAGTGTCAGGAAGGAATAACTGAGCATCAGTCTTCATATTGCTGCTGTGTCTGCAACCAGCCCAGAGAGCTCCCTGGGGTTTGTGTGTTGGTCAGCTTTGCTTTCATGTGTGTCATGTAAAAAATGCAAGTGACTTGGTGAAGGAAAATTCTGGTCACTCACAGCAAAGTAGTAAAGACAACAAAATCATAAGTGCCCAGAGGCTGTGACCAGCCAGTTGAAAGGGTTTCATTTTTCCTGCAAAGAACAGCAGGGGAATCTTCTCACCACTCCATGGACTGAATTAAGTCCCATCTGGTGCTGAAGAGAATTTACAGCTTTGGGCAGTACAAGGACTCTTTGGTCACTCTCCTTTGCTCAGGCAACCCAGACACAGGCTACAGTGCAGAGTTTAACCAAACAACAGTCTATTCCTTTCCCTTTTTCTTGTCAAGCTGGGTCTCAAACAATAACCAACATTTCCCTATCCATATAACTTTGTAAAAGCTGTGAAAACTTGATTTCCCTGGATTTTTACATGATGTAGTTTTCCTTAAACCCAACTTGAACTTCTCATAATTGTTTATCCACTTAACTTTACCTGCTTAGAGTTGTGTTGTCAGCATACAAAAGAGTCTGAATGAGAAAAAGCTGGGATGGGTTTCTACATGGTCCTGTGTTCAGTTCTGGGCCCCTCACTGTAAGAACGACTTTGAGGTGCTGGAGCACTTCCAGAGAAGGGCAAGGATGTGTAGGGTGTGGAGAACAGGTCTGATGAGCAGTGGCTGAGGTAGCTGGGACTGTTTAGCCTGGAGAAAAGGAGGCTGAGGGAGACCTTATTGCTCTCTACAACTCCCTGACAGGAGACTGTAGCCAGGTAGGGATTGGCTTCTTCTCCCAAATAACAGGATAAGAGCAAATGGCCTCAGGCTGTGCAGGGGAGGTTCAGGTTGGACATCAGGAAGAATTTCTTCACTGAAAGGGCTGTTAAGCATTGGAATGGTCTGCCTGGAGAAGTGATGGAGTCACTATCCCTGGAGGTGTTCAAGAAATTACTTGACTTGGCACTTAGTGCTCTGATCTGGTTGAAAAGGCGATGATTGGTCAAAGGTTGGGCTTGGCAATCTTGGAGGTCTTTTCTAACCTTAATGATTTTATGATTCTTAGGAGAATTTCTTGATCTCCTGGTGAGAGCTCTTACCATTTCAGCACGTCTGCACATGCACAGAGCTGAACACAGTCACTCTGCTGTATAGGATTGTCTCTCTTGAGTTTGAGTATAGTTTTTTAAATCATCCAGAAAAGGTTAAACACTAAATGTGGCTGTGATGCCCACTGACAGACCCCGAGACAAAGAAAGAGCTGAATGTCCTGTGAAAACAGGCAAGTTCTGAGGTGCAGTGAGCACTGGGGACTGTGATTGTCTGAACAGTCACCAGGAACCCACATAAGGCTTGGCTGTAGCCAACGAAATTTCAGTTTTACTGCAGACTGCAACTGCCTGCTGAAATCTTGCCACAGCTAGAATTTCTTCCCAGCACACCCATTGCTGAACAACAATGTGTGTCCTTTTCCAGAGAATGGGATCAGCCCAGACTGGCTCTTGAGAAACACACCAGCTGCACTTGAGAGAGCACTGGGATGAATGTTCAAGGAGCTCTGAAGCCCCAGCAGAACTGGGTTTCCATAGCTCACAGCAGTTAGACAGTGCAATCTCTCATGTGAGACACCCTGGCCAGAGGCAATGGCATTTAGGTGCAAGGGGGATACAGCGTTCCAGGGAGAAGAGGGGACACGTTTGTACAGGAATCAATTGATCAGGAATAAGGACAGCCAGCTTTTTTGTTTGTTTGTTTGTTTTTGGTGGTGGGGTTTTTTTGTTTGTTTGTTTGTTTTGTTTTTCTTTTTTTTTCTTGTAAGTCGATTTGGTGCTAATGAACTGGAGGGGCATTAGGACTAACTGCTTCCTGGCACGGAGTACCCAGACATTGTGCAAGATTCCTTTCAGCTCAGCTCTGCTGACATGTTTGGTTCTGACCTCAAATATCTCAAGTTTTTCCAGTTCTGAGTTCCTCTGCCAGTGAAAAGGCCTGTGTCAGTGAACTTGTGCCAAAATACCTGGGGAGCTGGGGCAGACTGGAAAGACTGGCTTGTTCTGCCTGTGATCTCAGGCAGGGGGTTGAGTTGCTCTGCAGCTCTGGGAGGCCAGTTTGCAGCAGAGGGAAGAGGCATCAGGTGGGATGTGGAGAGTTAGTTCCAGGGGGATAAGTGAGCATACTGACAGCCAGCAGGCAAATGGCTCAGTTCCTTTATTTCCAGTGGAAAATATTTCAGTTACAGTTTTGGTTTTTTGTTTCATCAAAATTTTTCTTAGATCCTTTTTCATTTTCTGAATAAAAAGAAATCATCCTTGGCATAATAATGGGTGAATACTGTAATGAAAAACCAGTTCCCATTAAATGCCCCCTGCTCCTTCAGTAGACATTTTCCAACAAAAGGCTCTGAAATTTCAGATGTTCCTGTATGTGCTCCAGATGAGTTTTACTTGGGGTGATTCATATTCCTTCCAGTCTCTGTATATTTTCTTTTCAGTGTTAGTCTAATTCAGCATCCCTTGAAAAGAATGGGCATCATCCTGGTGACTCCATCAAGACTGAGATATATTCACAACACAGAGGAGACACAGGTTCTAGTTTCACCTTATCTCTTCCCCTCCTAGTAATGATCACACCAATGATTTTCACTCTACCTGACTTTTGTCTGCCTTGACTGGCAAACTACAGAACTAATTCTCCTGCCTCACAAGGGGTTTGTAATCATCCCACTGAATTTACCTCTTAAACTTCACACTTAGGATATTTCCTAAATGATTTTATTTTTTTAAATCCACCTCCTCCTTTAATTAGTAAGAGAAAGTTAACTGATAGCTGTGGAAACCTGCCCATACAGCTTTATTTCCCCATGTTTTTCAGTTCTGAGTTTTTCTTAATCATTTTATTTGGAAAATATCCTTGAAAAAGAGTTGATCTGCCCACCCAGTCCCGGGGAATAGTCTGTGTCTTTGTGTGAATGTGGACACGTACGTGTATGCGTAGAGAGTAGTGTGTCTGTGAAACATCTCTCTTGGCTCTGCTGTTTGAAGTGACATTACAGCACATTGAGTGACAACTGCAAGGACATTTGTTACTGTATATGGGGAAAAAATCTGTCATTCCATTGGCACAGTAATTATTCTATAAACTTGCTTAATGTAGCTGTAAAGAGCTGTTTACTTATCCACAGGTCTTAAATCCACTGCCGGAGAGGCTGAGGGAGAGTTTGATAACACTACTTGTTTATGCTGTTTGAGAGTTCTGCTTCGTCTTTGATCTCAGTGTGGACATCTGTAATTATCAGCTTTACTCACCATTTCTTGATCATTTTAATCTTTTTTACTCAGATTGCTCTGAGAGAGGTGTTAGTTCTGTTTGGAGAAAGGAGCACAGAGATGAGAAGCTTTACAAGGCCTGATGTTCAGTAGCTTTTAACTGCTGGAGCTCTTCCCAGCAGCTGAAGGGCTGTGTGACAGAGGAGACTTCACTTAACTTGAGCTCAAGGGACCTGGGATTGATTTGGAAGTCTATTTTTGACTAGCTGGATTTAGCTAGTCAAAGTTTACACAGCTGTGAACAAATCCAGCTGTTCTGGTAGAAGATGTTGCTGTTCCCAGGAGATCATCATCATCTACCTTGCCAGAGGTTACTGCTCCAGCCATTCTGCCAATGAGACATCCCACAGGTGATCCTGAATTCAAGAAATGCCAGGTGAATGGATAGATGGTTGGATGGATGGATGGATAGATGGTTGGATGGATGGATGGATGGTTGGATGAATGGATGGGTGGATGGATGGATGGATGGATGGATGGATGGATGGATGGATGGATGGATGGATGGATGGATGGATGGATGGATGGATGGACGGACTGATGAACTTATCCAAATGATTTTGCAGGAAATAAACTGTAGCACACTCACATGAGCCTGCTACAAAGGGATGTCTAAAGAGGGAAAGGTGCTGTACTCTGGTAGACAAGTAATTGTCACAGAGTTGGGGACAAGGTCTCACACCAACACAATGACATAGAGAAGAGGAAATCTCTCCCTGACTTAAGTCATAACAAACCTTCCTCACTCCTCTTCCTGTGTCACCAGGGCTGGTTAGAGCAGAACCTGTGGAAGTATCTCTCTATGCACACAAACTGTTTAGTGCTCATCCTACCCAACAGAGTACTATGGAAGTACAAACTGCAGGGATAAGAAAAATTTATATCTTTTTAGAATGGTGAAAGTGGCAGAGTCTGACCAGAGGTCAGACAGTAACATGGAAACCAGCCAGAATGAGAATTGATTACTTTTAGTAGGCAGCTCCACTTTCAAATACTGCTCTCTCTGGCTTGTTGTAGTCTTGGAGACACTCCTGAACACATACAGTGAAGGTTGCTCCTGAAGAATGAGGTGGAAAGGGATTAATCAGTGTTCCCAGCAAATATAGCATGGTACAGAAGAGAGGAAGGATTTGTCAGGCTTTAAAGTACCCAAAAATTGGCAGCAGTAACAAAAAAGCCTCAAACTGATGGGCAAATATGGAAAGCAAACATATTTGCTCTACTAAGCAGGGACAAATAATATCTAGATAATCTAAAAGAAAGATTTCACTTTTGCCTAATCCTCACAGCATTTCCAGCCCAAAGATTTCTGGGAATCTGGTGGAGGCCAAATCACATGATATTTCTAGCCAGCTTTGCTGACTGAGGACTTTGGGATCAGCCCTGAACTTTGGACGATTAGTCAAAATGAAATGCTTTGGGCTTAGCTATTAACAGAGTGTCTGGAGCTCTGTGCTGTGAGAGTGGAACACCAATCACCTCTGTGCAAAGCCAGGAAGTCTGACTAATGCCTGTCTCTAGACTCAGCCTAGACCATCAGACCCAGACCTGAGATGTTTGCTCTGTGCTTTACCCAGCTCTCCTGGGGTCAGCAGAGTTAGTGAAAGAAGCTAACAAATATAGGGTACCCTGAAACTGTGCTACAGAGGTACCAGTTGTCATCTGCTTCTCACCCTTGGAGTTACCAACTTCTACCTCTTTTCTTGCTCCACACCTTCGAGGTTGCTCCTTCTTCCCTGGTTCCCAGTCCTGGGGAGTGAAGGCTGCGGCTTCATTTTGTCTTCTTACAAACTTGAAATTGCAGCCACTGCCTCCAGTTGCAGGGCCACCACTGGGCCTGGGCGTGGGCTGGGCTGTTGCTGTCCAGAGGTGCTCAGCTGTTCCCATGTTAGGCTTTCCAGCACCAGGGGCTCTAGTCACACAGGATAGAGCTGCCCTGCTCTGACCTGCAGGAGCTGGCTCACACCTGGCAGGACTTCAGCTCCATGGTGGGCAAAAGCAGCTGCAGCACTGGAGCCCAGTTGTCCTTGGAAGTGCTGTAGCCACATGCAAACAGCCCTGCGTTTTAGCAAATACCTATGGCTTGTGTAAGGGTGCAGTGATCTTCCTCTGGGCACCCTGGAGTCAGCTGTGCTTGTCTGGGCACCTGCCACAGACGCGCAGAAGGGATCTGGATGGGAGTTGCCAGAGTGAGTATGATCCAGGCACGCAGCCTCCAGCAGGCTGGAGCATACTTGGCGTGGGGTCAAGGCACTCACAACAGCTGTGCCCCTTTGCTAATGGTTTGACAAATATGAGCATTTTTGCATTTGTCACAAAATCCCCAGGCCTGTTGCTTTCAAGTTTCTCAAGGCTTTAATTCCATGCCAGTATATTGGGCTGGGGGGAGAGAGGGAGAAGCAGTGCTCCACAGATGTCCAAGGCTGGAAGATCCTGGGAAGCATTAATCCTCTGAAGACAAATATTCTGCGAAAAGCGAGATTTTAAATATGTGCCACATTTCTACAAACACTCTAGGCTGGCATAAGCCAGCTCTGCAACAACCTCTTTCAGAGGGCAGTCCACCATTCCTGTTCCTCTGCCTTCTCCTTCCTGGCCCAGTGCTGCTCCTTTCCCTGTGCTGGCACCAGCACACACGTGATTGTGCAGTGAACCAGGCCAGGGAAGTCTGCCAGCTTAAAACTAAACAATTTCCTGTTCCCCAGGTTAGTTTCGACCTGGATGAGTTCCCTGATCTGGTTCATTGCGGGGCCACAAGAACACTTGCGCTGGCACAAGGCAGGGAGTAGCACAGGGAGTGAAGTGGAATGTGGGCTGGGGGTGTGGAGAAGGAAGGGCCATTTCCTTCAGTGCTGGTTTATGCTGGCTTAGAGACTTGGTGTATCTGTGGTGTTAATTGCTCAAAATTATGTGCTCCAAACTGTGTGTCACAGCTGAGAGATTTTCAGGAATAAAAGCCTCTCTCTCCTTTAAAATAGGACATTATTTCTTAGGTTATTTGACTGAAGTTTGATGGGTCAGAGTCAAAACTGAGTCCCTAATGTTATCATGCCAAATAATTGTCAGTCCACTTGGCATGATAAAAGGGGAGATGGAGGCACAGGGCAGGGAAAAACTGCTTCTAAAATTATACAGCAGATTAGGAGCAGAGGCACAATGACCTGGCATGTCTTCTTGCAGCTTGGTTCCCACCAGTGGCTTCCTTGTCTCTCTGTATGGCAAGGAGAAAACCAAGTCAGTTGGCTGCCACGCTGCACTCAGTTCCCATGTGCATTGATGGTGCACATTTATTATGTGTTTATTTAAATATCAAGGAGAATAAATCATCTGAGTGGTGAATGATTTGTCAGAAGTTGTCTCATTTATCCTAATAAAATATGAACTGATTAGTTTATCTGAGTGAAGTTTTCTCTGGATTTACAGCGATGTAGCTGAAAGCAGGATCAGCCCCACTGACTCTGCAGCAGTAGTAGCAAGTATTCTGCTTCCAAATCATATCACTTGTGTTCTACCAAGTTCACCTGAGGCATCCATTAAATTCTGGGGCATGACACTGCCTTTCATTTGTAGCTGTAGCCGACAAGAAGATATCAGAATCTCACCCATCAATGGAATAATGGACATCAACAAAAGTCCCCAGTATTTCCTTCCCCACAGTCCCACTGAGTGAGGGACTCATTTCAGTCATGCTGGGCAGTGCCGAGGTCAGTGCAGCTGTTCTGGCTTTACAAGCTTTTTTTTTAACATGGAGATATGAGATGTTCTTTATGCTTCTCGGGAATTCCCACTGAATCAGCCTGTTCATTGCATTTTAAGAAAAAAACCTAGTTAATTTTAGTTACTTGCTTCCCCTTTTCTTTGGTTCCTTAGAATGTTATTGTTTTCCACCAAGAAGATAATTTAATGTGACTCTTGACCATATTCCCATACCTTTTCCCACCTGAGGAGAGATGTACTTGAACTGATTTACATATTTATTGAATATATGTTCCTAGGGTGGCCACACTGCGATGTCGTATCTCATTTACAGCACATTCCTGATGGCTCTACAGCTTCTTAAAAGAAAGACAGTGTAAAAAGAAAAAAAGTACAATGTTTTATGTGTAGACTACAAACATAAAAGTACTGAAGTATGGAGTGAAAGGATAGATTGGCAGCCTGAAGATATAATAAGCCGTTAAAGCATTTAAGGGAGGCCTGCTGAGTTTGTCGTTCAATTACTGTTACTGATGAAGAATGTCAATAATTATGATTTTCAACCCTCTATGACACTTGCATTTGTAAAAGCTTCAGAGACTGACTTCACCAAAACTGACTGGGGTTGCTCTTAAGGAGGTAAGATGAGGCTCACAGTGCATTTTTTTATAAAAAGAGTGCATTATGCATCTGTGCTCAGCCTGCTGGAAGACCACAGCCTATATTCAACTCTGGCAAGCCCAAGTCAGTCAAAGCAATAGGATACTCTGGTCACACATGTACGTCAGAGCCTGAGATGAATAGTGGGAATGGGAATGCTTATTCTTCACTGAGCCAGACACATGCTGGAGTATCACTAATGAGAATTAAAGTGGCCCTACATGTTTGCAGTGGTAGAGTTACTGTGATAAGAAAAGGATGAGTAAACTCCGGTTTTCTAGAGGTTCTTTGTGATAAGTTCATGCAATCTCACAACCCAACATTTCTATAGCCCTTTTTACCCAATGGAGATGACAAAACAATTAAGATTATATATATATATATATAAAAAGAGAAATTAGGGTGATTTTAAAATGCCATGTGGTAACTTATCTGATGGGTCCCAATCATTTCAGATTAATTTCCCATGCACTGTAATAATATTGTCCTCATACCCGTCTTTGGTATTCAGATAGATATTACAGATGAAATCTGAAAGTACTGGATGAAATTTTAGCATAAGTTATTGGAAACTATAAATAAGATCTTACTCTGGTTATAATTCTTCAGTGATACATAAAATAATAATAGGGGGAAAAGTAACAGGTTAATTACAATACCAAATAAGATTAATTTGTAACAACGGTGATCCTTATACTGTTTTGGTTTAATATGAGGCAAAATGTGTATTTTTAATGAAAAGATGAGAGCCAGGCTGTTTTTATACTTATGTAACTCAGTTATTATCCCTGATCTCAAATTCTGAAAGGCTTTCTGTACATTATATCACCTCACAAAAATATTCTTGTGAAAAAATATAGCATTTGAAAACCTTCACTTCATAGATTTTGAAAAGACCCTTTTTGTTTCTTATACACCTCCACAAATATTATTTTTCCTTTTTTTTTTTTTTTTACCAGAATGCTGATGAAGACATTATTCTTATTTTGGTCTCTCAACACATGTATAATAAGTATTGTTATAGAGACAGGAAGAGATTGTTTTTTTTTCTTTTTTTATGAAAAATGTTTAAAAAATATTTTTAAAGGGCATAAGATGTTTTGTGTTAAATATTGCCAATGCTGAAAGATGGTGAAGGTTTCATTTGAACAGTTTGGTGGAAGGTTCCCTCTTTCAACAAGTCTGTGTCTCAAACCCTGTTGTGTAATAAAACTAGCTGCCAACTATTTTGAAAAATAAACTGCCTAAGTTGGATTCCTGTTAAGCAATCAGCTTTAATCCTCTGGAGAAAGGGTGAGCAGCTTTGTTCCTCTTTGTTGAAGTCTGTGTTAGCCTCCTTCATTTCTTTGGCTATAATGATTTTGTTTAACAGAGAAAGCCTTCCATGTCCTAAAAGCTCTGCTTGGACACAGAGCACCTCCCAGCAACCAGGGCAGTTGGTTTGTGTGCTTGGATATCTCTTTAACCAACCAACCAACCAACCAACCAACCAACCAACCAACCAACCAACCAACCAACCAACCAATACTGAGCTTTAGGAAGGATTGTGAATACCATAGAAGAGCAGTTATACTTGGAGAGTGGTTTTTCAAACACCTTAAACTGATCTAAATCACTACAACTCCAAGAGGGCTGGATTTGCCCTCCTGCCTCTGTCTGGAGACAGGTCTTTTGGGAAAAATAAGGATCACAATAGCCTAAGCTGGTCTATCCTGGGACTGGCACAGCTCTTAGCTGTGCATTCCTTCCACACTCACTGTTGGATCAGAGTTCACAAACTAATGACTCTTTTCTTTTTGTGGGGTTAATTTTCTGCCACCTTAGTGACCCGAAAAGGGTCATGCAAGAGGGAGACCAAAGAGTGTCTTTTCCTGTGCCAAGAGCGAAATGAAATGTGCACAGGAGTTCAATATCTACTAGGACAGACCTTAACAAAGAGGGTATGAGACTGGCAGCACAAGAAATAACATCTGATTGAGTCAGTCTGGCTAGGACTTTCCTGGTTTGGTTATCCAGCATATTCGCAAACACCCTCCTATTTGCTTTTTTGTTTAAACACCTCTCTTTCTTGTCTGGGACTCATCTGCTCCCTGCTCTGGCAGCTGACAATGCAATTCCTTCTGCCCAGAGACCTCGAAGACTCCCCAGGGTTGCCATTGCACAGAAAAGAGGGTTGCTGGAGGCACTTTCACACCTACTAATGGAAGAGTCATCAAAACTGGTCACCGGGGAAATGATTTCTCCTTGGAAGTGCAAAGAGTTAAGTCATGGTGGGTGCTTCCTGACGTGAAGTTCAGCCCATGAGAAGAGACTGCTGCAGGGGAGGGAGCTCTCTCTTTTTAGGAGTATACCCACCTTCTAAACACACTATCTCTGCTTGTTTCTCTTACAATAATTTGCAAAAGATGACAAGTATCTTATGTAAGATCAGCAGCTATTTACTACAGGATTTGTAGAGGAAAGCAATACAGCACCCCTGTTTTCCTTTCAAACCCGGGACTGTGACACTGTTGCTGCAGAAAGAGTAAGGCCCTTGTTGAAAGAGGAAAAACTCGCTTGCAGGGAAGTTACAGGCAGGACTTGGGTAATGGGCTAATATCCATCAACACATTTTTGATGTCACTGTGCTGTTCCCCTCTGTTTGAGCTGACAGTTTATGCCAGGACTTGGCTACATTTCCCCTGCATTGAGAAGAGTTTGGATGTCAGATGCAGGGAGATGGAGCCAGCTTGGGCAGCCAGCCGTGAGCAGAGTGAAACAGTGAGGAATGACTCTTTGCTCCGGGGCATGAGGTGCCATTGCCAGTCTGACCTTTTGAATACAAAGCATTTGTCAGAAATCTTGAGAAAAGCCTAACCAGTCAGGGTGGCTCTGCCTTTCTTTTAAAGAGAAGCTCATATATTCAAGCAGACACACCTACCCCCAGGCCTGACCCAGATGTTGTAGGCAAGGATCTGTGATCATACTGGGGGGGCCCCTCCCCGTGTTCACTCCAGTTAGCAGGAGAAACCAACCTCACACCCTTGTGCAGGCTCTTTGCTCATTCCAGCTGGGAACACAGGAACTCCCAGGCTATCCAGGGGTAGTTGTGAAAGGGTAACACGATGTTAAAGACACTGTGAGATTCGTGCAGGCAGCTCTACTGAGGAGTGTGAATCTTAGATACCCTGTCCTGCACCTGGGAACTTCAGTACTCAGAGTCTTACACAGAACCAGCCGATGTCACAGGGTGTCTCCCAGCCCTTCTGTAACTCCCTGAGCCCCTGTTCTCCAATGTAGATCTCCCAAGGCCTCATGCATGGAGCTCTGGACTCAGTGACTGAATCCCCTGGCATGCTCTCCCACAGGCAGCCCTGTGCACCAGGGCCTTGTTGCCATGTATGTTCTCAGCCTCACACCTTGGTGGCCACGGCAGGAAGCTGAGGATGCGAGTGGCGGCTCAGGTTCAGGAGAGGGGAGTGAAGTTTTTGCAGCCTAAAATCCCTGTCAGAGATACTTCTCTGCACCACAGCTGGGAGCTCTGTCCATTCACTATCTGGAGATCTGATACACAGCACATGTCTTCTTGTGTGTGACAGGTCACAGCCTGCTTTGTATGGCAGGATTAGTAGGATGAACCATCCTCACACTGCACTGTGCCAAGCAGACTTTTCCCAGGAGCATTTCCTCCCTGCTCCGTTAGATCTGCTTAAGTTGCTGCAGAGCTGCACCCTCAGTAACCTCCCAGGGACCCTCGGAAACATCCGCAGGCTGCACACCATGGAGCAACACATCAGCACATTCCACAGGCACTTTTAACTCTGCTTCCCTCCACTAAGCCAATCACACACGCAAATCCCCTCTGCGGATTAAGGAAGGCAGGACACCAACAGGGAAGGGCCCCCTCCTGTTTCCTGCGCCTTTCTCCAGCAGGAGACGGAACAATTTGCCTTCCAAGCCGACCCTCGAGTCCCGCAGCGCTGCCAGTGAGCGGTGTGGGATGAAGGACCAGCGGAATGAGGAACCAGCAGAACAGGGAGCAGAACAGGTCCTGGCTGTCGCTCCGTGCTCGGCCCTGACATCTAGTGGAAGAATTCCTCCAAAGCATCCCAGGAGCTGATCTAGAAATATCAGGGTTTGCTTCCCTGCAAGGCTCGATGGAGGAACCTGTTCGTCTGTATGATGATTTCTTTTATTGCACTTAATACTGCTAAAGGATTTGTTGTGGGGAGAAGGAGGAGGCTCCAACATGAATAAGGAGCAGACCCCTTGGGTAGTCATTTTTACCATTTCCTTCAAATCTGAGCTTCTCTTTGCTGCCAGGTGAACGGTCTCACTGAAATCAGTGACAAACATCAGTTTCACAATTACTTCTTGATTAACACCATTAAATGAAAACCAACTGTGACACAATCCCAAGAGACCATAGAGTAAAACTGTGAGAGTGCTCCTAATAAACCCTGTGAAAAATGCAAAATTGCTATGGGCTAAATTTTCCACCCGGCTTCTCAGAACGCAGCTGTGCCACTTGTGAGTACGACTTCGCACACGTGACCCTTGCTCTGTTTTCACAGGTGAGAAAGAAGCTCTCAGTGCACGGAAACATTTTTTGTGTATAAACCAGATTTTTCAACTGCTCAGCTGGAAGTGATGCACATAATTGTCTTCCATAAGGAAATGCATGAAAACCTCATTGCAGCTGGAGAGGCCAAATGTGTTTTTTTTGCTCTTGGAAGGTTGTTGAATGTTTGTGATGCACTTTGTGTAGGGAGCTGAAAGCATTACGATGACAGTGACGACAGAGATGAGCAGCTGTTGTTGAGTTACAACAGGAATCTTTATTTATAAGATTTAGAGACTGTGCATTTGTGGTGCTTGATCACCAGCACAGACAAACTGGGTTTCCTGTGGCCAGACAGCCCTGTGAGGGGCCAGGTCTGAGAGATTTATGCCTTCTCAGATGCAGGCTGGCAGTGGCCCTCCCACATGCAAGTCAGATCTTTACAAAGGCCAAATCCCATTCTTTTAGCTCCTGCTTGGGCACCAGGTCTTCCAACAGTGGCACAGAGAAAGGGACAGGAATGCCTTGAATTGCCCCAGCAACTTCCATCCCAAGGTTGTAGCTCTCCTCAGAGATGTGCTTTAAAGTGCCTGGCCAAGTGACTTTCTAAACATGGTACAAGTTACTGCCCATCAGCTGACTCTGCTTGTGAGGCACATCTTACTTCATCTCTGATGCCAACAGAGTTGATTGCTGGGGCTGTGCTGATTGTTGTCAACTTACTAAACTGCTTTCGACTGCGTGTCTAGACCTTGTGAGTCTGATCTGAGACAGCTGAAGTAGAATCAGAGACAAAGCTTTTTGTACTCTTTGAGTCTGCTACTTGATTCTCCATCAAATGGGGCAGTGCCATTCAGTGCCAGGGGCATGCCGAGTGCTCATTGTGTAGGGGGAAAGGCAGTGTCAGAGAGCTCCTGCAGAACAGGGGCATCTCTGCTGCTAATTCAGTGCTGCTGTCTCAGGGCCAGGGTTTTTCCTGGTGGGTTTATTTAGAATTTGCACAGTTTGATCACTGCTCAAGTCTTAAACAAGGAATTAATTGAGATTTTAATAAATGGTCACTGCATGCTAATTGAGTACCCACTTGATTATTTAAAAATATTATGTGAAGTTTGTGTAATTGGTTACATTGGTATTAAATTAGCATATAAAGTCTCCTGCAACTCTCATATGATTTAATGAGGCTCTTATCGTATGTGAATAAAACGGTGATTGATGAGTGAAAACCTCTTTTCTGACTACAGAGATTGTTTAATAAGGTCAGAAATATTTCTGACATGTACTGAGTTACTCATGTTATTCAGGTCATTTTTTGACAACAGAGTGACCCATGTGTATAATGAGGACTTGGGATTGAAATGGATTCCTAACTAACCCAGCATGTGACTGGATTTGGACCTGCAATCTCATAGCAGCTTGTGAAAAAAGAGAGGTCACTACTCTGTCCTGGCTGAACTCCTTTCTGTTTAATTGTCAAGCACTGAAATGGACTGAGCTGTATTTCAGGGTGCAGAAGAATAGAAAATAAAAAAGGCAAATTAGTAATCTGGAAAAGCTTCTCCTCACATTACTCTAATCCTAATGCCACTTCCATCTGGCAGGTCAGAGCTGCCTCATGTGTGGTCTGTCTTGGGTGTGCTGAAAACCCAACATCAGCCCAGGGACAGCCCAGCCAATCCTCTTTTCCTCTGGCTATAACTCCCACCTCCTACTGTTCTGGCAACAGAACGGTGCAGTGTTTTAAGAGACGCTTTGATGGCCATTACAGGAATTGGTCTTGTGGCGTGTTGAACTGATTTGGGGTCGGAGTGTGTGGATGAAATGGCACCAGCAGATGCCATTAGACCAACGCCACTCCAGCAGCGCTGGGGGAGAAGGGACATTGCCCTGCAATGAACTGCCTTGGTAGAATGAATTTGGGTTCACTGGCAGTTGGTGTAAGGAAGAACAGCTACATTGGCAGAACCCGAGGGATGTTTGCAGGGGGTGTGAAGTCACTCATGCTCCAGTCTTCCTGAGCTATGCTGATTCCAGTGTAGTCAGCTGCACAAGATTAAAATATGGATGTGAGTACTTGATGTAACTGAGCCCTGCTCTGCCCGTGTGGAAAGCAGATGTTCCCAAGTTTCCAGGTGTTGAGAAATGCTGTGTCAAGCTCGCGGAAAAACTTGCCAGGTAGTTTGAAGATAGCTAGTTTTCTCATCTCCTGGGCACACTCCCAAGCCAGTGTTCAATGCCTGATACAAGGCAGACAAACATCTGTCAAGACTTATGTAGCCAGAGCTGCTCCTGCCTTGGGGCAGCCAGATAGTCTAGGTGATCTCTCAAGATCTTTTCCAGCCCTTATCAGAGACTGATTTCCTGGGGAAACAGTGTTTGTACAGTCTTTCTGCTTGTCTATCCTCCCCTCCCCAACAGTTTTGGAGCCAGTTGGCCAATTTCAATCACACTTGAACTCAGAGCTACAAATTCCTAGAGCTTCATGAAAAAAAACCCAACAAAAAAAAAACCAAAAAACCCCAAAAAACCAAAACAGCTGGGCAGAGAAGATAGACCCAAAATAGTGCCACCACTGAGAAATGCAGTTATAGCTCATCTCATTCATCCAGAGAGGCAGCAGCCAGCTGGCCAGTCATCATATGTAATGGCCAACCTCTGGGCACAAATGATGCCACAAAACACCCACGGCTTGTGCTACCTCATGTTCAGCTAACAGGGGATGGAGGAGGCAACTGTAGAAGTTACTGTGTGGGACAGGAGGGAGAGGATCATAGGAAGGGCTAAAGGGATGTGGAACACAAAGCTGGAGGGAACTGAGGTTCGTTACCTGCTTTGCTCCTCTAAAAAGCTGTTCCTGATTCCTTGGTTTCTTGCCCACCCTCAGTGCTGTGTGTTAACGATCCTCTTCTTTAGTTGTTTGCAGAAGATCTGACCTAAAAGAGCTCAAACAGCAGCAACACATTGTCCAAAGTTGTCTGATTTCCCTGTCAGGTGATTTCTGGTCTAACCTTAAACTCACTGTGAATTAGGAAATGTGAAGGTACCCAGGAGTGTATGAGCATGCAGCAGGGACAATTGCTCTCTGGGAGGGTAAGAGTGAAGGACAATGAGCATGCAAGATCCTGGTGTCTCTGTGTGAACAGACTGCCCAGGCCTTCCACTGGTCTAAAGATACAGGGACAAATTTTGAAAACAAATTTCACTGCATTCCTTCTAGAGCTCTGATTCCTTATCTCTTTCCCTCCTGCCCACTGCCTTGATTTTGCATGCTTATCTGTTACATCCTCTTCCTGCCCAATAAAAAACCATTTTTGGAGCCGGATGTGCACAAGTGCCTGAGTGCTGACCTCTACAAAGCTTTTTAAATATCCCTGGCTGTAAGCACGCATTTAACTGACTGTAGTTTGAGTTAGTATTCTTATTTATTTGCACTTATGGCAGAACCCTACCACCTGGCAGACGTAACGAAGATGGATATCAGGAGTAATGGGGTATTTAGTTTGTTTCTGATTGTGGGGCATTTGTGGGGTGCAGACAGATCAGACTTCTCTGTTCCACAGAGCCTTCAGGCAGGTTCTTGTCCGTGACTTGTACCCAGGTCTACTCAAACATGTAAGAGTCAAGAAAGCTGTGCTTTTGATCATTCCAGAGCTTATTCCAGGGAGGAAAAGCTCAATTGTCTGTTGATTCTTCATCGAAAACTCTCCCTCAGTTTGCCACCATAGCTGTGCTGTCAGCATCAGAGAGGTGATCCCAAAGTGCCTCAGCCCAGGGAACCACAGGGAATCTCAGGCACAGGCAGTTCTACAGGAAGAGTGATGGCCCAGAGCATTGTGAGAGAGGACCAGGATTCCCTGGGTGCACATGCAGAGCCTGCAGACAGGGCAGATGTGTCCCTGAGGGGAATCAACACCCCATTTACCTGTCTGCTTGGGCAGCTGACAAGCAGCCTGGAAAACACTTCCTGCCGGGCAAAGCTGAGGGTGAAGCTGAGACAAGCACTAAGACCAAGGTGTGACTCTCACAGAAAACACACTCTGGGCTGAGCCTGGTTCTTGCTGCAAAGAGAGAAGACATAGAAGGGAAAAAATGAGGTAGAAAGCCACAAAGTGGTGAAGTAGCTTGCTGAGGGTCACACAACAGGGTAGTGACAGAAGTTGAACTGAGCTTTCTTGATGCCTGATTTAGTGTTAGTTCAGCTCAGCTTCCAGGATGTTGTGACTGCAGAGCCTCCAGTCACTTACACCTGTTATTATTTGCACGTCTGTTGCAGTAGGTTTCTGGATTTCACCCATGCTGGTCTATCCTCCTGGGAAGTCAAATGGAAATGGTATAGTCTATAACAATCTCACTCCCCGGCAATGCACTGGAATCACAAGCGTTTGTGTGAGCTAAATATAGCAAAGAGGGACCTGTGGTTGATCAGTATTTCTCCCATTAGTGCTGTAGGTGGAACTGCACTTAATAGGAATTACACTAAATGGGTATAGGAGACATGGGGATAATTGACCAAACGTGTCTTAAATGTGTTTGTGGAGAGAAAGAAGCCACAAAATGACAGGCATTTTCCCCATTAGCCTCTCTAGAGAAGTTGCAGGCACTGTAGGCCAGATTCTCAGCTAGAGGGACTTACCATTGCCTTTTTGTCTTCCCTGGAATCAAGCTGATTTACCCCAGATGCAAACAGCTTATTGAAGTTGCTTGGAATATTAAATACCTTAGGCTCATGGAAAAGTGAGGAAAAGACATAACTATTACAACCACATGTTTATTGTCATGAGTTTGAGCATTTTAAATAGGAATAACTGAGCCTGCTGAATACTAGAATTAAGGTCAATATGCCCAGTGGTGTAAATGAGCATGCAGCTGTATGGCCAGCAATAGGATTCCACACATTATGCCAGGAAGTAGTTTAACACTGAATATATTATTTCCTTAATACACAATGTGTGCAAGCTGACAGGCTCATTTCCCAGAAGGTATATTTTAGTACCAATATACCTGAAGCTGCAAAATAGATGTATCTTTTTGTCTTTCCTCTTCACAAACACAAAGCTGTTCATTTAAATGAAAGGGAACTTAATGCACCATTTATAGCTGTGCATTTTGTACTGGTATTTGCATTCAACATTGGTTCCTTTTTATTTGAAAGGAGGTAGTGGATTTGTAAATTATTCCCAGCCACCATACACATCAGTCTAAACATGAGAGGTTGTGTTTTTTTCACTTTCACCACTGGGGATTGTGCTACACAGTAACCTCCATGTAATGGTTCTGGTCTCTGACCTCACCTCCAGTGAAGTCTTCTACAAACATCTCTTTATACACTGCATTCATCTTCTGATGACACATGTATTTCTCCAGCCTCAGAATGATCTTCCTTTGAGGAGACGTTATCCTGCAATGCACTGACATGCTTCATATCTTTAATTCAGAAAAATATCTCAAAGTTAAGTGTGCTGTTAAGATTGAAGGAAGGAGCTTTATTCTTAAGAAATTTTCTACCCACCATAATGACAGGAAAAAAGTAACATCTAGGTATGCTTTTTTCCCTCCTCTGGTGTCATGCCAGTCTAATGATTCTAGGACCTGAGTCATGATTTTGGAATGCTCCATTGACTCCACTGGAAATTAAGCACTTCAGGTTGAAGTGCTTGTATAAGTCTTGTCTTGAGTAAGATTAGATTTATACTTGTGCTTAAGTGCTTTACTGAACAAGGGCCCAATTAAGTTAAATATGATTATTTTGTTTCCAGAGACAATCCCCTTTCACAAGACGGCAGCAAACAGCTCCTGCAAATGCATTCAACCTTAGGAATGAACACAAATGCCTTTACCAAGACTCAAATAAAAATAGAGCAGTTTATTTTAAAGAGAAGCTGGATTTTCATTTTTTCTAATAAAAAAGGAAACCTGATTAAACCCTTTACACTTATAAGTGCCCTACTTTCAAATCAGACCTGACACTAAGTAGGTTAGTGGGAGGGGATCTTTAACAAATTTCCTTTAACAGAACTTGATGTGATCCTCTGACCTGAATTTTCAGGCTTAATCTTCTTTAAAGAACATGCTTGAACGTAAACTGACAGTAAAATTCACAAAAGACCTAAGCTGTTAATTTAAAACAACAACAACAGAGCAATAACAATCCTCTCAAGCAAACACAAAACCCCAACCTAGGACCGTGCACAGTCAGCCTTGTGCATGTGTGTGTATGACTGTGCTTGTGTGCACCCTTTTTTTTTTAAAGGAAGAAAAGTTTCTATTGAAAGTGTTAAAGAAGCAAACCTGGGACTAAGCCCAATGCTACTGAAAGGGGCTTTTGATGATACATCCCCTGAAAAACTACAGTCTTCCCATAAGTCATCAGATATGGTATTGCAAAGGCATTTAAATGTGAGGTCCTGTCAAGTTATGCGAAAGCCCCATGATATATTGCCCAAAGGAGTTTATCTTGCTCTGGGAAAAAAAGACCTTGGAACTGACACTTTATATTCCAAAGCCAATAAAAACATCTTAAAATAACGCCCCCTCCCTTCCTCAAAGAGCAACTGACAGTGAGAGAGAGAGCAGGGGTGGGAGAGCACTGATCAGCAGTGATTCGGTTTCTGGGTCTGAGAACTTTGTTGTGGGCAGTGCAACTCTGATGATTTATAATTAACTCCAACATGAAGAAGAAAATGCCAGGCTTTCATAACAGCACTACAAAAATAACCACATTCTCAGTGTTTGCAAAATTGGAAACAAATGTCCCAAGGAAAACAAGAGCTCTTTACAGCCCTATCCATGCTTTAGAGCAAGGAAAATACTGGAATTCAATCAGGACCACAGATGATGAGCCAATATCATTTGTCATGGGAAATTCATCTGGGTAAAACAGGATTGCTCCATTACCCTTCCATCACTCTAACATATAACTGGATTAAAATCTCTTAAGTTTAAAGCAGTTAAGGCCTTTTCTTCTTTTTGGCAGCAAAATATTGTCATCCTCTGTACCCCAAGGACCTGAAAGTGAGAACCTATAGACTTAAACATATATATTTCTTGCACCCAGATAGTGACACGAGATTCCTGAGTTGTGGCTGATCATATGAGTGACCTTCGATAGTAGTAGCTGTGTAAAGACACCTGATGGTTTTGGGGTCTGGACCCAGCAGATTCTGGTTTATGCAATTTTAAGTAGGGCATGTTATTTCAATTTAGCAAGATATTACTTTTAAACATGGGAGTAATCCCAGTACAGCCAGTGGGGCTACTCGGCAGAGATGTAAAGTATCTTGCTGACTCAGGACCCGAATTAGACAAGCAGCAGTGGCGTAAAGGCCCCCAGAGAATAACAGTGAAAATCCTGAACTGGGTCATGAAGAAGTAGTAAAGATGAAAAGTTTCTCTAAGGAGGATTCATAAGGGAAGCCCCGAACAGATCATTGCTGGCTTCCATTATGTTAGTAGCACTCTTGTGCTAATGGATCTTTTTTCTTGAAATTAATCTCCGGGGTCCTGGGATTTTAGAAACCTCTCTATTTCTGCATCTCTATCTATCTCTATCTCTATCTT
The DNA here is from genome assembly GCA_035041135.1 of Platyrinchus mystaceus. Taxonomy (NCBI): domain Eukaryota; kingdom Metazoa; phylum Chordata; class Aves; order Passeriformes; family Tyrannidae; genus Platyrinchus; species Platyrinchus mystaceus. The sequence continues at coordinate 13,471,329 of JAWWLV010000030.1, forward strand.
TAAAAAACTTATAATTCTTAGAGTTGAAGGTTAAAAAAAATCTGATATAACCATGACTCCTTTTTTCCCAAATGCCAGTGCCTGTCCTCATGCACAGAGGAGCGGACACATTCAAAAGGAACACACAGCAAAACGTTCTTTTTGAATTCCTTTGTGAATCCTTATTTTGTGGATCCTGAGGTGAGATGTGTCAGGGACATGCTCAGCATTCCACAGCTGAATCCTCTGGGGGCTTCACCATTTTTATTGATATATTTCATGCTAAGTACCATACAGAATGTAGTCATGCCAAGCAGTGATGACAGCCCCTGACCAGGAGCATTTACAGTATAAAGAACACAAATCAATAAAAGTCGCTGCTACTACACAACACAGCAAATGCAACACTAACCTGACAAAGGAAGACAAAAGCAAATGTGTAATGAAAAACATCCTCCCAATGTGTTTTTTATACTCCAGTGACTCTATAGCCAGCATTTATAACTACAGCCACCTATATAGCTGTCATTCCATTCCTGATAAGATATATCCCTGTTTAAGGTGACAGTACTTGAAAGGAAAGCGCTGTGATTCACAGTCATTATTATTTTGGTCCAGACCTAACATTTTTCTTCTTTTTTTTTTTCCTTTCCTTCTCTGCTCCAGCTGAACTCCTGTCAAATGCACCCATTGGAAACAATAAGATAAACCACCTCTGTCATTTACTTCCAATGTGGGAAGTCTTAACTGTGCTCTCTGTTCATTAGCACCCCGGCTTCCCGAGCAGCCATCCGCAGAGCCGCCGCAGGATTCAGTGACTGCAAGCCCCTGAAACCTAATTTTGATACATGAGCTGAAACCTCTCTAGCACAGCCCTTGTGGAGCTCGAAATCTAGCTGGGTTTTACCTGGCCTTGTGCGTGCCAAGGCGATATTTGGCCATATTTGAAGGATTTTGCAGAAGTTGTCTAGAGATGTCGGCTTTGCAGTGCGGGGCTTTGACAGAATCGTTTTTATGTGGCTGTAGTTTGGAAGTTGCTGTTACATTCTTCTAAACCTCACTTCTTCTAAACTGTTTTGCTGTCTAGTACAAATTTTGTTGTTTTGCTGAATATTATAAAGCATCTCTCAAGTTAACAATTATCAGAGGCACTGGGTATTTTTTTCTTTTATAAAACTAGAGCAACTTCAATTTTAGGTCTGTTTTACTATGAAAGATATTTCTGTGTGGCAAGTGCACAGGAATTAGTTCACTGAAAATTATCCATTTAAAAAAACTGAATTATTTTCACAAGTGTAAGAGCTTCATCAACATTTTCGTGGGAAGATATTTCAGAAGTCACTTAGATAAGGTAGAAATGCTTCACTTTGATAAGAAAAGGGCCTTTAATTCCAAAAGGGTCAAAATATTTCATTTCAATTTCAATATCATTTCTTACAATAAATGAATTAAATTAAAAGGAAATAAAGTGTGAAAACATTTTGACCTTTCTGATGGAAAGCATTTTTATGCATCATAAATGAAGAATATTTCAGCAGAAAGTTTGGAGGTTTTTAGTTTTCTTCCAAATTCAGAATAAGACACAGCTTAAAAAATGTTGATTTTCCTTTTCACATTTTAATGTTTCGAACAATTTAAATATTCTCCATGAGCTGCAAAAATTTATTACACTGACATCTACATCAAGGTTTTACTACTTGAGTTTTTCCTAGTGATTAGGACAAAGATTGTATTTAAAATAAGATTCATATTGCATTTACTGGCATATATCATGTAACCATATCTGGGAATACTTGAGAAAACTCCATTTTAATAAATGGATTAGAACATTGATTGGTGATGGTGAAGATCCCCATAAACACTGGCTGACTAACAGTCAGGTAAGGTCAGTTTTATATTAATTTAAAGGATATAGAACCTATTGTACAAAATGATCTCATGTCTCTCCAGTACCTGTGCCAGTATTATGAGTTCTGACCAGGTGAAATTGGAGTGGATACATTGCCATGAAGGAACCAAATGGACTCTATCCAGTCAGCCAGCCTTTCCCTCTCCATTTCCTCAGAACTTGCACATCAGCACTTGGGAAATTCTTGTATCGTTCCCAAATTTTTCTCGAGTACAGTGTTGTGCAACACACTGGCAGCTTCCAGTCCTTCTGTAACTACACATTGATGGGAGAGTTTTTCTCTGGGAGGAATTTCTTAGATTGATGGAAATGTAAAGGAGATTGTATTGCCTCTTCTTTTAGGACCTCCTAGTGCGTGGCATTTTCCTGGCTGTGGGATGAGGGATAGTCCACATGGCTGCAAAGCCCTTTCATGCACATGACTTTCAGTCCTGCTTCTGCTCTCTAAGCTGGTTAGAGCAGCACCTTCCTGCTCCTCTCTCTGCTGAGCTCCCTGCCAAGGATCCTAGTCCTAAGGTGGGGATTCCTGACAGAGAAACATACCTCCTGGTACTTGAAGGGTTTAACTACCTCTAAGCCCTGGACAGCTAGATGTATTTGGCCACGCAGTGCTAATGTGAACTGTGCTGCAAACTGATGTAACCTCCTGTATGCGTCTTCTATCCTTTTTTACCTTTTTTTCCTAGATGAGAATTGGCCCCTTTTTCATTTCCCTATGCAAAATGAGCTCTTCTATTTTAGACCTTAGAGATGCTCGTATTGCAGCAACTAGGGAGGAGCTTGGCAGTGAAAGACTATCCCAAAAATGCCAAATAAAACTGGTCTTTGTTTTATGCCATTTCCGAACTCTGCAACATTGTACTAACAAATCCTGAAACCATATGACAGTAATATGGAGCATCTTTTTATGATAAACATAAGTAATGATCCTTGTCAAAGAGACACGGGAGTGAGTAATACATAGCAATCTCCATTCAAAGGAAAAGAAAGAACAACTGTTCGAGGAAAAAAAAAGTGACATTTTCCCAAATCTCTGCATATCAGTGGCCATAAAGCAATAAAATTCCAGGACACTGTGAGCTTAGGCACACAGAGAAGTAAATGGGAAAAAATGTTTGGGAAGACAATATAACATTGTCTCATAATTTACAAACCCCTAATGATTTCCAAAGCTGGTATGTGAGATTTACCCTCCTTTTTTGGCATTCAAATTGACGCAGGGGCTTTTTCTTGCCAACTTGGAACATTCTTTAGGTGTTTTTTTTCTTTGCGTGAAGTTCGTTGTGATCCCATGCTCGCTATTATTCATAAATTAATTTCTGGCATCGCAATAAATTCTAGGAAAACCAATAAACCACAAACGTACAGCTAATTCTTTGTCATTTTTCTTTCTTTCTTTTTTTTTTTTTTTTAAAAAAAAAAAAGCATTCTGTGGGAAACAAAAAAAAAAGAAGCAGTAAATGTTTGCCGAGGTGCTGGATCCACAGCATGAATTTATGTTTCCAATTGTTCTTCCTAACTTGTCAAAGAAGTTTTATTGCAGTCGACAATCTTTATTAGGTCTGTTGGGCAGGGCCAGCTTCAGAACATATCTTAGAGTGAGCCTGTGGAATACACAGAAACACATTTCCAATGACTGGTAAAACTGGGGCAGATCCCAAAACTCTGACTTGATTTCTGCTCAGTCTTTACAATGAGATCAACAAGTTTTTTGTGCGGGAAAACTCAGCTCTGAGAAAGTCATGGGGTCCTTAACTATTGCATGAAGTAAATGTTCACAGCTGCATTTAAGTGAAATTTCAGCTCACCAGACATTTCCATTTCAGAAGTAGAAGGGGTTGGTTACCAAGGTGTGCATCTGTGCATCCACATTGCCCACCTCTTGCACCAACCTGAGCATCAAGTGCTTTGGGGCAGAAAGTGGTACTTACAGCCTGCTGTACCAAGCAGGCTGTTACGGGCCAGGCAACAGAAGAAAATATCATTAAGAACCAGGGGAGAGCCTGTCACTTACAGCTCATTCCCCAAGACAAAGGAAAATGTGTGTCTAGTCCATTAGGCAACTGAGATGTGAAAATAGCTCCATTTTTCTTGGTGCGATAATACAGATTTAGAGCCTCATTTCCATTAAAATTACTGGGTTGAAATGTCCACACCAGATCCTTATTATGATTAATCTATATACAGGCAGGTATGTACATATAGTAGCTCTAGCTCATCTATCTGTCTCTTTTGGCCGAACAGGGTTCATATTCAAATTTCCTTCGGGAATAAACAGGCAGAGATTGTAAAGTCCTAGTCTGCTTGAAGACTTTGCTCCAGAACTCAATGGTATTTAGGCACCAAATTCCCACTGAAATATTAGGAGTATCTAAGTGCACTGAGGAGCTGGGCATCCCAGTTTCAGTTCTAATGAAGCTTCAAGTACTGCAGCTACTTGACTGGAAATCACAGGAGTTTTCCTGGCCATCTGGAAGCAGAGCTCATTCTCCAAGTTTTTCTCTTTGAGCCTTGCCACAGCTTGGGAAAGCTTGCATGAGCTGCTATGTCCTGCCCTTGAAAGTATGGAAGTTCCTTCAGGCTTGATGGGCATTGTTGGCAGAAAGAGCAGATTTACGGACAGAAGGGACAAATGAACTCTCAGTATCTAAATGAGGAATAGCCCCACCTGAAATTTTCCTGTGTAAGCTGACTAGTTTCAGTTGAAGCACTACAGCAATTAGGAAAATGTTGCTTTTTGCCCACATGGAATGATTAACATAAAGTTGTTTGGTTTTTTTTTACTGCTCTTCTCTCTGAGTGAGTCCTGTCAAGACTCAGCCAGGGCTGGAACAGCACTTGGAATCACCAGCGTGCCAGGAGGCAACACCAAACCAGAGGTAAAACTCCAACAAAATGTTTTTCTTGGAATTCCTCACCTTGCTCACAAGAGTCAAGTGCATACAGGTGGATGTTCGCACAGTTCTGTAGATTCCTTTCCGCTGATGGTAAAGAATAATGAATAATATGCACTGCATGTACATATGTGTCACCTACAGCCCTCTGGGGTGACACAGGGAAGGATGCTGCTGGGGGAACTGCCACACAGGTCAAGTAGAAGCTGCAGGTTTTCCCTTCCAGCCCTGTGTTGTGTGTGGGCGTGCTCGAGCTTTGCTCTGATCTGATTAGCTCTGTGATAGCTGCACTCTTCAGTTGCTGAGTATTCGGATTCAGTGATGTGCTGGAGTTACAGTCACTTAACAAGACATAACCTGTCAGCTGAGCTCTGTAATACCCCTGCCTGCTCTCCCAGCACGCTCCAGCAGCAAAGGAGTGCAGTTTGGTGTCAATGCCTTTCCCTGAGGTCAGGTGGGGTCAACTTACGTCACAGATGATGCCGCTTGGAGCTTGTGTGTGCTGGGCTTGCAGTTCAGCAGAACACAGTACTTTCTGGAGTGAATGTGCATCTCAGCCTCTTGTCTGTTTGTTTTGGGATGACTGTGAAAGCTTTCAGAATGAAAAGCCATCTATGAATTGCTCTTGGGGTAGCGTGGAAGAAATGGATGTGAGTGTGATACCAGTAAGACCAGGGAAATAATACACAGTTGTGGATGTGGAGACTGGGCAGCCATGTATCTCATTGCCAGGATCACACAGATATATGTGCCTTACTCTGGAAAAGAATCCTTCCTTTCCCTGTCTTCCTCAATCCCAGTTCTTGCGCTCCTCAGCTTAAACAGAACAAAATGTGATGGTATCCAGTTCACTACAGGACTGAGAACAGTGGACAGTCAGCTGTGGGTTAGCAAGGAATGATTAATTTTTCCAGAACACTGCACCGCACTTTTATAAAACATATTAGTGTTGTTATAAATCAATGAACATGGTTTATAATAGCAATGATGCCCTTGAAATCTGTTAATACTGCAGTCAGTGGTGGTTTGCCAGAGCATTTAGTGCCCTTGGTTTCACCTTGGGCTATTAACTAACAAATCGGTTATTAGCCAGTGGTAATGACCAATTTTCTAGGGATGATTGCTTAAATATTGCCCACCTTGAAAAGAGAATTATTGCTCAACTGAAAACTGAACCCTTATTTTCAACTCGACAGAGCTAATGATCTTATCTGATTCCTTTAATCTTCCTCCACCTACTCCAAGGTGGTCTGAGACCGTACTACTAGAGAGTGGCTTCACCTCCTGCCTTCTGTGACTTGAATCCAGGAAAAGTTCCATATTTAATATTTATTCCCTAAGCATCGGTGGATGAAGACAGATGGTAATGAAACCAGCGTTGCTGAAAGTGACCACAATGATAATAGATTCTTTATGATGTCCAGAAATTCTGGACTCTCAGTCTCGGCTTAAATGTAGCATGGCGCCAAGCCCGTCACCTTAAGCTTAGCATTCCTGTCATCTCCCTGACCTGTCTTTAGACCTGATGAGTGCAGGCTGCACTAAAGGCATCAATCTGTCTTTCTCCCCCTATAAATGTTTTAAATACCCAAAGCTGGTCACAAATGACACATTCTGCAAGAAAACCTTTTTGAAATGGGGGCTGGGAGACAAAATATCTAGGGTAAAAAAAAGGGGAGTATTCACTCTGGAGCTCACTGGATATATGTTTATTAATATGTTATATATTGGGGGTATATTGGCTGTGGTTTGTGCTTTCTGCTTCTTACTCCCAAAAGCAACATGTTTTAAATGTTTTTGGAATCACGAAATTCTACTTTTTTTTCAGAGGAAGTGCAAACAACTATGTATGAATTTAGTACATGGAGAGAGGAGTTTTGGCTGTTAACTTTTGAGGATCCCTTAGGACTTACCATGGTCTGAGTGCCACAAAGTGAATGAAAAGGTTATGACTAGGAGCTGAATTTCCCTCTCAGGTTAGTTCTGCTGCTAAATAAACACTCTGCATTTCAGAAATGAAAACACCTAAGTGTGGCTGTAACCAGCAGTAGTTTGGACCTTGTGTGGTTGGAGTGGGCTTGGAACAAGAAGTCAGAGGAAGAACTTGAGCAGCACGTTTGGGTCCTCGAGCCCCTGGGGCCAGCGATGCTCCCTGTACCTCACACATGAGCTGTCCTGCAGGGTGCAGTTTCTGCACTGGGATTCCTGCCCAGCTGCAGGGCCAGGCCCTCTCTTGGCAAGGTCAAAAAAGAAGTCCATGATATCCACTGGCTTGGAGGGTATTGTGTGCTTATCTCTCTCTTCCTCCATCAGGAATGTGTAAATGAGAATTAAAACCTGTGCTATGGCACCAGTTGGACTTGTCTTCTCATTGCCCAGAAGTCTCTGGCCTGTAGAGAGAGCAGTAGCTTAGGAAAAAGGAAAACCAACCCAGAAAACAAAAAAATAGTGTTCTGTGGACAAGCAACTTCTTTTATTTTTATACCAACCTCTACTTTTATTTGTTTTATTTCTCCTTTCCTTAAAGGCTGTGCAGTTTGTGCTGTGAATAATAAAAGCTGTATATGCCGCTGAACTCAGGAAAATCAATGGCAAAAGTCTCTGTGAGTCCTAGGAGGTTGAGATGTACATGTCAAATACTTGAGGA
>JAWWLV010000030.1:13478857-13503010 GCA_035041135.1 Platyrinchus mystaceus
CTGAACTCAGGAAAATCAATGGCAAAAGTCTCTGTGAGTCCTAGGAGGTTGAGATGTACATGTCAAATACTTGAGGAGAGGTGAAGGTGAATTCTTATCTAAAACTGGAAAGGCTCATATGCCTCCTATTGAGGAATTTGGTATCTTTGTTCTCTGTGTTACACCATTCCTTTTTTTTTGTGGTTGGACTTGATAATCTTAAGGGTATTTTCCAACCTAAATGATTCTTTGATTCTATTATATAAAATAACAACATTTGAATCACTACAAAAAGAGTGCAATGTGGGTGTAAGAAACTATATCTTACAGGGCAGCAATGGAAAATCAGGCCCACCGAGCAGGGAAAGAATCTTCTCAGATGCTGCTGGATAAATAAATAAATAGACTTTCTTTTTTCTTACTTTCCAAACAAGAGCAACATGCAGTGCTCTTCATCTGTCTGAGACAGCAGGAACAGTCTGCTGGGGACATTGGGGAGCATCTTTCTTGCCTCCTCCACTCTCTATGCTGCCAGTGTCAGGTCGCTGGTGCTGGGTCTTGCTGAGATTCCCAGTCCAACAGGAGTAAATAATGGATGTTGTACCAGCTGGCTTGTTGGCCTGTAAAATTCTGTTTCTGAACACAGGATAAAAGGAGAGGAAAAAAAAGTGCTCTCCTGTCCCTCTTGCTAATACTGCTTCACTCTAAAGTATATACTGTGACTTCTACCTAGCAATGTTTTTAAAAGACTGAGTGCATTAGGCCATAGCATAGAGTGTGGTGGGGCTCTGCAATTATCTGTTTGCTGTCGTTAAATTAGGTATGCCACTGCTTTACACAAGCTAAAACACAGCCTCATAACCGTCAATAGTGCTCTGAAAATCCAGGAATAACAAAACATAAGACTTCCCTGTGCTGGGTGGAGCCAGGATATGAAGGGGACAGGAGTTGTAGAATTGTGTGGCTACTACTGTATCACAAGAGCTGAGGTATATGCTGGGTGTGTGTCCCTTTCAAAAGCTGATGGCTGTCACTCTGCCCTCACTGAGAGCTGAGAATGATTCCCACAGAGAGCAGCTTTATGCCAATACCAGCAGCATTGCAACCACCTTCCTTAACTGAGTATCTTGAGGACAGGTACATAGGGAGAGACGTCCAAAGTGACTGCCTGGTCCAGCTGGAAATACTTGAAAAATGCCTGCATGTCAGAAAGTGAATGCTGGACTCTGCTTGAAAACTCACTGAGTGATTGGAGCCCTCAGAACAAAAGTCTCCATGATCACTATGCATTTTGGAAAGCCTGGAGATTGTTGCACTGTCAAACTTCTGAGTAGCAATATGAAACAGGTAAAGCTCAACAATAATTAGGCCTTTGCTTTTGAGGCAGAATATGAATCCTCAGGAGAGGCACTAAAACTTGGCATGATGAAGTGCAAAACAAATCATGGTCATGCAGTTTACATTTCCCCCTTTCAGTAACCCACAGGACAAACAAATGCACCTTAACTTGCAAAATTTATTGCCACCAGCAGTTGCAACCAGCAATACTGTCATAGCCTCAAGAAACAATGATTTTCTTTCTGTTTTCAACTGACTTTGTGCAAGTCTTCATGACACTTTCTATGTGCCCCAAACCCCAAAGAATAAATTAGCCCAGCAGGTCAGTAGAGAAAAAGTTAACACTGTTCCTCTGGGGAGAGAGTCTGCTCAAAGCTGAGTGGAAGGACTGGGCAGCTGTAGGGCCTTATCTGCCCGATGGAGAGGAGATTTTGTGAGAGAAACAGCTTAAAAAAGAAAGAAGAAAAGAGGTCAAGGGCTTTGTCAGAGCTCTTTTACCATGGTGAGCATTTTCTTTCTCTTTTTGCTTTTACTTGCCTTTCCTCAAAGTGTCTCTAAGATGCTTCTAACAGTAGGATTATTGGAAGCCCTAGGGACTGCAAGCAGGGTACTGGGTACCTCTTTTCTTCTGAGGGTCCTCTGCAGAGGACAGAGAGGCAATTTACCCTAACTGTTTTTGATCTGAGGGATGGCTGCATTTGTCTATGGCCCCTAGATAGGTGTGGGCTCTCATCCAAAGGCAGGTTGACCTCTTCAGAGCCATGGGCTGCAGTAACTTCTGCCTGGGAACAGCAGGCTTGGAGCTTTCTGAAAGTTTCTGACTTGCCATATGGGGTGTAAACACCACACATGGAGTGGGGTTGTCCAAGAAATCCTGGACATATGGTATTCTGTGATGTGGTATGTTCTCTGTTACTGGAAACTTTCCTATTGCTATTGGATGGCTTTCTAAAAGACAGTAAAGTTTATCTGCAGCTATTGGACTCCAATGTGGAATTTAATTTAGAGAAGCCCTATGGCCTGTGTGGTGTAGGAGACAAGACTGGGTGATCAGTGGTACCTTCTGGCCTAAAATCACAACAGCCTAAATCTCTAATATATCTAGTTAAAAGCTGGCTTTGGCTTTTACAATGGCCAAGTTGCCCCCAGCAGTGTGATTTTTCCTAAGCCTTACCCTAGAAAGGACTGCCAAAAACTTCTGCTACAAGGAGCACAGGCATGTATGCAGTGTGCTGTACGTCTGCTCTGTATATTTGTGGTGAGCAAAATATAAATCTTTCCAGTAAAAGAACTCAGAAGAAATCTGTCTGCCAATTTACTTTCTTCCCTGGCTGGGAGTTTAAGGGAACCTTTTTTCTCCTTGTCATTTAAGTGAGAAAACAATTGAATAGATTCTCTAGTTCTGACCCCTGTTCTCCAAGGCTCATGCTCTCACCGCCCTGGGTTTTGCACAGCTTCACAGGGGAAATCAGGAGCAAAGAGTTCAACTCTTAGGGCTTATCTGAGCAGGAAGTTAGTACAGAATAAGTTTGGGGGTATGTTTTAGGCACTGTAACTGTTCTGTGTTAAATCCCAGAGCAGATGTTCTTCTCTACTAAAGTGTCTTTGTGCAACTTTCCAAGTGGATTAATTTAAATTACAGAAAAGGTACTTGTGGCTCAGGAGTTTGTGAAATGGCTACTGTTTTTTCGATTTTAATTCTCATTTATTTTGTGCTCCCTTGCTGTATGGTCAAGTCTTTACTAGAGCACCACTGATACTCGCTTAGAGTGGCTGAAGAGAATATTGCATTTTTTCCTCTTTTAGAAGGCCTGAATAAAGCAGATACATTATTCTCTTTTAGTAGAACAGACAGTGAGATTTCAGGGTTCAAAAAACCCCTGCCTTGTAGGCAGCGTCTCTCAAGGTCTTGATGGGAACATTCACCTGAATGACACTTGCAGGAAACAATCATAAGTCTGAAGAAAAAAATTTGTAATCATTCTGTTTTTAAACCCAGTAAATGTTGATTTTAGCCATGACAAGGATATGGTCTGGCTTGGAGAAGCTCTGGCTTAAGCAGTGCAAGTGCAAAGTTGGGAAGGGTCCTACAATATCGTTCTGGGAATAACTTTGCTGATTACAGCATGGAAGTTGTAGGTGCAAGCAAACTATTAGATGAAATTTTCCCTAACAAGGTGGTAAAGTCGTTCCTTCTGGTATTTTGTGTGTTGATTTATCTATACTTATTGTGAAACTCCTTCAGGCAATGGACATCCCAGTAATGATGATCGAGGTGTGCACTGGAAGTTGACCAGTATTAAAGGCTGTCGGGAAATGGGGTGACACATCCCTTCAATACTTCAGCACATCTGTGGCTGTCTGTGAGATAGTTCTACTTGCATGAACAGCAGTCATAAAGGCTCAGTTATCCCTACCTGCATAAGGCTTTCATCTTGCTGAGATTCCTGTGCTTTCTGCTGTGCAGTGTGAATTTTGATGCATGTCCAGTGCCATGGTGGAGACACAGGAGATCAGAACTGAAAGAGCAGATCCAGAATGACACAAACATCAGAATGACATGAACATCTGGAAACTCCATTAGGAGTGTGGATTCCCAGATGGTGTTGAGCTGGGAAGCGGGATGGGGGGGGGTGGAGGGTGGAATTGGGCTGCAGACGCCAGACAGTCTCACCTTGCCTTGGCTGCTTGGAGAGAAAGGAGATGGAGGGGTCAGTAGCAACAGAAAAACAATGAGGAAGGAAGATCTACTGAAGCTTGTCTCCATTCTCTCATCCCTTTCCACTGACTTCCGCTGCCTTGGCCAAGTTGCCTGATGAATTTTCCTACTTTCTGCTCTTGGCTTTTTTCTTTGAACTCATGCTGTGCCCTGCTCCCAGGTGGCTTCTCCTGTGCCCCTGTGCTTCCCCTCTGTCAAGCACATCATTAAAACTCATTCCTTCCAAAAGGTAATTTATACACTCATAACACTCCAGATTAAATATCTGGGGATTTTCAAAGGGAAACAGTAGAAATCGTTTCCAAACATGCTAACTTTGCTATAATTTCTAGTTCTACCACTCTCCCTCCCCTTCCCCCATGTTTCTGTTGGTTTTACTCAGATTCGAGGATACCAGCCCCAAGGTGACACTTATTTCTTAAGAGCCTGGGAGACTGAAAAAGATTATGTTCAAGTAAATATGATACATTGCTCATTTACAACAGCTAATGAACAGATGAAACTGCCAGGTAGAGTTTTGTCTTAACAACCTGACTTGAGAGCAGATTTTGATCTCCTCCTTCTGTGCTGAAGGCTATTTTTTTCTCTTAGTAACCATGCCAGTACATTCCACAAAAGGCAGCACATCCTATCCTTCCTGTTAATGGGCAACCCACCGTTTCTGTAAAGACCTTCTAAAAACCCAGGAAGAGGTAAACAGTGAACTTGGCTTCCTCTGGTATTACTTTCTTCTCCACCTGTCTATATGGATTCTAACATGCTACTTGTACTGTGTAGGTCATGAATAATGAAGTAGTTTGGCTGGAACTAAACAAAGACAACAGGTAGGAGGGTCAGGTTTGCTATTTCCTTTGCAAACACTTGCAGTTTTTTCCCACAGATGACCAACAGGGCTTGTGGGGTGCCAAAGATTTTACAGTCTGTTTGCTGTGTTGCTGTGCTGTTTGGGTAAAATTTTCAGTGATGTCAGATGAAAAAAACTTCACACTGACACATGATGGTGGTGGGTCTTATCTTTTATCATAAACTTGGTAAACCTTTACCCACTGCTTGAACTGACAGTAGGCTATCTTCTCACAGCCCAGGAAACCTCTGCTACTTTACTTAATACTTTTCCCTCCAGTGTCCTTTTGTGGTGGTCTCAGCAAAACCTTGCAGGTGAAGGTGAAACACATCAAATAAAATACTCTTGCAGCAGTGCTGGTTTTGCCAGGGAGAGAGCAGGGATGAAAATAGCATGAAAACACCTGATTATATTTCCAGCTCTGTTTGGCAGATCCAAAGACTTTGGGGGAAACGCAAAGTGACATCAAATACTGTAGTAAGTTTGAGCTACGTAATAACAGAGTATTCATTAGTCATTAAAAGTAGTTAATAATTTTAATCATAGCATGAAATGGCAAATAGTTCCAAAGTGGGCAGATATGCAGCAGTTGTTTTGCTTCCCTTATAAAGAGAGCACAAAACAACAAGTACAGTGTGTAACTGAGCAGTAATATTTTATTTTATAGTCTCTGGCAATAAGTTAATAATGGCTCTGTGGTGTTAAGGGCTCAGGACAATTTTAAAGGAATTTGATATTTTGGTCATCCAGGGAACCATTTTTAAAGTGAGGCTGGTCTTATTCATGTGATAAAGCTCAGAAATTATAGAAGTTGACCTGCAACAAAAGCGAACAAACAAAGAAAGGCTTTTTGATTCTATCATAAACATTTTGGCTGTAAATCACCACCGGCCTCAGAACTCACTTTAAAAATATGACATTATTTGACATTTTCTTAGCAGTCAAGCAGAAAGCTCCAGCTCCTGGATCATACAGATTTAGTTTAATGTGAAAGTACAGTAAGTTACCCGGCAGCTTTCATGATTATATCAACAGCACTTTCTGTTGGCTGACACATCAGGCTTGTTTAAAATCATTAGACCAAAGCAAACATGCTTCCCTTTGCCTTTTTTTCTTTTCTCATCATTTCTGAATTGATCAATTATAGGGGATTTTGAGAAAGTAGTAATAAAACCCAAACAGAAGACAGACACTTTAAGAGCCAATTGTTAAATCATCATTATTAACAGCAAAGTGGTGTTTTATGACTTTGGAATAAACAAATTTACTAATCTAAAAGCTGTCTCTCCTGCTCCTTGCTCTTTTCTTCACAACTGCAATTTATAAGAAGAAGCTGTCCAGCTGCATTTCAGGGACACAAGAGAAAGCAGCTTCTGTGTGAAAATTAGAAATAGATTTCAATTTTCTTGCTGCTCTTGTAACTAAACAGTCTGTTAACCTATTTAAATAGGAGAACATGCTGTGTATTGCTGTTCTAGAATACATCAAAAGTAATGTGATTATGCCTGTTTTCATACTGCCCTATCTTACTGTTACCTAGATGCTTTTACATGAACGATACACGGAATTAGTTCCACGTTTCTTCTCTTACAATTAGCATATTAATGTACCAGACAGATAATGCTAAAAAGCCTGGATGCTTGAGCACACACAGTGCCTTCTTCATTGAGCTCCAACACTCGGCTCCTGTGAGTCCTCAGGAATGTCTCTGTACATGCTCAGTGTCCTGCTTGTCCTGAGAGCAGCCCTGACCTGTGGACCACAGCTGAGATACTTTAGGCGTTTATTTACTTTGTTGGCCTCAGAAATTCCATTAAAAAAAAAAAAAAAAAAAGGCTCAGTGTCAGGCTGCCCACAGTGAGGCCTTTGCTTTTCCTATGGAAGTGTGTGGATGTGTTTACGTATGCACTTCATGGCTACGTGCATTCCTCGATATATGCAGGAGATTTGAGGAGATTTGAGATTTCTAAATACCCAGTGCTCACACACGTTTTTATTATAGTCCTGTATATTTACATATATGCATACAGTATGCACATGCATCCAGGCCATGCACTTTTGTGTTTCTGTATGTAACGTGGACGTTCAGTCTCCCGTGACTTTATGTGTCAGGGATCCAGCATTGCTAGTGAAAGTTTCTAATCTTTAGTCTGTCTTGGTGAAACACTAATGAACTTGTAAAAACAGGAAGCAGTGGAAAACAAATGAATTTCAGCTGGTGTTTGAAGAGCTGTCAGATCCCCTTGCTGAAATGTTTCAGAGGGACATCTTTCTGATAAAACCTCTGAGAAAAGTGGAGGAGTTTCAGAAGAGTGATTGGAAAAACAGGATGCCGACTGGCAGGCTTTGCTAATGCATTGCATCTGTAAAGACTCCAGCAACTGAGCACAGCATTAGCTATGTGAGAGCCACGGAACTAGGGAAAGTTATTACATCTGAGCGTGATGGGAAGGAGGGGGAAGGGGAAAAGCAGGCTGCTCCCTTTATGCATCTTGAAGTTTGCAGTTTTCTTGAGCTTTTGACATTTTTCATTCCATCTACTTGGCTGTCAACACACAGACTTAATTCTAACACTGATGAACAATGCTGCTTTGCTGTCCAATATCATCTTTCCTCTGAGGCTCTCCAAGCATTTCACAAATGTTAAGGAAGCTTTGCAATACCCGCATGAGACAAAGCTGGCTTCACATAGGATGCTGTAGTGTCTGCACCTCTTTGGCAGATGCTATCCTCATTTTTTGGCTTATGTTATGGGATTGCAGGATCCTTGAGTTTCTACTGATTTCCCCTTTTCTCCCTTCCAGAGTTTCTGTGACTATTAAACTGACCTTCTGGTGCTGGTTTTGGGGGCCTGCTTCTTCCACTGTCTGGAATAGGAGTCTGTTGCTTTTTGTCTTAACTCCTGCTTGACTCATGCTCTTGAAAATCAGGGTGTGGGAGTACAACTGGAACAGGGCCCACACAGATAAAGGAGCTCAAGGATATTCTTGGTTCCTACACTCTGGATATAGTTGTGCTTCAGAAAAGTAGGAATTGGGTCCCTAGAACCAGAAGACTGTTAAAAAATGTAGAGTGTAGTGACCTAACAGTGAGTGTGAAGAAAATCTTAGCAGAACTATTGATAAGACAGAACCAGTCCTGCCTCTGTGGCTGTACCCACATCCTTTCAGTTCTGCTTCCCCTGAGATGAACTACCATCCAAGGGACACGTGTGAGAGAAGAAGCCTCTCTGTAGGGTCTCTAATGCAACATGCCAGCCTTACAACATACAACTTTGTGTATTTTCCCTCCTGCAGCCAGTTGTTTCTCATTTCTTTGCATTTAATCAATCTGCAATTCAGCAAAACACTTACACATGAGCTTTCCATACTCTGCAAAGCACCAAAACTTCTGTCTGCAAAGAATCTCCCATCTCTTCAGAGAATGACTCTGAGGATACACACATGCCTTGTTTGAAGTTGGTGAGCCCGATGCATCACGGTGGAGCTGAGAACTGCCTTTGGATGTCTTTCTCGGGCTGTCACAGCCCTCTTTGTGGGAGTGACACAGAGGGTTGTAGGCTTTGTTTATGCCTAAGCAGTTTCTAACATCCGAGTCACAGCAGCAGAACTGCAATTCCAAACATCCTGATCTCTGCAAGAGGATCTAACAGTGGTCCCAGGAAAGCCAAGGACGAAGCAGCAACTGAAACAATGTAAACAGGAATACATCTTTAAAACAACAAGATGCAGAAAAATATCTAACAAAGCTGGTCTTCATTAAACCCTTTCTCAGCTGTCTCTCTCAGCAGTTCCCACTGCTGCCTCAGTGCATCCTACTTCTGTCTGCCCCTACAGCCCTTCCCTGGAAGACAGATGCTTTTGTGGGTGAAGCATCAGGCTGGGAGTTGGGAGACTTAATTTTGCTACTGAGTTGGGCAAAAGCAGCGTCACGTTTCCCTTTTCAGCGCCTGCCCTGTGATTCTTACCACCCCTGACTCCCAAAGGCCCGAGTTCATGCTTAGTCTCATGTACATGAATCACAGCAGCTGTAGCTGGTGGGTTTCCATGTGTGTGGAAGGGGTTAGGAGGGTCACGGGGTCAGGCTGAGAGTGGATCTTCCAGGAAAAATTTCTGTTTGAAGAGACTGCTCAAAAAGTCACTGCTCTCCCTTCTGAATGTCAGGCAGTGTTTACATAGATATAAAAATATTTTTCAATCACATAAAAATATCTGCTTCTTAATTTCTGTATGCCGTGCTCCTTCCATAACTAATTAATCATCGTGATGTCCTATGAAAAATGTAATTATCTCAGTTGTCACTGTCCCATTTCACAGGGAAGGAAAACCCTGGGGAAACCTTGGTGTATTGTACCAGTGTTTTGTTGATCTCAGGCAGCCTGGGTGCCTCGTAAGCATGAGACAAGATTTATAAATCCTACCTTGGTTCTGGAAGGAAATATAGGATGAAATGTATCATGTGCTTTTACTCAAAGAGAAAAAGAACAATTTTCCTGTTTCTAACTTAATGCTTACTTGTCTGTTTGTTGCTTTGCTTTGATCTGCTTCATCTTTTTGAGGCAACTGGCTTCCTAGAACAAGGTCTGCTGTCTGTTACCTGATTACATACAGCATTCAAACACCCACCCTAACCCTGGCAGGCCCTTCACCTTCTGCATTATCTATTATTTTTGACTAGATAAATACTTTGGTGTTGTGGGGTGTTTTGTTTGTTTGTTTTATTTGTGTAATCACTGGGTTGTTTAAAAGCATTATCATAACGATGAGTTGCATTTTTTTTCTTTCAGATTGAGGATATTTTGAGAATAAAGAGTCCACTTTTATGAGATACACTTTGTTAATTTGCCAAAAATAAGGTAGAGTTCTAGGTCATGTTGTATAAAGGCGGCAGAGATGTCCAGTCCCAGCTGGAGCTAACGTGTGCTTCTAACAGTAGTCAGTACAAAAATGGAAATTTGGAACAATGGAAAGTCTTCTGTTTCTGAGTCTGAGATTCTAGAGATCTGAGTTTAGAAAGAATTTTAATTTTGGAACCAGCATCTGTCACACACATCCAGCTTCACGCTATCATACTCAGTAGTGTTGTCTAGTGCCTGCTTTGACTGGAAATCAGATACTGGATGAGAAGAACTTTGTGCTCAGGTTGCTGTGGGGTTTGTGTCCCTTGGCTTCAACCCCATATTAACTGCAGGACCCCAGTGAACTCAGACTCCCACAAATGGCCAGGGCATGTGTGACGTTGACTCTGCAGATCTGTTTCTCTGTGAAATTCTCTATTGTTCTGTGTTTGAGGCCTTGAAAATTCTCACCATCCGAAAAAAATAATTTGCCAGATGTCCTAATAAGCCCCGTGAATTGATGGTTCTATATAAGGAGGATTTTTTAAAGCAGCGGATGTTTATTTTTGGCAGCTTCTGTCATTTAATGATTTCCCTGCTGCAGCTGCCCTCCAGAAAACTGATAAGTGTATCCTCTTCCCATCTTTCAAGTTTAGAGATGAGCCTCAGGACTGGGTCCAGTCTATATATTGGCCCAAGCCCAAACACTGTCCGAACATGGCAGGTTTGGGGAAGGTTGCAGTCCATGTGTAAAATCATGCAGGTTTTACAGAATCTTCAAATGTGCTATTTTGCCTTTTTTCATTATGAATTTAAAGATTTAACCCGTATTTCTATTATCTAAAAAAGCATCTATGTGTGTGTACATAATGGGAAAGAGAAATAGAACATCAGCTTGAAAATCCTCCAGTTCTAATAAGGGAAACAGCTTTCTCATAGGTTCCCACATCATCAGTCAGCTCATCACATGCATGCTGCTGCAAGACATTCTCCTTGTAATGAATTGAATAATCACATCTGTTTCTCAAGCTTGAGAAAAGTTTAAAAAGTCATTAACATTCTCCTGTTTCCATCATTGGCAGCATCTACTTCTTTTTTTTTATTATTTATTTTTTTTAATCATCATCTTGGCTGTGTAGACACGTGTGCATGTGAAAAAATTGTCTGTGTATATGCACGTGTGTTCCTGCAGCTAAAGTGAGTGCATGTGTTTGTGTACATTTCCACACAGACAGATGGCACCCATTTCTGCACATGCACAGAGTCACCTCTTGCAAGTATGAGAATCAGAGAATCAGAGAATCATAACAGAACCCGAGCTGGAAGGGACCCACAAAGATCATCAAGCCCAGCTCCTGGTCCTGCACAGGACTCCCCCACCATGACCCCACCATGTACCTGAGAGTGTTGTCCAAACACTCTGTGAGCTCTGGCAGCCTTGGGGCTGTGACCACTGCCCTGGGGAGCCTGTTCAGTGCCTCACCACTCTCTGGCTTTTCTTAATATTCAACCTAAACCTCCCCTGACACAGCTCCAGACACTCCCTCAGGTCCTGTCACTGGTCACACAGAGCAGAGATTGGAGCTGCCCCTCCACTGCCTCTCGTGAGGAATCTGCAGGTCTGACCTCAGTCTCCTCTTTCCCAGGCTGAGCAAACCAAGTGCCTCAGCCACTCCTCATACAGCTTCCCTTCCAGATCCCTCATCACCTCTGTAGCCCTCCTTTGGACACTCTCTAATGGCTTTATATCTTTCTTATATTGAGGCACCCAAAACCGCACACAATATTCCAGGTAAGGCCACTCCAGTGCAGGGCAGAGCAGGACAATCCTCTCCCTTGCCCAGCTGGTGATGCTTTGCCTGATGCCCCCCCGGACATCGTTTTCCCTCCTGGCTGCCAGGGCACTGCTGACTCATATTCAACTTGTTGTTAGCCAGAACCCCCAAGTCCCTTTCCCGGTGCTACTTTCCAGCATCTCACTCCCCAGTCTGTTCGTACATCCAGGATTGCCCCATCCCAGGAGCAGAATCCAGCACTTGTCTTTAAGTGGCTGGTGATTGCCCAGCCCTCTCGTTTGTCCGGATCTCTCTGCAGGGCCCCCCTGCCTTCGAGAGGTGGGCTCTGTGTAGAGCAGTGCACGCACACACTTGTTTTTCTCCCGTAATTCTCTTCCCACCATGACCACGCACGGAGGTTCCCGTGAGGCTGTGGATGCTCCCAGGCACTGCCGGCAGGAGACACGAGAGGGCAGGCGTCCCCTCTGCTGCCGCCTCTGCCTGGGCTCGCTGCTATTGTTATGTTTATGCAAACAGCCTTTGACATAATAGCTTTGAAACAGTTGAAAATTGGATTGTGCCTTTAGGCCAAACATTCAGACCACCACCTTGGCTATATTCATCTGCCACAGTAAATTGGGTTCAGCCTTGGCTCCACACACTGTATTTCAGGGAAGGATTACAGCTTGGCAATAACTTTTGTACAGGAAAGACAAATGCAAACTCCTGGCAGAAATATTGGAGCTGTTTAGTTGTGCAACCCCCTATCTGGAGGAATACAGATTGCGCTGAGAATTTCTTTGGACATCTGAGGAGCAAATAAAACAAATTCTCAGCTTGGAATCACCATTCCTTTCTTTTTTAGCTTCCTAATGCAATCTAATTATGGTTTAACCTCCTGAAATAAATACCTAATAAAAGATGAACCTATTAGAAGAGTAAATTTACTGCCCACTGGTTAGCAGAAATTCTTGCCATGCTCCCTTTAAGTGATAATGTTATTGGGATAGAACATTGTTTAACTGGTTAATGGTCCCTCTACTGCAAGACAGATTATATGGAAAATAAAAGTCAAAGCACAGACAGTCACAGTGTTGAAGTCCATGGTTAAAAAAAATTCTAACATAAAAAGATGTGTTGAAAAGAAGTGCAAGGGTGACTGCCCCTCCAACAGGGGTTCAGCAAGAATCTAAGTTGTGGTCTGAAAGGGAGTCAATGTTCCCTGAATTCACCATAGTCGGTGCTACAATTAATTTTCTACAGGCTGTGTTACAATTTTGTTGCATACTTAAGAAAGTGAAGGTTTATTTGGGCCTGATCCCAGAGGCAGTGTGCTAATTTCAACCTTTTCCAATTCATCCTAGCAGATGTGATATGTCCACAGAATTTGAGGCTGTATTCTTCCTTCTGTCTACAAGAAGGGTGGAGATCCAGATGGGAGGAAGGAGGTGGTGGCAAAAGCTCTTCATGCTGGCAGGAGGGATCTGAAGGTGAGGTTGGGGTGGGAGCAAGGTGAAGGCTCAGGAGAGAAGAAAAGCAGCAATTCCTCTGGCACTCTTCCCTGCTGCATCTCTAGTTTCCATCGTGGTGCTGGCCCATCAGCGGATTAATGAGGCCATTGACTTTGCCAGGGGTGGAGAATATAAATAAAAGCAATTTCCTGGCCTAGCTCCCACTGAAATCCAATCCAGTGGGAAGAGAAAGGCTCTTGTCTTAAGACGAAGGCTTTTTTAGCTCGGGTGGTAGCTGAGCTGCTGATAACTTTATTGTGAAAGCAAGGTTGTTGGTTTTTTTTTTCAAAATACGTACTGGGCTTTCTGAATTCATGTAGGTTTGCACACCAGCTACTTCTGGTGTGCAAATGAGGTGACGTGTATTTTTAGCAGGAACAAATAATAACGGAGGCTGTAGAAACACATTTCCTGCATGATTACCTAAATCCCTGATCTCCTTATGCTGTACCTGTGGAGGTCTCACAGTCAGATAAACATAAGTCTCCTCTATTTATTGCATATACCAATATCTCATCCCCTGCTTTAAGGGCTACAGAGTACAGCCAAATTTTTACCTGCATAACATCTCTTCTGAATGAAGCAGTCCCCTTACATTAGCATTGGAAGCAGCAGTTACACTTAAACGAGAAGTAAAGCAAGCATGAAGAACACTGCCCTGTGCATCCTCCATCAGCTATGATGGACCAAATTCTGAAGCAAAAACTCTCATGTTCACATTTTCAACAGGAGTTTTCCCCTGTGATAAGTAGCCTCCAGTGCCTTCCACAGTCAAGAAAGAGCAGCAGAGCTGGAGTGGGACAGCAGGGGCATTACATATGCTCTGCTATAAGAAAAAAAAGTCAGAATTGGCCCACTTGATTTTTAATTAATTAATTAATTAATCATTTGGGTTTTTTTTAGTCTGCTCAGTCACACTTTGCTGTCTTAAGCAACTTGATGTAGCCTGTGGGTAAAATATTTGGTCCCGGCCTCTGCCAGAAAACAGAAGTCACTAGTTGAAAATGGATAGGAAGTCACACATAATAAGGGAATCATATATTTCCATAGCACTACGAGGAAGTTTTGCTGCTTGAAAAAATGCTTATTTCACAAAAACCAATTAATCTTTTTTTTTCTGTCTCCAGCTGTTTCCCCCAAGAAACAAAAAACCCCACCAACTAGATGTCTTTAGTATGGTCCCCCCATTTATCAGGCCTTTCACACTGAATAGAGCAGTATTTTTTATGGACAAAACTGAGTGAGCTGGCTGAATTTTGCTGTAGCAGACTCTGATGTGGTAAGGCTCTTTGTCATATAGCACAGTCAGAAGTCATTTATTATCCTGCTTTCCTTTGGGAAGAGACTGGGGCAAAAGATCCAAATTCTACCTTTCCTTTTCCTCAAGTGTGTGTTTTATAATCATCACTTATTAGCAGGATTATGGTAGCATCTAGGTAATCTTGCCAGGATCGGGGCTTTATTATGATGAACAATGACAGAAGTCTATTCATTAGAGTCCAGAGAAATTGTTTTGCTTGGCTGTAAAAGCACTTGGGCCAAGGAGGTCAGACAGCTTTATTCAAAGTCTTCTGCCCATGTTACCAACTCTCGTGATATTATCAAAGTGTCCCACCATCCTGGGCTTTTCAGTGAGCAGCACCTCCTGCTGTCATGTGAGTCCACAAGAAGCTCAGCCTTCATTAAACGAGAGAGGTGATTCAAGCCCTGTTGATTTCAAGTGAAAAGTCTGAAAAATATGGGAAGCATAAGGCAAATAATTGCCCTCTTGAGATATATATGGATAATACATATATATATTAATTTTTAAATTATTTTTTTGCAGGTCAACTTTGTAGGTTCTTGGAGTTCATTGGAGACAGGGCAGTAGGGGACCTTGGAAGTCCTTAGCCCCACATTTTTCAATCTGTGATCCTGTGCTCCCTAGTGCCAGTGCAGAACAGGAAGACAGCTGTGAAACACCTTTTTGTGTGACTCAGGGCCCTGCCGAGGCATGAAAGATTCCTCATAATTTGAAGGAGGCAGAAAGAGTGTGGGCTAAATACTCATATATAATTACTTCATATAGTGATGCTCTGTTTCAGTCGAGCCTACTCATCTCAAAAGGATAGCTATTCCCTTTTCATTTAGAGGGTGAAAAGTTGGGAGCTGAGAATAAGTAGAGGGAAAGGGGTTATGATAAAAATACATCTTTCCTCTTTCTCAAGATTGTCTTCCCCCACAGCCAAGCACACACGAATGCCACTTACTGTATCTCATTTATCCTCGGTTTCTCCTTTCCCTGTCTAGCCCCTTTGTCTCCTGTCTCCATGGCTTGTCAGATATATTTACCCATCCAGGCTCCCAGGCTTTTGCCCAACTCTAGCAATGCTTAAAATTCTGGTTTTCAGGAAAGCACTACTTGGAGCAGACAGAAAGAGGATCTGAATTAAGATTAACCCAAAGAAAGCAATTCCCTTTACTGGATATTTTCTGATAGCCCCAATTTCAGTTTTGTCCTGTTTTGAGTACCTTCAAATAGAATCTTTTCTGCCAATGGAATTCCCAAAATAGAGGGAATCCTGAATTTTCTTTTTTTTTTTTTTTTTTTTTTTTGTCCCTTTGACCCAAAAATGCTGGGAGCCCTGAGGCCCTAACTGATGGGCAGAACTTGCTGAAATGGAGATTACCCCCCTCACAGGAAACCAAAATTGTTGAAACAAATGCTGGAACAAAACTCAGGAATGAGAAGCCTTTCCATGGATTGGAAATGCCAGTCCTCAGTTTGTTTAGTTCTCAGAAGACTTTAAAGCATTTGGGTTGATGTTTTTGGTTTTAGAAAAAAAACAGCTGCCTGGTCTTCTGAGTCTGTGCCAGGAGTTCCCTCTCCCAGGAACCCTTTTGTGCTGTCTCTACATTATTTTCCAGCAGAAAACTATTTCACAGGAGAGTTTCCATCCAGTTTCACTGGGAACCTCTGCTCAGTCCTAATAAACCTGGTAATTCCAGGGGAATCCTGGACCCCATTTTGAGCTCTGCTTAGTTCTTATTCCTTCGTGCTTGGACCTTTGCCTTGCCATCCCGAACTGTGTTTGAAGAAGGGCCTTGATGTTTGAGCAAAAGCTTCCAGGTTTCAGGGTCTTCCTTCCTATTCTGAGAGCCCATGAGAAGAACTTTCAGTCCCGTCCTTTCAGGCAAAGATTTTTTCTTTCCTCTTTCTTTCCCTTTCCTTTACAATTAATTAGATAATAATTTTGCTACTGATCCATTCTTCATTAAAAAGCTGAATCCCTTTTGTTAGATCTGGCCGTAACAAAGGTAGGAAAATTTATGTCTTAATTTTAGTTCATTATGGCAGAGAGCATCCCACCTCATCACTCTCCCTCTCCCCCTCCCCTTCCAAGCCCTCCCTCTTCCTTTAGAGGATCAGTTATCACTTTGCCCCTAAACTCCTCACATTCTGCAGAGGCATTGGAGGAGCCTTCACTGCCCTTTATCTTCCATTGCCTCATTAAGAGAAATGAACCTGAGTCTGAGAGAAATGACACAAGGGAAATAAAAATATAATCCCTTGGTGCCACCTATAATGAATTGTTATGAAAACCATGAAAATATCTGTCTGCAGATATTGTTCTTTGATTTGAAGTCAGTGTTGTAAGCGGTAATTTTTGTCATTAAAGCTGTTAATCTGCTCAGCGTTCCTCATAAGTTTTTATGAAGAAAAACAGCCCTGCTGCCTACATGCTCATGCAGGGAGCTTCTGAGCAGTGCTACACGAACAGGGTGCCTTTGAATAATTATCTTTAATTATAGCCAAGGTGGTTGTCTGTCTCAGAGATGGGACTGTTTCATGGCAGCCTGCTGTCCACTGTCATGAGGGTTTGGAATGAACTGGTTCATCTGAACCTCCCTGAGACCTCAGTCCCCAGCTGGCTGAGGATGGACTGTGGGCATGTCCCAAGGCACTGAGCTCTGTGTGTGTGTGCAATAAGCCACAGTGATTGCCCTGACCATATGCTTTTGTGTCTGGGATAGGACTGTAAGGGATCATTGCATCCTAAGCAAAGATGAGCCATGGTGAGCAGAGGTGTGCTGGGAGTACTGTTCTATTTTATCCTTCCCCAGCAGTCACAGAGATGACCTTTTTCCTGCCATCCATCTTCAGCTTTTCTTGACTGGGATCCTCTTTTGCCACATCTGAGTACTTCCTGAGATCCCAGGTGGCTGCTTTCCATGCTATGAATGCCAAGATAGGGCAGAGGGGTTCCTGCAGTCCCCTTCATCAATGCACTGGGATTATTGTATGCAGTTCCAGTGCATACAGTATGACTGCACTCCACTACCCCAAGGTAACATCCTACAAAGAAAACCATGGTGTTGGGGAGGGGAGAAAGCATGCCAGTCTTACGGTGTTTAGATTGCTCTGACTGAAAGGAGTTATGGGCATATGGGACTAGAGGAAATGGCCTCAAGTTGCACTAGGGAAGGTTTAGATTAGATATTAGGAAATATTTCTTCACTGAAAGGTTTGTCAAGCACTGGATGAGGCTGCCAGTGATGTGGTGGGGTCACCATCTCTGGAGATATTTAGAAGACACATAGATGTGGCAGCTAGGGACATGGTTTAGTGGTGGACTTGGCAGTGCTGGGTTGGTGTTTGGACTCAATGATTTCAGAGGTTTTTCAAACTTAAAATCTATTCTATGATTCTAAGAGGAAAAGCAGACTTTGAAGGTTTTTTTGCACCTCCCTCACAGAATTAGCTCCCTGCTGAAAATGGGCAATATTAACCTGCAGTCTGATTTTGTAAGGATTTCCTTATTCCCATCAGAAAATAGGTAAAGTCTCAGTGCTGATTTACATTAGGCAAACATTTGGCTTAATTGCTTGACTTCCTGGATCTTAGCACAACCACAGACACCCCCCTCTCTGCAAACATTTAGGTTCCCATTTGTGGAAACGATGAAGGCTGAGACTGATCTCCACTGACTTTGCAGAAAGGGCATTGTGAAGTGCATGAGAATAGAGGCAACATCAGAGACTTAAAAATAGAAATAAAAGACCAAGAAAGAGAATGAGTTAATAAATCTTTCAAGACACCAAGTTGATGGAATAATGAAAACAACTACCAGGACTTGCCATGGCCCCTGCCCCTTAAAGGAAGCCTCTTCCCCATTTGGTCTCTGCTTTAAAAACAGAAGGGTTGTAAATAGCGTGTGATTGAAGGCAGAAGACATTCATTGTCTTTTCTATTCTTATGCAACTGTCCACTCTGAACTCCCAGTATTTTACCCTTAAACATCTGGAACCAGGATTCCTGTATGTAATGCCCATAATCTCTGTAGAGAAAGTCATTTATGTTTCCTGAAATTCTCAAAAGTATCACTAGCATGAGGTCTTTTATTTAGGCAGCTTGAGGCTGTGTGAATTCCTGAGGAGAAGCTGTTTATCTGCTCTGCTCCAAGGTAGAGAACTTTGAAATCAAATGAGTCTTTATGCTCCAGGCAGAGTAGCAGTATAGGACAGGCAATTCTTTCCTTGCTTCTGACATCCTACAGCTCAGCAGGTATTTTCCAGCATTTTTGGGGATGTAAGAACAAGATGATCAGAGAAGAGGGCTCTGCAGACACCATTAACATGGTAGGATGAATCTGCTGACAATAAGTCAATGATTCTTTCTGACATGACTCTAAGAGTAGCAGAAGGACGTCTGTAGGATGACTCATGTTAATGGAAGAGTGGGATGTATGACTTGAAATTTAGGACAGATGTCAGGTTCAGGGAAGTGTGGTGTAAGGAAGGTAATTTTTATTGGTGTAGTAGCAGGAGACAACTTGTCAGAGTGATGTTGACTCCTTTTTTTGTATTGTTTTGGCAAGTCCTTTAGGGAGATGGCAAATGGAAAGGGCAGAGGAAAACCTGGCAACATCCCCTACCAAACAGAAACGATTGTCTTCCAGCAGACAAATTGACCATGGGGTATTGGTGATTCCATTTACAAAGGAGCAGCCTTGGAAGAGTTGGGAAGAGATTTTTTTATCTCCAGTGCAGTCAGTGTGGTTGTTCCCTCTCAGACCTGCATGTGTATTTAGTTTGCACCATTCCCCTGTGTTGGTTTAAATAAGGTACCTCTTTAAAACACGGCAAACCCCTATGCAAACATCACTTCAAGAATCAGGCATTTCTCTTTCTGCCTTGCACACACATGCTCACCAACAGAAGTTAAATATTTGTGAGTATGAGTTTAAAATGTCAGAGACCAACCATGAAGTTGAATCAGTGTTCTAATGACATCAGAAGACACACATTATCCTCTGCTGGCACTGATTTCAAGCTCCTGGGCTTACTTTTCCTGCATTTGGAGAAGGCTAAGTATTTCAGGACAGCTTCATGGACCAAGAGAGGCCCAGGAAAGACATAAAGCAAAACTGTGATACCTCCTCTTCTGTGCTCAAGAAGTATATGTGGGTTGCATTCTCAACTTCATTCTGGTAACTATAACAGTAAGATCTACAGTAATGATTAAAAAAGCCTTTGAATGATTTCCAGTCTCTCCTCCCACCTCCTGAAAGCTGAGGTGAAGGTCTATCCAGCTGTCACTGGGAACAAGAAATTCAACCAGACATCTTTGGCAATATTAGTCTTATTTATGTAAAGTCAGTTCTTAATTAATATTGATGTACAATCTATAAGGCAAGGAACAGGGCTGTCTACTTCCACTTCCATGTGTGACCCGCACTCTCTCCCAGAGCTTATTCTTTACTACTTGCCTCTTTGGGCACATGACATTTATCTGCTGTGATCTCTGCTGCATTTTGTCCCTCCTGTTCACAGAAATGATTGCAGCTGGAATTTGAGTGGAATTTCCTGCTCTCCCTGGTTTCCGTGTTCCTTCTTGCCATGGGGTCAGGACAGGAAGTGGGATTTTACAGAATATTTTGAATGCAGTGTGGGAGACTTAAGAAAAAAGTGAGGTTCAAATGGTATCCACTGCTGCATCTGCAGATGTGCCAGTGTTTGTTCCATTGTGCTGCTGTTTATAGGGTCTTACATTTTGTGCACACAATGGGATCCTGATCCATGATAAGAGCTCCAGACAGTTCTGCATTATACAGATAACATTAGGAATGCCCAGAATAATATGCAAATGTTAGCTAAGTAATAAATTTCACAAGGTTCCACTGAATAGGTAGAAGACCTAAAAGTAAGGATGAGTTGCTGTCTTAGAGGGGGAGAACCCAGGGCAAGGATCACATCCCCTGCACTCCTGGCTGGTAGGCACCCTGTGCCTTCAGGTATGTCTGTGAGTGCCCTATAAACCCATGTTTCTTCCACGAGGTTATAACAGATTCCAGAGCCAGTGTGAACCGAATAAACAGATAGCACAGCACACTGTGTGTTACCTCTGGTTGCCATAGCAGGAAAACTCCTACAGACAAAGCAGTTGAGTTGCACTGTCATTTTTTGTGGATGGAAGAGGAGGGGAAAACTGATGTAGAAAAGAGGGAGCTGGATACAGTCTGGGATTGAAAGACACAGGGCTTTCTTTTCTGCCTTCTCCATTGCAACCTTGTGTTCATTCCCCATCCGGGCAGGGAGGTTTCACCCATTCCTCAAACAGGGATGGGTGTGTTACCGGATGCCAAGTGTCCAACGTGCCAGGAGATTGGGGACCTTACAGTGCCAGCTCTTACAGGGGCTGTTCTGAGAAAGGCTCTGTCTTCTGATGTGCACTGCAGCCCCTCACAGCTCAGGCACCCTGGGTCAGGGAGCTGTAAGGATGAACCAGCTTCCCGGACTTTCACAGCAAGAGTCGGGCTCTGAGCCGTGGCCAGCAGAATCTGGCTGGGAAGCGTGGGAAACTTCACAGTAAGAGAGAAAATCTGCTCTATCAAGGGCTGTTTTCCTGGGGCTGCAATTTCTAATGCACCCAGCACAATTTTTTTGGGTAATCTCTACTCCTGGAGCAACATTTGAAAGAGTGGAAAGAAAAGTATTTTATCTTCCAAAAAACAATTCATCCAACAAATTGAGAGGGATGTGTTAGTCACCAGCAAAGTCAACAGAGCTGCTCAGGTCTAAGGCTGCCACCTTTTGCTGAACCCATTAACTGTTTCCTTAATGGCAGAAGAGTGAAGTGGATTTTCCTCTTCATTACTTTTAGTGTAGGATATAAGTTTTTTAAGTGGATCCTTTCAGAAGGAAGGAATAAATTAATACTTTGGAGGGTTTTTTTTTTCCCAGTCTAGTCTTTATGTCAATGCAGTAGATCCTCTTCACCTTATTTTCTCTTCAACTCCCTATTTATTTAAGTTCAAAGTAGGTGTTTTTCCTTCAATATCTCATTGTAACCATCTCCTTTACTAGGACAGCTAAGGAATATTGATGTGATTGTTGTAGACATGCTTTGCTCACCTGTTTCTCCACTGTGAGTTGTTTCAGTTGTCCAACGACCAAAATATTAAAATGTAGACTACAAGTCAGTCAGGACTGAAGTTATGGGAGAAGCATTCATTTAGGGTTTGTGCTTGGGCAATACCTAGAAACAGCTCCTAAAGAGCAAATAGAAGCACTTGTGACTTCTTGCAATCACTTATTCCAAATTTTTGATATTTGCTTATTTAGCCAATCAACACACCTTCAGTTCTACATTAACAGTGGGGAATAACTGTTAATGAATCACTGCAAAATTACCTAAAGAACAGATAAATTTGCTGGCCACTGTTTTCAGGCAGATTAATTGGAATTCTATCAGATTTCTGCTCCTTGCTACTACCATTTGATCTCTTGGTCTGGGACATGTCAAAGTGTGCTGGGCTATAGCAGACACTAAATGAAGACATGCCTAGAAGTAGCTCAGAAGGCTGTTCATAAACCAGCCCTGATTTGTAGACAAGAAGCACCATAAGAATGATTTTGACAAAAGCTGTGAGCTGTTCTGTTGTTGAGGATTGATTGAAGTGCACAAGGCTGGTACAAGATGACCTCAAAGTTCCCTACAACCATCGGTGTAGACAAAACCTGAATGGCAGGAAAGCAACATCTTTGTCATGATTGAACATGAATGTTCAATTTTCCTGTATTGGATGTATAAGGTTTGTTTTTTTGATGCACTTCTCAGGAAGCTATGTTGAAGTATTTAATTTCTGACTAGCTGTGCATTTTACTTGGGGTAAATAGCATCCTTTGCTCCTTTGCTTGCTGTAGCCGTGGCTGATACAATGCCAAGGGAAAACTGAATACCGCGTCCAGCACTCCTTATCAGCTGGGTTGCAATTGGTACCTGTGATTTACCCTGCTGTATCCATGTGTTATTTCTGCTTCCTTCTGTTGTGGTCCTGAGTTAGGACTTCCTCCAACACTGCTGCAACAGAAACTCTATTATCTAGCTGTTTTCTGTGTTATTCTCTGGGCTTCATAATTACTTTTAAATTCCTATTTTGACTCCATTTTGGTTAGATAAACTCCACTGGTCTTACTTGAGATGTAGGGAATTCAGGCCACAGAAACAGTAAGGGCTACACAAACAGAGGCATCCTAAATCCAATTTCTATTTGGTTACTAGAGAGAATTTACAGGCTGATATATTCTTATGGACTGAAGTCTGAAAAACTATTTTCAGAGCCTAATTTTCAGACGGAGATCAGTATTGCCTTACAAAAAACCCTATGAAATTTATGTCCTGTATGGGTTTTCCAAAATCCTTCAGGAAGTCTGCGACTAAGAAAGGCACCAGATTCTCATCTCCTGACACCGAGCCTCACTACCTAATTGATACGTTTCATACTTGTAGGAACGAAGCCAATTTTTAATATTTGATCTTGGTGCGAATATACTTGACGTTATAAATGTTGAATTTTTAGTGTATTTTTATACTCTTGCAATTATGAAATCGACTTCTCATATTTATCTTCCTTCAGGAAACCGAGTAACACGGTTATTGGAATCGGCTCTTTGAAGCCTGCGATCCCCTCGGTGTGTTTCTTTTTTTCTTGGGGCTGTCTCCAAGCAGTGACACCATGTCTAGGTCTCATCGTAACAGCCCTAATGAAAAAGCAAACCGGACAACCCATCATTAGGTTCATATGTCCTTTAGGATTCGGCAGCAGCGCAGTGAGTCAGGCGGCAGCGCTATCGCTCCGGCTGCGGTGCTTTATGGGCTCCCTGACCCGGTGAAGTCACACGGTCCCCGGTGCCGAGGTGCGGGGTGAGCAGCATGTGGTCTCCTTGGAAACTGCGAAGTTGTGCGGGAGGCAGGAGGGCACGTCCCAGGAACGGCGGGGAGGAGAAGAGAGCCTGATAGGAGATCTCCAGCCGGAATTTCGCTGGAGGAAAGCATGTCTGATAACTTGGCCTGCCAAGCCTTTCATCTGACCTGCTGCTGTCCCGGCCTCTCACCCCTCTAACCTCCTGTTAAAAATACCAGCATGTTTCCCCTTGCTGGCCGGACATCCTGCCAGCGAGCTTTGGTATCCCAGGGAGCTGAAACACATGGAGATCCCTGCCACGACAGTGTGCACGGTGGGCTGTCACCATAACACAGTCAGCAATTCCATCCACCTCAGGGCCTCCTTTCAGAGGGATTTGCTTCCCCATGTTATCACAGAGTCGTTTAGGTTGGAAAAGACCTCCAAGATCATCCAGCCTTGTCTATGATTAAAGACACTGTGTGTATCACAGTGTAGCAGAGTGTTAAAATCAACACCTCCCAACAATTAGCCGCCAGCGCCAAATATTTTCCCTTCCACTGTGATAACAACTTAATATTCTGTAGAAAGGCACCACCAGCTTTGAAAGTCAGAATATAAATTCTCTGCAGTTCCTCTGCTCAAGCTGTCCGTGGTCACAGATTCCTGCTATTCATTGGATGGTTTTTTTCACTGGCATTAGAAGAGCACCTGTAGGGACAGGAGCTCCCTGGCCAGGTTCTGCATGTGCAGCCCCAGAGAGCTCACAGGCTCTTTGTCACCGTGCAGTGATGGATGAACTGGACAAACTGGGCAGATGTGGTTTGGAGAAAACTTCCTGCAATGGGATGCACAGTTTAACAGAAAGGTCGTCTGGTTGCCTGATTAATAAAAAGCAATGGAAACAATCTGTAAGCACTAAGCCTGAGTAAATGGTAAAATATGGTTTACCAGGGGATAGGTAATTGGACAGGTTTTTGGCAC
>JAWWLV010000030.1:13503110-13727439 GCA_035041135.1 Platyrinchus mystaceus
ATCTGTAAGCACTAAGCCTGAGTAAATGGTAAAATATGGTTTACCAGGGGATAGGTAATTGGACAGGTTTTTGGCACCTATGTGGGAGAACACATGGCAGTGCTTAAGGGAGAAGTTGGCTTGCAGCTTCTCACTCTTGTCTGTTTTTTTTCCTGCAGAGATAAAAAATAGCTTTATTTTTAAAACACTAATATTTAGTTCCATCAAACTTCTTTTTATTTGTGCTCAGAGAAGTTTCCTAACTTTGCTTTATTTGCTTTTATTTGTTTTGTGTTTCCTATGGAAATTACAGTGATCAAAATTTCAAAATGTATCTTTCGGTACCAGTTTTCAGACTTCTTACAAAGCCACATTTTGAAAAGCAAACATTGAATTTGGTAAGGGAAAACATTTCACCAAGAAACATTTTGTTCATTTTCTTCATCAGGTTTTCATAGGGGAAAAAAAGTCTGTAAAAAGCACTGACTAGGTTATATGCTTTGGCTGGAAAAATTTCAATGTTTGTTGAAAAGATATTTTTGCTGAGAATCATTCTGATGAAAACACTTCAACCACTAATTTCTGAAATTAGAAAGTAATATACATTTACTCAAGCTTCCTAAAGAGAAACAAGTGTCAATGTTAGATAATTAGAAAGCAGAGCCTCAGCCTTTTCTCAAACATCTGAACAGTTTCTTTGAACTCATCTTGACTTCTCAATGCTGTATCAGAGTAGGAGATTATTGTTGGAAAACATGCTAGAGACAGGAGTGAATGCTGCACAGTTAAGAATAAAAACATTGCAGACCAGGCCCTTTTTTTTTCCCCTTTTTTGAGGCAGGATATGCCTCAATTACAGGAGTGCCCACTGCAAAGTGCTGGATGGAGGTTCCCTGTGTAACAGGAGGCAATGACTGCTCTGAA
Source organism: Platyrinchus mystaceus (assembly GCA_035041135.1). Lineage (NCBI taxonomy): Eukaryota > Metazoa > Chordata > Aves > Passeriformes > Tyrannidae > Platyrinchus > Platyrinchus mystaceus. The sequence goes on from JAWWLV010000030.1 coordinate 13,504,014, forward strand.
GACCTTGTAGGCAACAAGCAAAACTAAAAGAATGGAAGGAATGAAGAGTTTCAAGGACAGCTTCTGCTGTTAATGATAGGAAATTGGGATATAAACTCAGGCCAAAATATGTTGCTGAGATTTTTCAGCAAATGTTTGTCTAGAAGCCTAGAGTTTGCCTCACTGCAGGAGGTGGTAAGGAACACTGGACATCCAGGTGCAGGAAAGGAGCAGTGTGCTGGAAAGAGGAGCTGCACTGGCAGAAGGGTATAAAGAGAAATTATGTTCTTTGTTCAAAGGAAAATTTGGGATTGGAATGCAGTTCACTGCCTTAACTATTGAGGAAAGTAACACAGAAAGAGAGTGCTTCTGGGAGATTTCCATTTGAAATTGCAAAATCTTTTTCCCCCTTTCTCTGCCCAATGCAATTAAACAGTAATAGAAGTGCGTTGCACAGTTTATGAAGCAATAATCCAGTTCCCAAATGGCTAAACCGGGAGACTGATGGCCAAATCATTTATCCCAATGAGGAAAATAGATTATTGCTCGGGAAAGCAGCAGGATGGCATTGTTACAATTATTCTGCTGTCTCAGTTTATCAGTTCAAAAATCATCTAGATACAAATTCTTTCCCTGGGATCAGATTCAGGTTTCCTTGCCTTTACTGCCAGTGCTGAGCGAGGAGTCCTGCTGACTGTGCCACGATTACCTGTGGGGCGAAGTGCAGCTCCCAGTGAGTAAAAGTGACAGGGCAAGGGTTTCAAGGCTGCAACAAAACATGGTAGCTGGTGAAGTCAGTGCAATTTTGGCCTGGATATGTGGAGACATAACATTATGAAGTAGGAATGTAACAGCTCTCATGTGACTGCACTGGGGATATTGTGCTTAGTTCTAAGCACCTCGTTAACAGAAACGTATTAACAAATTGGAGGGGATCCAGAGAAGAGAAAGTCAGTTGGGTATGTTGATTTACGAATTAAGATGGGCCTGAGTGGCTGATGTCCAATCTGAATCCATACTGGAATGCCTCCAGATCTTGCAGATGTGGGTTCAGGACTTCATGGTCCTGAGTCGGCTGGAGTCCGTAGGAAGATTCCCACTGGCTCCACTGATCACTGGATTTGGGTCTGCTTGAAGAGACTAAACAGTGATTAAGGCTAAGGATATATATATATATATATATATATAAAACGTGGAAAAAGAGTAAATAGAGGGGAATGTGATGTAAGCTTGAAACTATTAAAAGAGTGCAAATGTGAGGACCACCGTCTTGGCTGACATACTGGGAAAATGAACTGGGGACCTTCAGAGTTGGAAGCAAGAGCTTTTTAACATCATGAGCCAAGGTGGTCAGGCTGCTGCATGTCCCCCTTCTCTGGCTCTGGGAAAAGAGAGGAGAGCAGGGTGCCCTTGTGGGTATGGTATTACCCCACTCTGATAGGCATAAGGAACTCCATAGCATTAATTGACAGAGCCATCATTTTAGAAGCAGGGTGATAAATTTAAGAAAAATAAATGAATTTGGCATCCCCTAACCAGTGAACCAGGTCAAGTATAAGACCTTGGAGGTCTTTTTGAACCTAAATGATTCTATAATTCTATTATTCCTTCTCAAATATGGACAGAGTGCTCACATCACAGAATCTTTCTTCCTGGAAGCACTAATACTGGCCCTTTTTTCTACCCAGTTCTTTCCAGGAATTTGATGTCATGGATATTTCCACCCTGTTTTCAGATTGACTGAAGTTGGCCAGCAGGTACACAAATTGTTAGATGGGAAGAATGACAAACATGATGATCTCACAAGCTATCTTTTCTTAGTAAATTCGGCCAAAAGAGATATTTTTTTACATATTCCCAGCGGCATAAAAATTTGACTCAGGTGGAGAGCCTGCTTGTTCCCATAACACCAAGAAACTTCAGAGAAATTTAGATTAAAAGCTCTGTTGTTTCAAAACTGCGTGTTTGCTGCTTACTTTGTTGCTTTGCTTGGCTGTAAAGCAAGAGTATAACACACTGTTGATGCTGCGAGCCTTGCTTTCAGATCCTTGCAAACATCTGCTTGTTTTGTATTCCAAATGCTGCTTACAATATAAAATCATATCCCAAACAAAAGATATTTCTCTACAAATAAGGAACCAATTAATGTCATAAAGGCTAAACCAATATATTAAAAGAAAAACAAAAACAAAAAGAGGAAAGCAAATGTGGCTGAACTGTGAGTATCTGATAGAGCTGTTGATGTCCAGGGTAAGGCTGTTGGCTGCAGCCAGTGTGGGTTGTGATTGAATTTACTCAGTTCTGTGGAAACAGTGGATCAGAGAGGGGTTTTCTGATAATTTTTTTTTCAAAAGTACAAATGTGATGCTGGAAAGCCCCAATGGATGTTGTTTCATGGCAGTGACATAAGATGGGGCTAAAATCTTTGCAAAGTTAGTACTGTAGGTGCCTTAGCAGACTTAGTAATATCACAGCAGGGAACAGCAACGTCACATCTGGAACATTATAAAATTGGCAATGCTGAAAAGGCATTAGTAAACATTATTAAGAATTCCTTGCAGGCAATTAGACTGCAACAATATCTTTGGAGAAAGGTTTTTTTTTTCCTTTTGCGTCTTTATTTCTATCTTGCTAATGAGGGACTAATGAGCCACAGACTTGTTACCTAGGAGGAATATCTCAACAAAGCTCTAGTGAACTTAAAACCAGTATTTACAGACTGATGACTGTTCACATTCATTATATGTTTTAAATGAGGAGGGACTACAGTAAAAAAAAAAAAAAAAAAAAAAAGGAAACAAGTTGTTCCTAGCTAAGAGACTTCTGAAACTCTAAATGTCAGAAGTTTCCTAATGTTGAGGTTAGAGCCTTCCACCTTTCCCACCATTTAAGGCTAAGCACAGTTATGTGTTATCAAAATATTAGTCTTTGACCATTGTAAAACCTACTTCAGTCATTTCAGGAGATTTTTGGTTTGGTTTGGTTTTTTTTTTAATTCCTTAGGAAGCCAGGCCAGTAAGTACAACCTGTAACGATCCACTGTCTCTGGCTGGGCACATCAGCATGTGCCTGTTTCAGTCAGCCCCTGTTCACAATATTTTTGTGAACACAGTGTCTGTCTTTTTCTGGCTTCCTAATCTTAACTATCTGAAGGCCTGCAGATAATACAGTGGAGAATCTCAAGCAGAGCACGCTTACAGTTCCAGGCACAAGGAAATCACTCAGAGCTTATCAGCAGCTCTGATACCAGCCTGGAGATTAGGGCACATGGATGGGACTTGGGAGCCATGGCTAAAATGAGTTGCTCTGCTACACTGTTCCTGTGTGCCCTTGAGGAAGACGTGCATGGGGAGTTCTTTTAAAAACTCTCTCTCTTACAGGCTGGAGACCTAAATCCATCCTGAGACATCAGGCTGGGTGGCCCAAAGACTGAGACAAACATCTCCAGGATGCGCCCTCAGGAGCACTGAATGCAGAGGCCTTTGTGACTGGATCCCATTCAGCGCTCGAGCAAACCCTTAGTGTCAAGTGAGGGGGATTTGGTCACCAGAGAGTACAGTCACCCAGAACAGAGTGTGTGTGACCACACAGCAAATCTGCTTGAACCTTCCTCTCCTCTTCCCACCCCATGTGATCTTCATGCAGTCAAGACATGGTGGCAAAAGCAGTTTCGCAGGGTCTTTGCTCACTGAGACGGAGTGTGCAAAACTTTCTTACTTAGAAACAGCTGTTTTGACGTGAATCCCTTTGTGGAGATGCACAAAAGGTTCTGGTTTATCATCAAGAACAAGTTAGGAAACCTTGAGTGTTGCCACAGAAGAGTTCTTGGTCTGCTCATTTTCTCTTGAATTTTCCAGGGTTATTTTCTCTTGAGATGTCTTGCTAAGTTCTTAAAGTTGCCACTTCCTCTGGCATTTTGGAATTTTCACCTCGACCCTCTTATCCTTGGCTTCTCCCTTTTCCCATTCTGTATCCCACATGCTTAATTGTTTTATCTGCTCTGCTAGAGGAGCCGTTGTGTTCACTGGGAGCTGATGTCTGGGACTTGGCACCCACCAGAGGGCAAACAAAGGACCCTAATCCAGGCTTTTGAACTGTTCATCCACACAGCTTCACATCAGCTGTGCAGGGACGTAAACCTGCGATTGCCAAGCACAGGGTGGCTGTCCCACCTGTTCCATCATTTCCCCACCTTATGTGCACTCATTCTGAGGACTGTAAGCAATTACTCTGCTAGGTACTAAATACAATATGCAGCACATGGTAGTGTAAAATTATGGAATTTGGGGGTTTTAATGAGCTCAGGTGCAATACAAAAGAACTTTTTTTTTTTTTTTCCTGTCCATAAAATTATATGGCTTGGAATCAGAGGTTTATACAGCCCTGGACAAAACCATTTTATTTAAAGGGTGGGTATATGTGCAGGGGTGTGGGGGTGGGAATACTAGAACAACAACAACACCCTAGCCCAGCACAATTATATGCAGATTTGTTCATAAATCTGGGCTGGAGCAGATGTGCTGCACATGTTGAAAATCCAGAGCGTGTTGCTGGAACTTAAAACGTAAACATGAACCTGTTTCCAAAGAGGAAAATCTGCTCACAGCGAGGAGCTGACCCCGTGCTTTAAACAAAGATCAAGTCCATTCTGCCTATTGTGCCTTTGCCATGTGTTTACTTTCCTTGTTCGGTGCCTAGGGTAGCTTAAGGAATAGCCAAAAGAAAAGAAGCAATTTATTTAGGTCTGAAAAGAGCCAGTGGCACTGCAGGCTTAAGGAAACAAGAGGTAGGACGTGACCCAACTCATCTGGCTATCAAGGGTCCTATTAGACCGGGTCAGCAGGATCACGCCGGATCTCTCATCTGTATTTTTAGATGCTTGAAGTCTTTTGCCCTGTAGCTAAATCTTGTGGAAAAACATAACTGCACTTCACAGTGGGTAAGGCTGTAAGAAATACACTGCTTTAAATAAAAGCCTGCACTCTGTAGGTAGTTGGAAGTGGAGTTTCTGTAGATTAAATTTCTTTGGAGGGTAGCAGGGCATGTTCTTGAAGACCCTGCACCTGGACTGAGAGCCAGCATACTTGCTTTTCTTAATAGTGGCAAGCTGAAATGCTGGCAGTCCCTCCCATCCAAGACTATGAGCTTCCAGATTTTGGCATGATGCATTTGCATGGTTCTTGGCTTTTTTTTTTTTTTTTATTTTGTCAGAAATGGCTGTGTGTTGGTCAAGGGACACTGAGAATACAAAGTACTTTCTTCCTAACCCTTGAAAAAGATTAGCTCTCCAGTTAAGCGACAAAAGTCACTTTGTAGTTAGTATGAGGCTGCTTACATCCCTTCTGCTCCCACTGGGTGTTTAGACAAAGAAAGGAGTTCATTCTCCATCACCAGGCATGATGATGCCATGACCTGCATGAATACAGAGATTCCAGCTCCCTTTCTTCTTCTGGAGGGACACTGGTGGTGGGTGTGATCATCTGTGTGCCTGTGCTTGAGTTCTCTTATCTCTTCACGGAAGATGTTAGATTAAGGCAGAAGGTTGAAATCTGTGCTCATCCACTTATCCCTACAGGCTGGGCTGCTGGTGATGTTAAGAACTTTGGTATCCAGGACTCATGCACACATTTGTGCCACTGGCAGTAAGCTGCAGTACCCTGCTTGTGGGAGGAGGGCATTTGTCTGGTGGTTTCAGAGCTTGTGAAATCCTCAACTCTCTGGTAAAATGCTCACATTTTATTTTCCTTTAAATCAAAGAGCTATGAAAGGGAATGACTGCTAAAAAAATTCATGTTGACATAGACGTGGATCATGTCAGAAAGGGAATGAGCAGTTTATGCTGAGAACAGTCACAAATAAAACATATTTCTTTGGTTAGCAGAAGGTAAGAGAGATGTGTGTCTGGATCAGCCTCCTGCTTATTGTACCTTTCCTGCCTAATGTCTTTTTTTGCCACCAAAGGCAGGGATTGGGCTGCCTTGCCAAAGGTGTTAAAAACATTAAACCTGCCAAGGGCAGTGAGGTACTTCCATGCTCTGTTGAACAGGGCTGATCAGGTATTGTGATGACTAACTGAAAATGGGTTTTCATTTTAGAAACCCTCACATGTACAAACTAATAAGGGTTTTATAGTTGTGAAGCCCAAAAGCTCCTATAACTGACAGTGCACAGATCAGGCACCACAACACACGGACGAAGGGGAAAGAGCTGTCAGTGCTGACAAGTTCACCTTAAACTGGAAAATTTTAAATGTTCCCACTGGCCCACCTATTTGTCCTTCCACCTGACTACTGTTCAATCCATTGCCCGCAAATATGGTAAGAGGAAGAAAAGATGCATTATTATTAATAAATGAATGGAGCTATTTGCTATTTATTATTTAAGCCCTCGATACTGGCAGGCTTTAGTGATACATGAAATATAGGCAAGTAATTTATTTATTAGGGAAAATAATGATTTTTGTCCCCCCCCATTCTAGAGCCCTCTTTGACCCAAAACAGCAGGGGTTTATCAAATACAAATACGATGACTTGTTATTTTAGAGTCTTTCAGAGCACTGTAACTGACAAGCTTTTTAACATAAGTACATTGAACAAATAATTTATAGAAGTATTCTGGGAATATTTTAGGGTGTTTTATTACTACTTCTGAAAGCTATGGCATGTTATTGATTTTGGTGTATTAATATAACCTAAAAGTGAGGGCACATGCTTGCCTCCTAATCCAAATCAGCTTTGATGGCAACCCATATATTTTACTGAAAGGAGCCTTGAACTAACAGCAGAGGTTAACAATTACACATCATAGCCAAAAGTTTAAGATAATGAATTTTGCACATTACACACTGTCCAGCTCCAGCCACAGGAAGTTCCCCACTACTACCTCCTTGATGTCTCATCCAAATTGCTGCTGAAAACTTCCAACAGCACCAATGCTCAATCCTTGCCATTGTGGTACATATGTCAGCCAGAGTCATTAGAGGACTTTCCAAAGCTAATGTGGACTCATTTTTTTCCACTTTCCGAGTTCTCTCAGTAACCTCTGCTGACAATTATTTTCACCATGGTTAAGTCAGTTCTGGAGGACTTTTTATCCCATGTTTAGTTCTTGGCTTTAAAAAGGAAAACAGTGGACAGTTTTAAGTGCCTTGACGCAGCAATGGTGTGAACTAGAGTTCTTCTCTAGCTGCACTTCCTTAAGAGCATCTTGATTGTTTGATTGCCATTATCTTCCTCCTCTTTCAACAAGCAATTGTTCTTCTGTCTCATCTTTTCTGGTCACTCAGTGGTGCCATCAGTGATGGCTTGGGTGTGGGAACTCCTGATTCTGCCCAGACTGTCAAGTGGGCAGAGCCTTTTGGGACAGCTCTGCAGCACTGGGGACCAGTATTGAGGAACAAACATTCAGCTTCAGCATCAGAGTGAAGGAGAAAAGTGAGGAGAGCTGGTAGAAAAAAAATCCTCCAGATTTGCACCATGCTTCAAACTTCCTGGAAACTCCATGGCTGGAGTCCTGTGTCCCTTGTGCTCCAATTCAGCAGCTCTGGCCCCTTATTGCCCTCTCTGACTGTAGCCAGCAGGGATGTAACAGCATCACAGTGCCATCACTGCTACTGCTTAGATTAAGAGAGAAAAACATGGGGCACTCCTGGAAAAGACTCTTTAAGTCTTGAGGTCCTGTTGTCCTCAAAGCCAGAAAGACCCTTGCCTACCTTTGCACCATGATTTCTGTTTAAAGAACCTGTGTATGGAAGTGTGTGATGTGGACTGAGAAGTATGCACTAAAATAGCATAAAATGTGGGCTTCTTTTTTTTTTTTTTTTTTGATTAAGGAATTTAATCAAAATAACTCTGGAGGGGGAAAAAAGCATACAGATCTTGAGGGGCAGGGAACAGGCCATCTGGCTGAACATGCTGCCCGTTAAAACGTACCTTAATCCCCACTTCCTGCTTTTTTTGCCATATGCTTTGCTGTGTGAAAAGTCAGGTACAAAGTGGTGCCCTAAAAAGGTGACTCCTAATTAAATCCAAAAGAGGCATTTTATATTCATCATTGTAGATTTACTCACATCTTTATTTTCCAATAAAATGTGCTTGCTCCTGCTGTCCTTGTGGCATGACTGATGTCACTTCCCACCCAAGAAGTTTCTGGAGGAAGGACTCTTTCTTCCTGTTTTTTTTACACAATTTAAAATCTTTTTTTGATGGTAAAACTCCGGCACTTTTTGTGTCCTGGTGTGGTTAATGCCCTCATTCTCAAAGGAGGAACACCATGGGCCTTGAGTTGAAATAGAAGTTATACCCTGTACACCTGCTTCCTTTGCAGTCAACATTTAATGATTTGCAAATAGTAAAAATATACCAGCAGAGGAGAGAAGAGGCTTAAATCCAGTGCTAAGCAATTGCAAATGTAATTTACTTCATGGGCCTGCTGCAGGCAGAGTTTTATTGGTACACATTTAGGAACATAATAGATAGGGCTTGATATTGAGAACCATTTCTTAAACTTTGTGATTTTCAAGCTTCATAAAGTTTTTAAGTTTTCAAAGCAAATTGTCAAGCCCTGGTTAATTCACTGGTCTTCCTGCAAGTTGGTCCAGACTTTTAATGTGGCTTTGGTGCCAGAACTTGTTTCTCACACTTTCACCGAACTAGACCAAGACAGGGGCCCTTTGTAAAGGTCTGTCAAACCCTCTAAAAGCTAATGGAAGCCAAGGAACTTGACAATCCTTTAATAAGTTCAACCATTCATACAGTGCATCCCTTGCATGGGATAGTCCAGAACAGTGGTGATACAAGCAGGGAGTCTGTCCCATGTCTCTTGTTTAGTGGGATATAGAGAGACCCACTACAGTATCATATTTCCTAATGTGCAATAGACTGCACAAACTGCAGCATTCCTTTCCTCCAGGTGCACCTGATACAGAGAGCTCCTGTTGTTGTTTTGGGTTCTTTATTTTTAGGTTCAGTAGGTTTTATTTGGTTATTTTCCTACTCTGTGAACACAGGCACCAGGTAGTCAATAACAATCGCTCCATTAAAGAGGAAAAATAAAATCTTCAGTCTTTGTTGTACACACTTGAAATAAAAAAAAAGTGAAGGGGAAAAAATGAAGGGAAAAACAGATGCCAAACATTTTACATGTCACAGAGGCTGCTGTTCTATAGACTCATGTCTTTTTATGAGTTCGAGTAAAATGTTATCAAGGAGGCACATTCTAACACATTCTTCTTCCATTCTTTGATATTATCACCTCTGAAAATCCAAATGCTTATTTGACAGCTGCATTATCTTAAATTAACATTTGGCTTCCAATGTGAGAACATTCTGGCCCAGACAGGACTCTCCTGAGGTTACAAGCAAATCAATAGGAGGGCCAGGAATAGAAGTCAAATAGGCCTCTGCGTTCCTTTTAGCTACCAGACTTCCTCCAGCTCAAAATCACATTGTGCCTGAACCCAAAGCCAGGTGAACACTGGGAGTTTAGTCCCAGAAAGGACGAGCTCCAGTTCTTCCTCTTCCATTGCCTGGAAGTGCTTGGTTGGTGCACAGCACCTTCCTGGGCTGTACCTCCCTTAACGCTGCTAATTCCACTGTTTCTGCAAAAAAGCACAAAAACCCCACTGCACGTCTTCTGCTCCTTCAGCGTTCAGCTCTGAGCACCAGTCACAACTGGTTTGTGTTCCCTGCTTGATTCTGCCATTGAAGCTTTATTTAGGCTTGATAGTGAGCGAAACAGTCAGGTGTAAGATTTTAGGTCTCCGCTCAGACGAATCGCGCACGGTACACGCCGAGCTGCCCGAGTGTTTACAGCAGCCTGTGACAGAACACGTTACTCGTTACGACTTGAGGCACTGCCATGGAAATATGGCACATTGCACAGAAATTGCTTCTGCAGCAAGTTGGAAGTTGGGTTTTAAGGGTGTGCAACCGGATTAACCCACTGACGTGCAATCCAACCTGATACCAGCAGTGAGGATTTATTACCCACTGTGACTTTCAGTCACATCAGAGCTCACGATGAGGTTGTGGGGTGTGTGTTTTTGTCCATGTGTGTCTGTAGTGGTGTGTGCCATTGCTGTGAGGGATAGAGTGACCAAGCCATACGGGAGCTGGCAGTGAGTTCCCTTGGTGCAGCACTGCCTCCAGAGCCCTTTGCAGTGTGCCATGGCTTCTACTTGGGATCAAAATCTCCTCCTGTGCTGCTTAGCCTGCAGATTGTTTGTGTCATGGGAAGGCACTTGAGGTTGAAGGAATTTGTGTTTTAGTTACACAGGTGGAGCCTGTTGAGGTTTCAGAGTAACTGGGGATAGCGGTAGGTGCCAAAGGCTTTGACATTCAAATCACCAGCCCTGTGAATATTCAGATTACATCCTCTCTGCTGATGTTGACACCCAGATTGCCATTTTGTTTCAAAGCTGTTGGTGTTTTGGGGAGATATGAACACCTGTCCAGGGGGCACTGGACTGAGGTCTCACCCGTTCAGTTTGCATTAGTCTGGAAACCAGCACTGACTCTCAGCCACAGTTTGCCACCGTTACTTATTTCTTACCTGAGATTAAAGAAACAAAAAGCTCTGTCCTTCACTGCCAACTAGGATCAGCTGTGATGTACCCCTTTTAGCCATGCAAACAGTTTAGAAAAAAGCAAAATATTTCTGCTTTTCCTTGCAGCTGTTTGATCAGTGTGCCATCCCCCCTTCACTTCAATCCTGTGAAATACAAATAGTCAGTTTGTCAAGAAATGTTGGTTTTCTCAATTACCAGCCTGTGGTAACCAGATCACCATTGTACCTGGCAATAACGAACAAGTTTTAACATAAAAAAACCCCAACTAGTGAGGTAATCAACCAGTTATTATATGATAATGACTATGAACTTGCATGCTTGATGTAATTAAAAACTTTTAATATGTGCGTCTTTGTGATCTGTAAAAACATTAAGAGGTTCTGAGGACTCAGGCTTTCCTTTCTTTCTTCATTTTTTACACATTCAGTTTTTCTGTCTTTGAGCCCTCTGACATGAAAGCAGTAAAATTACATATGAGACCCAGAAATAGACTTGACTCTTATGTAAATTCCTTGCAGGAGATAGAGGACTGCAACCCACACAGCAGTGACCACTGCGACCTGAGCTGTCCTCAGAGGAGCAAAGAGTATTTGTTTTGGATTAAATCACGGAGAGCTAAGAGACACTGTAATTTTAATCTTTGATTTAACAGAAGATTTAAGATGCTACAAGAACAGAACTTCAATACTTTAATTTAAATCTGAGCACGAGTGTTCTTGAAGTAAGTGAAGCTGTTCCTGTGTTCACGTTAAGCATGTGCTTAACTTAATGTTGCTGAATCAGCTGGGACCACCTAAAAGACTGCCCTTTCTTAATCTTTGAATCCACATAAGAAATAGTCTTCATTTCAGTAATCATACCTTGTTGAGATTCTATCCTCAGTGCCCCTATCTAACAGTGTTGGGGGATCAATAACTTCCTACTTCTTCAGAATATTTTTTCCTATATTTAAGACTGCGCTTGTTGCTACAAGAGCCTTTTTCCTCCTCCTTTAGATGTCCCTTCCCAGTTGGTAATTTATTATTATTTTAAATCAGTACACACATAAACATTGCTATTTTAATTAGGGAGAAGCAAACAGAAGTCACAGGCTATAAGGCACTGCGAGTATGCTTGCTACTCTCACATTTTAATTATTTATTGGAGTAAATAAAATTAAATATTTTCATAGCGATCCAGAACAGGATTTGAAGTAATTACTCTGTCAAATTCATCAAAAATTCTCTCATCAAAATAAAAACCTTGATGTCACTGAATAATTTATAGTACAAATACACAGAAATTGTAAAGTATTATAAATAGAAAACTGCAGGGTAAGTGAACATGAATTAGTTAAGGGTTATGTTTCTGAAAGAGCCTGTCATAAGCTGTATAAATTTTTAATAAGTGTTTTTGAGGCCTAATTTTCAGTGTACAGAATATACCAACAACTACAGGAAACAACCCGAAAATGGTGATTTAGAAACACAGCTGTTTATGATAAGAGGCCAGATTGTGGCTCCTCTTCCTGGGCCTTTCTCTCGTACAATTTGAACTAATGATGTTTGCCACTGAATGCCAATGGCTTAACATGAATCATCTGCCTAAATAGCAAATACATTAAGTAAACCTAATCTCTGTTATTATCTATGAATACCAAATGCTGGGACAATATCCAGCCTATTAAACCCCAACTGCTCAGTGAGGCATCCCCTTGCCAGTGACTCAACACCAGCTTCCCGGGCTCGGTCTTTGACAGGGTTTCTGGTGTAACTGAGGGTCTCCCCTCCTTGTGCAGGAGCTGGAAGGGGCTCTTGGTGTTCCCTGGCACCCACAAGGCCTGATCCTGCAAGTGCCCTCTTCCCATAATGTGTAAAACGAGCTGGAAGCCCTCAGCACCTTGCAGGTGGTAACTTTTTCATTAGATCTTGTAACGCCGAAGGTGACTCTCCACAAGTGTGTGCCAGATAAAACCCCTAATTTCAAGTCCCCTGACTTCACTTGTTCTTCTCTTTCTAATTCTGGGTCAAAAATCTCTGCTGAAAGGCCTCCCATAACACAGATCTGGACTTTTGCGTGCTAAAAACATTATTTTATGTGGATCTAAGTTGGATGCAAATATCAACAGACTTTTAAAATAACTACCACTGCCAGCTCATGGTAAACTCAAAAAGTAAAACCTCCTCCTTCCCAGCCAAAGGAAACTTGAGATTTATGGTGGGATATGGATCTAAGGCAGCAAAGGAAACCTACTCTAGCTCCACTGATGCTGTGGGAGTTCTGGATGCAGTGGTGTAAGGCTGAGGTAATGCCACAGGAGCCAGTGGATTTTTTCTGACTTAATCCCACGGTAAGGAAGCCTGGAACTCTTTTTTCACTTCTTTGTTATAAAGGTCATTAGGCAAATTGTGCTTCTATTCTTAAAAGTAGATCAGGAGTAAAAGAAAATGGATTTGTTACCATTTACTGCTTATTCTTTTGTAAGAGGAATCACTTAAGGGAGGGTTTTTTTCTTTGCCTTTTTTGTAGCACATCACCATTTTGGAAGACATGTCAGTTCAGATCATATCTGGCTAAAACTTTTTTTTTTGAGAGCGGGTAAGAAACATGCACTTTTTTGATCAATACATGTTACGGAAATAGACACAGGTAATGATTTTTAGACAGCAAAGCCAAGGAAGCTTTATCAGATGTAGAATATGCTATCTCATTTCATGAATGCACCTACCTCTGGCAAGGTTCTTTCTATTTCTGGGACCTAAAAGGCCTCGGCAAGGTAGTTCTGCTTGTAAATCTCTGCTACATCAGAAAGGTCAATATACAAGATGCAGAATAGGAACAGAATGACAAGAGGTAGGAGCAGGATTGAAACAAGTTAAAAATTGCAATCCTTCTCTGCTAGAAAATGAAAATCCATGTCCAGAACTCATGGGAACAGTTAGGAAGCTTTGGAAAGCTTTGGCTTACACAAACTTAAATGTAGCCTAAATTTTGCCTTGTTTCTCTGCACGAGGTGAAAAACACCCAGCTTGAATAAAGTACAAAACAGATCTATTGACCACAGAGTAGACATAGGAATTTATTGCTGTTCTGTTTCTGTTCCCATTCATCAGCCAAGATTTTTCTAAATGGCTACATTAACAGTGCCACCAAATGTTTTGAGGGGAGGTTTTAAGTGACTCAGGGATTTAGGCCTCAATATAATTGCTGTTTAACTCTGTGCTCTCCAATCTGGATGATGTGGAGAACATTTGCCTAAGACCCCAAATATTGAATTGCTTTATGTGAGATTGTCAGCAAATAAGTTTTGTATGACTATTTAATTAAAGAGAAACCATTTGATCACGTAACACTTTTTTTTTTCTATAATAAAGTTTCCTCTTCTTTTAAATCCCCTTGTTAAATCTTCTTATAAATCTAGGCTATCGAAGTCTGCATGGAGCACAGAGGTGGAACCTTCCATATATTAGTTATTCACTGGGTCCTTCCTTTCTTTCTGTTTAATAATTGATAGGCAAAATCGTTCCTCCTACTTCTTCACTGTAGTCAATAGCGTGTCATCCTCTGCTGTCATCTCAGGTCACCTTCCTGAACTGCTTAGGTTTAGGAGTCAAGTTTGGTATAGACAAGTTAAAACTTTTGATAGTAGAAAGAAATATTCATTTAATATGCTGGTTGCTAATCATTATCAGCCCATTTTAAAATGAGAAAGTAGCTCGTATAGGGAATCGCTTAATTTCCCTAAGCACATTTGGGTCTCACTTGCTTTAAAGACGTGCTCTTAGCTTGATTTTTCTCTTTGGGTTTGGGGTCTTTAACATTTCCTCTTCTGTTGCTTGTGGTTTCATTGTAACATTATTCTTACTGCTTTTCCTCTTCCATCTATTTCGCTTTCTACTCCACAAGGATATTGTAGTTTTTTTGGACGTCAAATGGAACGACAAAGGGAAAAAATCCCCACAATTCTTTTTTTCAAACTATGAATAGTCTTCCTTTAAAAAAAAAAAGTTTTGGTTCATCTGTAGCCAAGTTTATTGGAAATGACAGCTCAAAAGTTCAGTGAGTGAGTGAAGTTCCTAGAGATCAGAAGGCCTCTGCTGTTTCTACTGTTTCCAGGCCTCAATACAAGGGCACCTTTTGGAAGTTTCAAGGTCAGCTGTAGGTCTATTATTATGTTGAATGGAAAGGAAATAATTTTGCACTTGTATCCAACTTCTTGTCATCTTTCTCCTTACCCTACTTGGCTTCTTTGTAGTACTTGAAGGCCTCAGCTCCATCTCTTTTGGCCATTATGAATGGTTTGATTGGTGTTGGCCATGTTATCCCTTCTTTCCTCTTTCTAAAAAGCAAATGATCATGTTTCATTGAAGAAACCATTATTGTCATCAAAAAATCCACCTTAATTTTCACATTCCCTGAAAGTTTCAGCTCCTCATCAACATTTCAGAAGGAAGTAACTATGTTGGTTTTCAGTAACTCTGAGGAATCCTACCAGTTCTGATCCAGACTTAAGATAAGTCGTAGCACAGAGACCACTTTGGACAAAGGATGCACTGGTCTTTTCCTTTGATTTTTTCCTCTTTGCTGCCTCTGTTTTTTTTTGAAGCATTTGTTCAAGTCCCCTGAAGCGAAGGCAGAGACATGAATCTGTACAAAGTTCCATTAACCAACCACGTCTCCTAGCTGGCAACGTGGACCAAAATTGTGTATGTTATGCCCAGAATTGTAGCTTTGTCTTCCTATGAAGGGCTCAGGCTGGTGTGTTGGAATCAAGCTTTTGCAGGAAGCCCACCCACAGATATTTTTTCTCAAACATCTTTTGGCAGCTTTTCCTTCTCCTGTGCCCTGGAGAATATTGCTATAGTAGGTACGTTAGTCTGGCTCAGCCCTGTCTGACTGAAACACAACAGCAATTCAGCAACGTGCTCCTTGCCCTACCTCCCTTTTCCTGATTCACAGCAAAGATAAATGGGACACCAGGACATGGCCCTCTGAGTTACTATTTCTGCCAGTGCCCGGTTTTAAACCAGGGCTGGGGATTTAAAATGTAAGTGCTGTTAGGCTTTAAAGCACCTCTTGTTTTGCTTGGCACATGAAGCGTTTTCTTAACTACTTGGGGTTGTATATGGTCACTGAGACTGAATGTGGGACCACAAAGCACCTTCAGCTCTAAACTCTGATGATCTCCTTGGCTTTTATGGAACTACTCCTAATTGACACCACTGTAACATGGTTAGGGACTGGAGCCTTCTCTCTTCCCAGAACCACTGGAATGATCCTCTTCAGAATTTACTGAATGCTTTTCATGTATTATACCCAAAGTGCAGTCTACATTTGTCTGACAACCAAAGGCCAAAGCCCCAGTTCAAGTCTGAGGGGTTTTAGTTACAGGTCAAATGGAGCAACAGAGAAAAGAATATATAAATAGAGAAGGAACTGTGTGAGGGACTTACCAGGCAATAACAATTGTCTCAGGTAAAATGATTGGAAGTGCCTTTGGGCAGCTTTGGTTGTACATCCTATCTGCTACTTTTATGCTGCAAGAAGCAGTGGCAGCACCTGATCTCAGGCACTGCAGTGACATAAGGAGTTTACTGTTCAGAAAGATATGAGAAGGCTCTATAATTTTCCTAGGAGAAAGAGGAATAATAGCACAAGCTCAGACTGGTGGGTGACTTTACTGTCTACTCCTGACCAGCCCAGAGTGGTTTGGCAGGTGTGAGGAAGTCACATTAGCTCCCAGCTACATATCGAGTGGATTTTCAAAGAGCTTTTGATGACTTATAAAACAGAACATGGTTTGGGGGCTGAGTATTTATCTGAGCAGCTGTCTCCCTCTGTATGGGCCTAAGCACTATTTGACATCATCTAAAGCTGTTTTATTGGCCATTCCAAAACAAACACAGCACAAATAGGCTTAACACCTTTGGAAGGCAACTGCTTAGTTATCGTGTGGAATTCATTTTGGGCTGGGGATCTGTAAAGCTGAGTCAATAGGCTGATTTGGATCTGAGCCACGAGCTTACCTCTTAACCTGCACTTTTTTCTTCTTCTAATGCAGCTTTTTTTTCCAAACCACATATTATTGTGCCTTTATTGTCAACTACCCTGCATACATTTGCATCAGGAATACTATGGGCTCTAGTTTTGAGTTGACACAGCCTAAGAAAGAGCTGGAAATAAACCCTGTACTCCTTTACCCACTCTTCTTGCTGTGCAGAGGGATACTCTTGAGTTGCTGACTTCAAGATCTGGAGCTCTTCCAGTGCCTTTGGTGAAAGAACTGACCATTGGGCAGCTACATCATATTCCCTTAAGGAGTCCAGGAGGGTCGTACTGAGCAGTTGCTTCTCTCCAAGTCCCCCTTGTCCCTTGTGCAGCTGCTGCTGAAGAGCTGTTGGGTGCTTTGCTGATGATACCAGGGGCTCTGATGTCTTCCGCCTATCAATAACCCACATTAAGCTGCCACCTCTTTTAGAACAGCCCGTGCAATGACAGATTGACTCAAGGATGAAGGTTGTCTGGCTGAAGGTCTGCTCAGGTCAGACAGGTACTTACAGGAAGGAGGAAATGTTTGGTGAACTGGAAGCAAAAGGCATCCAGTGTAGCTGAATCCTTCCTTCCTGTTTGCTACTTGTTTCCCTGATAAAATACATAAATGCCCTTATATTTCTTTAATACTCTGAGAAAATACAAGCAATATTCTGGTGTTAATTCCCCAGAAAAGAGTAGAGCCTGGGCTCCTTGGGACAAAATTCAAGGAAGTAAACAAAGATTTTAGGTACTTACCTTGAATAACTGAAATACTGGGAAATAAATCTGGGCCAGAGCTGTGTGACTCTTCACAAAAACCAACCATCTGAAAATAACAGGCTCTGGATACTGAATACTCCATAAAAGGGAAACATCCCCAAACTTTCTGGAAGTCTCTGACAGTGTAACCTTATAGAAACAGGGACCTGTCAATTTGTCTGTTGGCCAGGTACGGTCCTCACATGACCTTCATTCCTGGATTATCTCAATACCTTAGGATCTTTTACACTTTTTATGTTCATGGGGCCAGATTTACTCAACAGAATATGACCTATAAAATCAAGAGAATATAACTGATTCCCTGACTGAAATGTTCTCCATTAAGTCTTCGTTTGCATTTCTTTTTGTCACTTTTGCTTAGATTTTGAAAAGTGCAACCAGAATGCCCCAAAATGGAGCACAAAAATATGCACCAGAATAGATATGTGACCTCTTCACCTTGTGTTCCTCCACGTGGCAGCACTTACAGTTGCCACAATGCCACTGCATTGGCTCTTATAAATGATTCTGCCACCCCACACCATGATTAAGTATTGCTGTTATAAACCAGGTACCCCTCATGTTAATAACAACATCTGTTAACTAACAAATTGCTCATTAACCAAGAGTAACAGTGGATTTCACCAGATTACAGCTCTGCAGGTCTTTTACGGAAGAGCTGTCAACAAACCATTGTGCGCTTTTTCTCTAAAGATTCAAAGTATTTTCCTTTTTAGTACTGAGTTTCTTAAAACACTGGTTATCCCATACACTTCAGTATTATGTAAAGGCACTGTAAGATGGTATTTAAAAAGAACAGGTACTTTCCCTTACTATTTTACAGAATAAAATGTCTTTTCTGTACGTTCCCTTTGAACAGATTCCTGAACAATGCACCAAAACTCAGCTATAAACACACTACTGTCATATAATAGTCCCTATACTTTACAATACCTACAGGGAATCACTTTTTAAAGTCTATAACATACAGTAGTATTTTTATATGATTAAATCATATAAAAATAAAAATTGATAAAAAATAGTAATAAATCTGGATTTTATATCACGCACTGAGCAAAGTCTAAATTAAACTACTGTACTAAACCTTCTATGAAGTAGACCTAATTAATTAAAAACACCAGGGTTAAGCAATTTAGCCATCAATCACTTAGCTTAAGTGGGGGATGAGGTACATATGGTAGCTTACTGAGGAAGAAAAATGAAAGACCTGTTCTCTCCAGACTCACATTGACATGATCTAGGGGAGGTTAAATATGAGCTGCTATTCCCAGGGAGACTTCTCCTACAGTTCCTCCAGCAAGATGACTTTCCCAAAGCCCTCGGCAAGTTGGAGTGTGTAACTTATCTCCTGTTTCCAGAACAGCGAGCGGAACAAATCCGGCTCGCAGTGTGTCTGAAGGAGTCAGAGGTAGATGGAAATGGCAGTGGTGCCATGGCAGAGGGAATTCTCTGTGAGTTTGGACTAGCCAGTCACCTCACTGATGCAATGGAGTTTGCCAGCACTCCCAGGAAGGAAAAGGAGAGGGCAATGTTTACTTTCTCTCCAGAGGTGGATCCTGGCTGTAGGAGCGTTGCTCTTGTGTGCTGGGCACCGGCCTGAGGGTGATACTCAAACTGAGAGAGGAGCAGGACTGGAAGGTGGACAGCAGTGCCCTGTTTTTGAAGGCAACCTCATCAGAAAGGCAGCCCACTGACCATGTCACCTCCATTAGGAAGGGAGATACAGAAGCACGTGGCTGTAGATAGAGGCTGTGGTGGGATCTTCGCTTTGACAGGGGATTTCTGTTAGACCAACTTGGCTGCAATGTGAAGACACACCCTTAGGAGTAGCAAAGATTCCCCCATCAAGCCCAGGAGTTAAGCTTGTTTGCAGGGTCTTGAGACAGCAGGTGTATTTGTGGCTGAAGATGAATTTCAGAGTTCAAGTGGCGTTGGGAACACTTGATATAATGTGCAGCACACTTGAGCTGAGCTATAGGCAGCCACCGGGAATTGTGTGATGGCTCTTCATAGAGAAAAGCCCAAACGTTGAAGATCTTGCTCATTATTTCTTATTCATCCTGTATCCAAGCAAACCCTTCATTGTGTAGAGGAAAGTGAAACTAAGAAAGGAACTTGAGGCTTGGCCTCCTATAAAAAACAATTTTAGAGGCATTTGCCTCATAGAGATCCTTTAAAAGAAAATATTCCGTAATAGGTTCTCTCACAAACTTGGGCTTTTACCTCAGGATTGTTATGGATCTAGCATCCTAAAATCAATACTTTGTAAAAAGCATTCTAGGTACATCAGCTAGGTCTGTAGGAGAAGGTGGGAAAGATTTCTCATCTCAATAAATAGAAATAGGCCTTCTTGAGCATCACTCAATCCACATAAAATCTTTATTATCTCCTGGCACTGTGTCTCTCTCTTCTTTGCCTGCACAATAAGCCAAGAGTGACTGTTTCCAACTTCAGGGAACACTGAACACAGTGAAAGCTGGTAAACCTATGTGATAAGGACTTGAGTTGCCATTTTTGCAAATATCACAAACTTTTGAAGTAAATTCAGCACACAGAAAATGCATTTATCTGGAAATAGCACATGTAAGTCTCCTTTTAGTGTTACATAACTTCACTGCTGGCAAATCCTGGTGAATAAAAAATAAAAGCATTACCAGTGCAGCACTGGTATTTTGCATTTATAAACAATGAAGCCAGAACAGAGAGATCAACAGAACAGGCTAAAAATGTATCTTAATGCGCCTGCAGGGACCTCTACAAAAAAGTCACTAAGATAAGGGAGTTTTGACATGACACAAAGAGCCATGAAGGACCTACTTTAAAAAGCAACAATGCATTTGAATATTCAGACCAAGCACTGAGCAGTAAGTCAAAAAGAAACTACTACCCTCAAATCTTCTGCAGCTTAGAGCTAATTAGACCTATGCCTCAGAATGCCCAAGCCTGGTGCAATGTGGCAATGGTTATGATAATTATATTTTCACTCTGTGTTGGGCTGTGAGTTATATGTGTATATCCTATAAATGCTAATGGAAGCTATGCATGTAAATCCCCTCCTCAATGAGGTGAGATTATGCCCTGATGTATCTTAAGTAGCATGTAAATGCAGCAATTGGGGTGGCAACTACTCGAGACTGGAAATTGCAGGGCTTTGCAAACCTTTAAAGGGAAGTGATAGCTGTGTGGACAGGCTGCTTACTGGGGAAGGTGGGAAAGGGAGGACCTGTAAACCTGGAATTCCCAGGGGTCAAGTTCATTTTTTTAGCATGCTTTTCCCATCAAACATAACCAGTGGTAATGATATAAACTCAGTATCAATTTCCTATATGTAAGGACTTCATAGGTACATACCATTATACATTTCTAAGCTGTCTGATGTGTGTCAGGACTCCAGAAGGTTAGACCCATTGTATGTGGTCTATTGAGGCTGGTCATGTCACCTGGACTGCAAAAAGCTAGCATTTCTGATTGCATCACCATTCCTCCCTCTCAGAAATTTACTTGCTACCTGAAGACTAATTAAAGTGGTCTTTTAGTGCCTAACCAGCCAACTGTGCCCATAATGATACATATAATACATAGAAATGAGATTATGATGTGTGAAGTGGCATTCCCTCATCTGTCCAGCTGTCTGGTGGCTGTGGGACCAGTCACTCATTACACTAGTTCTGTTATACCCTGACTTGTATCTTGATGTTCAGTGTCTCCAGGTTCTTGCTGCTGGAGACTTTGGGCATGGCTCTGTAGCAGTGACTTTCCAGGAAATTAGACCTTCCACTTTCCCTGTGCATTGCCAGCCTTCCTCACCGTGTGCAGAACACACAGATGTCTGACCTGCAGCAGAGCAGGTCCAAACCTGGATTATCCTGGGCATGTCGCTGCTTTTCAGTAAAGCCTGTCCCAAAGAGACTGGCAAAAAGCAGCTCCCAGGGAAGGCAGGGGAGAAATTCCCCTTGTTGGAAAAAGTTTCCACAGCAAGGAGCTAAATCAGAGCCACATCAGTTTGTCACATCACCCTCTGCAACACTTGAGGATTCGTTAAATTTCAAAGCTTTTCCTGGGATGTGGCCTAGAATGGTAGAACCAGAGCAGGGTGGGAAGGTCAGGGTCACACTGTCTTTGTGATCACCTCTGAGCTGATGGCAGAGGTCTTGGTCTCCTCTCCTGCTAAATGCCTCCTATTAGGGTGAGTCCACTGGCCTCAGCAAAGCAATTTTTATGTGTTTGGTCTGAGTTTGAGGTGTGTCAGGCTCAGAGCCTGATTAACGATAAATAACAGCAAAACACATACAGGAGGTTTCCTGACCTGGATAAGGCCTTTGCTGCAGTGTGCTCTGAAACCACCAGCTCGGTGAAGTTTGGACTGAAGCAAAACAGGAGGGGAGAGTCTAGATTTTCTTTTGGAAAATGTTCCTTCATACAAAGAAATGAGTATCAGCTGGATGGCACAAATGAATGTCAAGGAGAACAGTCTTAAGCAGCACTTGAATAGTAACGTTTATATAATAGCAACATATTCTTCTATTCTGCCCCTTTCTTTGTATTACTCTGCTCTTATTCTAAGTATTTATTTACTGATTATGAGAAAAAACACACGACCTCACAGGACCCCCAGCAGGTGCTCACAGCCTCCACGGGCTCCTCGAACAACCATGGTATTCTCTCTTTGCCTTATTATGGTCCTTTCTTGAATGTGGGAATGTAGAGTTCAGACCTGCTGGAGTATTTGGGGGGATTGCAAGATATAAATAAGCCAGCTGGGGCTTCAACCCACCAGCTCAGCAACATTATATCGTGCTAGTCTTTGTTTTCACTGTATCACCTATTTTTCGGACCAGCGGTATAACCAAGTTGTAAACTGCACACCTTACAAATCAGTCTATCCTGACATTGCTGGAGCGTTCATTACAAGCTGTAAAAAAACACTAGCGAGGAAGGTTTCAGTTCTGCAGCCCAATTTTCCATTGCAATAACCCAATTAACTGGTGTGTGTTTGTTTTACAAAGCTCTAAGCTACAATAAACCATGCCGATACACAGGCTGCAGAAAGCTTCGTAATTAGGACAAGGTGTACAAATTAAACCACTCTTTTTAAACTTCAAACCAGCTAACTTCTGACATACTGTACTGCTGGGGCTTCTGGGACTAAACCCAATTAACATCTTAGTATTTTATAAGCATCGTTTTAATTGCATTTGTATGCAATCTTCTCTCCAAGAGCCTTTCAAGGTGCTAGCCCTCGTTCAGATTTTATTACTTCAGTGATTTAAATCTCCTCTATCTGTGCTTCCCGTTAATAATGACTAGTGCTACTTCAAATGCTGGCCCAACATAAAAACTGAGCTCTCCAAAGAATTATACTTTAAAACAGTTACATTTAACTTTATTATTACATTTTTAATTTTTTTCTCCCTCTGTTTGAACATTATGCCTTGAACCATTTTATCAAGCTGTCAGTGCAGTAAGTGCTGGAAGAGTGAAGTTTTACCCCTTGGTGCTTTGCTCTGGCACAGCCTCTTGGCCTACACATGACTCAGTCTCTGCTGCACAATATTGTCTTAGAAAAAGAGCTTTTCTAGGAGCAGCTTAATGACTTGCATGTCCATGGGTTTTCAAGATGTGGGAGGCGGTGGGGAGGTTTAACTCTGTGAGCGACAGCCAAGCCAATCCTTCAGGCTGAGCTGCTTTTGGTTTTTTAAGGACAAGATCTCCCCTACTTCCTCGCCCATCAGAGGCAAGTCCTGTGAAGCTTTACTCATGTGAATAGTTTTACTGACTGTAATGGGATTGCTCAAGTTTGGATGAACTGGGCCTCAATGGGAGCAGTGGAACATTCCATGGAAAATCTGATGCGCTCTAAGGAATGTCAATTCCCATCACTATAATTTCTCTCTATATAAAATTCCCACAAGTGCTCTGTTTTGTTTTATGCATCTGCTTCTTTGGAAAATGACCTGCATTTCAAAGATCAGGTAGGATTTGAAGAGAGCTGTAGAGGCAGTAAGTAGTATAATGGAACTCCCTCAGCCCAATTAATAAAACAATATATAAAAAGTGTTCTGAGATTCTTTTTCCAGCACATTATTATACTGTTTTGCATTTTTCCAAGGAAGAAGCAGGAATGTGTTGGATCTTATTGAAATTATGACATGAACAAAATGTTTATTTTAAAATGCTGGCAGTCCAGCTCCAAATATTTTCCTCTGAAAAATGCAACTTAGGGTGAATATAGGCTAATGTTGCTCTCATTTAGGATTTTTGTTATGTGGATACAAATATGGGGTCTTAAAAATGCAGACGGTACCTCCTGAAATGTTTTGAACCTTTTCACTTGATTGAGTATCTTGTCAAACAAAACTGGCAGCAGATCTCTTGGAACTGCCTGAATCTATGCAGATACGATTTCTATCATGCCCTTATTATGTGTAGTCCATAATAAGGATGAGCATGTATAAATCATTTCTGGCTGGCACTTAAGATGCAATACTCAAAGGAGAAAGACATTTCTGTCTTCAAATGTCTAGCAATTTCTGATATTATACAGTAAGTCTCCCCAGAACCATACAATCCTCAATTCCATGCAGCCCTCTTATGAAAGAATGAGACTTTCATATCTTCCTTGCAAGAGCCACCAGTGAGATAAGAATTGTGCTGTGCTCCAGCCAGGGTGGCTCTATTGAACTTCCATTTGCAAAAGCCTTCACTAACAAAATTGCACAGAGATGAAGGGTTTTGCTTCTATCATTCCTATATACAATTATCTAGGAGTAAGCATTACTTTATATATAGCAGATTATATAGTTATATGTTGTAGGAACACATTTCCCATGGAAGGTTCTTCTATGTGCATACCTATAATGTGCACTAAAATAAACACATATATTGTATAAATGGGCTTGTGTTTTCTCAGCAGTGATAATCCAGCCAAGCTTTGGTGTTGTAAAATGTAATAGTGTATTAAATGATAGATGATCTGAAAAGTTTAACAAATCATGCCATCCCCAGAAACAGAAATGCAGGGAGCTGGTCAAAACTAAAGAAGCCATTTTAAGAAAACACTATAAAAATATGTATGTTGTCTCTTTTCCAGTATTGAATTTATAGTTATTTTACACTCCAACTCTTAAAAAAATATTTTTCTGCAACATGTTCCAAAAAACCCCCCAGACCTTTCCCAGAATAATTCCTTTTTTTTTTTTTTTTCTAAATAAGATTTTCCATGAGGAAAAGATGGGATTTGGAAAACAAATTTTAAAATAATTTGAAACATCATTCTGATCAAATCTTTATTAACAGTATCAGCAGAAACAGACACAGCAAATGCCAAGGCAAATGGATTATGTTAATTAAGTTAACAATTTTTAATGAAAATTTTTTTTCAGGGAGAAAAGGTGACTTTTTTTTATTAAGAACATTTTGTGCAAAATATTTCAACCCCTCTATAAAAACATAAAAGACTAGATATTTTCTATAAAACAGTTCTTCACTGTAAGATGATGAATAATATCTTTAGTATTATAGTTATACATAATGTTTATTTGCCAGGCTTTACACATTTTATATCTGATTCATTTATATACAAATACATATATTATAGTGGAAAGAAATCTATATCGATATTTTATTTGACATATACTGATTGTTTTCTAATATGTATCAACTAGAATTCCTCAATGAAGAGTTTAGTTGTTGGGAATCTGAAAAGCAGAAGGCATTTTAGACCAGGAGTTCGGTGTGTGGAGCTGTCAGACTTGATATCCCTGAATTTTAGGTGAATTGGAGCGCCTTGTTCCTACAGAGGTTGTTCTAAAGGGGACTAATGTCTTTTGGGAGCTGAGCTCTAGGGAATAAGGGGCAGAGAGCAGGAGAATATTTTATGCAAAAGAACCGTCTGTCAAGAATGGAATAGAAAATTACACTTCTATAATGACAAGCTTTTTGTAAAATACAGGGAGCCATGGGGAAGGATGTTATTCTGTTTTCTTTCTTTCTGTACAGTGGAAAATCAGAGGTGTCACAGTGAGTTATCATGTGCAGTGACCACTAATGCTCCTGTTTAGTGTACAATTGCCTGCCACATTACACACAATCACATGTGTCGTTATTATATTAACTGGGTTTATATACTGCTCACCTCACTTCACTGGCAGGGCTCACCAAATTATAGGAAAAGGAAGAAGATCCTTTGGCTAAGGGAGGGTGCTTGTAACTATTTTCTCTCCATTCAAAATGATGGGACAACAGCAAAAGAAAAATAATCTTTATTAAAACTAACACTTTCTTCAAAACCTGTCAGAGGCCAGATCCAAGAGTCGTTCACGCCAGTCTGGTGGATGCTGGATTAGGCCCTGACCTTCTTTGCCTCCCTTGCAGGATCAGCAGATAGGGTCCTAGCTTGAGCAAACCAAAGGAAAGCTGCAAGGTTCCCACAGCAGATCTGTCTTTATCGGTGTATGACATAGCTCTGAGTGCAATTTTGATAGAACAGCGATAAATAAATATAAGCAAATTAATTTGAGGTAATTGACAGAACAATTAGCAAAGCTGCAGCTGCAGAATCTTTATTCCTGGTGGCAACGGAACCCAAAGTGAGTTTTAGATCTCAGGTTTAATTTGCAACTGAAGAGACAATCCTTTGTGTGCAAGCTAAGGCAATTTTCTGGGAAGTCACTAAGAAGCAGTAAATGTGGAACTTGATAATACCATTTCTAGAGCTCCTTTTCAGAACAAAACTGCACTTTCACTGCAGTAAGAAAAGCTGATAAGGGCACTCTGGGATTTGAGCTTCAGCTCAGGCTTCCTGGGACAACGGGAAAGCAAAAATGAGCTTGGTGATGCAACACTTGCTGGGAATCAGTATTCAGCTCCTGCTGTGCACACAGTGAGTGTGTGCTGACGGCAGTTCCCTGACCTGGCCACCACCCCCCTGTGCTGCCGTGTGATCCACAGAGCACCACACCAACCTGGGGGAGACAGAGCATCCCCAGCTGCCCCTCATGAACAAGCACTCACTGTATGAAGTGCAAAAGAATCTCTTCCCACTGAGCATATGACTTTATCATGCTTATAAACACCAGGAACACAGCATGATAAATACATTGGAAAATGCCAGGAAGCACAAATCCAGAGCAATTGATGTTTGCACTCCTGTTTCCCCCAGAACTAAATGTGATTGGTAATTTACGCTCTGTAAAGGAATCTGCCGTGGCATGTTCAGTTCTACTGCAATGGTGCTTCAGCCACAGCTCTGATAAACCAGAGCTCGGTCTCATTTCTTCTGTGAGCAACTACTGAGTATGAGTACACTCATTTTCCAAGATCTTATCCAGTTACACTCTCCCTGCTCAGCAACTGTCACATGCAGCTCTGCCATTGTTGTTACTGGAGCATTTTGGGCTTCTCTGGAAGCATCTGCTGGATGATGGCAATCGAGAAAAATGTTGTGCAAAGGCTGAGGAAAGGAGCAGCATAACGCTGTACAGGAATGAAAGGTGTAGAGGAGGTGAAAAGTCTGACTAGTGACCTGGAAGGTGTCTGGGAGAAGCAGCAATGACCAGTGCCACTCTTGTAAGAAGCCCATACCTGCGTTTTTCCCAGGTCTCTACTGTCTGGTCATCTGGCTCCTGTTGTGTAGCTCTGGCTTAGCAGCCTCAGCCAAGTGCCCTGGCTCCCCGAGGTGTTGACTGGTTTGTGTTTCCAAGTGTTACTTTAAGAAACCCAGAGAAGTTGAAGTGTGAAAGTTTTATGTTACATGAGAGAAGAGGTCAGAAGGCATCTCAGTTAGCAAAGAAACAGTGAGTGTGTTTTATTTCCAAAGCTGATGGTGAGAACTTCAGAGCCACTCTTTCAACAGGGGACTTTGACCTGGGGCTCTTCAAGAAGGGAAGGGGGGAGATTCAAATGTGAATTTTCAGTCTGCTACAAAAGCTTGAGTTTCTAAGGGTCAAGATGGACTTTGGAAAGTTCTTTTCATCCAGTGCTGCTGGCTTAGCACACAGGGCTTAGTGTGAGCTTCAGCTGTCTTCAGTGAGGTGTAAAAGTTGGGGTGTCCCTCTTGTGTGACAAGCAATGATGAAATGTCCTGTTTAGCTCTTCAGGCTGTGAAATGTACTGGTTAGGTTACCTGGTTTGTAGTGGAGTCAGGCAGAGGTACTCAGTCACAATGTGGGTAGATGCTGGCCACATCAACTTTGCCCCAGCTCCTTCATTTAGGGTGAGGAATGGTGCAAGAAAGCAGGTTAGATTCAACTGTCTTAAGGAAGTCAGGCCAGTTAACTTGCTTTGCTACTGTGTTAAGAACTTACAGTCATGGGACAGGAAAGGCAGTGGGTAAACTTACATATCTGTCAAATGTACTTCCCTGCACCATATCTGAGGTACGACCTCCCATCTTGGCTGGAGTGTCAGAGAAAAAACCAGAGTGTGCGAGGGATGACACTACTGGCATCATTTTTTCACTTTTCTTTTTTCTTTTAAATGTAGCTCTAATTTCTGAGGCAAGTTTTTAATGAAAGAACAATTCAGTATTTGGAATACCTGACAGAGTTTTGTGGCTCTTCTCTAAGCTTAGTAAGGCTCTGCAGCCTGTGGAGACCTGAGATTTCCTTCTGTGAAATTATCCCTCCCTCTCTCACACATTATCCTCTTCAATATTTGTCTGAATTACTAAATACTCGGTTGAATTCACACTGGGCCAAATCCAACATCCACCAACTCAGTGAGGAACCAGCCACCTATCCATCTTCACTGGGGATGGCTTGGCTCTCATTTGAAATGACTGGCAAGTCAGTTCATTCCCTTGTTCTCGTGGAGGGCACAGTCCATCCGCCGGATGATGGCAATCGAGAAAAATGTTGTGTAAAGGCCAGGTTTTATTTTTTTTTTGTTTTCTAACAAATGTCGGCTCTGACATTTCTTGCCCTCCCTCATCTGCATCACGCGCTGGGCGTTGGTCACAACCAGCTCCTGAACCAGATGGCCGCACAGCTCCGATCCGTCCGGTGGCTCCTGCGCGCCTTTGGCCGCTCGGGGAAACAACAACGGCCAGAAAAGAAAAACAAACATGAGAAAGATCTATCTTGCAATGAAGCATCTTTGCCAGGGCTACGAGTGCTGGAGCCGAGCTGGCACACGGGCTGGGACACGGGCTGGGACACGGGCTGCTGGCGATGCGCGGGGGCAGCGCTGCGGGGCTGAGCCGGGTGATGCTCACGGCATCTCCAGCCTCTCGGAGACCCCCGGCGCGGGGGTTTTGCTGGCCGTGAGAGCAGGCAGGACGGTCAAAAAGCGTCCTGGTGGGAAGTTTCGGGGCGGAGGAGCCCGGCTATAGATGGCGCTGGCAGCCCAGGAACGGCCCCGCCGGCCCGGCCGCCGCCGCCGGAGCGGCCCCGGTCCCCGTTCCCCACAGCCACCCCCGCCCCAGAACGTGCCCCTGAATTATGTATAGGTTTTAATAGATTGTGTCACACATCTGAAGTTATAGGGATTTGATATAAACCCACCATGCAGTAATTATGAGTGTAAAATACATTTGGGGGAAAACATTTTGCAGAGTTGCCAAGACTAACAGCTTACAAATAAAGCCCCATTCCTGCTCCGGCCCCCGAGCTGCGCCCTGGAGAATTTGCACATGTATTTGAAATGAAACAATCCTCGTATCTCTGTGTTTACTAGGGGTAAAAAAAACCCAGGCCCCCTTCCTTCCATAGGTCCTTCTATAAATATGTTCCTGGCACTGGGCAGTTTGCAGGCAGACAGGGGGTGCCGGTTTTTAATGTGAAATAGTGTAAGGTTTTTAAGCAAAGAGTTGGCTGTTGGAATTAATTGGTGTCTTATTTTTTCCGGCTGGAGCTGCTGTTTACAAGTGAGGGCCACATAAGCAGTCCTGCATTGAAAATTGGGACTGTGAATGGCAGCTCCCACAGCATTAAACTGGCAAAGAGGAGACGAGGCAGGAAAGAGAGAGACAGGAGAGTAGGAAGGTAGAGAGGACTGTCGGGAGCTGCTGTGCCCTGTGTGCTGCTGAGGACTGGACTGGCCTCTTCCAGGGAAGTTCTGGCTTGGAACTGGTTAGACATCTCAGTTAAAGCTCCAACAGTCCCAAAAGAGAGTATGTGAGTGTTTCCATCAAAGGACAGTGTTTACTGAAATATTTGGAGTTTCTCAGGCGATGCTCTGGGATGCTCCACCCAGAGTGGACTGTGACCAGGGTCCACCATTTTGAAAGTAAAGGTGTGCAGTTTGATTTCCCCACTTTGTAGCCTATAAGTGAACAGTAGCCATGTCTGATGCAGAGGATGAATGATATACTGTGATGTTGAAACCACAGTGTGTTGAATCCCATGATATTCATAGGAACTTTCAAAGGAATTTGCAAAAGGAAATCAACAAAACCAAGTTTAGAGTCAATCAGCTCATGTGCAGTCATATTTTTAGAGATGTGCAATGAAAAAAAGAGTGAAAACCACAGGTAGAGAATATCCCACAATGAGGAAGAACTAGGGTTTGGGATGGGACCACACTTTTGTTTTCTCTCCTCAGAGCTTCCTTCTCCAAACTTGCCAGTCTGGTTTCGCTGTTACTCAGAGCTCAGGATCTCTTTTAGGGATGCTCATTCAGTGGACAGAAGTAACATGAGGACATGGAGCAGTCTGAAACCTGCCTGTGCCTTACTTTTGAGGTTCAAGCAGGACTTCAGCAGTGCCCAGGCATGAATTCCCATGGGACTCCTCTTGTTCCCAGTGCTGCATGTGCTGCTGCTGGGGTGTGGCCATTTTAGGTAGAAATGTGAGCATGTGCATCAACACACTTCTTAAAAAATGAACATATCTTTAAATAGAAAATGACCTGTTTGTTGCAGCATGTTCAATAGTCAGTTTCTGGAATATTAATACCTTGTTTCCCAATATATTAAACTGCCTTCCTTCCCAATAGGAAATGAAGGATTTCTGTAAGGATGCCAAATCCTCCTCTCCACAGTTCCATTTCTTCCCACAGTCCTTGCTGTTGGAGGAGGAGGGGAGGAAAAAAAAATAAAAAAGGAAAGGAAAAGAAGAAGGGAATCAGATGGACTAAGCATAGACTAGGGTCTGAGATTGTTTTTTCTGGCCGACACACTTAGTGTTGCTGGTGCATTTGCTGCTTCCTTGAAAGGCCAGTGGGGGGAAAAGAAGAGATTAAGGTCATCAAGATAATACAAAGAATATTCAAACTGGAAGCAGAGGGGAAATATAGAAGGTCTGTTTTTCCAATAGTAAGTAATCAGAGTACAGGAGGATGTAATTTGCAGATTAGGAAAATGAACAAAGACTATAAAATTAACTTTATGACGAGAGGAGAACAGTCCATTTGAAGGGGGGAATAAACCAACCTCCATAAAGCTTTATGGCTGATACAATCAGTATGCTGGTTTAAACTAAATAGGAAATATCAACAAATAATCTACCATGGGGCAGTCTTCAAGACCTGGTTGTGTTGTAATCTGGATTTCATGTGACACACAACCTAAGCCTGGTATTTTGGGGCAGTGAAACCTCCACAGATCCTGGCTCTGCGGGAGTGCTTGGGGGTGGGGAGCAGGAGGGGAGTGCTAATGTGCACCAAACCTGTCGCTGACAGCTGTCAATCACCTGTTCTCTCTTTCTCTGGTGACTCTTTTCCAAGCAAACAAAGCCCAACTCTGTAAATGTGCTTCCTCCACAATGAAATCAAACTGTCTCTTGCACTCCCACCAGCCTGGGAGCAGCTCAGGGGGTGGATTGGAAACAAAAGGTTTTAATTAGCAAGGGGACTGCAGGTTAGTTACAGAGCAGGTTGCTATAACAGGGACCCACCATGTCAGAGTGATGGAAACTGTGCTCAGCTCTTTGCAGAAGAAACCACAGACATCTCCAAGGTAAATGTCTCATTTTCCTCACAAGAGGAGCTGTCCTCTTCCCTTGAACCACTAGGTGCTGAGTTCCTGGTGTGGTCTGAAGGAATGACACTGTCAAATTGGAGCAGAAAGAGATTTTTCTGACATAATTTTATATTTTATCTTAATTTTTATTCCCTTCACTGTCATTTTTCTTTCTCATTCAACTGTTTTTTTTAAGGTGAAAAGAGGGGAAAGGAGTAACTCAGACTTGGTGTATTCTGTTGTTCATGTTATTCGTGCCTGTAAATAAATTTTCCAGTAGCCTGTGAGCCCATGTCAGGTTTTACAGGACTCCAATGCAAGCCCTCAAAGGAACTGTAACTCCAGAGCCACATTCTCCAATGGACAATTCTCTTATGTCTCTTTGTTATTCCGTTTTCTAGCACAGAGGAACAAAATACAAGGCAAACCCCCAAATATAACCAAAAAAAAGCAAGTGAGGGGCTGATTGTCCTCTTGTGAAATCGGAGGTAACTATTTAAGGACTAGATCCAGAGGTTTTAATGAAGTTGCCTGGATGTAAAACTGCTGTAAGCTCAGGAGTAAATCTCCCAGACTGCTTAAAAAGGAGGAAAAGCAAGTTTGCTCAGGAAGCAAGTTTGTTCAAGAATGGAATTTTCCTTTTATGTGTGACACAGATCCCAAAACAAGATGCTCAAATTTAAAGCATTTTTTTTCTTTTTATTTAAATTAACGTGCCTCATTGTGAGTGTGATACTGCCCTTCCTGGGGTCTATATACTCTCTTCAGAAACAGAGAGCAAAGCTCTATAGCTTGGGAAAGGTCAAGTGGCCTCAATAAAATACAAACAGACTCAAACAGTTGCTCAAACAATACCAGACAAAAGTCTAAAATTCCTGAAGAATTAAAGAATTCCTTTTGTAAGAATGGGAAAGTTCTGCTATCAGAAACATTTTTTTCTATTTACTTTATATTTTATTATCCACAGACTTTTTCCTGGGGTGTTAAAAGCACAAGGTGTTAGAAGCTTTGTGTGAACTTCTATCTTCTTGAAATTTTGGGTTTGCTCTTTGCAGAGCACTTGTCTTCAGTTTTCTGAGGTGGATCAATTGAAATTCAGGAAAAACCTTTCCCTAACAAATTTTGAATTTCCTCATTAAAAAAGAAAACTTCAAACAAACAAACATTCAGCAAGCTCTGTGAAATCCTATTCAGTTATCAGAAAAAAAAAAGAAGTACAAAAAAAAATAATGTGCCTTTGAAAACGTGCAGCCTGCTTTCTTTGTGCAAAACTTTCAGCATTTGTGGGACTATATTTAGCGTTAAGAAAGTGATTTTGTTTCATTGAAGTCTCAGTGAAAAATTCAGAGCCACTTTTATGGTGGAGATTTTGAAGCTTTGCTAGTTGTGTTTCATTAAACAGCCGTGCTTGTCACATGGATGTGCATCTTACTCCTTTAATGGGTCGTCCTGCCCCTTGTGATTTGCAGACGGAAGCAGTTTGATATATTTGTCAGAAAGGCTGTCCTTTGTGAGCCAAAATAAAATGAAATCTCTGATATGCAAGAAGTTAAATACTTTTGGACTGGCTTGGCGTGGGATCTGACATCTTTTACTAATACTTATTTTCGAGGTGGAATCAGTAGTCAGAGACCTTAAAGGCAAGGGCAAGATTTCGAACCAGATTTATGCTCTTGAGCACTTTTAAAAGTGTGTGTGTGTATACATACATATATCACTGCAGTTATAGCCCCATGCTGGAACTCTCTGTGATACTCCAGCTGCAACTCCTCTCAATGCCACACCATCTTCAGTGCTTTTCACCTCCAGAGTTCCCCTGGGAATTAGGAAAGTGTTATTTTTCCCATTTTACAGATGGGAACTGAGAGGTTCGTGAGCAAGTAGGAGATAGTGACAGTGTGAGACATTAGGCACAATTTGATGACAAAGCCTGTGCATGTTTGACTCTAGTGATCTAGTGATTGGGCTTCCTTGGTTTGAGGCAGGAAAGATCAATTTAAGAGGCTAAAGAAGTCTCAGGAAATCTCGAAGTTTACTTGCAAGGAACAGACCTTGTCAAAATGCATAGCAGGGTCAGATGCCCTGGATGTAAGGTTAACACCAACCCTGCCCACTAATGTTGCTGTTGTGCTCCCCAGTGGTTTGGTGTTCCACACATGAGGGAGCAGTGCCTGTCAGAGCTGAGTCAGCACCACTGATTGCTTCCAGTCAATCCACATTCCCTGTAACTGGAGTGGCATTCCCACCCTTTGTGTCTGGTGGAGGTGACACTAAGAGTTTGGTCCTTCTGAGGTCCAAGGTGAGACTCTGCCCATGTTGGGCTCCATGCTGACCCTGGCTGCTGCTGTGGCCCAGGGAGGGGAACACAGCTCTGTTTTCTGTTTGGTGGCTCATTCCCCCATGGGTGAGGGTGCCATGAGCCCTGTGCTGCCCATGTTAGCTGTCCTGGCAAGCTGAACTGTGACAGTCTAACCCCTTCTGCTTATGTTATAATCACATTATATCTGAATCCTAATGGCGATGAGTTTGCAGAGAAGCAGATGCTGCTGGTTCTGCTCTTATTTGCTACTTTTGCAGTATGCAGGCAGTGAAGGAGAAGTGCTGGGTTGTTGCTGCCTGCCCAAAGCCCAGGCAGGCAGAGCTCACTGCAGTGTGCAATATGGCAATTCATAAAACGTGACATTCCTGTTGGAGGGGCACTGCTGTGAGCCAATTTTACTCCATGATAAAGACTGTGTCTGTCAGGGCTCATCTTCTCATGTCCAGGTCCATTGGACAATCACACAGGGCCAACTTGTTGCATGCAGGGGTGGAATTGGCTCCAAGCACATGGGTACCCCAAGCCTGTGTTAGAGGGTTGTCTCCTGGTGCAGGGACTCTGCAAAGCCCAGGTTACACAGAGACTTATCCTGCAGGGTGCTGGGTGGGATAGCATCACCTAAACCTCTTTGAGAACCAGTCAGCATCTCACTTCCTCCAAGCTTGAAAGAAAAACTCACTGAGCATTTCAAAGCCAAGATTTTAGGAACAAAACTGAACCTCTTAATTGCATTTTTCACTTAGGAATGTGAAGGAATCACTGTGAACCTTGAAAGTCTGATATGTACCAGACCAGTAAATAGATTTGGCTTTGTTTTTTTTAATGTTTTGCATACTTTGTTTTTCAAACTTTCACCAGCTCTGCTTTGTTTCAGTTAATGAAATTCTTCTATTGCAGCACTGGGACTTTTAAAGCATTTTCGTAACCTCCTGTCTTGGTCTCCAAGGTATAAACATTATTTTATAATTAGCCTTCACAACTATGTTATACATTTGAAAAGGAGGAAAAAAAATGTTTTTCCTCCATTTTTATATAGGGGAATTACAGTTTCTATCTGGGGACTGAAAGAATGTGTGTGTGTGCGCGCGCAGAGGAGAGAGAGAAACATTCAATCTGTTGAAATTTCATCTCCTGCCAGTTACACATGAAATCATCGTTTAGGAGAGAGAGTGGGAAATTACTGAATGCATTAGAAAAATTCTCACTCTATCCTTAATGAAACTGCATTAAAATGTGATGGGAGAGGGAAGACTTAGGGACGTTTGTGTTCTACCAAAAGAACACAGGGAAAGAATATTGACTTTTTGCCCCATGTTAAGTAACTTGGCATCAGGCTCTTGGTAGCTGATACTGATGGGTACTAATTTGTCTCTTGCCCTTATTCCTGCCAATCCCCTATGGTGTTTTCTTATGGCCACTTCATATCAAGATAAAGCTGTCACCAAGGTAACCACATGTGCATATGCACAATCATGTACATTCATTGTGTAATTAAGTTCAAGTGTAAATAATAATATTCACCACAGTGGGCAGTACTGAAGCAATGTGCTTCAGGAGCCCTTGTGCTGTGCCTTTTGTGGAAGGTTGGCCTCCCAGCTCTACATGAGGGGGAAACTGAGTCATGGAGGAGGCAGGGAGCCTCCCAGGAACAGGGAGAGGCAGCGCATCCATCAGTTTGATGCAAGTTTGGGGAGAGCACCCAGCTTTTTCCATAGGCACCATTTATTAATGCAGTCAATGATCTTTAAACTCAGGTCCTTTGAAGTGTTTC
Source organism: Platyrinchus mystaceus (assembly GCA_035041135.1). Taxonomy (NCBI): domain Eukaryota; kingdom Metazoa; phylum Chordata; class Aves; order Passeriformes; family Tyrannidae; genus Platyrinchus; species Platyrinchus mystaceus. The sequence continues at coordinate 13,539,340 of JAWWLV010000030.1, forward strand.
TGCCAGGTTTAGTCTCACCCAGGCAAAAAATATTTGTGCAATTACTTGTGGACAGAAAAGCTTTCCCTCCACCCAGCCTGGGATGGATGCACATGGACTCATATAAAGATGTTTGCCTTGACTTCGGTAAAATTTGGATCTGGTCCCAGCAATCATTCCAGCCTTTGTAGGAGGGAACAGCCCAACATGAAGGGAATGCCTTGAACCATTTTTGAAGTGGTAGCTTTCCTTGCTGTAATAAATTTTCAGGATGTTTTCAACAGAGAGAATAAATCCATAGGAGAGATGGCTTAATGGATTTTGAATTTTTTAACAAGAAATGTGCCAAATCTTTCCCAATAGAAATGTCCCCTTGAATTTTTCATTCAGGTATGTGACAGATACTTGACTTAGAGTGCATTCCTATAGATTTGGTTGGTTTGGGTTTTTTTTTGGTTTGGTTTGGTTTGGTTTGTTTTTTTTTCCTATGGAGAAAGACAAACAGCCAAAGCCTAACCTAGAGGGAAGCTTTTACAGATAAAAAGAGTAAACCAAGGAAGGGAAGTAAGTGGGAATCAAGTGGTTAATTTCTGTTTTCAGCATTCTCATAGGAAAAAAAAATACATGTGAGCATGGAAAAATATTAGTCTATCTCTTTTGAAAGCCTTCAAAAAGATTTGTCTGAAGCGTGCATTTAAATGGGAAGGATACAGGTGTTTTCAGAGCTCTCCGAGCCTACGAGCAGGCCTGGGGCAAACCTGAGCACACAGAATAATGCAACGAGAAACATTCCTCCGTGCTTCAGTGGGAAAATGCAAATAGGCTCATTTCCTCTTTTGAGGAGGGCTTTAGATAAGGCGCTCCTGCAGCCAAGTTACCTGTCTGGTGTCTTCCCTGCCTGGAATATTACCGTGAGAGGGGAGCGAGCGGCACACACGGAGCTGACAGCACAAGGATAGTGATGCTGCAGCCAATTCCCCTGCTCTCTGCACCACTTAACTGCAAGATTTGTTGGTGCCAGTTTTGCACTGCCCCCTCTGCCCCTCTCTCTGCAAACACCCCTGTGAGCACGTGTTGATCTGCTGTCATTTGGGAACTGCTGAAACCTGAAAACAAGTTGCCCAAGTGAGAAGTGCAGCAGAGACCTGAAGTCCCAGAGAGTCCTGCCTGTCACGGAATAAAGCATCTGTGCTTTGCTGGAGCCCGACTGCCTCCTGCTCTCCCTCCTCCTCCCACCCCATCCCTTTCAAGGGAAGGCTCTGAAATATGTTTTGATTTCATTTTGTAAGTAGTCTGCTAAAAACATTTCTTTGCAGTCTTTTCTCTAAGTTTGTTTTCTTTGCTAGTTCAGCCTTCAGAAGAAACAACAACTCTCTTTTTTTTTTTTTCTCTACCCATTAAGAATAATATTTTTTCAAAAGTTTAGGCAGAATCCAGTAGCATGAACTTCATTGCAATAGCTGAAATGGGAAGGGAGGTCTCCTTAAAAATCTAGCCCCCGTTGTGACTGTTGAGCTGTGCAGGTAACCAGCAAATAATTACGGCTAACACAGAAATTCAGCACCAGTTGGGTGGCAGAATTCCCTTTCCACCAAAGAAAATCCCAAAAGAAAAGAAGATTATTTTAATTATAATTTTTTTTTCCATAAGGTTTACAAAGTATTCCCCCTTCACCTCTCACTGAATGATTTCAATAACTCTTGGAAAATGCCAATTGCCATCAACTCTTGTCTTTGCTTTTTTTATTTTTTTTTATTAATTTTGTATAATTTTGCATAATCCATGAGTTTGGATGTCAAAGTAGTTATTGTGTTTCTTAAAACTCCAGCTCTAGGCATCATGTAAATACCTGCTTTTATGGCAAAGCAGAAAAAATATGCTGTCAGGGGGAAGAACTCTATTTAATCTTTATATAGCCTTAAATAAAAGCAGAAAAGGATTCTAAATATTTTAAATTCTGTTTTTTAAGTAAAGCTGATCAGATGTGAGATGATCTGATTCATGGTGCCTGAAGACTTGAGCTTGACAATGTTACACTGATTCTGATATAATTTTTGTCTAATAGAAGAGGAAAAAGAGTAGACTTGAATTCAGCCTGCCCAACTAGATGTTGATGTCTTTCATCAAAGTAAAATACTGACTTGCTATTTAGGGTTCCTTAGTTCAGTTTACAGAGCAGCCCTTCTATTTTTAGAAGTTAAAATATTTTTCATATTTCTTTAAAAATAAACTGTCCAATAACCAACCAGTGATCCAGTAGTATAACTAATTTACATAGATATATTAAAGAACTAAAATAAAATTGTAAGAAAAGTGTTCTCTTATATAAAATAAATCTTTTCAGTGGAAGTTTTCATCCACTTCTGAAACATAGGAAAATCAAAATTATAACTGGCATTCACAAGCCAATTATTGAACTCAACAGCCCAATTCTGAATTTTCACAGATTTAATTAAGAGCAACATTTGGCCCTAGCTAGAAGCAATAATAAGTTCTTCTTCATTAGGTGTTTTCAGGGTAATTTCTTAAGGGAAAAGATAGATGCTTCTAAATCTGTCATTTGGTGAACTCTTCTAGGTAATATATTAGGGCCATTGATTAGTGTAATATGGCAAAAAGCAAAGCCTGATTAATCATCCATACAGTCAATGGGTGTCTTTGATTAAGTCCAAAAAGAGCAATATAAAATTGTGGCAATTCCAGGCAGTATAGAAACACACTTTTGCTTTGCATCTTTAATTCCACTTCAGTACCTAATCTGGACTTCCTGGGGAGCAGCAATTGCATCTCACGGTGGCTTCCAAGGTTGCAACATTTTCCTTTTGTTCTACAGAGGAATGAAAAACAGACCAGTTAAAACAGACCAGTTAAAGTCACATGCACATATCAGAGTTTGGTTGGCAGCTGTTAAAGGTCTGGGGAGTTTGTTTCATGAGAACATGGAAAAGAAGAGCCCTCCCGGAGCAGCAATTCAAATCTCCTACCTGTTGTGGGCAACCAGCCTTGAAGTCTTGGTGTTCACCCCTCTGAAGGTGATTTGGAGCTCAGGAACCTGCAGTAATGTATCCTGAGGAAACGTTTTGGCTTCTGTGCCAGTGCTGACCCCCGTGCACCTCATCTTGCACTGACAGTGCCGTGACCCCTCCCGGGCTGCAGGAGGTTGTGTGTGGTCCCAGCGGGCGACAGGGGCTGTGACTGCTGCGAGCCATTGTCCATCCACTCCGACGGTGAGGAGGCTCATTATTGTCACATAATTAGTTTATTCAACAAAACTCCAAAAATATTTAACCTGGCTGTTTGCTACTCCATTTCCTGGGTTCTGACTGCTTTGCTTTACATGAGCATTTGTATTAACACAGTTATCCCTTCCATCAGTCATGCTTTTTCTTATGTGCCAATGGGCCTATTTTCTCATAGAGACCTTAAACACTTACCAATAAGCACTTACAGGTATTCTCAAAAGAGTTAAGTGAATTAGGTGCCTAATTTCCTTTGCTGTTCATTTAGGATTAAGCACTTACTCCTCAAGTTGTTTTTGTATATTCTGCTACATCCTTGACTACCTAAGACCTTTATAAACTGGCTCCTTAAGCTTTTATCTGTCCTCTGTGTTTTTCTCTTAAGTACAAAATGTTCCTTTCTAGTGAAGCATTGGTATGTGCTGGTATCTGTCTGGAGATGGTGTGATGAGGAGGGGAGGGAAATGGCCAGTGACAATGATTTCTCTTGCTGATTATTTTTTTTTTCCCAACATAATTTAAATCAAAATATCTAAACCTCAGACCTGAAACCAACTTCACAGTCTTACTTTGTATGTAAAAATATTCCATTTAAATCAGCAGTAAAGCTAACATGAAAGTGCCGATAAATAATATATGCAAAGAGTTTTTTTTATCAATATATAAAGAAATGTAGAGTTGTGAAGCTGCTGAAAACAAGCATTAGGAAATGTAATGAAGCAAGAATTAGAACAGCATAGTTCCTCTGGCCATTATAAATGAGAACGCCAGGTACCTGGAGAACAGGAAAACTGATGAGTACAGTCTGTTCAGGAGAGAAGGAGGAAAATTTCCCCCAGGAACACATTTCAAATTACTTATTTATGAACTGATGAACTGGGAGACCACCTATAGAGAGACAGGAGCAAGCAGTCTGCTGCAGACAGCTACAGAACTCCAACTAATTGTGCTGCTGTTTTCTGTTATAACTCCTGCTCTCCAGCTGGGCTTCGGAGGCAGAAAATTTAGGCATTGACTAGAAGTTGCACTTTCCCTCCTTCTTGTCGGCATAAATATATACATGTATATTTTAATCTGCTGGAATAATTCAGAAAAGGCCTGGGAAAACAGCTGCTGCCTTTGTCGTGACGGTGTTAGCGAGTTTGTGGGGTAGAGCTTCCAAGGGAAAAGTTTTTAAGTGTGGGCCCATCCCTTGGCAAAGGTAACTCAAAAATTTGGAGATATATGGCCTGAAATTGAAACCTGGAATTTGCTTTTTGTTTTTCTCTCTGAATGTCACTGTCAGGATATTGAACAACACAGGAACAGAAACATGCAGACATGTATAACAGCTAAATACAACGTGTATTAACCATGTCAGTGCGTGGGGGTGTGCACAGATATACTTCATACAAATGTCCTACATAAATCTCTGTTGGCAGATATTTTTTTCTCTGTCCATATCCATATATACACAAGAATCAAAATGCTATTTCATTTACCCGGTTATAAGTATAGAATGGTTCCAGTTTGCTCCATAATACAGAATTCAGAATGTAGCCCAAGTTATAAGAGCTGTTTAAGAAAAGACAAAAGAATAGCCTTAGGTACTTGTTAACAAGATCTAATAAGAAAGAGAAGAGATAGTTAAAATACTGTAAATATTAAGTGGTTAAAAATTAATTTGAGTAGACCTCATCATTTGAAGCACAGGAGTTCTTAATAGAGAATTCATTTTATTAGCTTAGAAAACAGAATTTAGCTGTCTGGCTTGTAGGAAGTAAAAAGAGACAGAGGAAGCTTTATCAGAGGACTGTGAGGCTCCAAGACAATTTGCATGGATGGACAGTCTCAGCCTGTGCTGTGATTTAGCACATGGGCTCTGCATGGCAGTATCCAGTGATTTGACTCATGGCCCATAAAACCCCCTCAAATGATGGCTCACAAGACAAGACACATCTGACCAGCCTTGAGGTTAAACACAGAAGTGAAAAGACCAATGGACTGGGGAACAATGAACATACACCATATTTGCTTTCCAGGAGAAAAGCAAACCTTGTTGCCCCTGATGAAAATCAGAGGGAACATTGATCACTGGGGAGACTGTGCTTCCTTCCAGGGACCAGGTGACTGAAGGGTCTTAGACAGTTCCTGGCATTCATGTGATCGCCAGCACAGGTCCCAGAGTACTGGTACAATGTCCTGCCTACATGAACAGCCTCCTAACATGTCATCTGATGAATTCAGCACTGGTTGCAGATTTCAAATGCACCTAATTCAGGGTGCACTGCATTTAGCCCTCTGCAAAATGATGAAGGCAAAGACTGAAGGAGTGAGAGACAAGTCTGAAAGAGGAAGCTAGAATCACTGGCCATGTACTGGTGTGCTTGGTGAATACTGAAACCTGGTACCTTATAGAAGTTTAGAAGAAATGTCAAAAATTCAAGTCTGCCAAGTACCGAGAGGTTTCACTGGGAGCTGGGAGTGCTCTGATACAGCTCAGAGACCATATTCCTTTCTTCTTCTTTCCTGTAGGTACATTGGCAAGTCAATATAGAGAAAATGTGCAATGCTGTTGCTGTTGCTGTGTGTGTTCCATGAATAGAGAATACAGTTTCCCATGGTGTCATTTATTATGAAATGCTAAGGATAGGACTGGAGTGGCACAGTGGATCTATCCTTGCTCTTCATTAGGTTAGACACCAAAAGCACTTAACAGTAGGACCTAAAAAAACTATTAACCCCAATAAAACCCCTGTAAAGATGTGTAGAGATAAAAGGGAACTTCAACAAAGTGGAAATTTTTATAGCAGTGAGACAGAGAGAGAGAATGGCATCAAGATTTATTGAGAATCACTCTAGTAGCAAGAGGTTCAAGCATTAGCTAATTTTTATTTGCTTCTTTTATTGTAAAAGTTTCTGAATTTTAAATAATCAAGGATGATGATGATATTAACACCACTTCAATGAGGAAACTTAAATACTTTCATTTTTGCTTCTGTTCTTAAAAAAAAAAATCCTTCTGATAAAATGAATATGTAACAGCATCACACCTCAGTGAAACTTTTTTCTTTAAGTATTCAGAACATTTTGTGAGGCTGATCAATTGGGATTTTTTTTTTTTAATACCCGACTTGGTTACCCTGGCAGGTATTCACAAGTGACAATTATTTCAACATTAATTTGATAGCTCCCGACAGCCTTGGAGATGGCATAGAATCACCTGGAAGCTGGCATTTTGCATTGTACCATTCTGTCTATATGGGAACTGTCATCTTCCATTCAATATGGTAAATGCTATCTGCATACAGGCTTCTAAAAAGTTATAATTTCTTCTAAGTGATTGAAACTCACAGATCTCTCTCTTTCTCTCTCCCTTTTCAAGCTACACCTGAGAGGTAGCAATGATGACAGGCTGGTTTAACACAGCTCTTGCCGAGATTAAGTAGTTGTCAGACAGATATCATTGGAGACTAAGGGATTGCTTTTGGAAGTCATTCTGAATTGCTAACTAACAGGAGCTTGTTCCTAGACGGGTGCCGATTCTTTTGTTTCCAGGGATTGACACATCTGCAGTAACAATGGAGCACACACTCCTTGCCTGATACCTGATTTGTGCTGGTCACCTTTCTATCTGGAAAAGAGGGCCTAATGAATGCCCCTTTCACCACTTATTTGCAAAAGCAGAAAACGCCCAGAGCTGCTATTGTTGGACTGCCAGCTTAAGAAATTTGATTATTTACAGCTAGGTGAAAATGTTTGCAGCAATACCCTTCATCTGTTAGAACAGACTTATATATTGGATGAATCTGTGTGAAGGTTCAACAATAATCTCTGCACTGTCAGCTTTGCCAGCTTTTAAGCAGAGCTGTTTGGGAGGAATGTGTGTATAACTGCCTGGTGTATTCTGCTCACCTCCCGTTTCATATACATCCAGTGACAGACAGCCCCCAATGAACAGGGAGTAGCAGAGGCTGACAGGTCAGCTGTAACACAACAAGTTGTCACTGTCATGGGAACATGCAAGTGGAAAGTAGATGAAGTTGCCTAGAGGATGTTTTCATCAATTTAGTGTTATATACAAGCTAATAAATCTGCAGACACTCTCGTTTCACTATACACAATGTGTGTGAGAGAAAACGACTGAGCTTTGGCTGGGCTGGCATTTACTGGACCAGCTGCAGTAGCCACTTGAGCTAATAGTGTGAATGATTTAACTCCTTTCACTGCCCCCCTCTCCTAACGAAGTATTTCCCATGGGACTTCAGACTGAAAAGTTTATTTTTAAGCATGGCAGAGTGACCGACTCTCCAGAGGGCTTTGGAAGTTGCAGGGGGCTGCTTCCTCAGAAGATGATGAGTTTGGTGGGAAGTAAGAGAATGCCACCACCACTGGAAGAGGTAATCTGTGGGACAGGGAAGAGCTCACCAGGGTCAGAAACCCTGGAAAACACCCTAGATCCCCCAAGCTGGCCATATGGCTGGTTGGATATTCTTAAATTGATCAAAATTTCCAGATCCTTGGCATGAGGTATTAGGAGGGATAAGTAGGTTTCATCCTCCTGAGCCCCAGATATTATAAAGATGAACCCCAGCATAGCAGAAAGTAATGTACTGGGGGTAGAGATATTACAATAATTACCTAAGGAGCCATCCTGGATGTTCTGTGATCATTCTGGATTGTCTGCAACAGGCATACTAGTTTATTAAAGTGTATTTTTTATAGAGCAGTAGAGATCGTAAGAGGAGACTGAGGGGAGACCTCACAGCAACCTACAACTTTCTCACAAGAGGCAGCAGCGATCTCTGCTCTCTTTGACCAGTGACAGGATCCAAGGGAATGGCTGGAGCTGTGTCAGGGGAGGTTTAGGAAGAGGTTCTTTCCCCAGAGGGTGATTGGGCACTGAACAGGCTCCCCAGGGCAGTGGTCACAGCCCCAAGGCTGCCAGAGCTCAAACAGTGTTTGGACAACACTCTCAGGCACGTGGTGGGAGTGTTGTGGGACTCCTGTGCAGGGCCAGGAGTTGGGCTTGATGATCCTTATGGATCCCTTGCAACTCAGGATATTCCATGATTCTATGAAATTACATGATAAAGGGTTTTGATTTTATGAATAGCTCATAGATAATTTGTAGCAAATCTTGTGTTATGATTTTTTAGTTTAATAATTTGCACAGTATCATTTCTCTTCCCCACGTGGCTGACTACAGACTCACCTGACATAGTGCAAAAATACAATCAAACAGACAATTTGCAATAGGCTTTCAGTGACTTTTGTGTGTTTATACTTGTGGATGAAGGCAGGAGAACATGTTGCTCCAGTTTAGATACTGTTGGGTTCAGCTACCACCACCTGATTCATAGCAAGTATGCTGAGTGCTACCACTTTTTATCTATTAGCACTTTTTATCTCCTGGAATCCCCTGATTATTTCACTGATACTAAAACATGCTTTCAGCTATATAAGCATCTTGACTGAACCTTGCAGTGGTGTCATGCAAATGGTTTCATTGATTTCAAATAGAAATGGCTAATTTATTCACTGTGCTGTTATAACTTTGTTCAAAAGAAGTCCAAAATAATTTAAAACTCTTTTATATCTGTAACTCTCACCTGGGTGTCTTCTTGGTACAGAACTTACTCAAGTCATACTTACTCTCAGTTCAGTTATGCACATTGAAGAACTTTGTGAATAAGGCTGAGATTGCAGTTAAATATGTAAATTCAACCTCAGTATTCTTAAAATGCTCTAGTATATATATGCTAATGATAGTACTTTCCCATATAACCTATTTAATTCTTCTTCTTCAAAGCATATTACAAAGAAACTCCATTTTACAGTAAATACACAGGAGTACAGAGCACAGGAAACACAGAAAGAAAAGGAGATTGGTAGTCTGAAAAAAAAAAAGGAAAGAGGCATTGAAATAAAATTTTTTTCATAAATGAAAAATTGTAATTTTGATATTTTAAGAAATAAGACGAATTCTTGTTAAAAAGCTGAAGACTATAAAACAATTTGGAAAGTTTTCTCAATTTTTGCCTTGATCTTGAAACATAACAAAAATGTAAGAGTACAGGTATTTCAGGCAGAACTATTGCTTCAAGTGGGCATCAGCAGGGGTAACTGGCCATTCCCATTGCCTGTAAATGAGTGTTTGCTTTCTATAATGTCACAATTTAAAAAAAAAAAAAAGGAAATAACCATCCCATACTTCAAAAACATCTGAAAATAAAACAGCTCAGTCTGCCACTATCACATTTTTAGGCTTACTCACCCAGTGTTTCCTGTACCCACCTTGTGACAATGAAGCCTCTGCAATTTCACAAAATTATGTGTAAATATGAAACTGAGCTGCTACTCAGAGACTGGTAAATACTGTAGCCTGACACAGAGTGGATATGCTAAAATATTACTGCTCTGTATAATATTGCACTGTCTATACTAATCTGCCTCTGTCAGTTGACATGACAATAATTATAGTTATTGAAACAAACATGCAAATGATATATAGTTAAATAGTCTTAAATAAACCTACACTACCAGTGAATTTGTGACACCAAAAATTGTTCAATACATCTACTTCCATTGGAAATTGTTCCTTTAAATCTGCATTCTGAGGTAAGAATGGCATTATGGGGTAATTTAATCTATCATGTGATTATATTCTCCTAACACTGCCTTTAACACACCAGGCTGAACTGTCTTTGTGAGTAAATCCAGTGCCACAAAACAGTTATGCCAGCGGAGACTTTGTCCCCCAAAGTACATCAAATCAAGGGCATGCAAAACCCAGCAGATTTCCATTACAGCATACACAAGGAAATGTATTTAAAGCCAGCTAGGCTTATGTATTTTAGGATTCCCTATCAGACAGTGCATGTCAGAAAAGATTTAAGGCCATGCTAACTTTTGCTTGGGTCACTTTTTCTCCCCACTGGCCTGCAGGCTGAATAGAAATGGTTATAGCACTGACAGAAAGTCATTTATTCTTCTTGCCCCGATTCCTGCATCAAGAAAAAAGCAGCTCGTGAACCCTATATTTAAACTTTCTCTTCTGATTTTTTTTTTCATTGATCCTTCCAGAAAAATCATGTTATGGCAAATGAAGTTTCCTAGGGAATTTTTTTTTTTTTTTTTTGGCAAGGAGAGGGTCTAAAATAGGTCAGTGACAGCTGAAAAATTGCATTCACTTCATATTCATTCACCGAAGGAGACTGAAATTTCTCCTGAGCACTGCTTCAATTTCACTTTCTTATTCTTGCCCCAAGTTTTCATCCGTTAGGACTTTTTATAGCAAGAAATGACCCAAAACACAATCAGTATGGGAGTTGTATAGTTAAAAACCAGTTTGCAACAACAACAAAAAATGGCTGTTGTTTCGTACCTCACTGATAAATGAATGTCTATTGTTCTTCTACTCTGGAAATTAATAATAACTGGACCAGTTGCCTTAGAGACAGCCAGGCAGCCATTAGCAATCAGTAAAAATTAATGTACTGCAGGGAATTTAGCAAGGAAATGTGTTTGAGTATGTGGGGGCACCTTAACGACCCGTCCAACACGGGTGAGTGCCGGGAGTCTCCCAGCCATTGCTGCTGCCTCGCTGTGTGGATGCCCTTAGATATAGTCAAGGTGTTCTTAAAAAGCAAAGGGAGTCCCTACCAAAGGCCACAACTTGGTGAGGAATGCTGTGCTTTTGAACTTCCCTTGCCTGGAAATCTGGAAATGCAGAGGAAATGCCCAACATGGCAGCAGATCCTTGTTTTCCTGCAGCACTCAGGCTCTTCCCGCCTGCACGGCTGTGGCTCCGGCCCCATGAAAGGTTCTCTCAGATGGGTGAGTGCTGCTTTAAAAAGTCCCCGAGCACTTTTAAAACTGTCAGCACCACTGTCATTCATGATGCAACTGGTTTCCAAGCCTGGCTTCTGTTTTTCCAGTGGGCAGCTTGAATCCCCCTGGATAATTACCTTGGGTGTTCAGTAGCGGGGCTGGTCAGACCGAGCCATTACTTTGGGATTCTTTGTGCCGTGGATAAAGGGTGGCTGTGAGTCCTGCTATGTGCCCAGCCCCAGGATGCTTCTGGGGGTTACTCTGTACCCTCCCATCCCTGCTCTCCAGAACAGGGCTGGATTTGCACAGCAAGAAGTCCTTTTCCTGCAAGGGGCAGTAGCTAAGTCTCCCAAAGGCTTTGCATTTCACTCTTGCTTCCTCCTGTTTCTCCATCCCTAAGCATGAATCTGTGTGGGTGTTCACTGTCTAGGGCAGGACAGCTAAGCCTGTGAGTTTGGTTGCCTGATGGTGGCTGCCCTGTCCTGTGGTAGGACAAGTTGTCATTAGATGATTAGAAACTGTAATTAAAAGATCTGTCTTCTACGTGTGGAGATGGACCCAGCAAGGGTGCATGTGCACGAGGCTGCCACTGGCTGCCTTCCTTCCTCTGTTCTTGTGTCTTTGTGAGGGGTTTTTTTGGCCTCCTGCTGCCTCTTCACTTGCAGGCAAACTGCACCTTGGTGTTGACCACATGTGGTTCAGGAGGACAATGGACCTGCTGGCAAGTTCCCCCCTTAGGAACTCACAGCAGCATGGGAGTGGCCACTTCTGTACAGACTCTGGGTCAGAGCTGGACTGATCTATTGGTAACGCTCACATAAATTCTGTTAAATCAGTGGGAATGGTGAATCAGTAAATGAGAACTGAATTTGGCATCTTGTTATCCAGAGGCATAGATGCTTTTTGGAATGGATGGGGTAGGTGAGTAAATAAAGAAAATGGAGCTCTGAGAAATAAGGAAGTTAAAAAAAGAAAGTTTTCAAATGCAAAACTGATGAGTTGCTGGCAGTCAATGCTTCCTGTGACATCTGGCAAGTGGACAGGATGGCTGACTCCAATTAGCTTCTGATTTTGGAGGGGAGTTAAAATATTAACCCTCGAGTGTTACCCACAGTTCCCCACCAGCACAGATAGAGAAAGAAATACCCAGCCTTGGAAGTCAGGATGTCCCAAAAGGGTATATCCAAAAATGGGTGGTATTCTGTCAGATACCATCAATAGACAAGTCACTCGGGAACACCAATAGGAGACACAAAAGGGAACTACCACATCCTACTGGCAAATGTACTGGTCTGAGCAGAGATATTCTCCCAACAACCACATATTTTTTTTAGAGTTTCTTGGAAAACTTCTTGTGTTGTTGGTGTCAGACAAACCAGATGGGAATTCTGAATTGATGATCACATTTTGAGGCTGGAATGCAACATCTGGAGTTGATCAGCATTCCTCACAAACTGATCAATCATTAGGTGGAACTGATTACTACCATCTCCTCCTTTTACTCTTGGTTCACTAAGAACTGGGGTTTTTTCTTCCTATGAAGGAAAAAAAAAGAAGACAGAAAGCATGAAACACAGCTTCTTTACAGGGACTGAGGTTATGTGAGTCACAGTGACTAACTCTTTGCACATATCTCTTGTTGCAGTATCAAATGGAGCAGGGATGAGATAGATCTGCTCTAGTAAATATAAAATATCATGGGTCATATTACTCAGCAACAGCAATTTTGCAGCAGCAGCAGTTTTGAAGTAAGACCTTTTCAATAAGTCACTATATATAGAAAGATTAGGACTAATGCTGCTAACGTCAGTGTCTGAGATCAGGGTTATTTAGGAGTGTGCTACGTTTGGTACAAACACACTCGACAGGCCCTGCTGTGCCAGCCTCGCCACAAGCTAAAACAGAATTACAAAACACCAAAACAATTTTCCAGCCTCTGGAAAGTCTATCATCTTCCTTGCATTTGTCCTCCAGGAAAGAGAAAATGACGAGGCAATGTGCAAACCAGGCCACATGTGTACTCCACTGTCCTCACATGTGTTTCATATATCAGCACTATTGTCAGACGCTGCAACCGCTTCCCAAGTGGTGATAAAACCAGCTCCACCACTGCTCCCCAGGAGAACCACCAGCTTCCCTCTCCCCATGCATCCCAGAGATGTCCTGTAGGACCACAGAGCACAACAAGTACCATTTCAGATCCGTGGTATGTGTGTTTCCCCTGCCAACACGTGGCTCTAGAAAGCGAAACACTGAAAGAACATACACAAACCAAGGCCAGTATTTGGGTCCCATCTCTGCTGAGTTTGGACCTGCATTTCCCAGTGGTTATTCCTGCACCCAGTATGGTTTGTGACTGAAATTGTGCAAAATGGCCATTGTAAAACCTGAAAGTGACTCCAGTTTGAGACCATCTTGTTCAACCTCATTTACTTTCAAATCTTTTTTTATCAACCAGAAACCCAGGCCAGGTTCACTGCGTAGTTCTTGGGCACTGTTCCTCTGAATCTTCTTTGTTTACTCTGGCATAAATCAGGAATTCCTCACTGAAATCAGGGCAAGGTTTGATTAGGATCTTTTCTTAAACCAGATGATGGTTTTTCATAGAAAGTGTGAGCATTTTGTGGATTTTCCTGGCTTTAAAACAAAGACCAAAGAAATGTCGTGGTTTCCAATGAGTTTCTCTTTGAGGTTCTGGGTCTGTTCATCATTTCATGCCCAAAATGAAACATGAGAAGTGAAAAAACAGAACTTGTGTCATGAAACTGAACAAAATGTTCCCATGAACTTTATGTGAAAGAAACCACAGAGTAACCTGCAAGCTTTAGAGACGTGACCACGCAACTCGCTTCCCACTGCTGAGTCAGGGTTCCCACGCAGTGCTGCAGCCCTGAAAAGGGACTGCACCACTGAACCTCTGTGACAAAATCTCTCCCATCTTTTCTTTGTGCTCTTGCCATTAACAATGTGCATTTTGGGAGTTCTGCAAACTCTGAAACCAGATCTGAGTTCCCGTGTGCTAGTGACTGTATGTAGAGAAAAGTGCTCCACAAACATTAAAAAGCCATAACATTTTCCCATCAATAAGCACTTATCTAAATGATTTTCCTGTTAAAAACACATACATTTGTTTTGAAAATAGCTGAATACTGATGGGGACAAAAGGTTATTTATCTGATTCTAAAGAAACAATCCAGAAGGAGAGAATAATTAGCATAGACATATTCAATGACTCACCTAATGTAAGTCAGGGAACTTTTGGCAAAACCAAAAGCCAAACTCTATTCCTTGGAATCCATGTCTTGTCAGAGGAACATCTATTCAGACACTTTAATTCTGAATCTAATGCTGTGCATTTTCAGTTTTAACATTTTTAACAGCTCAATTTTTCAAACTGTGTAGTATTATAGGAAAACAGTAACCCTGCAGCAGGGAAGGCAGCTGTAGGCAGGAAAATGCAGTGCTGTTCCTGTGAATTCCTGCAGCCCACTCTGTCAAGATCTCCATGTGCTAGCTCTCCAAGAGAGATGAATTAAAACATTTAAGTTGAAGTTATGATTTTCCCAGGGAAAGGAAAAGGATTATACACAGTTTTCTCCCTTTTAAAGTGAGTTTGTTTGTTTACTAGTCTAAAATTATTGCAAATGCTTTTTCAAAAGGGATAATGAAGTAGCAAGGAAGATGACAAACAGCTGATTATAGATAAAAGCTCCTTAACAGCAGTGTCAGCTAGAGCAAAGCAGAGAGAATTGTTTTCAGAGACATTAGTTGGCATTGGCAGCCTGCTCCTCTCCAGAGCTTTGATCCTGTTCATGCCTAAGCTGGTGAGTTCCCCAAGAGGAGAGTCGGTCCCCACGGTGCCTGACACAAGCATCTGCCTTCTCTTCTAGCACCACTGTACACCCACGAATTTCCTGGCTGGGAGTGCACTTGGACAACTCACCCAGCACATCCCTAAGGGCTTTGTGTTTCTGGTAGCCTGGGAATTAAGTGATTTAAGACTGACATGCAGAGCAGGGTCTCCTCTAAGGACAGTAAACTCTCCACTGCCCCATTGTGGGGTGTAATGAAGCACCTTTTAGATATGGAGTGAGAAAACTTGTGTGCATTTACTAAAGAAGCAAAAATACATGTGAAATGCTAGCAGTAATGTTCACAAACAAGATACAGCCTCGAGAGCACAACACATGGGATTCAAGTGTTCCTAGTTGAATGGTTTTACACCCCAAAGCTCCTTCAGCGCTTGTTGAATTCATAGTCACACTATACGTGAAATTCATCTGAATCTTGTTTCTTTGGCCTATGGGGTATTTTCATGTACAAATTAGGCTGGCCAATGTTCCCTTTCTGCAAAAATTCCCAGGAGTGCAACTTAAATGTTATTAAAAAGCCTAATAAAAGAAGAGTGCACATTTAATAATGTTAGAATAACACAGCCATTGCAGCACGGTGTGCCTGCGGTTCCAACCAAGTGAGAATATGAGGCACTAATGCACTTATTCAGAAAAAAAACCACCATAATTATCAACAGCTAGGAAGGACCATTGATACCATGTGGGATGGACAGAAACATTTCCAGGGCCTCCAGTTTGGACCCTGCCTTTGACCTGCTGGTTTGACCAGGATCTGGGCACAGTCCCAGCCAAAAAGGGACTGTCATGTTCTTGTGTGCAGCCCATGGAAGGCCACTGCCACTGGGGCCAGTGCAGTAACACCTCTTTTACAAGCATTAGCCCAGTTTCCATTATCTAAAAGAGCTGGATACTCTCAGTAGATGGTGAAAACTTTCCACATTCATCAGCTACAGTGCTGTGATATGGATCTCTGCAGTTTTCCTTCACCTTTGCCCTGTCACACTGACATCTCTTCCTCTCATATATCCTTTCTCTACATCATGTCATGCTTTCCTCCCACTTATGTATCCTAAGATGACTTTTCTCCAGGACACAAGGTCTAACACAAGACTTAGTTATCAACTCAAGCCCACTAATTGGAGGGATTAAATACAGCATTTTCATTATATTAATTAGGAACCACTACTTTAGTGGGAGAACTGAAACCATGCATGAATCTAGGAGGGTGGGTGGTTTTGTTGAAAAGATGGGAGGAGAGGCTACAGGGCATGACCTGCTCCAAACCACAGTTCAGGTCTCCACAATCTCCACCTAATGGCTCTATCCACCAGCCCACACTCTCTCCCCAGAGCAGAAAGCAATATCCTTGGAAAAGTAAAACCCCATGACCCATAAATTAATCCACTGCAAATAAATACCCAATATACGAAACAAACCTTTAAAAAAACCAAAACAAAACAAAACCTGGAACAGCAGGGCAGTATCTGAGTTCTGAATAGAAATGGATTTAGTTTGGCTGGGGCACAAGGACAGCAGGAGCGTTCAAAGCGCTGTGAGCTGCGCGCGGGGGCTCTGGTGGGGACACTTCCTTCGAGGCAGGAATCCTCCCGCACACGATGGCATTGTTATGCATTAAGCAAATTTTTTTTCCCCTCTCTTGGGGTGCGGGGGCGTAACGGGAGAGGGGAAGGCTTGATCACTCCGCAGTTGTGGTCGCACCAGCCACGCTATGTTTGCTTAGAAACGACTGCTTCTCAGTTTAGCGCCACACTGCTGGTTTGTTTGGTTCATTTTCCCCCCCAGTCCCCCACAAGTTTAAGTAAAGAACAGTGAAAGAAAGCCCAACCGGTTTGCTTTGCATGAGGCAGGTCCCACACGCTGGTCTCTCAGATCCTCGGAAAAATTGTCTGTTTTGAGAAAGCAAAATGAAACGTTGGCACTTCTGCAAAGGAGAGAGAGAAGAGGGGATGGGATGGAAAGAAGGAGCTTGCATTTTCTTACTGCTTTTCTAGCTCAAAGTGAACAAAATACAGAGCAGTGCAGAAGGGCAAGGCCCTCTTTTAGCAGATGCTTCTCTCTAACAATCCCGCATGCTTTTTTTGTCCTGGCGTGGATCGTGTGGCTCCATAGTTCATACTACAGTAAGCCCCTACAGCCTGTTTTTCGTGTGTAGATTCATATGCCTTTTTTCTGTCTTGAACAGTTTTGCCCTATCCTCTTGACCTGCTGGTTATCTTTTGCAGAAAGTTAAAGAGAATTTTTAAAAAAACTATAGGAAGTCGATCAAGCTGTGTTTGAGTTACAGGTCATTAAAGTTCACTGTAAGATGAAATTTTTACTATATAAACACTGTTAAAACCTAGACTGCCAGCCAAGTGTATCCATGAGCCATGGGAAACTTAGGAGCAGGGGAGGCAGGTAAACCTCAGCAGATCTCTGCTAGATGCTTGTGCAGTTCTTTCCTGGCTCGTTAAAGGAATAAACAGTCAAAGACACTTTAATGCTAAAATTTAACAGTATTGGGTTTGGTTGCTTTAGGTAGACAAGATGACACTTCTTCCTGTAGGCTTTTTGTGCCTTGTAAAATCCAGCCACTGAGGGATTTTTTGCTGCTTTTACATTTCAGCTCTACCATTAACAAATGCAAAGGTAATGAGATTTTCTGTCTTTTTTTAAAACTAATTTTGCAAGTAAACTCCCCTGAATTCTTTAAATGTGTCGTTCAAAGTTTTATGGTCATATCCCCAGGGATTATTTAAAACACTTTAGGTTTGAAGAATATGTTTTCTTTTCAAGTGTTATTTGTAGCAAGTATGGGAGGGAAAGGGTTAATTTTTTTTTTTTTCTGGGTCTTATATGTAAGTGAAATGACATTTTAACAATCTCTTTAGTATAGCCTTGCTGTTCTGGGACCTCTGTTGCCTGCTGTCTTACTTCTTGGCCTCTAAATAGAGAGTTATTTTCAATTTCTCCAGTTCCTAATGTTTTAAATGGAACTACTGTTCCCCTTAGAGCACCCAGTGGCTGGCTGGAGACCTTTATTGATATATATAAATTACTCCAGTCCACAGGGCTGCCTACAGATCCAATCATATTGAGCTAATGCGCATATAAATAAAAACCTGGAAGTATGGTTTATGGCAATAAGTAGTGCAGTAGAAGTTTATACCATCCTGCAAAGACACCTTGATACATTGCTGATAATCTCTATAATGTATTTAAAGCGTCAGTCTGTAGATTCAAGGCTGAAAATTTCACTCATCAAAGCCATAAATCTAGGTGAGCTTTCGTTGATTGGCCTGGAAAAGAAGGAATTTCCCCAAACCAGGGAAAAGACAAAATTTAAGGATTTTGGCCTTTTGTTGGAAGGCACCAAGCAGGGTGATGCCAGGGTCTAAGTTAACTGCATCAGGCCCAGAAGTTCTCTGATATTTTGATGTTTATCTGATTGCCAGCTTTTGCAATTCTCCGATCATTCCCACTTTTTCATGGAATGATTTGCTGCCCTCTAAACAAAACAGTAATAACCTGATGTCCAGCTGATAAAGCTGACAGAAACTGAATTATTTAGGCAAGAAATCATTTCACTAGGCAGGTAAAAATGAATTTCAAGGGTTAGGTTGAGCCTTCAGGCTAAATCCTGAATGGAGAGTGCAGGAGGTAACCGTTTTCCTCTTGGAGCATCGCTGGCACAGGCATGTGACCCAGACAGTCACTGGACTGGTCTCTTGCTGCATTGGGAATGTGACTCACTGCAGCCTGGGGCAGGTGCAGCTGCACAACAACATCTCCCACACCTTTGCTGCAAGCTGGACCTTTCTGGTTTTAAACACCTCAGCTGTTAAAGTCATAACTCCAAGACACCAGTGGTGGGCCAGTACCATCCTGGGCAGATCTAGTCCTCGTGGACTCACCTGTATCTCTTCTCTTCAGGGCTCTAGGGAAGGGGCTGTCTGGTTTTAACCTGCAGCATCCGGCACAATGACCACAGTGCCTTGTCACTGTGGCTCTGCACAGAGAGCAGGGAGCAAACCTCAAACTGGTAATCCACTAACCCCTCTTAGTAACCAGGAGGGTCTGGAGCAGGAAAGGTAGCGAACAGTCTCGTTATTGGTTCTTGGGAAGGTCCTAAGAAGGCCTGGGTGGTGACACAAAGGGAGCAGGACAGGTACCAGTGTGGCAGCCCAGGCCATCATCCCACACTTCCTCCCTGTTTGCTGCCTTGGAGTTGCGAGAAGCAGAGCAGTAGCTTTATTAATAAGCTGCCGTACCATGGCAGAGCAATAGGGTCTTGAGGCAACTTTGGCAGGTGCAAGACAGGGCATTATAGATATAACTGATGCTCCATGAGCACTGTAAGATGCTGCCAACTTTACACAAGTTTATTTCTTCATTTTCAGATCCTTCAGGCACCAATTTTACTGCTTCAGAAGAATGATTGTAACTTAAAGGAAAACTCCAGTATGAGTTGTCAAAGCAGCCTTTAGAAATACTTGTCACTCTTTCAGTATCATAGACTGTGGAGCTGTCATTGTTGTCTCTGGGTGCTGCCATTTTATTGTCACCTCTTTGCTTTCCATCTCAGAAAGTCATGGAGAAACCAAAAGAAAAAAAATATTTAAAAGTTCTTGTGAAGTCTCCTGGAGTGCTGAACACAGTAAACTCCAATGAATGTGAGAGCTGCAGAGACTTTACTCTAGAAAACCATTTATCAGTAGTCAACTGAGTACTTAAAAATTGTACAGAACAATTAGGAAAGCAAATATATCAGGTTTTGGAAGTGATTCTAACACTGAGTCTCGGTGGACAAGAGTGTCAGTGTGTTCATCGTGTTTAGCCTGGTGCTGTGTCACCATCCTATATTTAACGATCTTCCTGTATTTAAAGCTTTTTCCACATTTACATGTAAGGTGGTTTGACTGAAATTGCAGTGAAAATTTGGTTCAGTTTATCTTGTGCATAGAGCTGCGTGGCTACTTGCAGAACAATTTCAAGTTAGCACAGTCTAATTTAGTAAGGAATCATGAAGCCAATTCAATTTAAAACCATTAAAACAATTTTAGAGTGTCTGCCCAAGGGTTTTGCATGTTTTCACTAAATGAGTTTTAAAAATACATTTAGTTAAACTGATGGAACTTTAAGTATCAATAAAGGCTTTATCTTACAAACACTAATGCTTGTCTTCGATGAGTCCTTTGCATCTGCTTAGATGTCTGTCTCCTGGATCAGGGCATTCTCAGTTATTGCATTTAAGAAAAAGGTTTATTTTTTATCTCTTCCAAATTAACTTCTTTAAAGGAAAATCTTTCCATTCCTGTCCTGGTTTTGGAGTGAGACAATCTGATCATTGCTTCCCTGGGCTGAAAGTTACGTGCTGAAATTTCAGTCTTGTTTCTGAATCACATGAATCCACCTGACATGAGTGGGCATAGTACCCATCACCTTTTTATCTCACAGTCCCACAGACCACAGTGAAGGTAAATGGCTCAGGCTGTAGCAGAGCACTACCTACTCATCCAAAAGGTGGTAAGATCCATATACCTGTTTCTCCTCAAGAAAACTTTCCTTTTCAGAGTTTCAATAAGCCCATTTAACACCATAGTTGGCTGGAAAAAGGTTTGCTACAGCTTCTGCATCTCACTTGTCCTTGGTCTCATCTGCTCCAGGCAATTCACTTTGTGGAACTGGTTTTCTAGGAGGTATTTTTTAAACTTGGTGTAGATTAGGTGCGGGGAGAGTGGCTCTTGCTAGTCTGGATCTCTGACATTTTGACTCCTGTCTGCTGCACTTCTCTGAGCTCTGATGATCAGACTGTGTGTGCTTGAGAAGGACAACACCAAGAAGGCAAAGCAAGACATACTTATGAAAAATAATGTTTCAACTCACTCTTTTAGGATCCCAGGGTTTTTTTTCCTCCACTTCTGAAAAAATTAGGAAAACTCAGACAAGTAAACATGACTTAGAAATTCTGAAAGAGTTTTCGTGTCCCAGGATTCATGGGCTCCCACAGAAACCTGCAAGATCTCCAAGGGATTTGTGTATGATAAATGTTGAGGACAGGGAATCAAACAGCTTTTCTTTCAATTAGCAACACAGCAGCAAATACTGGAAGGCACCTCCCGAGTCACTGAGTCCAGTGCTTTGTGGTTGCAAACAAATAATGGACCATAATCCCTTTAATAAAATGATCACGTTCCACTGTGAAAGCCACTAGGTTTTGGGGGCAGGACTGATCCCTGCTGCTAACCCTGCGAAGCCCAGAACAAATATCTGAGCTCAAGATAATGCTACTTACAACAGGATTAAATCCCTGCTGGGTGCCCTATAGATGCAACCACAGGGGAACTCCGCCAGTAGCAGCACGGCTTTGGCACTTTGTGTCCATGTAAGGGTAAAATTTGCTCTATTCTTCCTCATAATTAGGTGCAGCAACTAGACCAGGCTTTATATTGCATCATACTTGCTTCTATGCAAGGGCAGATGCAGCATTAAATGGAGGGCTGAGCAGCCATGTGACATAGGGACATGTGTGGTAAAGGCAGCACCAGAGGGATGCTCCATTTCCTTTAGTGCCCTCTGATTCCCTGTGTTCACTGTACCATCACTTGGGAATTTGTGCATTGCTCTCCTATGAGAGGCTGGTTTGAGGTCCTGGGAGAGACCTGCATGGTGAATGGACCATGATCCAAACGGCACTGAAATCCTCCTAACTCCGCTCACTCGAGGCAAATTTGGATCAGTGCCTGGAGCTCTTCCGCTGCAGGAATTCCAGCCATGCCTTCTCAAACAAAGAAGGCGACCACATCCTTACATCATGAGAATTGTTTAGTTTTGACGGAGGGAACCAATCTGTCAAACAGGCAAATAGGTGGACAGGAGCCAAAGGACTGGTGGGAGAGGTGGGATGACCCAGTGGTTGGGCTGTCACGGCCACCGTAAGACTATAAGGAAAATCCATGTTCTCCAGTGTTGTAGGATCAGTTTCAGTCATAAACTTCATCCAGCTCAATGTGGGGAGGGGTGGAAAAGGCCTGCCCAGCCATGCCTCCACCACAGAGCCAGAGCAGGAGCATCACATCTGTGGGATGTTAATGGGATGCTGCAGCCCTTATAGCTCTGTGCTAAACACCCTCCTGCCCTGCGCCCTGGCAGTGCACAGATGTATGAGGGGATGCCACCTCACAACAGGATCGCATAAGGAGGAGAGAGCAGTCTGGGTGGCTCCTGGATATGGCCCTGCATCAGGCCTGGCTCATGTGGCTGCAGTTAAGCCCACTCAATAAGAGTTTAAAGGTGCAGAGTGCAGCAAAGGCAGCCGCAAGGCCATAATGTCACCTCACATGGGAGCCCTCACGGTTTCCTTGGCTGCCAGCTCTCTTCTGCTGTTTTTGATGCCCTAACCTGCTGACCTGAGCTGTGACCCAGTCTCCTCGTAGGCCTTTCTGAGCTGCCACCTGCTTAGTTGCCCTGTTTTCAAAAGAAAATGTTTCTGGACAAACAGAAGTGCCGTTACTTCTCTTCCTTCCTGAAAACCTCAGTCCTGTGGTGTTGGTGAGAAGTGTGCATGGACCTGCACACCCGGTCCTGCCTGCTGGCAGGGCAGTTTGGGGGCTTTGGGACAGTCTTTTGCCATGTGGGGGGAAGACACCAGAGCAGGGAAAGGTGCAGACACTGGCAAGTTTGCTGAGATTAAAAGTGAGAGAGAGCAAGGGGTAGGAGATGCTGCCGTACCCACACTTGTGTTGAAGATGAGCAGTTTAATGCATTAATGCAGTTTAATGTCCAAAGAACAAAACCTCACTGACTTCATGACAATCTCCCCCCATCTATGTTTTCATACAACCCCATCCTGCTCACAGTGGAAGGCCTCCTTCAGTTGTTTACGTCGTCCACAAGCATTAATTCATGCAAAAGGGGGTAAGAGAGAAAGGAAATGAACATTATACACTGTCTGGACGTCAGAGATCCACACTATCTATCTGTATCCTTCAAGCCATCACTAGCAATCTAAGAGCAGTCTCCACAAGCACACGCAGACCCAACCATTAACATAATTCTCCCTTTTATTCCTCATCATTGTGGTACCGTATGCTACAGTCTTAAACATTATTTGTTTTATCCACTTTTCAGCAGTTTAAGCTCATTCTATGCTGGCTAAAAAAAAAAAAATCCCATTTTTTATTTCATCTGATTTGATATTCATCTGTCCCTCACTGATTTTTTTTCTCCCCTCTTACCATAATTTTGGTTGGTATTTTTTACCTCAGAGAACATTGAGAACTCTGTCTCAAGGCTTCCAGATTAGACAGAAGACTGATAGGATAATGATGATAGTATGTTAAATGCTATCTATGTAAATCAGCTCTCTCCATCAATGGATACAAGATGCAGCAGCTACATTAGATCCCTTTTTGACATACATTTTCATTTTTTAAGGAAGAGAATATTGGATTGTTATTAAGCTACTTTAGAAAAATCTTTGCATTACCAGGCACATTACTATTGTGCATAAAGTCATATTAAATTTTGGGATGATGTACAACATCATTTTCTTTTAAAGGCTGCTTTTAACCTCAAAATATCTTCTTTTTAGCTTCTGCTGAGGGATTTGTTTATGATAACCAGTGACTGGGGGAGGGGGAAAAGAGTGTTTTTTATTAAGCTTCTTGTAGTAGATAAATCTGAATTTGCACCTCTGATAGGAAACTGGCCCTGGCTAAGGGAAAAAACTGCTGTTACATCTCATCTGTTTCAAATGCCTGGGAAAATAGCTCAGCAGATAGTCTTAAAGTCAAATTCGGATTGCCTTGGACTCAGTTGGAAGCCAGTTGCAAAATCAAGACCCATTCACTGGAAAAATCTTGCCAACTAACCTCTCCCACATTGACTTTTTTAATGAAAAAGGCTATTTTTGTTTTCCTCTTTGAACTCAGAGATGCAGGAATGAATATATTCTCAACAATAATGAGTAAAGTGGTGGAAATCAGCTCTGCTTTATTCACCTCTGCGGACTCATGCTGATTTTCAGTGGCAGAGGAACTGGCCAGCTAAAAATATATCACTAAAATTCATCTTCAGCCTGTTGTTAATGTGGAGAACTTCACCTCAAATGTAGAGTGGGCTTTGTTTACTAATTTATAAGAGAATGTACAGGCAACTCTTGTTTTTTAGAGTCACATTTGGCTGCAGCGGCCAAGAGCAAACTAAATCCAGATTAGACAATTTTTTCCATGAAAACAGAACTGATGAGCTGGGATTCCAGCCTTTCTTCTCTACATTGACCCTCTAATGTCTAATATTGAGTTTATTAACATTTTCTCTGTGGTAAGGCTTAAGTAAGAGCAGTTTCCTCTATAAGAAATCTATTTTCACAAAGCCTGTGTGAACTCTCTATCTCTGAGATCTGGTTGCTCTGTCAAAATCTCTTTGGAATTAGCTACTACATCTTAAAGTTATTAAGTGGGGAACTACAGATGCATACACACACAGTTACACAAATGTGATAAAATTCATTCCTCCATTAGAGGGACAATGAGAGTACAGCAGGAAAGAGAAAAGCTGGTTGAGCTGGTGGTCAGCAGCACCACTGCCAGGCTGGTGGTGATCTGAGCAGAGACACAACCTTCTGCAAATACAGTGTAGAGCTGTGCCATTTCCAATTCTGGCTCACATAAACCAGCTCAAGTCTTCAGGGAATGACTTATATACTTGTATTTTTAAATCCACCTACTCTCCAGGAGGACTTGTCTGCTGAATGGCCTCATAAGTTCCCCTCCTGGGGAGGTATGCTAAGGGTTTGAGTTTATGTGGGGGGTTTTTTGTTGGTTTTGTTTTGTTTTTTTGGGGTGGTGGTGGTGGTAAGGCTGTGGCTCAACATAATGTGGACAACCCATCAATGAACAATGAAGAGTTAACTAAAAATATAAGGCAGCTTAGCAGTCACGTGGAGCATGTGTGTGTATGCATATTTGTGTGTATCCTCTGGCATGGGTTTCACTGTGATTATACAGTGTCAAGACAAAGTTTGAAGTTAAGCCTTTATGCATGTAAAATCTTCAATATATCTCCGGAACACTGCACTGAATGCTGAGATTAGCAGAGGAGGAGATATTAATTTGTAGACTTGTGGGGGATGGTAGAGACGTGGGGGTTTTGGGCTAAAAACTCACTTCTGAGATCCAGTCCTGCAGTCCTGTCCATTGCAGCTGTGCACCCAGCTGTGTGCCCAGGTTGCTACTGTGGGCAGGCATGGCTGCACTTAAACCATGGCCCACTGGTGCCATTATGTCAGAAGGGATCAGAGCTGGAGTCACTCCGAAGGCATAAGTATTTTTCTTAACACGTCCTAAATGGCAAAATTCACATTGAATAATTTTGGTAATAAATGGCAACCTAAATATGTCAGGAATGATTTAGTACCTGTGAACCATGTAGCTGAAATGTAGATGAGGCTAATTAGCTGATTCCTTATCCCAGTTCCCCCTTTCCTCTCCCTCTCTCCCCACCAAAAAAGTGTTCTTTTATTCCCTGCAGTTTTCAGAACACACAGGGTTGGGTTACAGCTTTGGCATCGCTCTGGTTATTTTGTCCATATGTCCTACACTTTACACAAATAAGTTGAGACAAGAGGCTTGAGAGCAAGGTAGACAGCCAAATTCAGAGTGAGTAATGCAGGCATTGAGGCAAAACAAGGTCAAAAAGAGCATTTGCAGGCAATGCTATGCAGAAAAGATGTTTCCCTGCTGCCTCTGTGCAAAGCACCCACCATTAGCCCCATGATGCTCTCATACCTTGTCCAGTTATTACATGCAGAGGTGAAGCAGGATCAAAAATCAATTGCTGACTAGGAGGGATTTCTAACGTACCTCTGCCTGGGCCCAGACTGCACCGTGCAGTTTGTGCTTTAGAGATATGTGCATAATTAATTTTTCAGCTTTTTCACCATTTTGAGAGAACACAAAGCAAGTTTTCTTCTGAAATAGCTCTCACCACTGTCATCTCTTCTGAAAACTATCACTTTGAATTATGCAAAACATGTTGTTTTGTTCTGTTTTAAAAAGGGTATACATCTATGTATAAAAAGCCTGAGTTTGAGCAAATTTGGTCTCAAAACCTTCCTGTTGAAATACAGAGCTGTAACATTTCATTTTCAAAATGTCAAACAACATGATTGGACTTGTTCTTAAAAAATACCGGAGGTTTTTTTTTTTTTTTTGAATCTGGAGTTGTCTGGGTAACCCTTAACTGCATTTTCTGGATGAGTAAACTAATTACCTGAGAACTTTTCACTACCCACACAGCCCCAGAGCTCTCACCTGGCTTAGCTGGACATGTGGAAAGCCTCAGAAAGGTGCACAGGTGGGGTTGCAGACTCATGACCTCTGCATTTTCAATATGCACATCATAACATGCCAAAAAAAGAGCATTTTGTATGAACTGGAGCCTCCTCCTTCTGAACTGAGGGTGCACCTTGAGCCAGGGTAGCATGCCCTGTTGCTGTTCTCCAGTTTTCAGCTGCTCTCAAGCCTGTTCTTCAGCTCTCTGGAAGAGGGGAGGGGGATAAAAAGCCACCACATGGTGCAAATGCTGCTCTCTCCCAGGCACAAGAACTCGCCTGGCTGAGGCATTGCAATGAATAAGAGCAGGAAATAACTCTTGCCAAACAGCTGGCTGGCATAAGGAGGAGCTCTTGCTGGTAGGAGAATTTGGGAACAAATATTTTTCTTGTGCCAGCTCTGCTGAGCTACACAGCTGATCCCATGACAGCCCCAGTGCTTCCAGTGCAACTGGCTGGAGCAGTGCTGCAGGCTCAAAACTGAATCCTGCACTGGTCATGTCAAAGCATGGAGGTGGGATACACCAATTTCCCCTGTGATCTAAATCAGGGAGTGATGATAACCCTGTTGGTACCAGCTTACTGTGACTTTGTGTAATGGGTGTGTAGAGCAGGCTGTGGTTTGCCCTGGATTCTCTCCTAGTCCCTGTCACCAGGAACTGCAGGCAGGGCCCACTGCTGGGATGCTGCAGCTGGTACTCCCTTGGGCTCAGCAGGACACAGTTTCCTCTGCAACTGGAAGGACTGGGGCACCTTGTGATGCTTCCAGCTTTTCCCACTGCCTGTGCAAAGCTGCTGTATCTGGAGTGTAAGAAGAACATCCATGTTGGGCTAGAGACAGCCACTGGGATGCATGCTGACCCAGAAGTGTCTCTCTGATGGCTTTAGTTCCCAAATCCCATGCTTTGGACCGAGTGTCTATTCCAAGCTGTCTATTCCCAACCGAGCAAGCCCATGCAGAGTGAAGGGTCTGACTATGAGATTTTAGCAACGTGCTGCTGCTTCCGCCTCCTGTGATCTGTGCTTCCAGGAACCGAGAGCCTTGAATGTAAACACACAACTGTATCATCTGATCCTTCTCAGGGCATTGTTTGTTTGGGGTCAACTTATCTCCTTTTCAAGAACAGGATGTTTAAGAAAAAAATATATAAAGCCTATCTGTAATAGTCTTAATTGTAAACCAGCCTCTATACTTTCAGACTGGAACCTAATTAATCATTGGCTGTACAGGGAATTGATTAATTGCTTTGCTGCTCTTTACTCGTATAAATCTTTGATTTAGTGATTACTGCATTTTGATTTATCACTTACTACGCAAGTAATCAATATTTATGATGAATGGATAAATTCAACTACCACCCATTTTGCAATGCTATATATAATGTGATATATAAAACACACATTGTTTTCAATGTCTATTTCTAATTATCCAAACTAGAAATATGTATCTTTTCTCCCACAGTGATGTCTGTTTTCTGACAGTGTCTTACAATGGTGTAAAGTAGGAGTAACCCTACTATGACTAACACTGAAGTAGTGATGAAGAAGAATCTGGATTTGAGACAGAGAAAACATACAAAGGGGGAAAAGAACTTGTGCAAATAAAAAAATAAATGAAAAAAAGCCTCACAGTTTTGTTAAAACCCCTTACAGGGACAGAGTTTTTACTAGTGTAAACTGGTATAGATCCCAGTCCAATTTTTGTTGCCTATCTTTCTTCAAAGTCCTTCAATTCAATGTGAATCTGATCTCAGGGATTATTACACAGGAGTCTGACTGTCTGCAGTCCTTCAGAATTACAAACTAATTGTGGGATAAGAGCTATATATAATTTACTAGCTATGGATTTGTTTTCCTGCTTTCAGAGGACCCTTTACCTTCCCCCCTCCCCACTTCCAGTAGCCAAACATGGTTTGAGTGAGAATGTGACCAGAGTGGTGGCAGCTCATCCAAAGCCCGGTGAACATGGTCACCACAGGGAAGGGAGAGGGGGTTTGCAGGGAAGAGCCCCATTCTGGAGCATGACAACTTTAGAAACCCTCTGGCAGTGAGACACAGATGATAATGCTTTTGCTCTAATTCTGTAAGTGCTGAGTAGATATTAGAATAAATAGATTCTGTCTGGCCCATGGCTTCTTGAAAGTAATATGGAGAGGTCTGATCAGCATGGACCCCAACCTGCTCCGAGAGCAGCACCTTCTTTCATCTTTGCTGTGGAGAAAAAAATCCTCACCAGTGAGTCATTCAGCTGTGAGCCCTGGGCTGGATCCAAGGTCCGCTGAAGTTGATAGAAGGACCTTTGCTGTCTTCAAAGGATTTGCAATAGGGTTTTTGTGCTTGCAAATGCTCTCAGGAAGGGATGTTCCCCTCTGCTCATTTCACTGCCACATGGATGTTCATGCAATGGAAAGCCCAACTGAAAGCTAAAGCAAGGGTATGGTCTGTGCCCTATTTCAGGGAGGTGCAAGCTGTGACAAGGCTGAATTGGATGCTGAGAAACCTGAGTGCAACTTGTAGACCATCGTCAGGGCCCTGTCGTGTCTGTCACAGGGTAGAACTCCTCCATCCTGTTTCTGGCTTCTCTGTCTAGATCAGAAGGTCTTCATAGCTCTGTGAGTTCCTGGTTTTATTTGGGAATTAAGAGTGGTAGCATAATGCACACTGAGAAATGCAAACTTCTCCCACAGTGCTCCATATTAGTCTTAAACTATTTTGTCAAATATAGTAGAAGAAGGGCCTTTGGCATTTTATACAGGCCTATTCATCACCTGGAATACCTCAATAAAGTTCCTATGATGTTCAAATCCTATGGAAAATGACACTCATTAGGAAAGAGATGTTGTTCTTCTAAGGAGTTGTGTTAAAAAAGTGAGGCAGGTTTTTTACATTTTTTTTTTCTCCATCTCCCATAGCTGTTCATGTAAAACCAGATGCCTGTTGTGAGCAGAAGGGAGAGAGAAGCTCCCTGTCTGCAGTGTGTTCAGGCCCAGCTCTCCTGCTCCAAGCAGCCCATGAGGTGAGCCCAGCACTCCTCATTATTTATTTTGTTCTGGGGCACTGTCCAAGAGTTATGACCAAAGTTCTTCAGACGCTGATATATATTACGTGTGCTTAGAAGAAACCCATTCATCTGTCCCTTGTCTCTCTCCCCCAGAGCCCGGATTTCCTTGATTGTAAAGCAAGATAAAGCTGCTATCTTGACTTTAAGGACTCTGGGAAGAAATGTGTTCATGATCTCCCTCTCTCTCCAGCATACTATGCATCCCTGCTGTGATGGACACTATTTTTTTCTCCCTTCAGCTTCCTCCATTCTTGTCTAAACAGCTGAGAGATTTCTAGCTGAAGAATTAGGAGCCTCTTTACTCCACAGAGGAATATATTCCCACCCTGTTGCTTCTGGATGAGGAAGGGAGAAGAAGGTCAGTGTCCTGCTGGGTTTGTCTCATCTCTCCTGAAGTGAAGCTGATGCGTCTCTCAGGAGTATTAGTCCAGCATGTGCAATAGTCACGTTATGGCTCTGGCAAAACTGTTGGGATATCCAGGTTTCAGTTGTATTTATGGTATCCCAAAAGCTAGAAAAAGACAAAAGGGCCCTGTTTTCCATCGTGTTACTGCACAAAGTGTAACAGCCACTGCTGTTGTAGCCAGGATGGGGAGCCACAGAAATCCACATCTCTGGAATTAACGGAGGGAAGGGGGAAAAAAAAAGGAAACAGACCTAGAGAAGCTTTTGCAACTGAAAAAAACCCCATAATAAATCCATGAGCTATGCATAGCCCTGGGGCTTTATGACCACGAGCAGGCATGAGGGAATGACTTGAACTTAACCAAAGCCGTTAATTACCTGTCTAAGATCAAAAGCCTAAGTAAGGGAGTATATTTACGATGCACCTTACAGGATGTGTTTCAACTTTCTAGATTTTTTTTTTTATTAATTGGTTTGATTAAATAGATTTAAAGAGCCTGGGCAGAGGCTCCTAAATCATACTCCATATTGATCTAATGAAATACTCAATAAATTTACTAATATGGCTCCTTTGCTTTGTGCAGTCTGAAAGGAAATGCCACTCTAAATGGTGATAACTCAATGTGGAGCCTCAGTAGTGACTCATGGTGTGCCAGGAGGATGCTGGGAAGAGGCTCCTGCGATTTGCAGAACGGCTCAGAGTTTAACAGCAGTTTCAGTCTCCTGCCCACTCTGCCCCACACTCAGCTTTCCTACCAACTTTCCACCCTATTTGCCAAATTCTTCTTTGATTCTAGATTTTACTGACGTTCACCAGCTTGCTAAAGTGTGTGATTGTTCAATATAGGGCTCAGCCGAGACCTCCCAGAGCAGAACTGTAATTCAGAGGACTCTGCTTTATAAATACACCACACAATGTGTGGTCTAAATAAAATAAATCCTGTGAAGCTCAGGGTAGATCTAATGTAGAAAATGTATGATGTTTATTCCCTCCTGATGCAATAAATTGAGAATGACTGGATGGAAAGTTTACAGTTTTTCAGCATTCACTTATATTGATGGAAATCAAGAGTTTGGGCAAGGACAAACCCTTCTTGCCCCAAGGCAGAAGGCTGTGATCACAGAGTCTCTTTTGGCTGCAGATTTGCTGGCTGAGCATGTTGCCATCTCCTGCTGCCCCCTCCCAGCTCCCAGATCTGGATGCTTCCTAAGCAGTGTTCAGGTACTTGTATGGGGAATCCTGAGACCTGGTTTTGCATAAATGAGCTAATTTAGTAAAGGCTACTTTGCTAAGTTAATAATAAATAAATTCACGAAATAGTAAATAAATAAATACATTAAAGTGCATTTACTTAGTAAATGGCTTCACCAGGACACAGTTATGCAGGTGATCCAGCTGCCATACCTGGCAAAGAAGGAACTTGGAGGTGATGGAGGGGCCCCAACACAGCTGTGTCTCCCTGATCCACCCTCCAGCCCCTGCCACCTCCAGCACCTCAGCTGGTTTACCTGGATTGTTTAACTATTTAAACTTCCTTGAGCTATATAAGCTAATGTTCATTTCATGTGTGCCTGGGAAATGCTAATGCAAACTAATCTGCTAGAAGCCAAGTTTAAAAACGTGCCAGTCTGTCCTCACAGAGCTCTAGTAATTTGAATTTCACCAGGCAATTACAGGATGTCCCAGCAGTTTGTGTGAGCAACCATTGCTTCTGGCAAAAATCAACAATTTCATTCATATGCAATTTTTGTGTCATGCTGGAATATAGTTTTAATAGTCAATCTAATATGGGTCTTAATTTTTTAATCTTCTTTATATTTCAATTAATAAATTTAGAACAATATGTTTTTGAAAAATGTGACTCAAAGCCAGAGTTTGGCATCAGGGCTTTCCCAATAAAATGAGGAGACTGTTCATTCTCATCCAAACACCTCTGTGATTTCTCTCTTTCTTACTTATTTTTTTTATTATATTTTTCTCATTTTCTTGCACTTTTTCCCTTCATCCTCTTTTCTGGGATGAAATTAATTTTTAACTCTAAACATAAATCCTAGAGAAGAGGTCCCACTGGTGATGCATTTACTAATGGCTGTGAAAATCAGAACCAGAGAGGCAGGGAAAGAGGAAGATGGCAAAGACAAATATATTTGGAAACAGCCAACTGAGGAACAAATTAAAAATGCCCTTTGAGTAAAAACAAACCAACCAAACAAAAGAGGCTCCCCTCTGAAGAACACAACCTCAAATCTTTTGTCTGCCTTTATTGAATCTGCATCCCCGGATCTTGGGAACAGCTTATAATTTTTGCCTGCTAGAGAGTAAGCCCTGACATTAAACAAAAAATCAAAGCTTTCTTGGGCTCCCAAACCTCACAGTTCTCTCTGCATAAGGGGTGCAGATCTGTGATACGTTGTGATGCATCTTAGATTTTGAGAGTGAAAATAAGGAAGGAAAAGGATGAAACAGATCGTATTGGCAAGACAAGGCCACTGCTTGTGGGGACCCAATGTTGGGCTAAAAGCCCATCTAAGCCTCTCTCTGCTTGCACTGCTCTAGCAGTCAGTTACCTTTTGCCCAAGGAATAACCCTTCTCCTAATGTCCATGTGTTCCAGAGGGTTATGCCCTGGTTCTCAAGGTAAGGGATGGCCATGTGGACTCTGGTGTCCTTTAGTGTGGGAATCTTCTACCCTGTGAATCCATCTACTGATGGATTTCTTTTTTTCACTCCAAAGGTGATAGTGAAAGGTTATAGCAGTGGTCCAAGTCCTCTTTGACAATCCCAAGGGAGTTGCTTAGTCCTGGAACAAATGCTGAGATCTCCTGGTTGGGGTCTTGCCAATATTTTCCTAGACAGCACTAGGATGTCAAGAGGTACGAATGTTCCCAGGCACTGAGTGTTGGTCACTAATCATAAGCAAGCAGGCCCAGGAGAGAGCCAGAGGCTCTTGCATGACTTGGTCTGACCCCCAATATTTTCCTGTTTATTGAACACCTCTGGTGTGCAGCACCAGGGGCTGATGTACCTCCCACGTTAATACAAAGTTATTTCTCCAGTGACTCTTCACAGCAGCTGTTTCCATGTGTTTAGGTTTCTTCCTTCTGCTTGCCATTTTTTCACCTCCATGAACAGAAAACTACCACGTTGTCATTCCTTGTCAGACAGTTTTATGATACAAAGGCTACGGACGCTCCTTGTTTCCCACCTTTGTTTCCAGCTTACAGAAATATCTGTTGTCCTTCTACATTTTCCCTCTCTAAGGGAGTTGTGGCTCTTTGGAAAATGTACTAAAGGCAAAGGGAAAATACAGTCTTGCTAACTCTTATGCATTCAGCAATGTCTGCAGGCAGTGGGAGCAGGATCATTGACATCCCCTCCTTCCTCTGCCCTCATCTGCCTGGCATGTTGTGGTACAGCCGTTCAATTCCTTTTGGCACCACTGGCTCACCCCCACCAATGTGAGCAAGAGCAGAAGGGATTTTTGTGTTTCCAAGAAACAAAACGAGGAGGACTCCATAAAGACCTATATCTAGGTATTGAGAGGCCTCTTACGTTTCTGAGAGAAAAAAAATGCTCACAGAATACACCTGAAAATAATTTCTGAGTTTACAAGGCAACATGCAGCTTCCCAACACATGACCAAATGTTGCTGTTTCTGAAGGTAAACACAACAAAAGGCATCCAGGAAAGAGTTGGTGAAGTTATCAAGTTTCTGCATGAAAAAACTGAATGAAAACAAAAGAACAAATCACATCCCCAAGCCCAAACCAGTAAGATGCTCTAGCCATGATCTCAGGGGTGTGTGACTGCTGTGTGGGACACCAGGGGATATAACACCTAGGTGGAATGTGGTCCTGAGGAATTCACCACTTGCCCATGAAAGGAGCCAAGAGCTGTAATCAACTTACCCACTGTATTTGCTCCTGCTGTTCACTAATGAGTGAAGGCAAAGCAAAAAGCACACTTTCAACTCGATCAGACTGAGATATTTACCCGTAGCCAGTGAGACCCTAATCAAAATTAAAGCAAAACAGGCAAAATTAGCTTGTTAGCATTTTTCTCTGTTAGCATTGGAGAAATGTCACTTTTTGCCTGGGGCAGTTTTGGTAGCTTCACCACGAAGGAAAAAACTATTGTACCAGCTATGTCCCTAAACATTTAGTCCTGGGCATTTAAATGTAGCAAGACTGATGATATGACACTTTTCTATTAATTTATGCAGGAAAGGAAGGAGGCTGGGGACGGGGCAGACCAGTCCTCAGCTGAAAGCATCATGTAACTGGCAACTAATGAGCACTTCTCAGTCTTCTTTGATGTATGGATTTCTAACTTCTTTTTCTAACAGAGAGATGACCCTCTGTAGAATAATTTTAAGTCAACTGGAAATAGATTTCCTACACTTAGCTATAATTTCTATGCCCTTTGGGAATAGGCCCCACAGGCTAAACATCTGATCCTCTTTCTTGTTGTGACTAGCAGCATGCAAGTCAGGGCTATTTTGTGTGCTGCTTTCTTCAAGCCCCCTTCACAGCCAAAACCAGAAGAAATTAGTCCTCAGGAAGAGGCCATATCTTGGGGAAGGATGGCCAATTGTTGAGAGCCCAATTTTGTGTTCAGTTTCCACCTCTGTCACAGATTCCCCTTATCACCTCAGGCAAGTCCCATATCCACTTGATACTTACCTCGCTGCCTGTAAGACGAGGAGGACACCAGGGCCTGTCTTAAAGATGGATCCTCAGTAGATGAGCAAGTGAGATGTGATCCAGGGCTGGAGGCCGGTTAAGAGGTTGTGCTGATTTTGGGGGCCACATTTTTAATGAGTAGGACAAAATTACTCCTTAAGCTACAAAAGCTTTTGAGTTTGCAGGCCAGTGCATGGAGAAATAGAGAGATTATAAATCAGCCTGAGTGAAGTGAAGTTATAGAGGGGAACACTGACTTGGGAAACCCAGAAGTCTGGGTTAAAACAACAGGAATTCATCTATGTGCACAACAACACTGGCAGAAATCCTCTCAGTCTTTAACTCACCAGAAAGGACTTCAACACTACCTTCAGCCACCTACTACCAGAATAGTGAAGACAACAATTTCTATAGGCAGAAGACAATTGAATTATCAACTATATGAGGGGTTTCTGAAAAGGTGGTGCCAAGTCCCAGTGCCTCCATTCATAATGTCGGTGTCACGAGCACAGGAACTTTGTGGGTACAAATCAGGTCACCTCCACAATTTGCAAACCTGCAACCAGTAACCCTGTAACTGAATACCAAAGAAGTGGTAGTGAGCACTTTGCTATAGCTGTAACTGCACTGGTGTTACCAGTGCACTTCCAATACCAGCAAAATATCCTGGAAATTGGAGAATGCATATTTAAGACAATTCTTTAAAGTGTTGTTTCCTGTCTGCCTAGATAAGTCTGAATAGCCAGTTCTTCACTGTGCAGGGTAATGAGGGTAGGGGACAGTGGAAAACCCAGATGAGGGCTTTGCTTTTGTGAGGCAGAGCTCTTTGGGCAGAATAACACCACAAAACCATTTCTCCTGGTGTGTGAAAGTGTGCTTCTGAGTCCATAAACTACTACCTCTGAGGTAATGTCAGCTCTGGTGTGACCCAAAACCAAACTTGGACAGGGCAGCTGGAGTGCTTGTTCCTCCTTCCCGGCAGATCCAGCCCAGAGGAGCCCCCTGTGGACAGCAGAGAATTGATTCTTCTCTCTCAGTGGTGAGCTGCTCGTAGAGGCACAAGGTCTATCCCAAATTGCTTTCTTCCAAGATGAAGCCCTGTCTTTGTATTCGTCAAAAATACAACATTGGAATTGGCACATCCCTAAATGTTCCCTGTTTTATATATTTTAAATAACACCACTGATATAAGGCACTTTTGAAATAACATTAACATCTGGGCTGACCCTGCCTCCCTACCAAGTTTGAGCCTGATGTTAATTAGAACAGGCAAGTTATAAACCCCAGGAAATGGCAGCTGACCCTTGACTATGAATGCAATGCTGTAATAATATGAAGTAAAAGAGAGGCATAGTCAAACTGCTGCCCAGGTCATTCCTAGAACGATGCTGTTTCTTTCTCACCACTGTACTCCCTTGCTCTGAGAAGTGAGGCCATTACCTCACCAGCACCCTCAATGGGCTGCCCTCTTTTTGGGGTGATGGGTGGCAGGGAGACAGCCTGCACACTCTGAGTCACAGGAAAATTATCCTGCCTGACAGGAGAACTTGCCTCTCAGAAATGCGAAAACTGCTTCCTGGCAATATGTGGTCACTGAGGATCCCGTGATGCTCTCTGTCAGGACAGAGTTAACCTGAGCAGCCCTGATGTCTGGAAAAATATGGAAAAATATGGAGGAGTATTTTTTCTTTGCAGTCTGTATTCCCAGCTGGACATGAATGGGGAGGGTGGAGGAGAATGGCCCCAGGAAAGAGGGATGTAAACCCCAGAGCTGAGGGCAGAGTGGAGTTTTGCTGTGAACCACCTCTAGAAATGGTAACAAGTGGCTGCAGTTTTCACTGTCTGTGTCCATCCCTGTAACTGGCCTTTCTTTGTGTTCCATAAATGAAGGGATGTAGATGGCTCTGACAGTGTTGAGAGCAGGGGAGTGAAGTGGGGTCAGGGGAGAACTGGAGAAACCCCTCAGACTCATCGTGACATCTCTCTGACTAAATATTAGATACGATTTGGAAGTAATTAAAGGAACATTTCTGTTGTTGTTGGAAAATGCAGTACTGTTGAAATTGGAGTGTTTCCTCTCAAGATGTTGCTTTTTGTTAAGCTATGAATGAAAAAACAAAACAAAACAAAACAGAAAAAGCCTTTCAAAACAAAACAAAACAAGCAAAACCCCAAATCCAAAGGGTTCCTTTTCCCGCAAACTCCTCTGAATAGACCCTACAGGTTTCAGTTCCTGTGGCACATGGTAATCTGGCCCAGCAGCGTTCACAGGGTCCCAGAGAATATGTCCCATTGTTTGTAAACAAATTAAACAAGCTTTTGAGCAGTTACATTTTATCTTCTGTGTGAGCTGAAGGAACCAGGATATGAGCCTACGAAAGACTGGGTTGTAATGGATACACCCTACCCCTTCTCTCTTTGAGGCATGGGAAAGGTCAACTTTTGTCCTCTAAAATGTGTCACTGCTATAAATATGACTGCATAATTTATTGCAAATTGTTTAGCAAATTTATTGCAAACTATTAATAAACCTCCTTGAAACAGCACAATGAGCGTGTGCAATAAACAAGGAAAATATTTGCTTGATTCAAACCACATTGGATGATGTTAAATTAATGTTGAATAGATACATTTGAAGGCCTAGAGGGATGAGTGCAGCCAGGGACCGGATGCTGCATCGCTCGCCCAGAGCACACATGTCAGAAGATGTCGGGGAAGTGACCAAACCTTTTTGTCAATGGCTTAAAGCTGAGATAAGCCCCGAGTGTTTAAATTGGCAATTCTAATAGCTACCTGAATCCAATCCAATTCACAGCAGCTTGGCTTGTAAGGCAATCGGTGATACAGTGTTAATGCCAACTAATCTGATAAAAATTGACACAATGACAACGTTGGGCCATTAGTTACCAGCAGTTTTTATGTCTGTGTAAATCCATCGTGTTTTACAAGGTACAGGGGGATTCTGGGAGTTGGGGAGTCTTTTTTTTTTTTTTTTCAGAACTGTGGAAATAAAGTGGTTTTGCTGCTGAAGCAAACTCATCCTCTTGCTGTGTGTGCTGCTGCTGAGAGTGTTAAATGGCAAAATTCATCACAACTAATTTCTATTTGCCATCTATTAGGCTACATTGTTTTGTCCTCAACGTCAGGTTAAATAATGAACCTCTCGGAATAGAGTAAATTAACCTCCACTTTATGTTCATGTCATTGTCAAATGGAAACATCACTTGTACAAATGAAAAAGATTCATTAGTAAAGCTAATGCATAGGCTCCACTCCAGTAAAAGATAAGAGCGATTGAGGCCTTGTCATAATGCAGTGTCGAACCGCTGGCTTGTTATTTATGATGCCTGCCATAATCTTTGGAGATTATTTTCAGCAATGGTAATTAGCACACAATGCATCAGGAACAATTATGGAACAATGTCTTAGCTTGACAGGTATGCCACCCTGCTGCAGGCGAGCTATGATCCATGAGAAATTCAATCAAATCTGCATGCTGCAGGGAGTTTATTAATATTTCTCCTTCCGAGGCAGTTTGAAAGGCAGCTATGCTTGACCGGCCACCCAAAAATACTTAGCAGTGTGATATGAGTGTTCTCCTTGTTAATACACACCTATCTGCACAGAGCCTTCCTGTGCACTTACAGCTGATTAAAATAATTTCTGTGAGTTTGCCATTTACCACCGTGAAGAGAAAATTGCTACCTCTCCTGGCTGGCCACGGGGCCTCATGCGGGGTAGGTTGTTGCTAAAGGAGCTCTGTAACGAAGTGGCAAATTCCTGTACTGACACAAATCCTGTAAGTCTGCTAGAGGCAGTGGGACTATGCTGATTTACAGCTCCTCACATCCCAGTTTAGGAATCAAAGTGTCCCCGATGAAGGCAATTTTCCCTCGAATAGCACAAATGCAACAGCGTGGCAGTTTCTTGTTTCAAGCATCCCAACAATCCTGTGTGAAGCCTCTCCTGAGAGTTCTGGGGCATCGACACAGCAGAGAGAAGAAACATGGTTTAGGGGCACTGCACATGGATGGCAGGCCTGGGGCAATTTAAAGTAAATGATCTTCTTTGGAGCAATGGTGTTTGTTGGGCTCCCCAGGCAGGATCAGGGTGGAGCAAGGGAAATCTCATTTTTGCTGGCCTGTTTGAGCTGGAAAGTGGTCTCTTGACAAAAAAAAAAAAATAAAAGAAAAAAAGAATCCAATGGCTAGGTCACTGAATGCAGATCCCATCAGAGGATGGAGGGACACAGGACCCCAGGGTGGGGGAATTTACCAGCTCCCCTAGAGCTCCCTCTTAAGTCCCATCAGAAACATGGTGATATCTGGGTGGCAGATGAAGAGTGGAGGGCACAGTCAATACATGCATAACTTTGTAAGGATAACTTGCTGGAAAGTCCTGCTTAAGCAGGACAGGACTCAGCTCTGTATCTGCAGCTTTTCACTGCAGCTTGCAAACTCCCAGGAGCCAGAACCAGCAGCTGTTAGTCTCTGTAGCTCCAGGTAACTCTAGCTGATCTGCCATGGACCATTTTTTTCCAGAGGGTTGCAGAGAATTGCTGCCATGTGGCTGCACAGCCTGGCACTTGCCTGAGCCAGTGCAGAGTTAATATGAAAATCTGGCACCTGTGGTGGTTGCAGCCATCCCTTGTAGTGTAGATGTAGTCTCTGCATCTGCAACTGACTTTAGTACCTGTTGAATGATCCTTCTGGTATTTTAGAGACAACCTCACAGACACCAATTTTTTCCCAGCAGTGACATGAGGACCTTCCCGTCAACTTTGAACCTTGCTCAGGAGTACATGGCAGAACTGCACAAGATGGGGACAAGCTGAGGTTAGAAGATACACAAATCATGTACCAGTCTTTGGAAAGTCAGTTGTTTTCAACCTTTATTTAAAAATAACACTACAGAACCATAGAACACTTTGACCAGGCCTTACAGGACTTTTGGCTTCAAGATTTCTAGGTATACAGATTGAGATAACTTCCTGATAAATACTGTTTAACATCTTGTTTAGTTACTAATAGACTAGGTGATACTTCATCATCCTCATTTAATAAAGATACATCAGTCTGCTTCTTTCTACATGAAGAACTAGAAGTGCTAACTGCACATTTCTGCCCATTCTGCATCATTATTAATGATTTATCATTGTCATCCTTTAATAGGCTTATATCATTATTAGGATTTCTTTTGTTCTTAATAATGCTTAAAGATAATTAAGAAAGAGAATTCATGTGCATATGTCAGTGGGTGAAGAGACACCCTTAAAACAGGGGGACAGTTCTGAGTGGATAGCAGGCTGGTTGCATTTAGCAACACCAACCATATTATAAAATCATCAGTCAGAAAGGTATTGTTGCTTTTTGTTTATTTTAACATTTTTTTTCCATGGGGACTGCTGCTAGGGGCTGAAAGGCATGTCTAAGTTGTTTTTTTTCTAATGCAAACATTGTTTGGTATTTCTGTTGCACACAAGCTCTTTGCTTCCTCTTGTTTGGTATTTAAATGTATGGATGGCTTGTGATTAGGAGCAGGTGGAGGGGGAGAACAGGACAAAGTGATTTTAAGTCACTCCTCTTTTGTGCCACCATCTGTTCCTGGGCTGGAGTGAAACTGAATGCACAAAAAACTGATCGGCACCATAACTTTTCCAAAGAAAATGAGGATGATCAGGAGAATCCCAAGGGACATAGGCCTGATGGGAGAGGTCACACCCTCCTCCTCTATACCCTGACAGATTGCTGTGCTGCTTTTCTGCTCAGAACAGACAAGCCACCATTTATTAATTATGGGTTGTTCTGCTGCTGAACCTAAAAATCGGGCCCCCCATGTGCTCAGTGCTGTATTAACACAGGGCTCAGTGGCAGCCATTGGCCCCAAAGACCTTACAGTTTGCATGGAAGAATAAAGAAAACAGATGGATACAACAAACCGACTGCGGGAGCATGAAGTAGCCATGAGACAATTATGATCCGTTAAACTATTCAGGTCAGGAAATGCACTGCAATACCATCCTCAATTGAAACACTAGAAGGATGCTAAATGGGCAGGGGGCAGAGTGTAATGATTAGATTTGGGACAATGGATCGAACGTTCTGTTGCAGAGATTGCCACAGGATTTTTAATGACCAATTCTGATCATGGCTTGCATTTTACAGACTACCCAAGGAAATTGTATCTCCGGTTGCTTTGCACCTTCTTGGTGTGCACCTTGTGAAGGCCTGGGGGGCTGCTGTTTAACACTCACATTAGTTTTGATGAGATAGTCTGCAATAACAAAGCAGCAATAAGCACTAAGGCTTTGCTGCAGCCAGAAGTGAAGTATCCCCCCTCAGCAAACAGCTTGTGGTTGCTCTAGTCATCCCTGCAAAAACACCCACTGCTCCATGTACCTAAGAGCATGGAAAGTTGTCTGGGGACAGACTGAGGATGTTCCAAGGGCGGTTGCTCAGTATATCTTGTGAGTCATCTCAAGGAGAGGGGCCTTTAGAGGGCACTGAATACCGCACTGATCTTGCAGCTTCTGCTGTGAAGGCGTTGTGGATGTGGCACCTGGCAGAAGGAAGCCTAGTGCTTATTCCCATCCCAAATTTAGCATAGTGATTATGCTTGACTGGGACAGGGCCTAAAAGTCATCAGTATACAACCATCTAGCCCAGAAGCTGGAGATAAATGGGCATTGAGGGGCTGAAGACAGTACCAGCCTGTCAAGCTCAGAAGCGCTTCCCACATCTGTCCACCTCGAGGGAGGCTGAGTTACTTCAACACCTGACTGTTAGTTCCTGAGTGAACTTCTCTGAAGGTGATGCTGGCCTGAAATCCTCAGTGATGCCTGATGACACCCAGTGAATAGGGACAGAACAACGATGTCCCTTAGAGACTTTAAATAGTTCATTGCTCAGAGTGAAGTCCCTGCCTGTGGCTGGAGGACCCCATCCAGCCTGGGGTTCTCTGTACTTGTACTCACCTTCTGTGAATGTTTGGGTTGGCTCCAACCTATAATAGCTCTCCAGAGCTTTACATCTTTAAATTGGGTATTCAGTGCTCTTTAGACTCCAGGTTGGTCCATACTGCCAAACCCGGAAAAAAACCGTTTAATGCTTTATACAAGTATTTTTTTTTTTAATGATTCCGGCCAGAGATGCTGAGTTGAAGAATCAAACTAATTTCATGTGCTTCTCCAACACCCCATTATGACATTTATGACATATTTTTGTGTTTGGAGGGATGATTTTTTCCATATGCCAGTACATCTAAAACTACCTAATGAGATTTCCACAGATGTAGAGCTTAAAACAATCTATGGTATTTTTATTTTTCTCTCTAAGTAATGATGCTTTCCAACTGAGATGTTTCCCATATAAAGCACTAGAAACAATCGAATGTGTATCAGATTCATAGACAGAAAAGCTTGTTTATTGGAAGGCAGGTATTGTGTTTGAGTCTTGGCTTTTCTGACACTTAAATTGAAATGGGTTTTATTTTTTTTGGCATTGTTCTAGATTTAAAGACCAAATTTCAGATCTAGAGTTTGAGGGGGACAGCGAGTACTTCAAAGCCCCTGCAGCTATTCTCTGAAGTAACATCACCTCCCTACCTACAATGTCATGCTGTGCACTTTGCAAAGGAGGTATTATTGTCTGTCTTTTACACTGGGAAAACACAGGAACAGAAAGATGAAGTGACCACTGGTTGAATCTCCCTCTTTCCTCCGTGGGTGGGTGAAACCTCTGTTTCCTTGAGGACTGTTGATGCTTTCCGTGTCTTGTATTTTCATCCTTTGGGAGATGGTGATGATGAGAGGTTTGTACCCCTCTACTCCCTGCTCTTCTTGCTTTCCTTCATCTGCCCATTTAGGAAGAAGGAAACCAGGATAATAAGTGTTACCCCACCAGATGAGGTACTGTGCAGGGTCATGTAGGGTCCCCAGAACAAAACTGGGAAGATGCATGTGGTGGTTATTTGGTCAGAGCTCAGCAAGGCGGGGCGTTTATGTTGCTGCTGGATGGTCATTTTCATCCCTTTTGTTCTTCCCACTTTTCTTTCATAATGCAGCTGATGAGACCCACAGTTCATTCAGGATCAGAAAAATCATCTGACTCCTGGAGAGTCCTTCTCTGAAGGAAAGGATTCTGTGTTATTTGGTGGCTGTGATTACTGTCTTGGGTGTGATACCCAGGATGTGGAGACATGAGAAAGCTGTTTAACAGGGATTTGGGTGGCTGTAAGTCTTGCTATCTGCTACTTCCCCACATTTCTTCTGCTTTCACACAGAAAAATTATTATATTCTTTCAGTGAAGAATGACCCCTATTACACTTAAAATAAATTGCAGCATTGTCTGGAAATATTTAAGCTGAATCTCTCTCACTCTTGTCAGAGCAGAACACCCACAACCAAGGAAGGGAGGTTGGGCTGTTCCAGCGCTGAACTCAGCCTTGCAGATGTCTGTCACCTGTTTCTAAGGAAATGTGCAAGTGTTTGGGAAAGAGCTGGGCTTCGTTGTTATTGTGGGAATCTGAAACCACTCTGAACTTTGCCCTTCTATCCCCTTTCCAAATTTCTTTTTTTTCTTTTTTTTTTTTTTCCTACAGAAGAGAAACTGCAAGGCTCATACTTCACTAACTGGTTTGCATTAAGGGCTCTATTCTGCAAAATGCCAAGTGCTCTTAACTCTTGTCCAAGCCAAAGCTGCTCATCACCTTGCCAGAACTGAACCATAAGATTCAGATCTGGGCTATAAGCTAAAAAGTCAATCTCCAGTTTGTGTTAACTGATCTCTTTAGCCAGCCCCCACTCCTGGCTGGG
Organism: Platyrinchus mystaceus; assembly: GCA_035041135.1. Lineage (NCBI taxonomy): Eukaryota > Metazoa > Chordata > Aves > Passeriformes > Tyrannidae > Platyrinchus > Platyrinchus mystaceus. The sequence continues at coordinate 13,582,520 of JAWWLV010000030.1, forward strand.
GAACGGTGTCATTCGGCATCACACATGGTATTAATACACAAAAAAACAGACTGTACCTGCAGCAGCTTTTCTATTCGTGAGGCCCACACCTCTTGAAGAATGGTGGGCAGGAAAGCAACAAGTAGTTTGCCTTCTACCTGCTGATGGGGGCTGCTAAACAAAAAGTTGAGCCCTCAGAGAAAGCTAGAAGCTGGATATCTGCAGAACACGAGAGGAAACCTCAAGGTCTGGATCTTCCCTAATTTTCTTTCTGAACAGGCCACAGCCAGGTTATTCCCTTTCCACCTTCCATCTGCATGAGACACTTCACTGAACTCCATCACTGAAATCCTGTGCCTTCACCCCACTGGCTTGCCAGGTCACTGTGCTTCTCAGGAATGTGAATAAGAGAAAGCCTTAGCAAGTGGAAAGCATGGAATGATGCTTGTCATGAGGATCTTCCCAAACTTGTGCCATTGCTATGCAGGAGCCTGTCATCCACCCCAGCACAATCATGCCTTGGCTAAGCTTCTTTCCAGGCTCCAGACTGTGTGGGCAGAGCTCAACTGACTCCGCTTCTCCATGGCAAACAAATACACTCCAGAGCTGGATGTTGTTTTACAGGAGAGGTGTGCCACATCTGGTACAACCTCAAGGACACCAAATTTAATAAACTAAGATCAGGATCAAGACAATCTTCCAACTGCTGTACTGGGTGGGACTGCCAGCTGAGATCATTTTGGATCCAGAAGCAGGTTCGTGTCCCAGCTAACAAAAGAGGTATGGGTTTACTTGGAGTTAAAGCCAGCTTGAATTTCTGTCTACCACTCACTCAGGGAAACGTTTTAGTGTTAGAAACCATCTTAGAGAGGGTGTAAACAGTGTACACCTTTGTATTTCATGTAATAAAATGGTTCCTGGTCAGCTACCCTGTCAGTTAAGAATTATGCACTCACAGCTTTGCATGATTAATCAGATGTCAAGATGTATGTGCTCTCCCAGCATATCATCCCATGGCAGGCAGCAGTGCTTTCAGAAATGCAGAAATAAAAAAAAAAACAATAATAGGAAAAAGAATTATTTTTATGTGTTCTTGTCTTAAGACATATTTTTCCATTCAGTAATTTGAAAAAAATAACCATCTGGAAAAAATCATATTATGGACAAGGCGTGTCATGACATTTACAGCAAATATTTTTGCTGTTAGTATCAAACCCAGCTCTTTGCTCTATCAAGGACTGAATATTCATATACACACAAATGTTCAGTAAATAAACGGGCCTCTGCAGAAACTCAGCACTGGGCAATCCTGTGCTCCCCACATTCACATCCTTATTTGTTTGTACTTTTTTCAAACCCATATTTGTTACATCTCAGATGTAAATGCCTGTAGTTCTTTGCCCTTGGGGTCTTGGGAGAATGACAATAAACGGCACAACTGTGGAAGAAGCCCTGATGTGAGTAAAGGTATCAGGAGGTTACGAGATCATGAGCATAAACAAGGCAAAGTTTCCAAAGAAATCACCAAGATGATTTATAATCATGGGCAACCTCATTCAGCCAAAAGAAGAAATGAAATGTGTGCATCATGCATCAGGTTTTGAGAGGAAACAGAGAAAGAAACCAAACAACTCCTGTCATTTTCCATATGGGTTGGAGCCTCCTAATGATTCTGCTGGCCCTCTGGCAGCAGTGCTTGGGGTCAGATGACAGCTCCCTTCTCTTTGGGACACTCCTGCTGAGTCTTCATTGAGGCTCAGCACTGTGTTTAAGTCAGAGGGTTAATGTATGGTGTACATGAGGTGCAAGCCTTGCACAGGGTCTCTTCACTTAGGTAAATTGTATGTCCTGCCCCCACTTTGGGTTCACTGTGACCTGTGTATCCCATGATCTGTTTTCTCTGTTGAGGCACCTGGAGCACATTTCCAGGATGCTGCAATGTCCAGTATCCCTACAAGAGTTGTCTGCAGCCCTCTCCAAAGTGGCAACTCTGAGGGTAATGTTTCCATAAGAACCATGCCTTGAAAAGCTGAGTGGAAGTGAGATGTGTGGAGCATCTGTGTGGAGGTGGCAGAAAGCAGGAAATGAAGGTGTTGGTTTGCAGAATGGGGACAGGAGTAAGGTGGCACTGACAGACAGGTGTTCCCAGGGTGTGGCTGTTTGGATGCACAGGTTTCCCTGTGGCAAACCTTTGTCTGTCGAGAGGCTGTGGGCTGTAATGTCCACTACCACTTGTAATGTTCAACTACCATATCTACTGCAAACTCAGATATGTCATAGGATTCAAATGTCACTCAAAAAAAATTTCCAAAATATTAAATAAAAATACAGAAACTGTCAGGTAGCACTGATATTTATGTATTTCTTTATCACATGTATTATGCAATAATTACAATCTAAAAGAAAAAATAGTTTCTCGCTTTGTCTTGCACAGAGTTTGAGCATTTACCATGAAACAGGCAGTTAGCAAATAATATGATTAATTTTAAACATATTTGTCTTTTAGCATCTTATGAGCACTGTCTTCTAAGGTGCCTCCACGAAGCAAAGAAGTAGCAGACAAGTTGTTCTGTTTAGTCCAGGCTTAGAAACCCTGAGTGTACCAAAATCTCCTTGAAATGATAACGTGGTAATTCTTAATCGCAGCATGATACTACTTTGACATAAAGGAACAATGATTCTTTCTCTGAGAGGAGGGTCAGTGGAAATGAATCTTCTTAACAAAAATCAATATCCCAAAATTTGAAATCAGTTGATGCAACTATCTGCAATTCAACTTGCTTATTAACAGACCCAACCAATCAGTTCCATGTGCTCCCTGTTGCTGAGTTGCCTCCATAAACAAATTGATTAATTGATTTTTTTTCCCCCCAAGGCCTTTTAGTGTATAAGCAGGTCAGGCAGCTATGATTTCATTTTGCTCATCTACTCGGCACTGGCTTTGTAAATCAGTTTGGAATCCCAGTTCTTCATCTCAAAGATCAGCAGTGTCACCTGCAAGCTCAGATGGAGAAGTGGATCTACGAAGAAACTACAGCTCTCTGGGAAGATGGGGAGAGAGTGGGACTGGTTTTCAATGAAGGAGTGGAAACCAACCTCCCTGTCCCTGAATTTGGAGCACAGAACCTGTACTTGCAGCTTCAGGCCTAGGTTGAAATGGAAAAAAAACCCTAAGAAATAAAAGTATGTTTTAAATTTGATTTTTTCTTCCAGCTGTTTCTAAGTGAGAACTTGACTGAAAATCTGTTTGAACAGGCTAACATTAACCTACTTCAATGATTTGAGGCCAGACTGTAGTGAGAACAATGTCTGAGATTTCAGAGATGTCACATGCGGCCCTAAGCCTCCATTTTGCTATTAAATTCATGTTTCATCTCACCCCTATAAAAAGGCTGCCTTTGCAGCTGGTCCTAGAAGCCCTATTGTCCTAGAAGCTTTGAAGATGGGGCTGTTTTGCTTGAAAATTCACTGCTGTATTTTCGAAACTCACACTAAACAAAATAAAAAAAAAAAAAAAAATCAAAAAGTGAAATAAAAGACCATGATGAGCAGAAGAGAAAACCTAGAGTCTTCACTGGGTCAGCAATAAGAAAGGGCCAGGTCTGGAGCTGATTTAGCCATGAGGGAAGGAAGAGCCACAGCTGGCTGTTATTGCTGTTGATGCAGAATGGTGCCAGCTGATTGCAGGCAAGTCCTTTTATAACTTCCTTAAACCCAATTTCTCTTCCTGCCATTCCACCCTACTTGATGGGATGTTTTGAGAGGTATGAAAAATGCCTTGCTGAATGGCTTTGGAGGCTTGTTACCAGTGGCTGAATGTTCAACTCCTTAGCAAAGGTTCGCTGGACTGCTATTTATTTATTTACCTAATTAGCTGTAGTTGTATTGAATGAATCCCTAGTCTTAAAGCTGCACAGGCAGCACCCATGCTCAAGGTGCTAGGACTAGCACCTAGTCCTTGCTAGGTTCAAGGACTAGGAACTGCAGGACCAGTGCAAATGGGAAGTGCTACCCTGGAAGTATGTGAAGATTAATGGGGGAGCAGGTTAACAGAAATAGATGGTAATTTGGGAGGTTGGCAAGATGGGCTTGTGTCTACTGGATGTCCTAGGAAAGAGATCAAACCCAAAATGTTCTAGCCAGAATTCAGAATGCTTTTCATTGTAAAAAGGTGTCTTTCGTGAATCTGGTAACACACAATGAACTGTATATCCAGAGGGTATTTGAGTGTAAAATCAGTAATTTCCAAATGTTAGTAGTTTACATACTGACACTTCAGATATTTCTTTCCTTTTTGTCCCTTTACACCCCACACAGGCAAAGAAGTCAGAGAATGTAATAACATATTCAACTTTCTGGAATGGGTCCCTCTGTACCTCCCTCATTTTTACTTCTCCTTAAAACTTAAAGTTGTGGAGTTGGTGTTTTGTTTTTCTTTTTCAATTTTTTTTTTCCTTTTCACAGTTCTGCAACTGGACACAAACTACAGGAAGAAAACTGTAACAAAAAGACAGTAAAAATGAAGGGGAGAAAAAAAACAGGGGAAGAATCAGTGATTCCATCACACTCAGTGACAAAACCTAGTGAAAAAAACCAACCAAACAAACCAAAAAAGGCTTTAAAAATGACCCCAAAAATTTTAAAGTGAAAAGTTTTGAAATGAAAAAATGTAGTATTTTTTTAACAGTTTTTCTTTTTCTATTTGTTTAAATCAGTTCCAGTGCTATCAAGTTAACTTAGCAACGTACATGTTAGAGTCCACAGCTTCAAAATTGTAGCCTTTTAAACAGAAGCGTTTTCCAGAAGGAATTTATGGTCTTTGGTAGAGAAAAATTGATGGTTTTTTGGGAGCCAAGTTTTGAACTGGGCTTGCGGTTTAAGGCTGAAATTATGCAAACTTTTTTTCTGTAGATTTTATTTGCAAAAGCAGCACAAAAGTAGTTGCTCTAATGAGTTTTTTGTCCTTTTCCCATTTTGGGTTAGATGCAAAACCAGAACACTGGTGGCTAATTCAGACCCTGGGAGTTGTGCCTGAACTTATCCCAGAATTTAGAAGCATTAATCTTCAAGATTTTGTCTTTACCTATCTCCAGTCAAAATATGCTTCACATGACTTCATCAGTTTGCTAAGTGTATTGAAGACAGTTAATTGCTTGTTTGTTTCTTTATTCTCAAAGTAATTAAATGTTAATTCTCTCCATGGCTGAAACAATACTTTGAAGCAGAAAAAAATTAGGTTTTTTATTACTACCAAGGTTTTTGTTATAGACCTTCAATACAATTCTGTGATGTCTTCAAGGTGAATCAAGGTAATAACACCTCTCCTCCATAGATTTCAGGTCTCACTAAACATTAGTTGAATACCTGTGCTGGTTTTGGTTGGGGTAAAGTAATTTTCTTCATAGTATCTGGTATGGGGCTGTGATTTGGATTTGTGCTGGAAACAGTGTTGATTCAGGGCTGTTTTCATGACTCTGAGCAGGGCTTAAACAGAGGAAGGATTTGGGGGCCACAGAGCCGGGACAGCTGACTCCAAGTAACCCCAGGGGTACCTCAGACCATTTGGTGTCATGCTCAGCAGAGAAAACTGAGGGAAGAAGAAGAAAAGGGGAGATGTTTGGAGTGATGTTGTTTGTCTTTGCAAGATCCCATTACATGTGATGGAGCCTGGCTTACCTGGAGATGGCTGAACACCTGCCTGTCCATGGGAAGAGGGGAATAGATTCCTTGTTTTAATTTGCTTGTGTGCTTGGCTTTTGCTTTGCCTATGAAACAATTCTTATCTCAACCCATGAGTTTTCTCACCTTCACTCTTCTGACTTTCTCCCCCATCCCACCAGGGCACAGTGAGTGAGTAACTGCACAGTGCTTTGTTGCCATCTGGGATTAAACCATGACAAAACCTCACCCAAGAAACAAAATAGGCTAAAGCTCTCGTGCTATAGTGGATAATAGTAGTATTACATCAGCTTTAAATGTAGGGAAACTAAGGTTGCCAAGGGACACCTATAGGCATTGGTCCCTGCACCCTGACAGCCAGCAAAGTAAGAAAGGTGTGCAGCAGTCCCAGGTCTTCTCTTGCCCTCAGCCAGGACCATGCTGGGACCTCAGAGCTGGTCTGGATTCCACTAGCTGGGACAGCCCTGGGTGTGCCCCATTTCATAGGACAAATAGGACCCCAAAGCAGAATGTGATGAAGAGTGACAGGCCCATGTATATTTAGAAGTAGGAAAAGATATTCCTATTTCCATCCATGTCCTTCCCTGGTACTTGCTAATTTTTTGTTTTGTTTCTCTCCTCTTGCCACTTTGACCCTTATATACATTTCTTCACTGTGCTAAAAATTTCTTTTATATATCAAAGAAAAGAGCCTTAAATGATCTGCTCAAATACCAGAACCTCAGCAACAGTGGAGAAATGTACCGTGACATTCAAGTTTAGGCATATTTTTCCTTTGACTGCCTCTTTTAATCTCTGGAGAAAAGAGGGACCTTTTAATATGGGTCTTGTTGAGTGTTCATTTTCTTTTCAGAGGTAGGGCACTAACTCTGCCATCCCCAGGAGTGTATGACCTCTATCCTTCAAAAAATATGACAGACAAAAACACCCATCATCATTAATCTTAAATTTTATCTCTGATTAGCGCATCAACAAAACAACCTTTTCTTATGCCACCGTTTGATATGCTGGACATATGTCAAGAAGACATGGGCCATCCATTTCTTATCTTGCATTAAGAAGAGTTATCCAGAAATGTACCTTCATTACTGCGACAGCCACGTCAAAAAGAATCGATTTATTGTCAACGCATCTAACCTAACGATGTTAATGGACTCTTCAGGCATCTTCTCCTTCTCATTTGTTTCCTACATGCCTATCAAAGAGACAAAGCCAGATAGTTACCAAGCTCTGGGGAGTGGTGTGTGTATGTATTAAGACAGTCCATGACCACTCCTTGTGCTGCCTATAATGAAGTGAGATGGAGGTGCAGGAGGAGGAATTGTGAAGAGATTTCTCCAGCACTAGGAGAAACTTAAGTAGAACTTCAGCTTCCTCTGCTGCTGTATTTTCTCAAACTTTAACAGTTCTTTTGGGGATTAGTTAACAATGAGGTTGGTTACTCTGTTAGTTAGCAATATCTGGAAATGATTTACCTGCGTTTCACCTCTGCATATTTACTTGTGGCTCTGATGCAGCCAAAGACTTGAGCTGGTGGTGCTCAGCACTGCTGTGAAGGATAGATGTCCTCTGGAGCTGTCAGAAGGTGAATGTTTGATATTGGGCAGCAGTGTTTTCTCTCTTGTGTCTTTGCCAAGTCAGTCACTGGGAAACCTATTCTGAGAAAGACTCTGCATTCCTGTTATGAATGAACTTGCCTTTTGCCAAAGTATGACTGGCTGTCTGGTGCTAATCAGTGGTAACAGGATGACCTTTGCGAGTGAATAGAGCAAAAGGCAATTTGTCTTATAGAACTTGTACAACTGTTTTGTTTAATGAAACAACATGATTATAATCTTCCCACAAAGGCACATAAACAATTAGAGTAAATCTCCCTCACATGTTGCTAGGTGTTTACATAACTCATCCTTCTCTCTTATCAAATGATGTGTGCAATGCACTCCTGACTCTGGCAGAACTTGGATCGTGTAAGCTTAATCAAACCTGATAAACAAATGTGTTTCCTATAAGGCTGGAACAGCATGAGCACAAGTCAGAGCACATTTATTTATGCACCCAGGTTCTGTTTTAAAACAGATTCCCAGTCACCAGTGTGCAGTATTTAAACAACCACAGGGAATGCAGAAATGGATGCTATTGCCCAGGGCATCAGTATTACTCTGTTGGTGCTGCTATATTCACCACTTACTCCAAACTGCCAACTTTGGGTTTGAGTTTATTTGAAAGATGATTAAGAGGGCCAGGTTGCTGGTACTTCTATTTTTTATTTCAAATTAAAGCTATCACAGAATTATTTGTTAACAAACACTTACTAAGCACAGACCAAAGAAGGGATGTGAAGATTTCTGCTGCCTACTTTGTCACTGTCCTGCTTGTCTGGTCTTGATTCATTCAAATGTCATTTCAGAGGGACTGAACCAAATGATGAAATTGCTCATAGAATCCTAAGGTCTGAGTCTTAAAAGTTTTCTTTTTCTCTTTCTTTTCTTTCTTTCTTTTTTTTTTTTCCCACTTTATGTGGGAAAACTACAGAACCTACTTTCAGTGCACAGGAAAAAGTGTGTTAATGTGCCAACATCAAGTGAATTCCACGAGTCTTCTATTCATTAAACTCCCAGTTCCTCTGCATGTAATTTATGTCAGTTCAGTTATGCTCCTCCAGGGTGTGCTACTAAAAGAAAAAAGAAACAGGTATTTAGCCAAAAAGAGGTGTTTTGGGTTCCAGAAATCAACTTGCACCTACTGACAAAGGAAAAAAAGACATGTTTTGCCAAAAAACAAATAACCAGACATATTTTTTTAGTAAGAGGTATAACATTTACAGTTGGAAGGTATAACATTTACATTGTTCTTTAGTGATTTCCTTTTCCTAAGACATATGCAAAACAAACAAAATCCCCCTATTTCTCTCTGTGATCAACCTTGTACATACATGACCCTGCTCCTAATACCTAATGGAGGCTTCGTGCCTGTAGAGGACTGTTTGGTGATGAATCTGACCCAGACCTTGGGCCTGAATACATCACTGCAGCTGGGAGTGATTAACTCTGCTCCCAGGTTTTGACTTGGGCTCCTGGATAGTCAGTGAAGCTGACTATTGGATAGTGTGAGACAGACTGAGTCCAGAACTCTTAGCCAAATACAGTAATGTTACAAACAAAGGGCTAAATTACTTCTGTTCATGGAAAAGTACTTTCACTGTGAGCAAAACTCAGATTTCTGCTCTCCCCCTCCCCTGGTTTTGGCCCCCTCCCCAAAACCAGCCTTGAAGCCTCACATTTGGAGGCTGGGGAGAGCCTGTGAGGCTGGTTTGCTAGGAGGGATCAGGTTGCACAGTGCCCTTTGTTAGACTCTCTAAGTTAATTATGCTAATTGGAGCCCTGAGATTCCTCAAACCTGCCATGTTAAATATGTTTGCTTCCTCTTTGGCAGATCTGGGACCCTGCACTGTAGAAGACCCTCTGTGGGCATAGGGGTACAGAAGCAGATGAAGGGTTAGGGAGAGGGACCAGCTGCTGGTCCATCTTGTGACAGGGGGTGAGGAGATGTGCCATGAGAGTATCTGAACCTGATTTCTGAGGTCCTGGCTAAATCCATGTTACTTCCCTCCATAAATTCCAGCAGACTCTAAAGCCTCCTCCATACAAGAAAGTGAAAGACAGAGAAAATCTGAAGACAGGCTCTGAGTGGGTGGGAGACTTGATTAATTGCAATGTCAGAGAAAAAGAGAAGGACATATTTTAAAGTAGCAGCAAGACCTTTCCACTGAAATAAAGTAATTCTTAAATCTGCTCTGCTACATGTGCATTAATCTTGAGTGCCTCTTAGAAAGCCAATGGACGTGATAAGGCCTGGCAGGGGGAAAGTGAAAACAGGGTCTGCCCTCTTAAGTATCGAGAGAAACAGGGTGAAGGAAAGGAACGATCTCCCTTTCTCAGGACATTTAATTGACTGGCATCTGGATAAACCCCTCCTGCTGGAGCAACATATCCCTACTGCATCCTCTACAAACTCTGCTATTTATGTCTTGGGTGCACATTCCTCTCATACTGCTGGTGCAAATAACACTTTAAATCTGTAAGTTAGGGAACTCCTGATCTTTGTATTTATTGTCTTAATGTTTGGAAGAATCACGTAAAAGTAATAACAGGGAGTGCTAATTGTTTAAAATTGTCTTCTCAATGACTTTCTTCTAGAGAAACTCTTAGAGTGTAAGGGAAACTATATGGAAAAGAATTCAGCTCAGGTCAGAGTGCCCCTCCCTTCCATATATTTGTTCAATAAACAGCTATTCAAAGGATGAGGGAGAAGAAATCCTTTCTTACTTTTACTAGTTGTGTCCACAAAAGTCCCATCTCACATCTCTCATGGGAGGAACTAAGGAGTAGCTCTTCGTAGTATTTAGTGATTTATAGAGCTGGAGACAGTGAAAGCATTTACTGTTAATGGGTAGCATCATTTGCAACAATTGTCTGTACTTTGAGAAGTTATATGGGTAGAGCTCACCATCAAATCCCATTCCAGTGGAACAGTGGTACAGATTGTTAAAGAGAAAAAATATACTATGGGAGGGAGCAATGTGTTTAATTTCTAAAAACCTTACCCAAACATACACAGCTTTAAGGGGTTAGAGCCCATACGAAATGCCATTCACCTTGCTAAGGTGTCCTGATTTTGATTTAATTTTCTTCTGATGCTTTCAAGATCAAACTGGAGATAAACAAGCATGGTTTGGAGATCATTGGTGTCAATGGGAATTGCTTAATTCACTTGAGTAGACTTTGGTGTTAAATGAAGAGATCTCCTGAACTGGGATGAAATCTATAGCCCACTGAGGCCAGTAGAAACACAGACACTAATTTTAATGATTTTTGAACCAGACCCTGAACACAAGATGAAGCCAGACTATATGGGTTGGTGGAGTTAAATGTATATGCTCAGTCTTGGGGATCAAACCTTAAAAACATAGTAAAAATGAAAATGTGTATTTAATGAGTCCAGTCATCATCAGACAAATAATCCCTTAGACCTCAGTTGAATTAATCCCAAATTGATGGAGACTCAGTTTGGCCAGATATCTGCACAGCAATTGCTTCTTCAATAACTATTTATTAAAATACAATTCCTAGACTAACTTTCCAGTTATTAAGATATAGGTTCAGGATGGGCTTCCCCCTGTTCATGCTGATGATATGGTATGTGCTGTACATTCTGAAGGAGGTGCACAAAAGTGCTCTCCTTTAGCTGTTAATCAGCTTACCAGTTCTTGCATGGAAAATGCTATATTCTGGACTATGATCCTGGCAAATAACCAAAGGGGAAGTGGATTTTCAAATGCTTATTTTATTAATCTTTAAATATGGCCTCGCCAGGGCTCCAGGTGCTGAGTGGTTTATAACACTCTAAATTGTAATCATGGATAATTTTTAATCCTGTGCATACATTCCTCTACTGCAGCTGAATGGGGATCTCACAGACTGTAAAATGAAGAGCTGCCTACAAGATCTGCTCCTCATCTCTGGCACAGCAGCACAAAGGAAATTTCCTGCTAACCCACCAAGTCCTTGAATGATTTGTAAAATACCATAAGAGTCTGAGAGCATTTAAAAGGAGGTGAAAGACAGAGAATTGCACGTTCCTGCCCCCGGCACATCAGCCAAGTGGGACCTAATCCAACCACCCCCTGTAGTTAAATGAAGAACTTGACTAATTTTTGGATCAAACCCAGGTAGTGCACAGCCTCACATTAACAGCAGTTCCACTTATCTTTGAGTTGGATTTTCCTGACTTTGTTTCTGTAAAGATAGTTATTTGCTTGAGGGCTGAAGGATTTGCAGACCAACAATATTTGAATTTTTCACTGCTATCTTCATGTTTCAGGCACATTTTTACAAGGAACTTAGGGGTGCTGCATTATGACATTAAGTTTATTCAGTTGGCACAAGAGATATTTATGGAAGGTTTCTGCTCACCCTCTTTTCAACATTTATTAACTCAGGGGTACAAGGTGCAGACCTGATTCACCTATTGACTGTGGCTTCCTTCCAGCAGAGGGAAGTGGTATAAGTGATGATTTTTTTAAATTATGGAAAAGACTGGATATAGGTCTATCTCACTGAGGAATAAGTGTTGGTGGTAGAGGAATGGGGCTGGCAGCTGGCAGGGTTTGGGGAAATGGGGGAGAATTTCATTGCAAATTGAATTATAAGAGGATCTGTGTGATAAAAGGAAGCCTCCTAATGGAAGTTAGTGCTTGTTCCCTGTGAAAAGCCATCAAGGTTTGGATGGCTGGCATTTCTAATTCTGTTAAGTGTCAAAATCGATGCCTGATAGGTCTGTGGGAGCCAGGCAGTGGACACGACTGTGCTGACATACCAATCTGGTACAAGAAAGGGACGAGAAAGGGACTTCCCAGAATAAGAGTGAGATGCCTCTTGAAATTTAATTTGCTTAACGTTTTAAAAGCATTTTAAAAAATAATTAAATAACAGGGCCATTTCTACCCTCCTTCTAAAATAAACCTTGAGCTTCGTTTGCAGTTTTCCACTTGTAAGCAACACATGTAAGCAAAGGGCCTGTTGTTGCAACCCTGGAATGCTCCCAAGCAAATGATGCTTCTTTATTGAAAGCAAATGAAGAAAAAAGGGAATCTGTCAAGGGGAGAGAACAGTTTAATTGGATTAAAACCTATGAGCATATACAGTAGGGGAGGAGAGAGCTCCTCGATTCCCGATTCCTGTGGAGAAGGCAAGGAGATTATTGGGGGGTGAAGTGAGATCTGTGCAGCACAACACGAGCAGCCATCCAAAGGCTGGAGTTAGCCAGTGTCGGAGTCCCAGAGGAATTGCTGGTTTCTTTGGGGTGGCTGGGGAGTTCTGAAAAGGGTGGCTGGCAGTGCTCATTAGAGGGAGTGCAGGTTCCTCTGGCACTGAATGCAAATTAAGGAGCAATGTTTGTGTTTGTGGTTCATAAGCAGTCAAATGGTTTGTCCAAAATACATTTCATTTTTTCTCTAAAGGGGCAGCCTGTAGATTCAAACCTCAGATTTTTTATGCATTTTAAATGATTTGCTCCAGCCTTGGTCTTTCATCCCCACACTGTTGTCGAAAAGAACCCTGAGTTTTGGATTCTTTTTCATGGGCTCTTGAAGAAGCAGGGACTTTGCAGGGGAAGGCACTGTTATGCTGTACAGCCAAGTTGGGAGGATGATGTATAAAGTCACTCAGTGCAATGTGCAAGGGATAAAACTTGGACAGAGAGGATCTTTGGAAACTCCGTCTTATTGCAAAGCCACAGCTAATGATGGTCCAGGATCAACTCAAAATATTCCTGAGCTCTCAGGCTGATATCTCAATTCTAGACCCAAAATTCCTGAAGGACTCAGCATTTTACAATTTCTTCTCATCATCGAGCCCAGAGCCATGGAAATGTGGGTCCAAAGCCATTTCTGGAATAACTCTCGGGATACAAGCTGGAGCACACCAGTGTTACACTTCTGAATCCTGAATCTTAATGTAAGCTAAAATTTTGACCCCTGGGATATGGTGCTGAGTTGGTTCTGAAATGCTGCTGCCCTTCACCTCCCCACTGCCATCAGAAGGGATGGAAAGTAAAACTGGGACGGGTAATTGCACAGTGAGGCAGGGACAGGGAATCGAGGAAGTTTTGCAGGTTGGGCTGGGGGAAGGGGCTTTGATTTGAATACGAAGAAGCATTTGGAGCCAAACCAGCAGCAGATTGTGGTACCTTCTTAATTCTGTGAGCCACACATGAATGACCTTTTTGTCTTCCTCCGCCTGCCTGCAGTGTGGGGCTCCCCCCCTGCCCTTCCCCACCACACACACTCATTGATAATATACATGTGCTAAATAGGATTAACTCTCCCTCATCTGCATGAGTTGTTCCTCTCCCTTGGCCACTCCGCCCGGCTTCTCTCTCTCCCCTCCCGCACCCTCCAGCCCTCCAGCTCCTTCTGGAGCTCCATGTGGGCCTTGTGTGGAGTTTAGCTCCCTCATTGTAGGGCAGCTGGTAATGGGAGCGGGGCTGAAAAGCCGGCTGTCAGGCTCAGTGCTCGGGAAGAATAGGCGGGCGTCTGCTCCGCAGCTTTCCCTTTGATAGAGGAGGATAATCCCTGCTATGAGAAGGCTGAGTCAAATGGAAAGGGAGAGTGAGCCCAGCGGCCTCCCACAGCCCCGGAGCAGCACGAATTGCAAATCCCGGGATTTGAGTGGAGACGGCTCATCCTGCTAAGCACCTTGTGATGAATCCATTTCATCCCGGAGATGGAGAGAGGCAGCGAAGCCGCTCTCTAGAGGAGAGGTGGCCCTTTTGTAGCCTGAGCAGAGACCTGGGAATAGCTCGTTTCCTCCCAGGAGCTGAGACAAGGTGTAGGGGGAGGTCAGGACTGCGCCCCCTCCATCCGTACTTTCATCTGGGAGCGTTCCCGGCTGCCACGTGCAATGAGAGAATGAGGGGAATTTGGGAAAGGAATTCACCCAGCACAGCCAGAATCAGACCTCCCAGGTTTCCTCTCCAGCAGCAACCATCACTTACTTTGAATTGGGAAACCAGTGAGGGGACATGTCGCGGGCTGAGGATCCGGGATGTGGGGCAGCAGCGGGGCAATGAGTCCTGAGGAAGAGGCACTGGTGTCTGAGGGGCTCATGCAGCTGGTTTAGGAAGAGGGTGTGGGACAGCCCCAGTGGGAGAAATATTGCTTTAGGGGTAGGAGGTGGCTGGGTGAATGTGTCTCAGTGTGCAAGATGTAATGGTTTATTTATTGGTATCCTATCAGTTAGGGACTCACCTTAGGAGTCAAAACCCCTGGTTCAAAGTCCCCTCTCCAGCTCAAGCAGTCTGGAAACTTGGATTCCCATAGTTCAAGTGGATGCCTCACCCTCAGTCAGGCATTATTTGAGTGTCTCTTAACTATATCTCACTTTCTGCAAAATAGTTCTGGAAAGTCTTAATTTTCAGATGTTTATCTGTCAAGAAATGGTGACTTAAAATTCACTCAGAAGACATTTTCTTTTTTCCATTTTAGTTTTATGGGGCTGGTATTCCCTTCTTGTATGCAGAGGTTTAAAACAATGTTCAGGCTGGATGTTTAATAATTTTATTTGCTGATGTTTACAAAAATTCATATTTTAGGACTTGGGCCAAGTATTACCATGCTGCTCGGTAATACCCATGGCCCACTGAGAGAAGAAAATGAGGCAGAGCCAGGACAAGAAACTAGAAATATAAACCAGCGAGAAGGGAGCAGGGTTTTTTAGCCGAACTTTGCATTTCTTTTGTATATTATGTTGAATCAATTCTTGATTGATCCAAGAGTGGCTTGTCCACTCTTGGTGCGTCCAGTCCTTCAGACATGTTAAGTTTAACTCCAGATTTAACACCTTGTTCCCTCACTTCCTCCAATGCTGAATATTTACCTGTGCTCACTAAACTTTTCTGAAGCAAAAACTTTGGTTTAATGTTTCCACCAAACAGGTTTCCTGCAAGCTCCCTCTCCTTCCAGCCAGTCTGGGAGGGCACTGGGAGAAAAGCTGCTCTCCCAGTGTTTTAGGGACTGCCCTCTCATATGGGATCCAAAAATGGAGCAGCATAATAAGCAAATGGGTAGCACTAACCAAACATTTGAGAACCTGGAAGGAACTTTTGTTTCCAATTCAGCTTTCAAAAGAGGCAAAAGGCCAAGGGCTTTCACATTTTTTATTCCAACCGATTTTCCCATCCTTGAGGCTCAAACAAAAGTGGCCCACGCCGAGTCTTGCAGATGGATTAGCAATCAAGCATCCAGCTGCACATACCTGGCACTCAGGCGCTCGTGCTAGCCAACCTCCGAAGAGCAGATCTCATTTTTACTTTTTGGGTGCTGGAATGTGGGAGTGGGTGGAAGGGCCAGGATGTGAGCAGCCTCCACAGATGTTTCACAAGAAGGAAGTGAATCTATAGTTTAGGCAATCTGATTTATTTGAATCTCCAGATTGTTTTCTTGGAGGGTTTTTGAGTTGTACAGGAATTTCTGATGGAGGTTTGGGATGTTGCTTATTTTTTCAGAGTTGATTTTCCTATGTCCCTTTATATAGTCTTCCTCTCCTCTTCTTGGGACTGTCCTGATCATCTGGAAGTGAGGAGCTGACCTTTCTGCATAAGCAATGAGAAATATGGCAGCTTGCCTCCAATGTAAAAGCCTTCATTGTGTCACTAACAGCTTTATCTTTACCATCTTAGATATACCTTGGAAGCCTTTCCCTAATTAATTTCAAAATATCGATCATTATTCATAAGGATTGACTAATTGGATACCAGCTGTGACAACCCAGTGTGTCATCTTGCTCTATTAATCCAAGGGAATGGTCTGCTGGACAACAAACTCCCCAACAAAGCAACAGAGAGCTCAAAATACTGACATTGGGTCAGGTAATATTCATAGTCTTGTTAAAAATTGTTAAAATTGCAAGCTTAACCCAGTTGAAAGGCTTGCACTTGATACCTGGCCAGTGGTGGGCTTGGAGCCACACATGCCCCATATGGCTCCACCTAGACAAGGAGCACAGCAGAGGCTGCCAGAGTGGAGTAAGATTTCAGTTGAAATTTGGGCTTTTTTCAAATCCAGAAATTCAGGGAACAAGTTGGAAACAAAAGGCAAGGGGTTGGATTTGCTCAGAGGAACACAATGTTGAAAGGGGCAAGGGGGTTTAATGGCAAGGGGCTTCCTGCTGGCTTTAGAAATGCCCAGCCCAGCAGAAATGCTTTGCCTCCATCTGTGCTGAGTGAAGACCCTCCTCCACAAGAAACACAAGGATTGTATCAAGGTGTTCAAGGTGCCCTCTGTGCGGCCAAATCCCTTTGTCCACGTGCTTTGAGCAGAGGTCAGCAAAACGTTGCGAGGAGGACGCTGCACGTCTGTGTCCACACACCGGGTTGTAAAAATCTGTGAAACTCTATTCACAGACAACTAACGGGCAGGCCTCCCTGTAATGCAAAGCAGCCTGTGGTCTGTTTGCACTTGGAAAGCTTGGAAATAGGAGTGAGGTCTGCGTTGGCGCAGGAAAAATCTTGAATCCTCACAGCCAGCAGTGCTGGCAGCCGGAGATGATCTTTGTCAATAATACGCAGGAAGATTGTGCTCCATTGTTGCGGTTCATTATTAAATTACATAATTTTCATTTTTTCCATCCTTAAGCTTTACCACTTAAAATGGTTTGTCCTATGCAATCAAATGTGATCCTTGAGCCTCAGCTTAAAAACCCAATAACAATGAGCATTCTCTGGAATGGAAAAATAGATAGAAAATAAAGGGACTATATAGTAATACACTTAAATATGTGTGTAGAATCTAACCAAGAGCCTGATACAACAGTACTGAGCGATCTGCATCCAGACCACCACTTTGAAGGCACAGATAAAACATCCTGGTGCTCGGTCAGCCTGATCTCCTGACCCCATGGATAAATACCTCTGGCATGTAGGCAGGCATCAGGCAGGATAAGTTTTTCAGGGAAAAAACCCTCTCAAGATCTCAGATGAGAAATTTCATCATAATTTAAGCTCCTCAGTATAGCATTTGCACCAGCCTACAAGTTTTGACGTAGTGATCTTTCATGTGGGGAGAGGTAACTTTTAAAGTTAAGTTCATGCAATCGCTTGTGATGATGTCAGTGGAATGGAAGATGCTTAGATGAGGTCCCGTTCAAAGGTTAAATACACATGTCCACAGTCTGTGTAGGAAGACCATAGATCAGACATCCTACCACAGCAGTTGGCTGCTTGTGTCCACCTGGAAGAATTGCCTTTGGGATTCTTGGGTTCTTGTCCCTGTGCTGAGGCCTGAGCTGCCTGTTCTTGGTACTTTCACTTATCAGAGCCTGGTTTGTGCTGGCCATCAGGAATTGCATGGATTGCCTCCTTCCAGGTTGAATCAGAACTGATGAATACCAGCAATGTTGTGTTAAAAACCAAACTGAAACAAAGAGGTCTTTTTTTGAGGTGCCCTGGATCAATCCCTTTTTGTCAGGGAGAGACAACAGGAAATTTGTGAGTTCTCCCAAAAGCCACATCAGGGATTTTATGACTTTGAGGGAGGGGGTTGTTTTTCCTTTTCTTAGCAGGGAGACTGTACTGAACCCAAATACCCAAAGTGGAGAGAGGAAGCAACGGTGAGAGCCCACACACACTGAGAGGAGGAAGCAGGGACAGGATTTCGGCAGGCGAGCTGCCGTGTCAGAAGGATCTACTTAAGAACTAGTGATTCACACTGGAAAAGTTGTTCCACTTTTTCTGTCTTTCTTCCCCCTCCTGCCTCTTTGTTTGGTTGTGTTGCATTGCTCCTGGGACATTCAGAGTGACAATAAGGCAATTGTTCCTTCAGGAACTGGCCTCAATGAAACAGTGCAGAAAAAGTGACACGGCAAGAAAATATGACAAATATTCTGTACTTCTGTTTAGAATACTGCCACTTCTTAGTACGTATTCCTGAGAAGAAAAATATCCATCCAGATATTTATTTTAAACAGGGAGTTTCCAATTGTGTTTCTCCTCCTCCTGAAAATCTAAGGCTCAGATCTCTCCTTTGCTTGCTCTGTAAGTAGCAAACGCACCCAATATCAATTATGTTTTTAATCTCTTAAGACCCAGTCTCCAAATGCATTTGTGTCTGTGTATACACATGAACTGTTTTCCCTTTGTCTTCCTATCCAAAATGCAAAAGCATCTCAGATGTTGTGATTCCTCCAGGTTTTTCCCCTGTGGGAGGATGGAAACATGTAACATTATCTTCTAGCTGCCTACTGCCTGTCTCTGAAATTAGCATTTCAGTGACTGAAAGGTAGTTAGTTTCCACACACAGAAAAAAAAAAAAAGAAGAAAAAAAAGAAAAGAAATAGAGGGTTAGTACAAGGCTGACACTAATAGTAATAGGAGATGAGGGAGAAGGTAGGGGACATGTTGGATTACTAAATGAAAACTGTGATTTTACCAGACGTGCTAACAGAACAATGAAAGGGGCTTTTACAGGATAAATTAACTCTTTGAGTTTCTGTAATTAGCTACCTAAAGAAGGAAAAGACTCACAGGACATGGTAACACAGAGTTAAAGGAAAGCTCTGTTACTATCCTAAATCTGGGGGTTTTAAAGTATTTTGGTTTTTATTTCTGGGATATTCTCCAGATGAGCAAAGGCAGAGTAGGTGCTGTTGGATGCAAAACTGAAGAGCAATACAGACACTCCGATCTCATATTAATTAATGGAGGCTGTTGTTTATTGCTGTCATGCCAACAAATCACTCCTTTTCCAAAAATTAGTCATGTCTCCTGTGAGGGGCTGCAGCCCAGGTGGCTTGGCTTCACTCTTCTGAGAGGGATAGCAAGGGCTGGAACTGCATTTTGGCAGCTGGTTTTGCTAGGCTCGGCTCACGAAGGCAGGATTTGGAGGGGCACTAATGAAAAAAGTCTAAAGAAAGCTTTTGTCCTTTCTCCTTCTATCCCAAAAGACTTTATATTTTTCTTGTGGATGAAGATGTTCCTGTCTCAAATTAGTAACACGAGGCTTCCAGACTTTAGCTATTGGGAAGTTAAATTTCCTGCCACCAGGTAGTGGAGAGGGAATGTGGTGGAAATCTTGGTCTTGGCTTTTTCTTCCCAGCTGACCTCTGCCCAGAGCCCACAGCTGGGGTAAAAGATTTGCTATGTGCTTCTCCTGTGAGCAGAAACCCTCAAAGAGCTGTCAGCTGCCCATGGAGATCAAAGGGACATCTCCAGTGTGTGCCAGTGTCCCTCAAGAAGCTTCTCATACTGACACTGTGGGGCACCAGTGGTGTCACATCAGACACAGAGCAGTTATTGAGCATGAACATCCAAGTAATGCATCAAGAATGGATTTAAATAGCCATACCTGGAAGGGATTTAATCACTAGAATAAGGTCAGGTGCAGAGGTGGGAAGGTCTTTGCATTGTTTCCAGCTCTTTATTTGAAAGAGTCTGCAAAACCTCTAAAAAAACCCTGAAGCCAAATCCACTGGGGAAAGAGGGTTGAGGGAGGAGAGACCATATTTTTGAAATCCCAAAATTTTGAAAAAATATTGATGGTGTTGCGGGAGAGGAGGGAAAAAAACCAAAAACTAAACTCCATTCTGCAAAACTATAATTAATGAGGTGCTTTTAAGATCAGGCCTTGCACAATCCCCTTGGCTCCAGTAGATTTCAGACACTCCAAAAGATAAAATTTCAGGGTAGGGATAGATGAACAGAAGAATGTTTCTACTTTTGGATGTTCCAGTTCCATCTGGGTTCGGGTATGGGTAGCAATCCTGGGCAATGGTGGCTCCCACTACACCCTGCAGGTGTCTGGTTCAGTCAGTCTGAGCTTGTTCTGCAGGGTACAGAGTACAAGCCTGTATGTATTATAGAAAATTAATTAGAACAATAATAAATTGTCCTGAACTCTAAAATATTCAGAAACTTGGTCTGTGTGACAATTAGTTAGTTAGCCTTACTGCTTTACTCAGCAAACTCCTGCCCAACTGAGGCTGCTCTGTGGTTTTTTGGAGTTTCTCTGGCCCAGGAGGTGGGCTGGGGATGGAGGACACAGGCAATGCAGTGCGTGTCTGAAAGAAGGAGCCCTGTCTGGGAACTGAAGAGAGGCATGTGAGATGGAGCAGGTGGAAATCTCTCCAATTTTTTTAGGATTATAATAGTTTTTATTGGGTGATGGGGAAACAGTGAGTGTGGCAAACCCCCCTTTGGTTCAGCACCCTATGATCACGGCTTACTGTGAAGTCTAAAATAGATGCTGGCCCCTATTCTGGCATCTACCATGAGACTGGATAACAGCCTGACGTTGTCCAGTGAGGGACTGTACAACACAGCACGTTTTATCCCTGTTGGGACAGTGGCTTCCCAGATGGCCAACAGGGACATTGCTTCAGACTGTCTGAGCTCCAGTTGCGGAGGGAGCTGATGTCTGGTAGTGCTAGAGGGTGAGTGATCAAAATTCCTCGGTATTCCCTTGGCCTTGGATGCTGCATGGTAGCTGTCAACCACTGTAGGCACCCTTGTCTGTGCTCTGTATCAGGAGTGTTAAACTCATGGCTACTATTTTTCTTTTTTACTATTATTTCAAGGAGGTCCTGCAACCTCCCCTCCTCTGCTGGGGAATTCCCATCCTCGGTCAGAGCGGGTGTTTTTTTTTTGGAATAACTTCCCAGAAGGGAAAAGTTGGAACAATATTTATGTGTTTGAATTTTTTTCCTAACTGATTTTTGAGCTTGATTTCTGGAGCATTCACAAGGCAAAGTTAACAGTCTCTGCTGATAAATTTGCCTGTTTAAATCAGGGGGCTCTGCTGGCTGTGGACGTTTGGCCTCCATTGGCAGCTGGAGGCTCAGGAGGGTGCCAGAGAAGTTCTTTGGAACCTGCACAAGGCACACCTTGGCAGCAGAGGTGGGACAGCCCGAGGGAGAGGGCAGAGCCCCTGGGGGTGGTTCAAGGGCTTTCCTGCACACAGTGCCCCGAGTTAGGAAATGTTGGCTGCTGGGCACTTAGTGTAGGTCGTAGTATCCACTGTGCTGGGCTCCTGCAGATAGTTTAAAGCCATGGGAGCATGGTGTGGGTGTTGAGCTCTGGTCAGGGTAGATAAACAGTCCTTTCCTTGCAGATTCCTTCATCTCAGCAGGACCACGAATCAGGTGCCCGATTTTAGGCACCCGTTTTTTAAATGGGTGAGTCAGCTGCAAGGATGGTTTTTAGGCTTTCTTGCCACAATTAAAAATGTTGTGTTCAATATTAAAAGCACATTCATTTTAAATCCAGAAGCCTGGCTTTCTGTTCTCAAATAACCCATTTGTAATGGGTTCTTCATCCAAGCAGGGGAAAGAAATACTTGGTCCTGGAAGCCAGCTCCATAAAGAAACACAAAGAGCATCTTTCTGAATAGCACACAAGTGTGAAAGGAAACATGCAACTGCTGGAGAAATAGAATCATTTGTACTCAGTGGAGGGAAAAGGAAGAAAAAAAAAAAAAAAAAGAAAAAGCTTTTCAAAAGGAGATCTGTGACTGAAGCTCTCCAGAACTGTTTAACCTGTTGGGGATATTTAGCAGATGAATTCTGACCCACGTTCTCCACTTTGCTGTACCCTGTGACAGAGCGACGCAGCATCTGCCGCTTGTGTTCCTCTCCAGACACGCTCACAATGCCGGAGGAAACGGGGGAGAAAATTATGCAAATTGCTCTGAGCAGATTACTTTGACCAGCTGCTCTTCTTCCTCCTCAATCAAAGGTCTGCCTGGGAGAGCCAATCTAGATTATATATGTCAGTCGCACACTCCGAGGCTGAGCCGCTGCCTCTTGGTTCCTTTCTCCCCAAACAGGGACGTTTCTTACTGTGAGGTAAAATGCAAAGCACTGGGGATATCAATTGCTCAAAAGAGGACACAAGGGGCTGGGAATTCCTTTCAGCTTCTGTGCAGTAGCACCTCAGCAGGTTGCTTACTGGTTTATCAGGGCTATTCCCAGAGAAAGTGGTTCATCTCCACGCTGACAATTATTGAATTTTATTATTAACCATGATGAAATGTGGCAGAGAGGAAAAAAAAAATGAGCAAAAAGGCTCCCTAGACGATGTATTCACGGCATGGCCTTAGGTGATGTTATTAAGCACATGGGCTGAAAGCTGAGTAGCTTTACCCTGTGCAGCCAGGGGTGTTGCTGGCTTTTTATTTTATTTTTGTTGTTGTTGTTGCTTTTGCAATGTGAAATTTATTCATGAACACAAACAGGAGGCCAACCTGCTGACGTGTGTTTCCAAAGCTGCCAGACGTGGCCGTGACGTTGCTCTCAGACAGACGGAGAGCTCCAGCCACGTCCGGCTGCTCTGGGCTGGAGCTCCTCTCCCTCCCTGCCCTCTCCTGCCACACGCTGCCTACCCTGCGCCTTTAACAGTGCTCAGAGTCCAGAAGAGACTCCACAGCTTCATAAATGATTAATAGATTCTCCTTTTTTTTTTTTTTTTTTTTTTTTTTTTTTTTTTAAATAAAGAATGCTACGGTATCAGAGAGCACCTAACCCTGGCAGAAAAAAAATACAGTGCTGTCACAGTCTGGTGGTAAGCCAGATTTCACTGCCTTAAATCACCATTAAGCTTTTCCCCAAGTTTGATGGAAACTTCAGTTTTTTTTAAATCCCATATACAAATCAAAGAAAGTCCCATGTTAGCATGTGATAAAACACACACACATAAATATGTGAGCTGAACGTGGCTGCAGATCAGTGGGGATGCATCCTCTGGAGGGTGCAGTGCCAATAAGGGAGCCCTCGCTGCGCTTTAGAGAGATTAATAATTCTCCTGCCCTAGTTTATTTGTTATAGGTCCTATCCTATAGATTTTTCCCAGAGGGTGCTAGAATTGTTGAAGAATTTAGCATTTCAATGTACATCCCCTCCACTGAATTTCTAATCTGCTTCAGCAGGTACCGAGGACCCCGCCAAGAGGCACATTCACAGGCTTGGGGTTGCTTTGCTGAGATGGAGTTTTGGAGTGTGTGGTGTAGCATTCTGGCTCACTGTTTGCTGTTTTTACCTATTTTGTGTTCACCCAGTTAATATGGGAGTGGGTACTAGTGCAAATAAAAAGTTAGTCTAGCCAGTAAATTTTAATGAGTGGTCCAAAGATTTCTGAAAAAAGCTAGATGTGTTGAGATGCTCAAGGCAGTCAGCAGGAAGGTGCAGACCTCTCCCTGCTTCCCACCATCACGTGCCAGTGGTGAAGATGACAGTTTTAAAATTTGAATCAGCACAAATCACTTTAACTTTTTAATTATGTGGTGTGAAAACTAGAAAAATAAATTAATGTAACTGAATACAGCATTCTTTTTTCTTCTCGTGGTCTTAAGGTGCTTTTTAAAAGGTGTTTCCTCTTATTTTTCCAATTTTTAAAACCATGATTTGATTTTAGTAGAAGTGCACTGGCATCATCCAGTAATATTATCACTTACTATGTTGTTTTGTGTCCCATGCTCTTAACTTTCTTTACAGAAAATATTTGTAAAGAGGAGACAGTGACAAATAAAACCCACTGTTGTTTTGCCCTCTTATTTCTGAATTGTCTGTAGAGCTTGACTTGGTGTGTGCTGACGACTGAGGAGTCTGTGGGACTTGCTGCTTCACATAATTTCTGTTTGCTGCCAGGTAAGTCTGAGCAGGCCCTGTTCAGGGAAAAGCTGCAATTATAGCTGTGATCTTGCCACCAGAGTTCACCTACATTTCTGGGGAAGTTTGTGGAGGTTTAGAAGTTAATGAGCTGCAGCTAAAGGGGGAGCTCTGCAGCTACTTCTTTCGGGGGGTTTATGTGCCTCTGCACTGAGTGTTATTCAGGTTTTCTGTCTTGCTCTGGGCTCACAGAGTGCACGTTCTCACTTTATTTCTCCAAGCCTTGTCTCTATTCTGCTTTATCAGGGCTGTCTTGTACGAAGAATTGCTGCAGTGTATTGATGGAATGAAAGTTACCAGTGAGAAAAAAAAAACCAACCAGCCCCTGAGATATGATGAATTAGCTGCAATTTCAGTGGTAAAAATGGTCTCTCGTAGTTGGCTATTAACTACACTCTGGTGAATACATTTTCATGCAAGAGATGGTTTACTATTTCAAAGGAGTCTCATTGAGACTTGATCAAGTTATTTTCAAAAGTTTAAAGTATTATTAGCTGGTAAATCCTACTGCTCAATTTTACAGTCACATTTTTTATTTGCTGTTGCTTCTCTGTATATATTTGGTGCAACTGTCTGGGTGGGCGCTGAAGGAAAAGTGAAGCTAACTACCCTGGAGAAACTGGAGAAAATAGGAATACTCCCTTGTTACTTTGGCT
Organism: Platyrinchus mystaceus; assembly: GCA_035041135.1. Lineage (NCBI taxonomy): Eukaryota > Metazoa > Chordata > Aves > Passeriformes > Tyrannidae > Platyrinchus > Platyrinchus mystaceus. The sequence continues at coordinate 13,607,043 of JAWWLV010000030.1, forward strand.
TTAAGGAAGTGTGACCTTGTATTTCATGGTACTGTGGAGTAGCTGGAAATCATTCTCTCAGCAGCATGCTTGCAATTCTAAGCTGCAGTCAGGGTTCTCCTTATCTTTTGCAGAGCACCGTCACTGATGTGCCATTACGGGTCATCTGTTAAAAAATTCTTCTTGCTATTTTTGACACGCAGTCAAGAGGGGAGTTTTTTAGTTGTTTTATTTTGGTTTTACGTTAATAAAGAAAGGAAAAATCTAGCCAGCAGGGTAGCTCAAAAAGTTAAGTAAAATGAATGCTGTCAGATCAACAAGAGCAGCAGAGGTTGCTGCCTGAGAGCCCATTAGGGGCAACTGGGAAGGAATGACTGGTCCTGAGCAAGTCCAGGAGATGGACGTTACTCAAGAGCCACCGATCAAAACAATTAATAATTGGCAATTCACCAGAGTGGCTAATGAGCTCTGTATGAAACAGCTACCCCCTCACCTGAAGAAAGAAGTCTCTTTCCAGATCTGGACTAGACTGGACTGTTTCTGCAAATGATCTGAGGGCACCTTGGATGCACTAATGCCATCGGAAATTTGAAATCTGTAAGGTATTGGATCATCCTGCATTTACTGTGGCTCTGCAGGGAACCTTAATTACTGAGAGGAAATGACTTGCCGACATTTGCACTTTCCTGCTTTGCCATTGAATTTGTCATGGTCAGTGTTTTCCTTGTCTACTTTCAGTTTACTCAGCCTGTAACCTCAGTAGATCCTTCACTCGATCCCAGTTAGCCCAGGCCAGTGCATGGTTAGGAGATGTCCAAAGGAAAACTCATATGGTGAATAATTTCTATTGAATCCAAACTTTTAGGGACAGGTTCTTACTGGAAATGCAGCAGACTCATGGTGAAATTCTTGTCCACATTCAGTGAGTAAAAGAAGCACATTAACTTCCGTGCCCCATGTATGTTCTAACTCCTGCTCTGCCTGAAACCTGTAATTTCAGGTGGATAAACTGTATTGCAGTGATCTATGGCTATTTTTTCCTGATGACAGTTCTTCTTCGTCTTCCATCCCGGAATTTACTGCATTTCACTATGAAATAATTGCTGAACAAATCCATACACATACAGACAACAAGCATGAGCTTGTTCATTCCCAGTTCACACAAGTCTTAAAAAGTTGGATCTTTTTTCCATGTCTGGTCTCGGGGAAGGCATTGACCTGCCCAGTTGAAAAGCAGTTTTGAATGTGCCCAGTACTGTTCGAGTTGGAATTAGTGGACACAGGTTTTCTGCCCTGAAGAGTGAGCTGGTTTGACAGGAGCATCAGCAGGGGAGAACAGATACAGAAAGAACCTGTGTGATCATAATCACTCCTAAAGCCCATTTTGATACTTCTGAGTGAGTTCTCAACTGAAGCAAATAAGCAAGTCCTTCTCTCTCAACTTGGTCCTGTAATGCCTTCCCTCTTCTTTCCCTGCCCCTTCCCCAAAATCCCCAGGAAGGCATTGAAATCTGACAGGCAGTGAGATCAAAGCTCTGTCCTGTTACCAGGTTACCCACCACTAAATCTGCGAGGGACCTGGGGACATTCTCTATGACTGAACAAGTGACTGCTCTGTCCTGGGGGTATAAATCTAACACAAGCTTGCCAGCATAAGCCTTGTATATTTATGGGAAGCTTTCAGAGGAACTGCACGGGATCAGAGTTTCTATTCAGCTCCAAGACACAGCATTCCCCGGCATGCCTGTGAATGGAGAGGCACGTCCCAGGCACACACTGCTGTCTCACTGCCAAGCCCTGCAGAGCAGTGATGCATTTGTACTGATTTGTCACTTCTGGAACCGGTGTAAGAGACCTGGAGTGGGAAAATGAAGGATGGAAGTGACACCAGGGTAAGGGCAAGGAACATTCACACTATATTTAGGGCAGAAGCAGATAGTGGTAACAATTGCAAGGATCATATATAATGCAGTAAAACTGTCTGCCTGAAATATAAACAAAAGCCCTTTCCTGAGGCAGTGAGGGGTGATCAGTCATGTTGACAGTCTCCTCAGCTAAGCAACCAGGACATCTCATTCAGAAAGCATGGAAAAAGTGTAGGGCACTGCTTATTCCTTTAATAGCATCCTGGAAACAGCATCTTTGCTCTGGTGCAGAAGAATGACTCTTCTCCAGACATTTTACATGGGCTTCATGAGTGTGTGCTGGCACCTTTGGTGTTTCCTACACCCTGAGCAACACGAAAGTAGTACACACACACCAGGATGCAGCAGCAAATTGGAGGATTTTACTTAGTTTAGAGTATGCTCTGAGTCTGAGTAACTTGTTCAAGGATATATGTTGATCAGTTGTATTGGATCCCAGATGAAAACATGTTAATTTGACTCCTGGATACATTCATTCTGCTCCTAGGGTATTTCCTTTAGCAAGCAAACCAGCACAAAACTCGGCAGAATTCAATCCTTCACAAATATGCCTCAGAACTGAGGAATGGGCTCTGCTTTAATCTGCCCATTCACATTTTTTTTTCAGCTGACATGGAGCAAACAGAAGAATTTCAATATCCTTCATATATTGTTTTTTACCCTTTCCCAAGACATTCCTTGTTTGCCACTCTGACTGAGAAGATGCAAACCAGGTCTCAACCAGTACATCTATACATATGTTGTGTTAAGAAGGAAGACTGCCCTTGTTTTTCGAGGAGCAGAAGTAGGCAGCTGCCTTTCCTTGCTTCCCAGGGTGATTCCCACGTTTTGGAGAACATCATCTTTTCCAGGCAGCACCCTTAGTGCCGACAATAGTGATGGAAAGCTGCTCAGTGTGCTCCCTGTCTCATGCTAATTCTTTACCCAGTCTACTTCTAAAAGTCTCAGAAGAATGAAATTCCACTCTGAGATATCCAGATACAATTCAAGAACAAACCCTTCAAAGTGGTGGATGGAAGGTAAGAGATACAGGCGGAACCTGATCCCCAGCTGCCACACACAGGAGGAAGGCATTTGATTGCAGTTTTATTGTTCCTCATGTCAAAGCTGACAGACTGTCAGGAACAAGAGGTTGTCCCTCAGGAAAAGTGGCCTGTGGCAGGGCTAGCAGTGGCTTTTCTGGGTCCAAGAGCAAGTGGTGAGGAGAGGCTGGGCTGGGACTGGTGGCAGCTGTGATGCTGAGCTGCCGTGCATTACTGTGGATCTAACTATCAAAATGCCCCCTTCCTGTTTATTTCCAGTCTTGGCTACCAGCCCTTCATTTACACTCATAATAAATTCACTTGTTAATTGAAAGAAGTACATATGACAAGCTTTTGATACAGTTCAAAGGAGCAATAGCCAGTTTCTTGATTCCCAGGTTGGCAGCCATCCTTCCTGTGTGCCCCAGAATCAAAGTGCAGCTCTTGTTCCAGCAACTGTCAGGCTTTTTACATCTTTTGATCAAGAGCCTGGCTGCAGAAAGAGGAAAAACCAACACCCAACTGTTTGGATCTTTTCCCCTACAATTATTATCACATCCATTACTCAGCAGAAGCCTGGGATGCCCTTTCATTCTTACACAAATACTTTCTTTTGGGATTCATTTAAAGTTTCCTTGTGCACGAAGTGGTCACTTGTCAGCTATCCACCTGAAGGGGTGAGGCAGAGAAAGCACAGTCAGCTGAAAAGGAACCCTGACTTCAAGCATTTATAATGAATATTGACAAAAAGAGGGGGTGGGGAGGAGTGGGAATCAAAAGCTCTAAAAATTGCTGATTAGGCAAAACCCGACTGCCTCCTGCCTATGGAGAAAATGGCATCATTAGGAGGGATGCAGCAGGGCTGGCGTTATGCAACGCCTGGTCAGGAGCAGTGAACAGCACAGCAACAACTCCCACTCGGACCAGGAAATAGAGATTGCCCTTTTGTCTGGTTTCTGAAATTTCAGCTCTGGAAAATCCCAGGCTATGGTGGCCCCAAACTGGATGACACCTGTGGTCTGTGCAGCCCAGGTGCTCCTTACTGGAGGTGATGCCCAGACCAACAACTTGAGCCCGGTAGCAGGCATGGGTTGGGTATTTTGTCTCCCTATCACAGATTACTGCAAACCCTGTGCTAGTTAAGCCATGGGATCTAGTGTTTCTGTTCCTTCTCACATTTTACCTCATCTAAGGGTACAAGTTCTGGCAACACCAATAGACGAGGCAACTCAAGCGTGGAACAGGATGGAGCAGCAGTTCAAGCTCCTGGAAACCTGCAAAGAGACAGGGACTGGGGACACAGGGAGCTGAGCATCCTGCATAGAGCCTTCCCTCTGCACAGATTTAATGGTAAGTGGGACTGGGGGTACTAATGATTACCAGCTACTATTTGCTATTAGATGGTTCCCAGCTAAGTGCTCTCAGGCTGGCTATGTGCACAGTATATAGGAAAAACATGAGGCTTGGGGTTTTCTGGTATTGCTGTGCCAAGAGAGATGGAACTAACTAGTTACTTTTTTTTTTTTAAATTATCTCCAAGCATTTACTGCAAGTCAGGACTGAGACACTGGAAGGGAAAGCTGCAGCACTGCTTCCCATGTAGTCTCCTCTGCGCTGAGCAGACCCAGGCCCCTGGGATATGGATTTCAAGAGCAATAAATTCACTCTAAAAATTTAAAGAGGATGACGCAGAAAACTTCAAAAAAACAAACAAACCAGCTCCCCACAATAAAAGCCATTTCTCTCCTGACGTCTCTCTCTAGTTACAGCATGACACATCAAGGTCAGATACCCTGTCCCACAGGAGCTTGGCTTTGTACAGGGTGAAAATCCTCCCCTAATGGTGTGTGATGTCTGATGTTTCATAACGATAAACTACTTATATAAAACCCAGGATTCTTATAGTGGGACATCATTTACAGCAAGCATTCCCTCTCACAGGGCAGGAAGCACTGAGCTGAAGTGCCTTCAGGAGGTAGGAACAGTCAAAGAGATATTTAACCTTCAATTGCTGATCTCAGGCCCTGCTGTCTGACTCCTGTATCACTGCATCCCTTGTGCAAAGGAGAGCTCACATCTGTAGCTCAATAAATTAACCATTCATACCAGGAGGTTTCTCTACGGCAGAAGCTGAACTCAACAGCAAGAATAATAATCCATATGTTTGTTATTGTGATTAGCTCCTCTGGAAGATAAAACTCAGAAAGCCCTGCTGGAGCATCACAAATGCTGTAGCACTCAAGCCCCCCAGTGCTTTCAGTCAGGAAAGGGGATGGAACAAGAAGCCCCTCCCTGCCTGGAGCGCTTCTGCCCCACCAGCCTCCTCCATGGCTTGTTTGGCTTCCCTGTCATACTGACTTTTAGAAAAAAAATTCCTTTTTTCTTTTTTTTCGCTTTTAATGCAGTGGGTTTTCTCGTGCGTAGTCTCCTAAATGAATGCACAGGCTGTTTCTGGCATGCTTTAAACCTTCATGCATTTTTAATCATTTACAAGGAAAAGAATTTTTCTCTCTTTCTCTCTTTCCCTCTATTCCCTCCCTGCCTTTTCCTCCTTCTTGATTCCCTTTTTCTTTCCTTAAAGAAAAAAAAAAAAAACAAAACCAAAAAAACCCAAAACCAAAAAAAACCCAAAAAGTAATGACTTAATACATATCAAGTGAAATTGCTGGTTTGTGGTGACGGTTTTATAATTCCAGGTTCAAGTTTTTTCTATTTAATTATGCACTATAATTCTCAGGAACTATAATGCAATAACAAAAGCATGCACCAGGGTTGGCACAAGTCTGTTCTTTATTAGCATGGGTATGGGTACTGTGCTTTATGTGTGAAATAAAATATTTGGAACTAATGCTGAGTCTGTTTCTTTAGAATTACACAGAACACTTCTTCCTTTAAAACACTGAAGCTGGGGCTCTCTGTTCCCTGTCTGGCCTGCTTCTCCCCTGATAAATTCAGCTGTAGTTAGTTTCATGATCCCTTACGTGTTTGTAACTGCCTTTGTAATACCTTAATAGAATAGAGAGTTCATACATTAACCTGAAGTCCTCTATAGTATCTTAGTTTATGAAGGTTAAAAGTGATTAACTGATGAAAGGCTGCTTGCTGTAAATATTGACATTTCTCCAGCCTGCCAGGGTTTTGATTAGCTCTTGAAGTTGCCTTAACATTTTTGTTTATCAGGTTATCAGCAGTTCCAAAAGCTTATAAAGTCAGGACTTTTCTTGTGTCAATTAATATTTCAGACCCTGAAGGCAGTGCAAAACAATAAATGGTGAGTACATTCATCACCCTTGAGTGGGAGTGTGTGTGTACTATTGAGCTTGATTGTAAATATTTGCACAAATGGGTCTAATTGCGCAAAAATTATTCTTGCAGGCTGTATTTCCTTTTCCTTCAGTTTTGATGATAATGTTTGTAAGTCATTTTGGGTTTTGGAAAGAATACTCTCTGGAGCAAGCAGGATTGCTTTTTACAGCTGCAAATGGTTTATGTGCAAGATTCTGCCTTGCCCAAAAGCAGCTTGGATTTGACAGCAAGTGCTGGTGAACTTGTAATATTTGTAGCTGGTGTTTTAGAGAATTCCTCTGAAATCTGCCTTTGGTCCTGGCTCTGATTTCCTCAGCATTTCCATAAGTGTTGCTGGCAAGGAATATTTAACCCTTCTGTTTACCAGAATGCTCATAGAGATTAAAAGCTCCTGAAACTGTAAGAAGTCAGATTTTGTGAGATGGTTACATTTGAAATGTGTTGGGAGTAACAAAGACAAGTAACTTAAGTAACCTGTCATGCAGCTTGTAAAGTCAATAATATTTATGCATATATATATTATTGACTTTATATTATTTATTATTATTATTATCATCCTCATCATTATTGTATAAAATGTATTTTTGACACTCTTTACTGCAAATTGATTACAGGCAACCCAGGTTAACAAACAGGAGGTGAAACCCTCCCACACTCAGGAATAATATCGGGGCAATTACCCAGGCAGTGTGGCTGGGTGCCTCGCTGGGATGTGCAGAGCTCCTGGCAGCCACCCTGGGCTGAGAACCTGCCTCTCCCCAGCCTTGTCCCAGAGATGCAGCAGCAAAGGCCCTCCCTGCCCCTTGCCAAGCAGTCCCCAACACCTCTCAGCTTCTTTATTTTAAACCAAACAAAGTAATTGATGGTTCAGGATCCATCCTTTGCATGCCTGCTCACACCTACAGATATTGGGGAGGGGGCTGCCTTGTTTTTTATTAACTTGTGATCTCCATCATTTGCTGCTGGTGTGACCCAGTCTGTCTTCCCTCAGGTGTTCAGACCAGTTCTCTTGCATAACTTCTGTCCTTGCCATGTGTGCCAGGCTGTTTCTCAGCAAACAGCAGCCTTAGCGAAGAGCAGATGCTAAGGAATGTTAAACTTTGGCTTGCTAGCTTTTCTTTGCATTAAAAAATATAATAATTCATAGACACCTGCGACTTTATTTTTTTAAATTTCTTTTCCCATGCAGAAGGGACATTGCATAGTATAGTTGGTAGGATGTTTTTTATAATGTTAAATTTCTGTTTTTGTGGTTGTGTTTTCCTTCAAAAGCTGTGTCTTGGCTGTGGTGTGACCTGCCTAAAGGTGTTTAGTGTTTGAGGATTCTGAAAATCTTTCTAATGCAGCTGTGATTTCATTTCCGGCCATGGCAGACAGACAGATGCACGTGAATAATATTTTTGAAGTACTTGCAAGAAAAACAATTTGTAATCTAAAAATATTTGAAACAATTATGTTATTCTGGGATAGGGGAAGTCCAAGGTTTGGGGTTTTATTTCTTTTTTCCCTACCCAAACAATTTACTATGTATGTGTTCATTTCTGTCATCCTGGTCTGAACTTCTCAAGGGTTTACATTGTACTAAAGGAAAGAATGCTGAAAATATTAGCAATGGATTCACAAACTTCACCCTTAAGAGCTGTGACGTTGCAGACTCACTTGTAGGTGGACAAAGGATTTTACAGCACGTCCAGAGCTGTGACACCATCAAGGAGCAGTTGTAAAGAAAGCTGTGTGCTGCAGCTTTTAGCAAAGCATAAAATCAAAGAATTCCTTTTTTTTTTTTTTTTGTTAGGTGACAAATCTAAGAATTGCTTAGGTTATCAATATTTCAGTGATTCAGAACAATTTTCAGTGAACAGTGAGATGTGATGATTTTACTGGGTTCTGCTGTCCTCCTCTATCCTTGACTGAATTTACTTTCCCAGATCTTCTTAGCTTAACCAAACCTATTTTGTTCCCTATATATCATTTCCCTTCAACCACAGGGAATAAACATCTGGACACAGACACACTTCCGTTTCATCAGCCAGATGTGCAAGCAAGCACCAGGCAAAGTTCTCCAACCAACACATTGTCCAGTGTCCCTGGAGAGAAAGAGGGTAAATAAATCACCTTCTTTTGTGTATAAATGCCATTTATACTGAAGCAGTGCTGCATTTTAATAAAAACACTATAAGGTGTGTTACTTTAATCTTAAGAGGACAATATATTTACTTTTTTTCTTCTACTTGATGTGTTCCTGAGGGTGTGCTGCACATTCAGCTGCTGGTTTACTGCTGATGGAGGACTTTTCGCTTTAAGCTCTCTTTGATACCTGTTTCTACTCTAGTGCTCAGGCTTTAAAATGCACCCATGGGCTGAATGCTGCAAAGGTGGAGTGGCTTCCTAAATGCTGTCTTTGAGCCTCATATATGTGGAAAAGATGTTCTGCCGACTGCTCTAAGGGGTGGGCACTGTAATTGGGTGAAGGCATTGCCAACATCTGCCTGGCATTAAGGCAGGCAGATTTCAAAGGCATCAAAGCAGCCAAGTTCCTCTGGAAGTGAATGGGTGCGTGTCATCTCTTTGAACTCCTTGCATAATCCACGCTCTGTTTGGTAGGAAAAGGAAGCATCACCTTTTTGTGTCAGCTCCACCTCCCTCACCTCTTTATGATGCACTGAAAAGTAATCCCGTGCCTCCCTGGAAAAGCAGATCTCCCTAAATGCCCATCCTGCCAGGGTGAGCCCCTTCCATGAGTCATGGCTGTGGAGGCTTCTCATCCTTTTGATTGAAAGGTGTTTAATGAACATCATAAATGCATCCTGAATTAGTAACAGCCAGGCAGATGTAGCTATTCTGGTGTTGAGTGTCAAAAAGAAGAAGTTAAAAAAAAAAAAGGCACTTTATGCATCTGAGCCTCTGGAACGATGAAGCCAGGGTGCTTCCCTGGGAGCAGAGCTTCTGCTCTGCCATGCTGGAGCCCATCACAGCAGCAACAGCCCCATCTAGTCCTGTTACCTGGCACTGGTTTGCAGCACCGTGACACCCAGTGCAGCTCAATTCGCCGCGGCACGGCACAGCCTGCCCCGCCGGGATGTATTATTGATGCTGAGGAAATGGGAGTGTTACAAGGGCTTTGTTCAGAGCCGCTGAGCCAACTAACAGTACAGAAGTAGCTAAAAGCAGGGAGTGCCCATAAATTCACAAACGCACTTGTTTAGCCATTGATTTAGATGTCTGGCCATTTATTCTGGTGCCTAAAACCTCCAGTTGTATTTTTCTTGTATCTGCAATGAGGACTGTAAGTGATATAGGGAATCCTACAGAAAAAGCAGGACCTCAAAGGCAGCTGCAGAGGAACACTGCTGCCCTCAGAGGCTAAAAGGGGTTGGGGAGGAAAAAGGGACATATGCATGTGTGTGCCCCCATGAACCTGTTTCCAGCCACCAAGGAAAGTAGCAAGCAAAACCTACGGATAAAGAAATCTGTAAGGTTTTCACGTCCCTTATAAGTTGGTGAGCATTCATTGTGTAAGCTGGCATCAAAGTTTGGAGAGAGGGAGTCCCCAAAGGATTGGCAGAAGTGCCTGAGTGTGAGGCTGCTGCCCAAACACGCCGTCCCTGTCTCTCCTCATACCTGTCACGGTCACAGACTTGGCCTCTGCCGTGCGGCAATGCTGCTTACTGGAGAGATTATGAAAGTCATAAAAATGTCAGCTTCTGTATTTCAGTTCTGTAAACTACATGTGCACAACACTCTCCTTGCATCCTGTGCAACCAGTAAGGGCTGCCTTCTGCTTTCTGCTTGAATTACAACGGGGGTATCTCCCACCATCCTGACACGGGTCTGCGGTGCAGGGGCCTCCCTGGCATTGCTGCCTTCACACGGCTCTGCATGGAGCTGAGCTCAGAGGGGTTTTGGGGAAGGAAGGTGTGGCCAGCTGCACTGCTGCCACCAATTTAAAATAGGTTGTGAGGGAAAAAAATTGGCAGGAGTTTTTAATGCTGGTACAGCTGCATGAAATGCATGTTGTTACTGCTACTTGTGCACAGTGGGTATTTCAGGAGGTTACTGCAGCTTCTGGCTTGCTTTCAATAATATTAGAGCTGTTGTTTCAAAAGATATCCATCTAAAATGCATCATTAAAGTAACATGTAGCTACTGGCAGTAAACCCCTCAGTTTAGGGGGTGAATCTTGGCAGCTGCCAAACAAAAGGGAATCCCTACACTTTGGACCTTGAAGGGATTAAAAATAAACAAATAAAAAAGAGGCAGATGAATACTGTGTGAATATTGTGGAGCATGATGCTGTCTGTGTCTGTGGGCACTGAGTCCATCAAACCTCTAAATGCACAACTTAGGTTTAACATCCGTCCTTAGCAAAACCAGGTGTTTGGGCAGATACGTTCTGGCTTTGAGGGCTGGATGCAGCTGCCATGTGGGTCATAAGGGAGATGATGCAGCTGCTCTACCTGTCACCTATACCTGCATCAGGTAGGGCAAACCACAGTCCCTGTATCCCCCAAAGCAGTGGCTCAAGGGGAGCTGAAGGAGTTTGGAGCATGTGTTAATGGCAGTGAGAGACGTCAGCTCTTTGGAGCCTGAGTCACGTTCCGATAGACTCCATATGAGCCTCTCCATTGATTTCAGGGCTTTGTATTGGTCCCTTATCTGTGATTAAAACTTTTTTTAAATGGAACTTGGCATGAAAACCAGGTGTGAGTGTTATGTTCCTGGCATGGAGCCAGTGCAGCCCCTGGTCTCCAAAGGTTGGTGGCCTTGGGTTTTGCACTACTTATGCCTATTGTTAAAGCAACGTCCTTCTGTTAGAGACTGCGGGTTTTTTTTTGCTATTTGAAAAAGTGACTGGCTTTGCTGCACACATGGAAGTTTTAATAATTATTCCCAAGCAGCTCTGAGAGTTTTTTAACATGGAAACAAGTTCTACATTACTCGTTAAATTGGTCAAATTTCAATAAAGTCAGGAAAACATCTTGAAAACAGCATGAATATAATTTACAAAGAAAACAATCCAAGCGTTACTGCCAAAGAGTTTTCCAACAGGAAGGAAGAAAGAATTTCTCTTTCCCCCCACATAGAATGACTGTACTGTACGTTAAATTAGTGGTTTGGGGACTGAAGGAAACCACCACAGGATCCCTGATGTTAAAAGGAGTGAAGCTGGTACCCATTGTGAAGATAGGTCTTGATTCTTTGTTATCTTCCCAGGTAGGTTGTATGAATCCTGGCTGCCAAAACTCGCGTTTCTGTAAGCAGCTCTGCATCAGCCTCTTTATCCTAGAGGAGCTCCTGCTTGCTGTGTTTTAAAATGTAGCACTCAAACTCCACACAGAGGCTGAAACTGGCAGAGAGAGTCTGGATTCTCAGCAAACATGGAAGTGAATGTGATGCCCTCTTTCCCCTGATAGCACATTGTCCTTTAATTAAGCTGCTGAATTGGAGCCTGCATGAACCAAGTGCAAAACCATGGGCTGATCTGTCCTACTGCACCATGCAAAGAGGTAGTGCCTGAACTGTGATGGCCTAACCTTGGTTAAAGGGTCTCATTGCAGGTGAAACCTTATTGATTTTCCTACTCAGATTAAAAAGGTGGGCCGTGTAGCAGAGCATTAATAGCAAATATAATGCTTATTTCTTAATGAAGTAGATTCAAAGGTCTACATGCCATGCCACATGTACAGCCACGTGAAGGGGTTGTTACAAGTAGGTACTGACTGGAGGCATTCTTGTTGTAATTACTTGTACTATCAACTCCACTACCTGAAAGGGAAATATAAAACAGACCCAAACTTGCCTGATGATAGAACTAGATGTAAAACTACAACTGTGTCTGGTGACCACATTTTGCAATTTTGAGATGCTTTTGCTCTGACATGAAAAGTAATCTTTCCAAGTTTTTTGCAATATGAAACTCAGACCTCAAGATCAGGGTCTGGACTGATTGCACATTCTCCCCTTTTGCTGCGAGGGACAAGTTAGTCCATGCTGAACTTCACAAACTTTTCTGTTGAAATCTCATGTGAAATCAAGATAATTTTTGCAAAACATTTTAGCTTTGGTAACGGGGCAGTTTTTTGCTTAAAAATAACCTCAACAAACCTTTGAGTAGAAACAGTTCCAATGCATTTTCTCTGCCAATTTGTATATAACCTTCCCCATGAGGTTCCTTTGCAACTGATACGAACTCAGAGTGGGAGAGTGGCTGTGCAAAACCCACAAACACATTTTTGGAAGAGCTGCTTTTTGCAGCGAGGCTGCTGCACAGCTTAGTTTGACTCCTTCAGAAACATTGTGAGGTTTAATTAACTAAAGCACTTTATCATCATTAGAGAAATCAAGTTCTACAAATTTTTTAATAGGTTTTCTAAGGGCAACATCTGTATAGGAAAAAACCAAAAATCTCAGACTATGTTTGTCACCAATAGCACTGGGGGGAGAAACGTGGAGTGGGCACAGCTACTAATTAAATTATTGTGCACTTTTTTTCCTCTTTCCTGTTAGTTTAACAGCTGTGCTCCATCTCTGAGGCATATTTGCCTTTATCTTTGGCCACTTTGTCAGAGTTGGCAGAAGGAATCTTAGGTGGGGTTGTTCTCTTAGTGAATTAAACAATGACCAAAACTTTGCTCATTTCTTCCATCATTATTTCAGATTTCCATGTCTTCATTTTGACTTAGCAATATAGAGGCAGTATGAATCTTGAATATGGAGCAAGGGGTGGGGAGACAACTCAAGGACTGTAGGGCCTACAAGGGTCTTCCTTTTTCATGAGCGTTTTCAGGGACTGCTCTATGCACTGTACCATCCACCTACGCACAAAGACAATGTAGTAAAATGCTTTTACAGGATTTTAAAGTGCATAAAAGTGCTCAGGTCTATAGTTTGTGCTCAGGCAGAGTAATGCACTGATGGGATAGATTTTATCTGAGCTAGGTGACTATTAGTGGAAGTAAATACTATTCAATATAAGCTATTTGAGATCCAAACAGTTTCAGTACTTTCTGTTTCTTCGTTTTAGTGCCTAACGACCATCAGAAGATCTAATTTGCCAATAGATGGTACAAATACCCAAGCCACCTCCATTTGCTGCTGTGACAGAATATGATTAACAGGAAAAACCCAGGTACTTGCCTTTGTTAATCTTTCGAGTCTCCTTCTGTCCAGTTTGGCAAACTCATATAAGAAATCTGACTTTGAAGGTTAAGCTTGTATCCAGGCTTTATTGTTTGGTTGTGTCAGTCTCAGTGGAGAATGCAGGTGAGGAGGGAAGGATCAGGACAGGTAAAAACAGCACTGGGAAGTGTCAAGAGATGAATCTAGTGGAATTCAAGGAAGTAAAATGTGCAGGTAGTGGGAGCAGTGGGAAAAAAGGGTCCCAGAAAGTGGGACCCTGGGTGCTCTGTGTCTTTTGTACAGAAAGTCTCAAATCTGTTGTATCCCTGGGATCTAATGGTGATGATCACTGTAACAGATTTCAGGGATGTCCCAGGAAGGCCTTTCCATCTGAGGTTCAAATGTTTAAATACATGTAGGTTCCAATCCCCTGGTGTCAGCTGGCACTGGGTCAGTTTGGCTGAAGCCTGTGCTCTACACTCCTGACATTGGTTTGTGGCTGCTGAGGTCTTGGGCTGAGGGACCTTGATCACAGGGTGTCAGCCACAGCCTGGGTTTCCCTTCCTTTCCCTTTCCCTTGCAAAACTTCAAAAACAAATAATCAAAAACCTCTTGGGCCACACAGGCTAAACCACCTGCAAACTGCTCCAGAATTTTTTTTTTTTAAGTTGCACAAAATCTGAAAATATCCACGGATGTGCTGGGCAAGGTTTTCTGGGCCTAATGATCCTGACCAGCAGGTATGTTTTGATATACCACTGGAGATACCTTAAAGGACTGGAGCAGGACACACAGCCTTCCTCTGACTGAACTTGATGCAAATCTGCAGGAAAAAGTCCCTACCTCCCCTAGCTCCTGACAACCACACGCCTGTGGTTTCCAGCTGTACACCCAGAGCTGAATGCTGGCATGTCTGTGAGGATGGCAGCTGGTCCAGTGATGTGAGACCTGCCCATCTCTAGGAGGAAATACAGCCCAAATGTGACCAAACCATCCTGAAGTAACCTACTCACCCTGTATCATTCACTGGTGTCCCGATCATGCTTCCCAGTTTTGTATCGAAAATTCTAGGTGAACGTTATGATGATCTTTTGGCAACCTCTGATAGAAGAAATAGAACACCAATTTAAAACAAAAAGAAAAGGCTCAAAGAATCTATCATTATTAATCTCGCTGTCAGTTTTAATTTTGGGGACATTACCTCACTCAACACTCGTTGGTGAGAGCTGCCAAAAATGGTGATGTCATCATCACCAGGCACATCTGACCCTGGCTGCTGATTGCCAGTGTTGAGTGCAAGTTAATAAATCCCTTGGTACCTGGATACACACTGGAGTTTTATTACAATGCAGGCATTCCGTGATACCCTGGTAATTAAACAGTCTGGGGCGGAAAGAAACCAAACCACTATTTTCTCAAGTTTAGAAAAATCATAAAATATGATTGTCTTTCAGATCAGCTTCCTACAACTGTCACGTAAACGCGTGCTTTGACTGTGCTGAAAGGCTAGGAGAAAAACTGGGATGTAGGCAGAAATTCAAGATGAAATATAAGTGAGAAATCAGATCTGCTTCACCAGACTGGTCTTTGCAGAGCAAAGTGGCTCCTAAATTTAAAGGCCTGAGCTACCGAAGCAGTGAGGTGGTGGATGCAGGACCTGCTCAGGGCAGGAGGGATCTGTGACAGCTCCATGTGTGTCTGTTAGTGCTGGTGGCCACCAAGCCACCCCCACTGGTCTGTCAGGTTGGGTGTTGTCCTTGAAGTCCCCACCGGGAAGAGGGCTTGAATTATTTTGTGATCTGGCTGGTGGAGGCTCATAGGAACACAGTCAACTCTCACCAGCTTGAAGCCCTCCTCACACCCTCATACCTACCATACCATGTTGGTACATGGTGTGGAGCAGAGTTATGCCAGTCTCTTGACTCTACAGCCAGCCACCCACCCACCCACCCAGCCTGCCTTTCCTTAGCAAGGGTGAGCTTCAAACCAAGCCTGACAGTCAGGGCCTCCACCTCCAAGAGCCAGAAACATTTTTATTTCTAAGGAAAGCTGCAATTCTGACATCTACCTGTGGACTTGGGAGTGAGGATCCCACCACAGCCATGTCTCTGTCTCCCTGTCACCCTGTGAGCTCCCTGCCCTGGGGATTTTGGTTGCTGCTCTCTAGAAAAACAGCAGAGCATTTGGGTCTGAACCCAGCCTCAAGTCCTGAATAGGAGCAACATATATTGCTTCTGAGCAAGGGATCTTATCCGATCTCCAGATATAGGCACAAGATAAGACAGACACAGCATTCATAGTGTTGCCACATTCCTATGGCAGTAGCAGCATAACTTCTCCCAAATTTATAGAGCCCACTGAATAAAAGAGCAATTGAAGAAGTCATGTTGATGAAGCAAAGCCTCTGAAAATGGGAGCAGAGCTGGGGACTTTCACTCTAGAGAAAGCTTTCAAGTCGCACTTGTTTGGAGCTGACATCTGTTTACCTTTAAAGGTCTATAAATAATATTACCTTTCCTCTTTACTGACTACTGGAGATGATGCTTTGCTTCTGTTTATAGACCCCCTTCTCCTCTGTCTTGATGTTGGTGTTATCTGGCTGAGCGATTTGACATCATCATCATCACAGACGTTTCTCTATCTCTATAGCAACATATGATGATGCCACAAACAGAGGATTATGCAATCTGTGTAGGCTCAGATGGAAGGAGAGGCAGGGTTGGGAGCTCTGATTTAAGCACAAATGTCTCTAATAACAGTAAGGGGAATACGGAAACTTGTTGGCAAGGGAAATGTTTTTTTGTATAAACATTCTCTTTTCCAAGTTTTGCTCTGGTGGGAAAGTCCCTCCTTAAAGTCCTCTTATACATACATAGATATTACATATACACATTCACACACAGATATGCATATTTCTGTGTAAATGAATATATGCAAATACAGTACTGTTCCTAGCATTTGCAGGGGTATTGCCAGCTCCCTACACATAAAGTCTAGTGCATCCAGGATCTGCTGTGCTTCACTCATCCTGACGCTCCCCCTTCAGCAAAGGACTGCCCTGGCAGACCCTGCTGAATGTCCTCTGTCATGTCTGAGGACATTTGTGTCCTTGGCTAGGTGGGACCAGCAGCCTCCTTGCTCAGACCCACCCCGGTCTTTACCAGGTTTTCCCTGTGGTTAAAGCAGAGGAGAAGCATGAGGTTGGTTTAAAATCTCTGCCCTCCCAAATGCTTTTCAGCAAAGCCTAAGAAAATGCCTTTGAAACCCTCTCTGTGCCTCAGTTTCTCCAACAATAGGAAAAATAAATCTCCTTCTTAGGGAAGCAGGGAGGATAACTTCACTCTTGTTTCTTGGAGCTCTGACATTTTGGTGAGGGGATCCATGGAGACTCTGGAAAACATGCTTGTGGGCATTTCTTCTATGTTTATCTTATTTTTACTGAAAATATGAATGCATCCTATCTAGCATATGTTGTCAGAATCAATAACTGTGTCTTGTTACCAGTTTTTCCATTTATGGCATATTGTCCTGACATAGCTGTAAAACCTCAATGAATATGGTTTTAATAACCCAATGGTATTTAATGTACAATCGCTGTCTTATTAAGTCTAAATTAAATCCTTACTTGAGACACTTAATTTGAAGTGTGACTGATCTTTTCCTGGCCTGGAAGGAGATACTTAAGTGACACTTCTTCCAATTTGGCCACATGGCTGAGGGGGTGGGATTTAAATAATGTATTTTGATGATACTACTCATCTGGTTAAAGCTGAGTTGCATCATTTTATGAACACTCAGAGACAGGATCAAATTAAACCTAACTTCCCACCAAGCTAACTCAGCTGAGTTTCAGAGCTTAATACTGTATTCAAAACACACACTTATTGTGACTATCCACTCATCAGCATCTGCTTGGCTTTTCCAAAGGAAAAAATGAAGTGTACCATATTTTTCTACTCAGAGCCTCTTGTGGGGTGTCTTTTGAGTTGACAAAGACAAGGCTTACATTCTGCTGTGGGCACACTAATAAAATAAACCTAATAAAATAAACATTACATGCAATAACGATGCTACTAAATCTAAGTTCAATGTGTAGCTAAAGTGTTACCCACAGATCTATTTAGAGTGATGTGCCTGGACTTTTTTCCATCCTTTTCCAACCAAGAGTCACATAAACATTTGCTAAATTGAAAGCATCATCAGGACCAATGGGAGCTCCACAAGCAATTTTGGCACGTGCAGAGCTGAGGAGGGCACAGAGCTCTCAGATAAATGATGAGCTGTCATTTCTCTGTGCCAAGGCCATCACTGAAGAATGGCCAGACCTGAGGGACTGGAAGAAAATTTCTGAACAAAAGTGCCTGGTAAGACACTGAACACTATCATGAACATTGTGTCTGTGTTTTGAGCTTGGGCCAAATAATGGTTGGCTTAATGCAAGTTGTGTAGTTGAAGGTACACAGGAAAGGAAAACACCCTTTAGTACAGACAGATGGGGAGTCTTCAGGTTTATGTCTGGGAAGACAGTGCAGCCAAATGACTGCACTGGGACCCAGGAAAATTAGGGGCACTGAGTGATGGGGTGACTTCTGGCAGGACTTTCATTTCTGGTCTTCCACAGCACTGATGGAAAGTTAGGCAATGCCATCAGTATTGTAGCTCAAAGCTAAAAATTGTAGCTGCATCCGAAACTAGTCTCTCTGTATTATTTATTGAAAGTAAACTCTGGAATATTTCATTATAATGTGGAAGCTTGTAAGAAAACAAAAAAAACCAAACAAAAACCCCAAACAAACAAAAAACAAACACAACAAAACCAAAAAGAAAAAAAGGAGAGTTCCTAGAATTACAGAAATCTTTTTATCTGTGGAAACAATCTGCTAAAAAGCCTCTGTACTTTGCTGGCTGCCACACCATGGCTCTCTGGGCAGTCCCTGGAAGGATGTGGTGGAGTTGTTGGAGAAATATACCCTCAAGAGTTGCTCTGCTCCATGTCTGTCTCCACACTCAACAGACTTCGTGATTTGTGTTTGCTTTCTAGTGAGCTTCATGGTGTTGCCCGCTTTTAGAATGAACTTGCACTTTGCACTACTTCAGGATCTTTATCAAAGCCCCAGCTGATGGATTTATGGGATTGCACAAGAGTTTATACTGTCATTTAGAAAACAAAAGGATAACCCAGGCCCAAGATGTTTCAGGGGAAGGTTTCAAAGTGTGACCAAAACCGGAGGTCAAGTGTGAGGACAATGTAAGTGTTTTCCTCCTTTAAAGACCTCAAAGTTACGTGGGAAGCATTGTCCTGACTGCTTTAGAGATTTGGCTCCATGATATGCTTAGAATTGGCAATACTGCTGCTGTATGCAAGAAAAGGGGCAGGACAAGGGCAGTTCATGGCAAGGATCTCTCTAAGGTGAGAGATTCCACAGTGGTGTTGGAGGTCTGCTTGCAGGCAGCTGCTGGAGAGTGTCCCGGGCTGTCTCTGAATTTGGGGTCTTGCAATTCCTATTAATGGGTGCATCATTGCAAGGGGCTCAGCATAAAGCAAATGTTATTACTATACAACCTTCTGGAAAGAGTTTGAAAGCACAGTCTGTCCTGAAAGCGAGGAGAATGTGCTCAGTTGAATGTGCTCAGTTTAACGTCACCACCAGCAGAGTCTAACTGAGGGCAGTATAACACTTCAAGTAAAAACATTTGTGTTTCTATTATGTCTTCCATCCAAGAACTTAATGGCTATTTGGTTCAATTCAGTCTTGATGATTGATTTCTCCTGGATGCTGGGGTGAGAATTGTTTTAACAGTTTACAGATGGACAAATGAAACAGGGAGGTGTCCCGTGCATTGCCCAGCACTGCAAACTAAGCCAAGTGGTAGAACAGTTGTATCCCTGTTTGATCCCAGGCAGGTTTGATTCCTCCTTTTTTCATTTTGTAACAATATGATTTCTTTCCTGTCATGTGTACATTTTAATAACTGAATCACAGCAGCAGAAAGTTATAAGGCTGAAGGCACCGACGAAGACCTTTCTTAATGATATTTATTCTTCTGGTTCTAAGTCTGCAATAATCCTTATTGCAATAATTCCAGTTCTGTGAGAAATATTAGCTTTGTACAGTTGTTGCTGCTGCTGTGCCTATGTATTTAACAATTTTCCAAATAATTTACTGAAGCTCACAAGTTTTAAGAGCTTTCCCAGGATGAAAGAGAAGGGAAAGGAATATGCTCACCAAGAGTCTTTTCTCTGTACCTCTTTTGTCTATCATTAATTAGGAAGAGCTTCAAGTGATAAAACCAGCTTGTTGTTATAAGTCATCCACATGCTAAATTAAAGTGGGCAAACTGACATGGCAGTTAAACCCCCAAAGCCTGAAATCAATCAATAAAATCTATGGAAAATTACTCTGAGCAAATTAACATCCTTTAATACATAAATGCAATTTTTTTTCCCGTGTCTCTGCATAATAACTAGTCACAAATTTACTGTCCATCCTAATCCAGGATAGGCACCATGCACTCTCCTCTTTCCACCAGTACACCTTCACAGGAATCCATAAAGCTCTGGAGTGGAGATGCTGGGGTAAAGCAGCTGAACCAGTTCTGTGCTGTGTCCTACCTTTCTGGTAGATTTTCTCCAAAACATATCTTTGACTCTTTCCTTAAATTTTACAATTCCAACCCCACTGAATGTGCCTGTGGAGAAGATGCAAACAGCTTTGAGTATCAGACCTGGCATATCAGATAAGTTTGCAGAGCAATGGAACTTAATGGTTTCTGGGGGCTAAGGACACACACAATCCATCTTTCTATGCATCCTTGTAAGCACTCAGCATTAATATCTGAGGGCCTTTTAGTGCCACTGAAGAATTTATTCTCACAATACCACTGGGAGAAAGGTTTCATAGCTCTAATTTCAGTATCAGTAGGAATTTGAGAAACTGAGCCATAGAGCTATTGCTTTCCACTTAGCTCCTGTCTATGGATATTGTCAAAAGATTACAAGATGAGATAGATGTACTAGAGAGTGTCCCATGAATTTTATTCCCTTCCTATGCATCAGTGTTCATAGAGCTTGAAGGACTTCGAGCGTATGTAATTGTTTCAGATGATTTGGGCTAAGTCACCCCAGATAGAAAGTGCAGCAGGCCAACAAACTAAAGGATTGGGGGTATTTTTAATTACATGGTCAAAAGCTGACAGTGTGCTGAAGAGAAAAGAGTCTGAGGTTGTGAAATGCAGAAGTTCATTTCTCTGCCAATAAAGCCCTGGAATGGGGTTTCTAGATGTTTCCTATCAATAAATTGTTCTAATAAAATGTTGTCTTTACGCAAATTGAAATTTTCTGCAGGAAAATTCTGACTTTGCTGAGTTACCCCCTCCCCTTGGGAAAATTTAAACAGGGCTTCCTGGCTTCCTGCTGGGAAGATTTTTGCCAATTTTATTTTCTGCCTGAAGGGAGAAAAACAAATTGATGCATGTTTTCCAACAGCCAGCAGAGCTGGGAGGAGGAAGGAAAGGCCAAGTGCCCTGGCTGTCTGCCTGCCACACAGCGTGGCCACCTCTGCCCATTGGGTTGGGCGGGAGAAAAGGAGGCAGGGGTCCTGGAGGACTGGTCTATAAAACCTACCCAAAATGCTACTGCCAGTTTAAATTTTAACCTATTAAAAGAAGGCATTTTCAAACCTCCTTTAATTTTTTTTTTTTTTAACAGAGAGAAGGATGCAAATTTGTTCAAATATTTTTTTCTCTCTTTGGAATTGATTTGCATTTTCTGAGCTGGCCACTCACGACAGCTACAAGAAAGCTGAAAGGACAATTACCTTTGAGCAGAAGTCTACAATACCCTTGCAACTGGAATTCCATCAGATAAGCAATATTTGATTAATATTGGACAGTAGGAGGAGACAAAAAGAGATACTATGGACATATTGGAAAAGCACTCTCAAGAGCTACTCATGGATTTGCAATATTCCAACACAGATTGCCAATGCTGCATTAAAATATTGCCTCTGAAGCAATTCCCTGGGCCCAGTGCATGATAAGCTGATGAGCAACCCCCTCCTCCTCCATTCCACGCATCTCCTTCAATGATATTTCTACCCCTCTCCTCTGTCTATTGCCAGTGGCTTGAGCAGGGTTGGTTCAAATGAATTTAAAGCAGGGATAAATGTTGTCAATTCAAATCATGGCTTTCCAGTCTGTCCCTGGGATTGTCCCCAGGGCAGGGATCCCTTGCTGAAACAGATCATATTCCCTCTCTAGATGAGAAGAATGAGGCGAGTGTTGGCAAGGAAAATGCAGGATAGGGACAAAACCAGTAAGCAAGAAAACAAATCACAGAGCAAGGAGGACATTCAAGCTTTTGCCTTTCTTTTCTCATTGTAGTTTATTCCAAATCCTCCTCCTTCCTGGAGGAGGGGGAAGGGCATTGGCTGATTTGCATCTTATGTTACTGCTGACAGTAGGAGGTCTTAATTAGGGCACCAAAGAGCAGGTGTATGCTAACGTTAATCTTCCCTTTCACCTGTCACTCATGCAATGAATATGATCTCTCCCTCTCATTAGCAGCCCTCTGTCACATGCTGGGGAGCTTTGGAAGGGTCCCTCTGAAACTTGTTGGGATTGATTTTGCTGCCCGTGCTGGGTTATTACTGCCAAACCCTGGACAACCACTCCCAGGGAACACATCTGCCCAGTGGAGGTATGGATGAGCACTGCCTAATAGCCTCAAATTATATGTGCCTTGTGGAAAAATGAACAGGAATTCATGTATTGGCCTGATGATAAACAGATAGAGACTGGCTCATTTTGAAAATAACACATTGTGTGCTTGAGTGTTACAGAGATGACCTTAGGAGGAAAGTTAATTTAGCAAAGATATTCAATTTGGTGTTATCTCCAAATGTTGATTCCTGGAATCATTACTCACTCCATAGTCAGGCAAAACTTCCTTGGATTTCAAGGAGTCCGTCTGGAGCCAAAAGGAAATTGGCCTGGGAGAGGATGAAATAGTAACTCTAGAATGTGAACCTCCATCTCTTGCAGTTCACCTATCACAGCAACAACAGCCTAATCCTTTGCTTGAATGATGCAAACTATTAAGAAACTACTATGAGCAGCCAAGA
Organism: Platyrinchus mystaceus; assembly: GCA_035041135.1. Taxonomy (NCBI): domain Eukaryota; kingdom Metazoa; phylum Chordata; class Aves; order Passeriformes; family Tyrannidae; genus Platyrinchus; species Platyrinchus mystaceus. The sequence goes on from JAWWLV010000030.1 coordinate 13,629,516, forward strand.
GCAACTAAACCTGCTTTGTTTTGCACTTCGTGCACTGTGAACTCTGCATCTGGTGAGGAACCTGCTGACAGGACAGCAGTCTGTGTCTCACGGCCACGCATTTCTCACAAAGAGAAGGGACAGAAGGAAAGTCATCTTGCAAAGAATTTATCTAAGCTTTTTACATTCTTCTAGTGCTGCTCTGGAACACGTTCCACATTGGTTCATTCAGAGGTGAAATAAATAATTATCTTAGGGGGAAAAAATTCACATGGTTAAAAGTATTACATTCAGAGAGCAACAGTTTTTTGGCTGTGAGTGGGATCCGGGGGATGAGCATCAGCTGCAGCCCATGTTCTGAGTCAGAGCAGAGTCCCGTGGGAATCACAGCTGCTCCAGGGCTCCAGGGCTGGTGTATTTCCTTTAGGATGATGATGGTTGGACTCTTCTTTTATCACTCTCCTCAGTTGCTGGGAGGTGGCTTTCTTTATCATCAGATTCCTTCCAAAAGCAGTAATACTGTGATTCAATAGAATGGAAACCAAGAAACAAATGGGACTGACACATTAGTAATGTAACTCTAACTCACAATCTGGTTTTTCCTTGCTGAGATTGGGTCATGGTATGAGATTTTTCTCTTTACTGAGGTTGGGGGGGGGAAAAGCCCTGTAGTATCTAATTGCTTAGCTGTTTTGGGGATAAAATACCTCACATTCAGCTCTCCTGCAGAGGGAAACAAGGACTTTTTGAGAAGAAGCAATATTCCACTAAGACAATGTGACAATAATTGTGAAGTCAACTCTACTCTGATTGTAATTTCTCTGTTGGGCAATGGAAAGCATTTTATCTTAAATTCCCAACCTCTTTATTGTCTGTCTTTTAGTGAATTTTTATAAGCATATTCTTCAATTCCTGTTTTTATCTGGTGTCCTATAATCAAGTAATTACCAAAATTGTAAGGGACAATCACAAAATCATAATGTCTAATTGTAGGAGCAATAACATAATTGATTTTAAGCAGATGAACATTATAGATTTCATACACCTGGTGAAATGGGACAAGGAAGTGCCAGACTCAATGTGACACCTCATATGCTTAACAGTAAGCATGTGCTTAAGCATATTGCTGGATGGGGAGTCTAAAATCTCTGTTATTCCAGTCTGTGAATGTGTTGTCTTGAAATGTACAGCCTGCAATTAAGAGCTATTGGATAATAACTATGCCATGAAAATGTCCTAAACTATTAAAGAGCTGAAGATGATAGTGTGCTTTTAATGTTTCACATAAACCATTTGGGATTTGAAGAACTTTCAGTGCTCATGAGGAACTGGGAATATATCCTTGCTTGGGTTCAAGGGAAGGAAGAGAGAAAGCACTGAATTAAATTTTTGAGCTTGACACCCTCCATTTTTCTACATGTTGCTCAATTCTAAACAGGGAAAATAAAATCAGCTTTGTTCGTGAGCATATGCATTTGACTTTTTTTCTTCTTGGAGCCTGTGAATTATTAATAAACTAATTTCTCTTTATAGTTCAATCTTTGGAGACTTAAAGTGCTCACTCAAATGCACTGAACAAGAGGAATGCTTCAGCTCCAATCAGCTCCCATCTTCTTTGGAAATGCCAGCCTTGAGGTATCTTTGGGTCTTTGAAATCAATCTCTTATTCAGCCGGGAATTTCTGATGGCTTGGAGGTCTAGTCTGTTAATTCTGTCTAATGCCCTGTTTAAGTTTGGGACATTTGAATAAGATGATTTTTGGCTTTTACTCTTCTGAGGGACTAAGAGCTTCCCTCTCCCCCTTCACCACACCCCTGTTCCTTTGTCACCACATGGAAACAAAATTGTTTGTTGGGCTTAACAAGTAAGTAGGAGGTGGGATGATCTAGAAAACACCCAATGTGGCACCTAGATGAGATCTTATTAAGTTTTTCAAACACAGTTTAATACAGCTTGATCTTTAGGATCAGAAGTGCAGGTGTCAGAGGGATCCCTCTGCCCTGTCTTGAAGTCTTTTATCACTACTGCCTCAGCTAAGGGTTTATCAGTAGCACTGCCACAGCTAAGCCAGAGGAGAGGAGAGGGGGGAATCAGGGAAAGAAGGGGGTCAGGGCAAAACCCTGAAGTCCTGTGCATGCCAGGATGTGAGCAGCCTGCAAGAACTGAGCTATCTAATTTTGTCTGCTGATCTCTGGATAGTTTGGACCAAGATTTGAATCATAGAATGAGCATGGGACATCTTCCATAGAGGGCTAGCATGAATCAGAAATTACAAGATTAGGTGCCTTTGCCGATAAATTGTGATTTCCTCTTCCCCAAAGCCTGAGCTCAGAGCCGAACAAACACATTTCACTTTTGATCCAGTGAAATAAAAGCTCTCTATGATAAAGCAACATTGTTTGGTCTTTCCATTCTCATGCTTCTAAAAAAAGCTACCAAATGCCTGAAAAAGGTCCACATGAAATTTAAAAATAGGCTGAGGGACTGGGTTACAAGTCACTGAGCTTCATGTGGTCAAATAAAAACAACTACAGCAAAAAAAATTACAGTGCTAATTTAAGCTGTACAACAGAATTTCATTTACCAGAAATATTTAACTGAAGAAAACTGCCTTAAGGCAGTGGCTTCATTAACAAAAATGTCCTGTGCAGAGCTGACTTCCCAGCTAAAATTTTTTGGGAAAAAAATATGATTCCTGAAATAAAAAAAAAAAAAAAAAAAAATGGTTAAAGAAAAAACATCTGGGTTTCTATCATGTCTGATGTGTTTCTCTTCCTCAGTTCTCATTTCTGGGGCTCTTTGCACAAAAACTCTGAGCCAGACTCTTGCTCTCCCTTATGTTGGGGTAAATCTGGAGTAGCTCTGTCGGATACAGAGCTTGGTGTCGGCTCCGAGCTCTGGTCATGCACACCTACGGTGTGAGCAGGGACTGCGTTGGCACAGAGGGACACAGCAGGGTTTTCTGCACATGATTTATTTTCCAACTCTCTCTGAGGGCTCGGCAGCTCTTCAAGGCTGGGAAAACACATCCAAACCTGGGAAAAGGATAGGTTGCACTTTGCTGGTGTGCTGGGGGATTCCCGGTGAGGGACGAAAGCAATTTGGTTCCAGCCTCCCACGGAGGTCGATGGGATTTGTGTACCTCAGCCCATGAAGGTCTTTGGGAAATTCCAGCCATGAAGGTTAATTATAAGCCTTTAATTAACCAGACATTCACTGTGGGCTGAAGTGGTCTGACTGTCTGAGCTCCAGCCCAGGAGTTGGCAGGTCCTTAATTAACACCATTGGGGGCTGGGGAATGGGGTGACTTTGAGGCAGCTGTAGGTCTCTGGTGAAGGTTGGGGTGCACGGGATGGGGAAGGCTGGGATGCATAAAGTGGGGGCTGGAGATGCTGAGGGGCCAGGTCTGAGCACTGGGCTGGGGACAGTGATTTGTGCCATTGGTGTCTGTACAGTCTGTGAATGAGCCCCATTGGGCCCCCCAACATGAACAGGAGGTAACATTTGGTGGGAGAGCAGGTTGTAAAACAGGGGTAAAAAATTGAGGGGTTTATTATACATTATGCATGAAAAATTAGAATAAATTGGCAATTGAAATTAAAAATCCGAACTGGCTGGCTTACTTGGGAAGCTTCTCAAGAGGCTTCTTAATTTGAAATTGACTAAAAATTGAAGTATCAATGATGACAACTCTCAACTTCTGAGTGCAAAGAATAATTACTGAACTACACAAGAATATATCATCTCTTGGGCTTCCCTGGCCAGTTAAACTCACTAACATGTGGCTGGTGCTCTGGAGGTACCTGCAGGAGGGAGGGCCTTGAATCTCTCTCTGCAAAATATGGCCTGTAAGGGAACTTGTGGCCTCCCTCAAACCAATGGCAAAGTGGCATTAACTTCAGGGGATCTGGGATTTCTCTCAAATAATATTATTAGCAATGCTTCAATGCTCTTTAACTTAATAAAAGCAAAATGGTAGAATTAGAAAGAGATGCTGGTGAGGAAGTAAAAAAGCCATTTTGTTTCTCCCAAAATTACAGGAACTCTATTTTTTTTTCTTCAACAATATGCTGCATTTCTAGTGTGAGACAAAAATATGACGTGGGAGAAAATAACTTTCAGCTGATGCACTGAAACATTTTTAACTGCCCAAATAATGGAAGCTGCATCCATGAGAAAACCAGCAAAGGCTCCTAGAACATTATGAAGCCAACAGAAAAAAAACCCACCAAAATAAATATCCCCATTCCTGGAGGATGCCTGTTTCTTTAAGCAGCTGTTTCTCGTCTCTGAGGTAACAAAGTTGTCATGTGATGCATCTGTTACCATGGCAATAATCTGTAATTGTGCAGAAAATCCACCAAAGTAGCGTGCAAGTCCTTAGTGAATTGGACAGAGAGAAAAATCACCCCTGTGCAAGCCTTGAATTGATGATGATGTGGAACTGCATTGGTCAAGTCAGACCAGCTTCACCTCCAATGAATTTCCCATATTTATTTGGTTTGGTTCTGGTGTCCAGTGTTTGACTGGTGTTTAAATATCCTCCTGGCTCCTGCCCTCACAGATTCTGGATGGTGGGAATCTTCGTGTACAAATGCACCCTCCCCTGTCACATTCAGGGCATTTATATAAAGGATCTGGGCACGGTTTTGCCCAGAGCTGCAAGGACTGTAACTATTGAACCATTCTTTTCCAGCACAGGTAAAATGGCATTAAATATTGTGCCCTGCTACAATTGCAATGGGAGGGGCATTCCTATGTTTATTTTATCTTACTCTCCCAAAGGGGCAGCCCCCAATGTCTACACTGTCTCTGTCTCCATCAGGATGTGTCATTTCACCAGTACCTTGGAAACAGCTCCCACACACACACTCATGTGCACACAATATTTGTATTTATATATAATATATACATTTAAATAAACCTTCTGCTAGCAGGCCAAGTTCAGAATCCTTTAAAACTAACTGAAAATAGAAACACAGAAGGATGGGAAGATGAAATCTGCAAAAGTTTCTTCCCTGCTTTAGTCATAAAATAAACTGCTTGAATTTACAAAGAAAATCCTTGAGCATTTTGAGTCATCTGCTCATGATATCATTGGGCTAAAAGTGCTTGCTACTATCCAAATCAAAAGGCCAGGGAAATCTCATGAGAATATGCCTCGTGGGCAAATCCCAAAAGGAGAACATCTGGATTTAAGATGCCATTGCCCTGTACTTAACCCTAAGCCACTGAGAAAAATGACTATTCTCCCACTCTCACTTTCTCTATGTTATTAGTAAATATTTATACAGTACAAGCACCCAAAGGCCTCAAATGAGAGTAGACTTCCATCTTGAGGCTGGTGCAGGCCTAACAGAGAGAGGATCCCCCCTCCGCTCTGCAGAGCTTGCTCATTGTTTATTTTCCCTCTCAACTATGGTGTGATAAGCTACCCCATGCCCAGCAACTGATTGGGATTTCAAGTTATTGGCCATTAGATGAGACTCTCAATTCTTCCACAGGGGAAAAAAAAAAGTGCTTTGTTCAGTGGGGTTGATTCAGCTGAGGCAGCTTAGAATCAGTAAAACTCTTAAATTGTGCCCACACCAGCAGTGCCCCCTTTAGCTTTGCCCACCCAGGCTCTAATGTAGCCCACTTAGCCTGAGTTAATGACATAAAACTGCTTTGTCTCTCTTGTAGTGTAGAAGGTGTTAATTAGACTGATGTGGATGATTTAATACTGCATCACACTGATATCTAAGTCTAAACCCAGACCCTCTCCCAGCCCAGCATTTGCAGTGAGTAGATTGAAATTTCCCCCACCCATGCAAGTCCCTGCCTAGTTTTTAAGGCCAACACTGGTGTCTCACCTGCAGAAGTGGGGCTGGACCTGAGGTTGAAAGGACCTTACAGAAAGTCATTTGTCCTCTAACACGTGTCCTGCCAGCTGAACCCAACCCCACTGGGTGGATGACCTGAGATCTGCCTTTTCCCCTCTGATTTTGAAAGAAGGATTCTGACATTTTAGTTGTGGGAGATCCATCTGATCATAACCTGAGCCTCCTGCAACCATTTCTGAAGAGGAGGGTTATGACCCCAGAGCAAAACAGGAGCTTCCAAAACAGCCATGGGCCCTTTGCTTCATATAAACTTTCCTCCAGACTCTTTTGCTTGGTTTCTGATGAGATGGAAACAACCCAGTAACACCCTGGGTGAACCTCCTCATTGCTGGAGATGTTCTACAGCTGTGCACTCCTCAACACATCTGACATAGGGAAAACACAATTAGTGTAATTAATTGAAGTAGGGCCTGGTGGAAGTAGGTGGTGTCTGATATGGTCGGCTTGGAGGTCATTTCCTTGGTGGTGAATGTTTGCTTCTGCTTAGATATACTATGAGTGCTGAGAGGTGCCTGAGAGTTATCCATACCTGTTGTCCCTAAATTCCTCTTTTCCTGGGAAAGCTGCAGAAGAGGTAAGGGGGTGGTAACTTTGGGAGGTCTCCAAGGAAAAGTGTTGACTTGGAACAACATAGGGCTGTGTTTTCCTGCGCTTCTGATCTTGGCTCTGCCCTGAGGGTCTGCTGCTCCTCTCCCATCTCTTTGCAACTTTTCTGCTGGACATGCTGAGACTTTTCACCTCTGGAAAGAGCCCCCTTGAGATGACTCACCACACTCCCTCTGCCCTGTGAGATAGGAAAGCTGGTGTGGCCACTGTGGGAAGCCAGCAAGCAGCAAGCCGAAGCAGAACTGTTCTGAAATAAGTGCTTAGGAATGCTCTGACCTCTTGCTTCACTGAAGCACCAATTTTTTCTTTCTTTTTTTTTTTTCTTTTTTTTCCTTTCCAGAGAGAGCATTAAAAGAGCTGTTTGTACATAACTTTAATCTGTGTGCACACATATGCAGATTCAGCCTGGGCCAGGGGAGAGGAAAAGGGATCACAGCTCTGCCAGTTGTAGGCGTTTGGGGCTCTAGACAGCTGTGACAAACTGCAGCCTTTTTACTACCTTAGAAAACATAATGGACCACTTTTGTAATTTTAGCTGTAAATGCACTTCTGCTGTATCACAGGACAGTGCTTGAGTATGAGAAAAGAGAGAAATACAAGAAGTGCAGAAATTATGTGGTGACAGACCAAAGAACAGAGCTTATAACACACCCACAGAGTGTTTCCTGTGAAAACAATATTCTCCTGGTTCTGTTCGTGATGCTCTTGCTTGCCTGCTTTAAGGAGTAATTTCTCAGAGCTATATTTTAGATGTTCAGCTCTTGTAAACTCTTCACAGTTTAATACATTGCAGCTTTTCTGTTTGCCAAGCTTGAGTCACTGGATTAAAATTGCACCCACCACCACAGTCATCAATGTTACTGTTAACTTCCCATCTCCTCTCATCCCAGGCTCTACCTAATAATGGCAACCTGTGATTCCTGATCGTGCTGCAGAGATGACTAAAGAACATATAGATCTCAGTTGTTCCATGATTTGGATGAAGCAGATAAATAAGGTGAGTGGTATGTGTGTCAAACTCAACTTAAGTGAAGTCGCATCAAGTACCAGGAGTCCTTGTGACGTGTGGTCGTGGCCTGAAAAGGAGGAAAAAAAAAAGAGGAAAACTGTGATGGTATCCTGAGTGTGCACGTGAGGGAGGGATGGCCCTCAGGAATGGTGTCTTCTGATCTGTTACTGCTGCTATACAGCAGGAGCAGAAACTCTGAGGTTCCACACAGAGTGCAGTGATTTCTGTATCTAATTGAGAAGGAATTGCCTCCTGCAGGAAGTTAGTTGATGTCCTTAGGGATGTAGCATGCAGTATGGTTCATAGGGTAGGATCCCCTAAGGAGAGAGATCTCAGCCACTGAACCTCTGCCCTGATTGGGGCTTAAGGTGTTGCTGGCACTCAGTCTCCTGTTGCAGTCACAACCCGCCCGTGGTGGATGCTGTGCTGCTGCTGACATTCCATGGGGTGCAGTAAAGGCTCTGCGTGGTGGCAAAAGCTTGAGTGAGGGGTGTGATAGGTCCTTCTGGTCTCAAAGCCTGTGAAATGAAAATCCAAGGGAAATTTGAACTAAACAAGAACCTGAGCTGCGGCTATGCTGGGTTTTATGTTGTTGGTTGATGGTCAGCAGAGACTGGCTGGCAGCGAGGCAGTGGTGGAAAAAGGCTCAGGAAGGGCTTCATTAGCACCAGCTCAGTACGAGTCCCTGCTGGTAGATAAATGCTCTGGAAACATGTGCAGTAAGGAAGGTGGTGGTATTAGGGGGAGCCTGAAAGGCCAAAACTGAGCTTTGAGAGGCCTTGGTGTTTGAATAAAGCCAATTGGGGATGCACCAAATGGAGCTGGGGATGTGGGAGCAGAGGAGGAGCCTTTAAGGTTGTTTAAATCTTTTAGCAGAAATCTCAAGCTATAAACGGAAACATTTCACTCTAAGTCAATAAAACTGATCCAGTTTTTGTTCAAAAAAACCCACCATTCAAGTCATTAAAACTAACAGCTCAAATCCCTTAAGGGAGCCAGCTACACAGGCTTGTGTTTCCATAGGGCTTACTGGCAGATTGCACCAGTTACCTTCCATGCCTTGTTGAAAGGCATACTGGCTCTCCAGGCACATATTTCTCATACAAGTCTTGCTAAAAGTGTCTGGATTTGTGTGCAATCTGGATGGTGGTGGCTAAAGTAGTCCATATGGCTCCTTATCAGGAGAACGTGGGGCTGGATGTCCTGGGAGGTCATCTTGTCCCCCACACTGGGACACTCATTCTCCAAAGTCTGAGCAACTTGCTCAGTTATAGATGTAACTGATTGTTACATCTGTCCCTGCTGAGCTTGTCATGCACTGCTGGTTGGGTCAGCAGGGAAGGACAGAGCTGCAAAGATTGCGGGAGAGGGAATATATATCTTCTTTCTCAATATATAGATGGGTATATCTACAGACATCTCAATGTTCCCCTTCTTTCCTTTCTTCCCAAGCTCTGGGGTCTGCGCATAATGTTTTTATACTCAGAAATCAATCTTTTTGATAATCTGACTGAGAATAAGTAATGCAGCTACATACTTCTGAATAGTTATATGTGCATGATCTGTTTGTTTGATATGCTCCAGTCTTCCTAACATCTGGTTCTAGCCAGTTCCTATCAGCCCCTTGGTTTTATAAGCACTAAATTCACTCAGTTCTTAATGCAGGGGGGGGGAAAATACAGCCCAAAGAGCATAACATTTACAAGCATTTTTTGTGGGAGTGGAGACAGGAGGCCAAGTTCTGCTCTCAGACAGAGTCCAGCCTTTGCATTTTTGGGTGGGCCTCCAAACCCATATTTTTTCCTGAAGATGCTGCCTTTTCAGCCAAACTAAACTGATTCCTGTCAACTATTATCATTTCAGTATGAATGGGTTTGGCATGGAGACCTGAGGGAGGGTTGGCAAGATGGTTTTTTGGGATGTTCTTCAAATATTAACTTAACTGTTCTACATGCAGGGTGCGTGTGTGCCTTGGCCTCTGGAAAGAACGCAGGGGTAGAGTGGTTTCACATTTCTGGTGGTCAAGCTGCCTGTTTTCTCACCTGGTGTCCATGGAGTCCTGTTCAGGGGAGCTGAAGGGAGATATAACTTTTCGCTACCCCACCAGTGTTCATCACCCCAGGGCTCTGCCCCATGTGTTCTTCTCAGTGCAGTTCTGAACGTGCAAGAGAAGATCCATATGCTCACCTGTCAGAATCAGCAGAGACAACCAAGGGTGAATTTTTATTGAGTACATATGACTCAAAAGCACAAGGCTACCTGAGAGGCTCATTGAAATATATCCATAAGAAAACTAAGCATCTCCCAAACCACTGCTGCGAAGCCAGCTGCTCACACAAGCAGCAAATCTATCAATAATGAGATGTGCAAAACCACTCAAACACTTGGAAAACCCAAATTCATCTTATCGGTTTAAAAAAGAGTTGCTGTCTTGCTATTGGAGCCAGATTACCTTTTAACTATCACATTATCTTTTGTCATTTCGTCCCAGTTTGGTGTTCACCCTCTTAGGTGAGGTTCTGAGGGTTGGGAACTGTCCTTAAATAATATGACCAAAAACTGTCTTTAATAATTTGAATTACACTTGTAAGGCTACCAAAAACATTTGCAATGCTAATTCTAACACAAATACCACATACCAGTGGTCTTGTTTGCTCTGCAAGGGGAGCAGAAGTGCATTTGGGGGAAAAAGGGAGAGGGCAAACCAGAAATTGCTCATACTTTAAGTCTCTGAAGGGTTGCAATCCACATATGGATGAAATTTGGCTCTAGAATAATATAATGCAGCTATAAGTGGAATAAATCTGGTCCACTAATACTTTTTTTGCCTGTTTTGTTTTAAAGACAAACAAGCTTCACTTTATATGTGAATATAGTGGGTAGTTGAAACAGGTAACTGTGTAAGCTGCTGAGTAGGGCCTTCTGTATTTTTTTTGGCCAAGACTCACTTTCTGGAAAGGACAAGAGTGAACAGAAACACCCCCTTGTAGAGGTCCTGCCCATCTGCTTCTGAACTGACTGGTAATGCTGTGGCAATAATTCAGATCCTGCAGAATTGCATATAGGTTTCCACGGTTATTTTTTCTGTTGTTACCAAACACTCGAAGCAAGGCTGTGCTGTGGTCATATAGACAGGAAAATGACATCATGCTTAAAACCACTAATCCAAAAGCTTTGGAACCTGAAAGACAAACCATATTCTAATTAGAAACAAAAACCCAATGACATTTGAAATGGAGAAATTTCTTGGATTATTATTATTTTTAAATCCTCCCCTGGCTTCCCTTCTAGCCAAAGCTGTGACAAGTGCATTGGAGCTGATAATAATGAACATATACCTCTAAGGTCACAGCTAGGATTTTTAATTTAAATAAATAAATAAGGATGAATTTTCCAGTCTCCAGGGATCCAGCACTCGGGAACAAGCAGCACAAAGTGTGTTCTGCAGGGTCAGTGTGGAAGACGGCGGTTTTTTTTTCCTGTTTAGCATAGTTGTTTTTTTCCATTATTTGAAAACACAAAACAGCCTTATTCTGCACGTCTCCTCCCTCCAAGGTTGGTAGGTGGTAACAACAGGCTTTGGGATGGTGATACTTGGTAGGAATTATTCACTGCGTGGGAAAACTCAGAATTACTCACAGCAGCCACACTGTTTCAGGAGGTCAGCAGATGTGACCAGTTCATCCTGCTATGGATGACAAGAGCTGGCTAGAGAAAAGTTGAGGAAACCATATTCCACCAGCTGTTGATGTGTCTTTCAGTGCTGATGAACCTTCTGGAAATTAATCAACTTTGTTTTCAGGGTAAAACAGGGTGGAAGAATTTCAATAATGTTAAAATTGACTTATTGACACACACACAAAAGCATTTTCTTAATTTGAAACAAAATTTCTCTTAAATTTCTTAACATTCTGTGGGAGCTAACTGGTAACTTATTGAAACAGAAATGAAATATTTTAATCCCTAAAACCTGGTTTTATTTTTTTTCCTTAGGAACTTGTGCAGAAAACTGAATTTTGGGGGAAGAGGAGGGTGTAGTTATTTAGAGGACAGCAACACTTTGAACTCCTAATTATAAATTCTTTGAGAAATGCCCCCCTCCATCCTTAAGCCAGGTCACCTCATTTCCTACTTGAGTCAGTCATTGTTCAAATCCAGCAAAGCCTGCCATCACCTCCCCCATCCCCAAAATGAGGTACCTGTAATCCCCAAAGATGCACTGCAGATGCTGGTGTCTACAGAGACACTCAAAGCAATGCTGTGTGTCAACCCCACTCAAGAAATTCTGTTTGAGTGGCCCTTTGTTTTTGCATGATGAGTTACATTGCAAGCAAGGCAAATGGTCTGCTCAGCTCTATCCTCTGACTCTGCTCCCTTTACTGCTATCCCCATCTGGAGAATAATATAATGAGAATAGTTATAGAGGTTGTTGCAAGGAATCACCTACTATCATGCACCTGCCAACAGGGTGGATTAACTGTCTGGTTCTTTTAGGAATAGAATAAATCCTGACATATTTTGAAAATGCAGCCTCACTTGCCTCTGCATTTCTGTTCTGCCCTGTTTCATCTCGGTCATAGCTGGTTTTCTAGAAGTGCCACTATTCATATTGGATTTGCACCTTGCAAGCACCTGCAGGCTTATTGTTTGGCATGACCTGTTCTGTATTGATTTTATTGTTTTTCCTCTTTTTCTTTTGTGTTCAGTTTTGTTTTATAACGTTTCATGGTGTAGACAGCAACTTTACGGGTACTGGGCCAGCCTGCTAATTGGTTTCACATCTCCCTTTGAGGGGGAATTTAGCAGGGTCTTTGCTGGTTCTTGCTTATTTCTTTTTCCCATAGAAATGAAAGTGAGAAGCAGCTTGATAACATTCTAGTACCATCCATTTCTTCCTAAAACTGCCTCTGTGCAGATCACCAAAATTATTTAGTCGCTGAGAGAGGGCAAAGATCACATGAGGGCCTCTGGACCAAAAGGGGAAGACTTTTCCAGTGCCAGTGGGGAGAGAGCTGGAGCAAGGCTGGGCTCTGTGCTGGATATTAAATGTAAAAGTAGCTTTGAAGGCCAGTGCAGGAATGTGACTTATGCCACTATGAGAAAGCAGATCCTTGGTGCCAGGTGAAGATTCTCATAATCTTTCAGTGGGTGTGAATCTGCTCTGAATCGAAATGCTCAATTTCGTGTTTCTTTGGTGGTTCCCCAAGATGTGATGTGAATTTTTGGAGGCCCAGCTCCTTTGCTGTGAAGTGAGAAGGGGCTGTAACAGCATCATCCAAAGCCAGGGGAGCCTCATGTCTGGCACAAGCAGCCCTTCTGCAGTGAGCTGAGTTCAGTGTCTTACAGATAAAGAGGCTGTCACTCCCTGGTGTTCACTGTTCCAGTTCCGACATCAGTCTTAACTTCTTTCTCTAACCTTGTCTAATGTAGTCTTTTTAAAAAGTGAAAACCAGGTTCCTATATTTATAAATTACAATTTGGTGAAGAAATTATTTATAACTGTGTATTCATTTACAAGAGTTACTGTTTCAGAAACTAAACATGTCCTGACAATATTACATCTCCAGCTTTGACTTATGTGGCAAGTAGGCTTTTCTAGAGACTATTTTGCAAAATGAACACCAGGTTTTTATCACTGGTTTACTTTTGCCATCTGATAATGACAATGATGCTTGGTTATGGGTAACAAAAGTCAAATGAAATAGGACATCCTTGTAATAGCATATGCTGTTCTTCATGGTACTTAAGACACACACGAGCAACAATAAAACAACTTTAGGTGAAGGGCCAGTGAATGAGAACACTGGGCTTCATTCTTTCCCCTTCAGAATAAATTCCCTTCTGTCTGCAAGCATCTCATTTGCTGTTTGTACAGAAAGTCCTTTGTTAGCAATTTCTCATTACAGCTATTGATAAGGCTTGTCCAAAAACATGCCAAAGTGCTTTTGTAAGTCAGATATTTTACATCAAGTACCAACAGCCAGTAACCATACAGTGGGTCTCTCTTAAAAACTTTTTCACTGTTGCCTTTTTATTTAGATAACATTGCCATGATACAGCAAGGGAATAGCATGTATACTTCAGTATGGAGTTTTGTTGGAAAAGCAACTGAGAATGCTTTAAGTATTAGGAAGGAAACTCCACTTTAGCTTTAATTGGCATGATTTCCAATATTGCTACTTGTACAATATGAATGTCTTGTAGTGTAAGGACATTTGTTTCAATGAAAATGGTATTGGAGATGGGAGAAACTTTTTTTTGTGTGATCCTACGATAACATCACAGCAAAAAAAAAAAAAAGGAGTTATTAGGGTTTTCTCACATTTATACAACTTTAGGAAATATGCACAAAAATATTAATAGTTCATTTGTATATTTACCACATATACACAAAGTAACTTTCCCCACTCTAAGTTTAATCTTTATTGAAAACCTTTGCACATTTGTTTACAATTTGCAATTTCAGTGCTTTCCAGTATTGTCTATCCATTGCCCATCTAAAATAAGCAGCGATATGGAAAAAGGATTGTTGGGAATGATTATAACTCTAAGCAGTACCAAATGAAACGATTGTGCAACAGGCTGTAAACAAACAGAATCTACTTTTTCACACAATGCATAATTAAATTGTGGAGCTCATTGCCACAGGATGTTGTAGATATCTACAGTTCAAGAAGCAGCTAAGCGAGTGAGTGGAAGCAAAGGTCTCTAAAGGGCTATTAAATGAGATGACGCAGATGTAGGCTATGGCTCAGGAAGTCCTTAAACCACAAATTGCTTGAAATGGAGAAGATATTGAGAATTTCATACTTGCATCACTTCTTATAAGCTTTCTCTCAAATGCCTATTACTACCCATTTCCAAGGACAGGATGTTGGATGGGCCTTTGGCATGACCTGGTCCAACCTTTCTTGTATGTGCTTGTGTTCCCTGAGGAGCACAAGGCACATCCTAGAGCACAGTGAGAGGAACAGGGGTTTTAATTCATGTTAGACACAAAGACTTTTTTTTCAGGTGTGGATAGTCTAAAAAAAATAATTTATTTTAGGCATATAAGAAATCTGTGAGTCTCCAATTGCCAGGTACCTTGGGCACCTCTAGTTCCTTTGAGCTCAACTCTTTGGGGAGAAAAAACTGGATGGTGTTATATATCAGTCTGTACAATGTTTACTTCCTCGGGAAAAGCCTTCAATAGTAGTTTGAGAACCACAAGTGGAAAAATGCGGTGAGCTGTGCTAAGAACAGGACAGGATGGTGATAGCCTGGCTAAGTTACTCATTATCTCTGCTCTGGTGGTTGTGCTGTGGCATGATGTCCTTCAGGTTCTGACTAAATTCAGGTCCCACTAACTTCAGTAGCACATCTGCCTCCCAAGGGTTTCCTTACTTAAAAAAGCAAATCATGGGCTGCAGAAAGAGATGAGGAAATAGGGAATGCTTTCCCTTGCCCTAGAAATTTCAGTCTGAGGTCCAGAAAAATTAAGTGATTTTAAGGAGTATTGGATTTTTAAATTTTTATTATTATTATTTTTTATTTTTTTTTAGGGAACAGGAGGTATTATCTTTGGCAGTACTTGTGATGCAGAGTAATGAAGATGATATTTGCTTTTATTTTAAAGTAACACCATGTATCTGACTTGAAGAACAAAGATAGGTGTATCCAGCCTCTTTTATATTGACTTAAAGGAGACCAATTGTGGGAAGCAAGAGACCTTCTCTCCTGAAAATGTTAAGCTCCCCTCATTGAATATAAAGCACAACAGTTACATTTTCAGCCTCTAGCTGCCAAGGACACCTATGAGCATTTTCCTACCACGGGCATTTTGTAGGCAATGTAGAAAACATGTCAAATGCCAAAGGCATTAAAAGAAGGAGCCAATCATGAATAATTCATTTGAAATCCACTATCATGACATTAGTCATAATGAAACATAAGCTGGTATTAACATGTGTGTAGTAGGTACAGCACTTCCTGAGGAATCACTCTTTATTAGGAGACTTTGGAAAAGGAGTATTGTTTCTGCCATCCTGATGCCCTGGACCAGGAACAGCAGTATCTGATTATCTCCAGGAAAATGTACAAGCTATGTTGTCTGTGATCAGTTATGAGGTCTTCAGCCTCCTGGTTTAAAACTAAATTGCTTACTAAATTACTATATGACAGCTGCTCAGAGCAGCAGTAGATGTGCCAATTGAAGTGTTGGTTGGATCTGATCATATTTCTGTTCCTTTCTTGTTCTTCTAATAGGCTTCTGTGCAAATGAGGTGTTTTTGTGAGAGAGCCTATTGTTGTGTGAGAAGAGGGTTGGTGTTCTGGGTTGGCCTTTGCCCTGGCCAGGCTGCAGGAGGGTGGAGCTTGGGGTCCCCAAAGGGATGTGAGGTGTGGCTCTGGCACACTGGGTGCTCGTGTGCTGTCATTCAGTGTGAGTAATTCACTAGGGAAGGAAAAACCTGCACTGTATAACTTCAGTAATGAGGTGATCCAGAATCAGACAAGCCTTTAAGGATGTGCTTATGCTCTGCTGAGAGCCTGTGATGATCAGGTTTGGGTTTCTCCCTAGTTATTAAAATAACTGAGCTGTAGGTGTGTGTTTGGAGTTGAGTGCTCTTAACTGGGACTGTGTAAGGAGTAATCAAAGGCAGAACTGACAAAGGCAGAGTCACAGTGGTTCACAGGTCACAGTAGTTGAAATATGTTTGCATTACATTGTTATCAGGGTCAATCTGCAAAACAAGATGTGAGTGATTCAGAAACAGGCACAAGGGCTAACCTGTTCATCTTCAATAATTTGCTTTGCTTTAGCCAAGACTGTTCTAAATCTCAGCTTTGTCCAGTCACGTTAGACCAGTGTGAGCTCTTAGTTCACTGAGAGGGCAGGCTTACAGTCCAATTTTCATCATCCTTTCTATTGCCATAATCCTTACACAGTGACCACAGAGCCCTTGCTAGAGATGCCCTGACCTGAGAAAGAAATCTGCTCGTCTAATGAACATCCTGCAAAGTGCCATTATGAGACCTTTTGCCTCATGAAGTGGAACTAATCAACTGAATTGCTAAAATCATAGCAAAAGTTAATAGTAACCTAATACCATTAAGCCCTGCAAGGTGTGTGGTTACCATATCACGTGTTGCTCTCAGGTGCGCCAATGCAGACAGCTCAGTGGGCAAAGCCAGGAGGGTGCCACAATGACGTGTTGGAGCCTTCCCTGCTGCACATTAGTATTTGTTCTTACTGTGCACCAATAAATATAGCTCTGTTTTTGCAGTGCAAGAATTTGCAAAATAAAGGATGGAGGAAAGCAGAGTATTGTTCGTTTTCCCTTTATTTTTCTGACACCAGAACTACAGCCCTGAAAAAAACAAAGGGCTTGACATTTACCATTCATAAATTCTGTAGAAACAGAGATCCAGGCTCTGAAGCTGCAGGAGTGAAAGAATACAAAGTTCATCACCTGCTGACACTTGTCTCGAAAGGAGAGTGTCAGAGACAAATCCTGCCGGTTAGGACTGAGTGCCCAAGAGAAGTGTCAGGTTCCAGATCTTTTACAGCATGAATAAGACAGGTCTTCTACCGTGAGCCTGTAGAGATGCCAGGACCCACACGTGTCTGTGAACAAAAGGGAAAAAACCTTTTTTTCCCTCCTTGAAGATTATGACAGCTGAGCTTTGTAAGGACCCTGCAGTCATCACAAGGCTGCCCCTCAACTCACCCGTTCCACACATACCCAAGGGTCATGAGCATGAAAATTAAGCAAGTTTGGGTTTGTATTATTATTATTATTACTATTATTATTATTATGAAGAGGATCCCAGATTACAGTACCTGTCAGGAGACTGATCTCTGCAGACAAGAGCTCACCAAGAAGACAATTCAGAGCACCTCAGCATAATCCCTGCTCTAAATTGCCCACAGATAGAAGAGTTTATCCTTGTTTGTTAATTATAGTGGCAACCTACAGAGAAACAAGTGTCTTTGGGGCAAGTTACATCTTTTAGGGCTCTGATGACTTCTGATTGACGTTTCATTCACATCAGGAAACTCAACTTGCTTGGAGGTAACAGACAGATTCTTGGTGCATTTCCCATTGCTGATGGGATTGAGTAGGTGTGCAGTGAACACCTTGACCTCATGCTTGAGGGCTCCCTGCATCAGCACTAGTGATGTTCAGGGGTGGCCAGTGATTGCTTCCTTCCATATGTCTGCAGGACTGCACAATTTTCCAAGGAAAGCAGAAGAAAATACGTGTGTATCTTTTATCTCAAGCACTGTCCTATGAGTTATGTCAGGCAAACACAGGTGCTTCAGGGAATTCTAGTTCAGATTATTATGAAGTACTGAGTAATTGCCTCTGTTTTATCTTCCTCACCTTCTCTGCTAATGATACAACCTGTCCCCTGGGGATTTAAATCTATCAGTGTCAGTAAATCCAGGTAATTCAAGTAATAATTTTAAACTTTTGTCTGTCTTTGCATTGTCAGAGTTGTGGTGTAATCTTTTACTGGATGGTTGTATGATACGAGCAGGGTGTGCTTTGGCAGATGTGGAACCTGGGTGGGGTTTGTTATGGAGTAAGAGCAAATGAGGATTTGGATTTCTTTTCTTCTGAATGCAAGATCTTTCCATTCCCATGGGAATCTGCTAGAACTTTCTGCTACACTCACTTTACTTAGCTCAGATTGGACTCAACTGCTTGAGATCATTACTCATGTGTGTAGTTTTGAGCTACTACTGATTACAAAAAGCATGTGTAGCTGTAAACATCTTTAATTCCAACAACTTTAAACAAAATAATTAGTGGTTAAACTGAGCTTCACAACAACTTTTTAAAATAGGAATGACTTTCCCAATTTTTTAAATGTTAATTTGTGGTGTACATGTTATTTGATTTACTGACACAGTGAATATGCAGTAAAGCCAGAACATGCTTCCAAGACTCTGATGAGGACATAAGTGAGCTGTCTCAACAGAGAAATATTTGCACCAAAAATAGAGCTCAGCCAAACATTTTTTTTGGTGTGGGTAGGATATTGTGTCTTATTACATTTTTCATTCTATGGGGAAAACCGCAAGAAAAAGCAAACAGAACATTATTTTAAAGTCAAAATTTTATTTTAAATTTTGAGAACATTTATTTTAATATTTTCCCACTTATCCTAGTGATTTTTACTAGTGATTGGAAGTGATTAGAAGGAACTGTACTTTGAAAGTTGGAATCTTGTTTTCTTTCTTTCATGTCCATAATTTTCAGAGACTACATTATTTGTATTTGTTTCTTTTCTAAATTGCTGCATGCTTTCCCTTCTGTGGTTCTGTACATCTCCCTATAATGAGTGTTAAGAAGGTGTTTTTTTAGTGTTCTATTAAGGTTCCTTGAATGGAATATGATGCCTGAAGAAAGCACGGTGTACGTTAAGATAGATAATATTGAATGTGTCAGAATTTGTGAAAATGGCAGTACAGGCAAAATATCCCTCTTTCAGAGAAGTCTCTTTGCAACGAGGAATGGCAAAAACATGAGTCAAGGACTAGGTTAGCTTGGGAAGAAAAATTCAGGACACTCACTCCACTTTAATAGAGATATTTCTATTTTTTGAGTGTTCATGTCATTTTTTTATCTTATGTCCTAGAAGGTGTTTTTTATGTTAAGTTGTATATGTTGCAGTTGATGCCCTGTAGAATATTTTTTTGGTACAATGACATATGCTAAGGAGCTGTGCTTTGTATTGCAGCACCGAGTACAGGAACATATATATCACTCCATACATGTACTTTGGAAAGCCTCATTTTTTATACATATCCTTAGAAAAATGACACTTTTGGTGCTGCCAGCTAAGTGTTGGATTCCCATACTGAGATTTCAAGAAAGGATTCAATTATGTAGACACTGTGCTGAGTTCTAGTAGAACTAATAGTGCAAATTCACACAGTTTGTGTGAGCATAGTTAGTTTTTCAGTTAATGATCCTGTTTGTTATGCTTACAGATTCCACATGTGCTTTGTATGCAGCACACAAAAAAACAATATACATATGGGAGTGCTGCAAAAGCATGCATATATGCAGTATGTTTAAGGCATTTGAATGCATTTCCTGGGAAGCTTGTTTTAATGGTAATATCATGGGCAAATACAAAATATCTCTAAGCTAATGTAGTTTCAGGTAACTTGTCAGCTGCGAGGCAGAACAGTAAAACTACAGACTTCAGAAACCATCTCAAGAACTGATAACCATGTGGCAAAGCTGCATTCCTTTGGAATATTACCAGAAACAGAGAAAAGTGTGTAAGCATAATCAAGTATTTCCTCTGCTGTATATTGTATGTTTAATGGACCACACAAGATTTTACCAGAAAATCCTATTTCACAAGTGTTTTAAATCCACAAATGCCTGGTGATGACATAGCCATAAAATACAGCTTTTAAAAATCCTCCATCAAGGGGATAGGTTCTCTGATGCATTATATCAGCAGCATTGATTTAAACAATGCAAAATTGATTAGAAAATTGGATTCCAAATTGAACTCTGTGAGTAAATCCAGATCTGTGCTCAAACCTCAGTTGGAGCTGGAAGATCCTGGAGTGTGTTTGGTTTGGGAAGCAGAACCTCTGGTTCTTTGGTGAGGTCCTGCTGCCACTGTTAGAGACATTGTTTACATAAAATTAAGTGAAAAATGGTTCCAGGCAGAGCTTGAGAGAAATCGAGTTTGACTGCATGTCATGTACAGGATGTAGGTATCCTGCCAACACTTAACCATCTTTTGTAACACAAGTAAGTGTTTGTAACACCTTGATGTGGATTTAACTGTTAAATTTAGGAAAATACATTTCTATATCAGTGGTGAATGAGAGCTATGAAAGCTTTACACCTCTGCTGTTCAGATACTTTCCTTCTCAGTGTTAGCCCTGGTGGACCACAGGAAGGAAAGGTATGGAAAGGTCAGAGATGAAAAGACAAAACCACAATGTGCCAACAGCACTTTGCCTCCCAAACCTATGGGCTGTCTTGAAGGTGGTGAAATTCCATCAAAACCATTGGACCTTCCCAGCTTCCACTCCTTAAGACTATGGCATGTGTGTTTATTGCACAAGTAGCAGCCTGGCTTTAGCTCTGTTTTTTGCACTGTTTCTGAAGAAGCTCCTGTCCATGGTAAAGTCACTGATGTGACTCTTGGGTTCCCCCTGAGCTCCTTCTGAAACCCATAATCTTTAGATGCAGAGTGGTTTGCCTGTGACAGCTGGCTGCATCAAAGCTGCATGGTGTGACATTTTGTAGCATTGAATCAAGTCCCTTAACACTTGGCAGGTGGTGTTTGGTGTTTTTTGTTGCACAACTTTTAGTTCACTACGTTTAAAATGTCTTCCCTCTCTTATTTGTGCCGGCATATTCCCTGCTCCTCTGTGCATGTTCCTGTTCAAAGAGAAAGTCTAGAAAGATCTTCAGTGCAGGCATGACAATGATCCCACGGTGTGGGAAACTGTTGTTTTGTAAGGCACAAGACATCTTTATTGAAAAGACTAGACTGCTAGATAGGGTGACTCCACTCCTGTGGAGAGCTGTGTGGAAGGAAGTGTGATCCTGCCAGCCCCTCACTTCAGCGCGTCTCCAGCAGGTACAATTAAACTTGGCAACACAGAAAGAAATCTGATAATCAAAAAGTTATTTTGCCTCTGCTGGGCTCTGGGTCAGTTGACTCAAAGCACCCCAGAGACCTCGTGTGGTGTGGTATAACCAGCCTCGTGGCAGCCTGGGGAAATCTGCCCTTCTCCCTGGAAATCTGACAAAGCAGGTGGAACCTGTGGACTTCTGTGCATCTCCAGGTGTGTGTTGTCACTGCTTCCCCATGCTTTGGTAGCAACAGAAGACTTTGCCAGTGGTGAAAGGCAGGAATTCATTTCTGACCCCATGAGTCACCCTCCTCTGTCATGGAGCATGTGGTTTCATCACCCTTGCTGTTATTTTACCTTTCAGCTGAGCAGTTACAGGTACCATTAATCTCTAAAATAAATGTAGGGAGACAGGAGGACGTCATGTAAAGTCTGCAGAGACGCAGAACCAACAGACACCAAAAAAAAAAAAAGAAAGAAAAAAAAAGAAAAAAAAAAAAAGAAAAAAAAAAGCCAGCTTGAAAACATGACCCCAACTTCTCACTGTTATGTGTTTCAGGGAAATGATTTATTGTTGGCATGTACCCATGTCACACTGATACTCAGGACAAAGTAGAAGTCACAGTAGTCACTCCAGCCCTCACTTCTGTCATTGTATTTTCAGATATTTCAAGGAATGAGGTAATGACTTTAAGATCAAGGTCATTTTCAACTGCATCAATTATTTCACTTTCTCCTGGCAAAAGCATCTGCATACCTCTGCACAATGTGAACTACCAGGCAAACATTTCACTGGAAAACCTGACTGTTCTCAGCCATACAGAGTGCCTGGTTCTTATATTAAATTGGTTTAATAGTTTAAACTTTTACTATGTAACTTAGAAACTGGTATGCAGCAACACTGCATGTTACCAATTTAGTGCATTTAAAACAAATTTAAGTGGGTTCCAATCTACTTAGTCACTGCTACACAAAGGAGAGACTCCATATTTCAAATAACAAGGCTTCAGCAGAGAGATGACGTTAGTGGTGGGTAATAAGCTGAACTATCTATCAAGATATCAAGTATGAAACAGATGGTGAGAAAAAAAAGGTCCAGATACATTTACAAGCCTTTTAACATGCTCACCCATTTAATTCACTGCAAGGTCACAACTTGATGTCTTAGACATGCAATCTTCTCTTCAGCTAGAAATGAAAGCAGGTTTAAAAAAAAAAAAAAAGACTTACAGAAGACTTAGAGGGGTTTAGCCAGTGTTTCTGGGAAGGGAAAATGCCCCACCATCAAACCTTACAGATCTTTGCTTGCCAGCACCAAGAATACATGATTTATAATAGCCTGCATCCATTGATTCCTCCAGTGGTTCAGTGCATTAGGAGTGATTTGCTGTAATGATTCAGCTCTGAAAAATTCATTCCCTTCCTTTAGGACAATAATTTTGGGTGTTGGGACGGTTCTTGGTTGTACCTCTTGTATTTTTGTGCCCATAATGATTTGGGGCTAATAGTCAAATACCTCCTTACAGACCCTAATCTATTAAACAACTGAAACTCAGTCATGTATCAGTGTGGTTGTCAGCTGACCATGAAGGTCAGGCCTCCTTGCTTTGTGGGTCCCTCTCTCTTACACCCCATTCCTGGATTCTGACACAATACAACCTGTCTATGTACACGCTTTCTCATGGCATAGATTAAAATGTTAAAGAACCTCTAGTAAAAGTTATACTTTTAGTTAAATCCTTCATTCTAGTAGCTGGGGAATTGATGTCAGATGGAAAATGATTTCCCAATGGTTTGGTTTTTGTAGCAAAAGTCTTCAACTTTTATGTAGATAGTCTTTGAAGTTAGAAATTGTTGTTAGACTATCAAATACTGTTTGAGGTGTCACTCAATTTTTTTCTCCCTCTTTCTATTATGGGAATGGGATCTTAGCAAAGAATTACTGTGGTAGAAGATGAATGTATGACTGACACTGGAAAGAAAGATGTTTATGGGCCACATACAAAGGGAATTGTTGTGGAACCAAGACCTGTCAATATAATCTCGGTTAATTCTCCAAGTGTCTGGTTTCTCACTCAAAGAAGGCAGGGTTAAATCTCCAAAGGCATAATACTTGAATATGTCATCCATGGTGTGGAATATTTTCTAAAATGTCTTTCTGCTGGTGTAATTTCATGTTGCTGGTTTATCTGAGTCACACCCCTAGTTTGAAGCAGAGGGTGTGACTGCCTTTTGGGCTGCAGTTGGCTTGACCTGCGTAGAAAAATACACTTCCTTTCCCTGTTTTCTGGACAGTTTTGCAGCACACAATCTCTGGCCTCCCATGTCCTGTTTTCTGGCCCTGCACAATTCTTGCACCACTGTTTTTGTCTGAAGAACGACTGAGTGTGGGTTGGACCAATAGGTGGCACACAGGGAGCTCTTAAATAGGCTGAAAAAAAATATACAAAGAGCAAATAAAAATAATAATACTCCAAATACCACAGGAAAAAATCCTGTTCTGGGTTAGTTGTTTTGTTTTGTTTTCTTATCCTTTGGCTTTGTATTTTTTCCCTGCTTTTGAAATTCCAACCAGGTCTGGCTAACATCAGAAAAGTCCAAAAGTGAGTATGATCCTTCTGTATGAGTTTCTACATGACACAGCTAGTGCCTTAATTACTTCTGTCACCTGCACTGCTGTAGCCTCTCAGGCTGGAAACCAAAATCCTGCTCTACTGGCAAAATCCTCCTGTCCTAAAGAGCTCAGCAGCAAAGTATGAAATGGGAAATCAGATGGTACAGGTAATCAGAAGAGCACAAAGAAAAACTGGTACAGTGATAATCAGCATGATGGAACTTAACAGTGTTTGGTTTAACAGCAAACTCTCAAACCTGAATTTTAGGGAGTTATGTTACCCTACTGCACCAACCAGTAGAAGATTTACAAGCTCTAGGGAATGTCCAGTTGCCCTAAAGTCCTACAGAGGATGGTGGTTTGGATTTTTACCAGTGTTTTATAATATCTTTGACATCTTCAGCCTTCCTAAATGGAGATGGAGCTTAAATTATCACCTCCAGGAACAGAGGGTTCAATGACTTGTCCTTTGACTCCTCGTGGACTTAGATGGCTGGTAAAAACCACACAGAGGAGACATGAGAGCCTATTGCAGAAAAGCCAAGTCACAACTGGTGAGATGTAGAGAGACTGGATTAATTATGAAATAAAATCTGGGCCTGGGTAATACCATTCCCATAGAACCCGAATCACGAATGTTCAAGAGCCCTGCTGGAGTTTTTGTGCCACCCTCCTTAGGAAGGAGTGCAGTCAGGCTCTGTGTATTTTCACATCTCTGAAAGCACAGGAGACAGTCAATAAAAAAGGGATGGCTGTCTTGAGATTACCCCCCCTCCTCTATGTTCTGAAGGCGACAGAACGGAGTGGATAGCGAGCAACCTGCTTGCCTTGGGTGCAGATGGCTTTAATTGTCATTCCCAGATGTTCTGCCTCTTGAAGGTCAAATTCACCTTGTATAAATCGGGCTGGTACCATCCAGGGAAAGCACAGACATTTTATTTGAAAAAATGTAATAAAAGAGTGTCCTTCTTTCTTGTTATTTCTTTCCTTGTAAATTTAAAGGGAACAGATTGAGAGGGAGGCCCGGTTGGCACAGGTCATGGTAATGGGATATAGAAGCTTTTGTCTGGATGATACGTGTTCAAATCCAGCTTAATATCACTGTGGATAAAACATTGGTATATTTTGGCTGCTGTAGCTCAGCTGTAGGTATTAGTCCAGGATTCTCACTGCCATATTTGACAGTGTCACTGTAAAAACATGGCAATACAAAAGCTGTGCTCAAAAAGAATAGCTGGGGGAGGCATCCGTCAGGAAAGGGTGCATATCCTAAGGCCAGGTGAGCAGGGAAACCAATGATGCTTTTGCCTAGTCTCTGCTTGTTTTGTGGTGGGGTAGGTCACTTTGGTCTCCAAATTGGCATGTTGTGTATCTCTCTCAGAAATGTACCAGTCTCCATCCTAAAACTACTTTGGCTGTTCATTTCTCCTTCCTCCCCCACTCCTGTAGGATGTCTGGTTCATCAGCTCACTCCATTGGCTTTGGAAATGTTTTTCTTCTGTCCAGCAAAATTTATTAACAGACAGACATGCATCCCTGTGTTTTTGTGTCAATAATGCACAGTGTAGTTTTTAAGTGTACTGTAATTAGATGAAAACATACTGTTATGTCGGGCATCACCAGATGGGGCTTTTACACATAGTCTGCAAAGGTTTTTTTCAGAAATGTATGTGCAAGCTGTGGCTCTGGGGAGGATGCACTGCAGAGTTGTTTTCGGTTATTTAGGCATCTGTAGAGGCAGCTTTGGAAGAAAGACTGTTGAGTGAGCATTAAGATGTTATTTTTCTTGAGCTTGGATTAGAATCAGTTACTGAGACAGGAACCAAACTTCAGATTTAGATGTCCTCAGATGTCTCAAACAGCACCGTGAAGGGAGAGGCAGCCAGAAACTACATATCTTTTAAAATCTCAGACAAACCCTGTGTTTTTCCAAGATGACTGTGGTTTCCCCTATCATCTTACTGCAGATAGAAAAGAAATGAATTTTTAGGATTGCAGCCTTATCCTTGGATGCTTTCTTTGGGCAATTTTGGAAGAAAGGAATGAAGATTATACATATGATAAATGTGAATTTTAATGGAGAAACAGCTAGAAATTCTAAAGGTGATTAATTAAAGTAAAATTAAGATCCCATTAAGCAACTGTTCAGGGCAATTTCATGCTGGAAAATTTACAGATTCAAACGCAGCACTTTGTAAATATATGAGATAAACAGGGAATTTTTCTATGTGACATATATTCCCTTACTTTTCTTGTGGATTGAGATATTTTGTCTCCATGTTCTCAGAAGTTCTGAAACCCCAGATATCTTTGATTCATATTCCCATACTTTATGCTGCAAGCAGAGAGCATTGGAATGAGGCATTTAGTGGATAATTCAAGATACTGAGAAAATATATCAAAGATCTGTTGTGCACACCAGATCCTGTACTTTAAGTTGTGTTCAGGGCTGGAAGACTATGTGCTGCATACACAGATCCTAAAGTGCTGCCTGAGCCCAGGGCTGGGAGAGTAGCAGGAAAAGCACGGCAACTAAGCGTTGAAAACCTGATGGAGACATTAATCCAGAGAAAAAGGGGTTTTATGCAATTTAATGAGCGTGGCAGTATCTGCATGTGAGTACAACTGAAACTGGAGCTAAGGTGAGAGTTTAGATGGACACCTTTAGCTGTCTATCAGCCTGGAAAATTGGAGTTTGTTGTGCAAGTACTTGCTGGTTATTCATGGTTATGCACCTTTGGTCTACTGATTGAGTTGGTGAGTGAATATTTGTGCAGGTTATTTGCTGGGAGGGGATGATTTAGCTACTAATGAAGGTCTCAGTGGTAGAAGCACAGAATCATAATATGGCCTGGATTGGAAGAGACTTTAAAGATGATCTTGTTCCAACCCTCTGCCGTGGGCAGGGACCCCTTCCACTAGACCAGGTTGCTCAGAGACTCGTCCAACCTGGCCTTGAACACTTCCAGGGATGGGGCAGCCACAGCTTCTCTGGGCAACCTGTGCCAGTGTCTCACCACACTCACAGTAAAGATTTTTTTTCCCTAATATCTTATCCAAACCTGCTCTGTCTGAAACCATTTCCCCTTGTCATGTCACTGCATGCTCATGGGTTGGTGTGATGGATATCTCTGGATATCTGGGGTCAGCATAGATAAGATTTGGATTAAAGGTTTGGGAGGGAAAAAAGGAAAGTATCCCAACTGCTGTCTTGCTGCTTTTTTATGCATTCATAAGGTGAACTCTTAATGCTTGGGGTGGAATTTCTTGTTTATGCCAGTTTGCCCTCAGAGCAGAGCATCCTTTTCTTCCTGATCCTTAAATCATAGTAGGCGGCCTTTATCTGGAGAGGTGTCCTGAGCAGAAATGTCAGCACATGTGGTAATACAGGAGTGCTGGGGGGTTTCTAATCAGACTCAAGTGGTCAGTGAGCAGCCACTGCACTCACACCGCACTGGGCCTCTTATTTTCACTGAATCTTTGTGGAGTGGTGCAGGGGACAGGTTATTCTTAATGCTGCTAGAGGATGTCTTTGCTAAGCACTTCTTACTTTTCTGAGTGTTTTAAAACTCCTCTGGAAATGACCTTGCTACTTTGAAAATTTCTAAGCCATAACCACACTAGCACCGTGGTCATGAACAGACCTGAACCTTTTTTGGATTGTTCCCCTACCGGATTAACACTGGTCCCCAAAGTTCTCCAGTTTGACATTGTCATCTTGGCACAATAATGGTAAAACCACCACACTTTAAACAAGTAAGGAGGAAAACCCAGGATAGAAGGAGCTAATAAGTACACAACAAAACTGTTCTGCTCAGCAGTGTGTTTGAGGGGGAGGAAAAAAAAAAGGTATAAAAAATAAAAAACCCAGAAGAAACAGATGTATCTGCCAGAAGTTAAATACACATCTGTTAAGGATGCTCTTCTCATATTTGGGGTCAGAAAAATATGTACAAATGTAGCACCTTGCTGATTGACAGAAAATCCTCAGTTCTGGCACTGAGAATCTTGTTTTCTTGACAGCACTTTGTTTTAAGGCTAGAGGCAGAAAAATGTCTTATGCTTGTCCTTAAACTGGAAGGCCCTTTGTTCAGGATACTTATACCATTTGCAGATAATGATGTGCATTGCAGTTTCAGCTGTCTGCATATGCATTTTTATGTTTTTTTATGACAGCTCTGCGTACTGAACTAAAAGGCCATTTAGAGCTGTCAGGAAGTGACAAGCATTACCCTTTACATTTACAATTCTGTTAGCATGCGTTGTCAGGTGGGCTCACCATTCCACCGACATACGATTTTCTTTGAAACCTATGTATGACTTTAATTTAATACAGCAGTCTCCAAAAAAAAAAAAAAAAAAAGGAAAAAAAAGAACCTTATTAAGATTTCCTTTTCCATTTATCTACTTTTGTCTTTCATGTAGTTATTTTTTCCACTCTTCCTTTCTTTTTACTGTTTTGTTAACCAAGAAACAGGGAAGGAGACAAAAGTAGCTGTCTAGCCTGGAATACTGCAGCAAGCTCCTCCATTCCAGCCTGTGATGTTAACTAGAAAACAGTTGATTTAGTCCATTGACTTAGGAAAAAAATGTTACCAGCATATGCTAAATATTGAACCAACTTGTGAAAGTAGGAAGATCAGAACACCTGTAACTTACAGTCTTGACATGAACTGAAATAAATGTACATAATTTTTTTTTTCTTAGCTAGCAATTCAGCAATCCAGCTGAGACCAGTTTCCATCCCTATGGATCAATTTTGAATGCACTTGGAATGAGTTGTCCACCAGCCTATTTTCTGGTGGTTCACATTGCTTTTTCATAGCTGCACTGTGGTAAACCTTCCAAGGTCCTCTTTAGCTTCCAAAAAGTCGCTGTCCCCCAACTGCACTCCGAGCAGCAATTGATTTATTAATGGTTTAACAAGATTCTACCTGAGAAAGGCCCTCTCTTGGAAGCACCAAGCATCAGATCCAGTCTCCCCTCTGCTGAGCAAGTAGTCCAAGTAGGTGCACACTCAAAGTAAGGGAGGGAAATGGAGCTGGGAGGAAGGTTCAGCTTTATTCTCAGCTGGAGAGAAAGTGGTTAGGAGCATCCAAGTGACAATTAAAGCAACAATCTATGTGTGAACAGATTTTTGGCTATATTTTTTATATGTTGATGATACAGATATATTATTTAACTGCTAGTTAACTGTATGTTCAGTCTCTCACAAGCCCCAACAGAAGATGCATCCACAAAGAGCTTGTAGTCCAGGCAGCAGAAATGTCTAAAGTGGATTCCCTGGATTGCACATGTTGGTGTGATGGTTATTGAGGGTTTTGTTTGACTGACTCCTACCATTTCAGATCAAGACATTAGAACTGTGTGGCTGGAAGGACTGGATAATATTATAATAACACAAGTATTTTTCACACTAGAGTTTAAACTCTCCTGTTGGATTTGTCCTGAGGGCTTTTGTACGCAGATTAGCCCAAATGGCAGGGTCATTAGCTCAGCAAATCCATTTGTTATTGGTAGGTAGTGTGGAGAGATGTGTATGGATGGTTTTGCAGTTCAAGAAGGCATCGTAAGAATTAAGGATCAGAGCACAGTGTGTTTAGGAGAAAAGTAACACATGTGGCTACTTTGACATTGAATTCCTCTCCTGTCATTGCATAAAGGCAAACCCTAAACATTATTTTTAAGCAGCTGTTTTTACACATACTAGCTGACACATGTGAATCCATGTTTCTATACTTTCTAAGCTCTTCATCTGTCTTGAATATACGCTACTGACGTGTTGCATACGCAAGGAGACACAGACTCACTGAGGGCATCTCTGAGAGTAAGCCATCCTCCTTTCCTCCTGAGGACCTTCACTTACAAGATATTTTTTCCTCTTGTAGTTTGTGAGCATGCACAGTGATTTGGGAACTTTAGGTAGGCAACTTGATTCTGATTCACCTGAAGTCAATGACAATATCTAAACTTCAGTGAGAGTGAGCCAGATTCAGACTTGAAGTAAATGGCAGTAAATATCCATCAGTCTAATTGAGATAAAGCTTGGCAATGTAAAATACTGAAAGAAATGCCCTGAAGGGGCTGGCATAGTGAGGGTGAAATGTTATTTTGCAGTACATCCTCAAAGATACAGTGCCACAATTTGAGATTCTGCAACACCCACTGACCTGCAATGAGATCCCCACATGCTCTCCTTTGAATGCAGGAGGAAAGTAAGTAGTCCTTTAAAATTTCTGACTCTTAGTTTGCTCCCTGCTTGCAAGAAGAGGCAGGAACTCTTTGCACTGGCCTCCCCTGCTTCTGCCTGGACAGAGACTTGGTGTACTTAAGAAAAAGGGAATATTCCCATGTATTTGCTCCTTCTCCTCCTTTGTCACTATCTAACATTTTGCCCTAACCTGTAATACTCTGCAGGGACCAATTACATTATTCCAACATAGACATTTTCCATTAACTGCCTTTACAAGTTTTTCTTATTCTCTTCGTCGACATTCTGACTTTATATCAAATTTCAGCTCCTTTCAAGTAAAGAAGTAGAGTCTGTATGTGCACATAATCCTGTGTCTGCATATAAATGTGTATATGGTAGGCAAATATTTGTCTTTACAAGGTATCCTTGTATATGGACCAGATTCCTTCTTTGCAGGTGTCCATTCCTCAAGGCCATGAAGCACTTAATGTTTTTCTTCCTATATTTTCCTGTGTGTTTTCTTACAGCTAGTTTTTATACTTCATTTATTGCTTCTCAAGAGGTACTTGGCCTGGTCCTTACCAAAGTAATGTGATTAAATCATGACTATATTCACCTTTTTTACTTTGGAGACTGGAAATTCCATATTGGACACAGTTTTCCAAAACTAATTCAGAAGTGTGACCTGGAGACATATTTTTCAGAAGTGCTCCAGTGCCATCGTGCCCTTCCAGTAGAAGCTCAAAACTTCAGAACTATTTTTTTAATTGTTTCTAACTTTTATTTCTCAGCAGCAGTTTGGGGGTTAAAACATTCCCCCAGTACTTTGGTGGATATTTTAATAAGATCCTGGAGATGTGAGCAACTACCATGCAAGAGGTCACAGAGGAGCATAAGAGGCACCAAGCAGCTCCCTCTCTCCTTTAATATGTATGTGGGGAAGGAAGGGGAAGAGGGGACTGTGGGAATAGCTCTGACATGAGAAGACTCATAAAACCATTATCAGATAAGCCAGGAGGTGCCCTGGAATGCCTAACACATAGACCTCCAGCAACATGGGGGTCTCCAGTGCCCACTGTAGACAGGCCACCAGTCACCTGAGAGATGGTCCTTCCTCAGACAAGGTTCAGAGTGAGAGATGCTCCTACAAGGCTTTGCTCAGACCAACTGAAGTCCCAGAGGGAAAGTCCCTGATGGAAGAGGATCCCCCCAGTTCTTCCCTTCTTGATTCTTCCTGCTGACACTGCAGCCTGGTGTAGTCTTAAGTGTGTTTTGCAAGGATGAGGGCATCTTCCAAGTAAGAATGAGACTGAAATAATTAAGATTTCACGCAAGTTCACCAAAAGTCAGGATTCTTTTTTATTGCTGACCCACCAAAGATTCTAGTTAAGGCTTTCTGTGACAGGGCCCTCTGTGACATCTAAACCTATTAAAGATAAGTTGTAATTTTAATTATGTCTCACTTTAACAGCCTGTGCAGGGAGGCACCCATAAACTGTCAAATATACACATAAATAGTGATGATGACTCAGTTATAAAGAGGTTATATGATCTTTTCTCTTGGAGACACCACTTAACTTGCATGAAGTGTGGGGGATTTTTTGCAGAAAATCTGAATTATTCATAGCCTCTCTATGGGATCATAGGAATTGCCATGGTGGATCAGATTGCTTGTCCATCTAGTTCAGTATCCTGTCTCTCACAGTGAGGAGTACAAGACAAGACATTTCAGAGAAGGATCCAAGAAACCTCAGGGACAGCAGGCATGGGATGACCTGCCTATGGGGAAAATTTCTTCCTCCCTACCTTCCCCTCAGGCAGCTGGTGGGTTGTATATGCCCTGCGGCATGATGGCTTATATCACATATTCAGATTTAATCCCATTATTTTTATTTGTTATTTGGATTGCAATAGTTCCTAGAGGAAGTCAGCTGGGTCAGGTCCCCTGGTTGTAGGCACTGTACAAACACAGGGAAAATGACAGTCCTTGCATAATGCCATTGTAGCTGCTCTCATTACCCATATTGTCATCTCTACATATTCATCATTTAAGCTTCCTCTGGAGTTGCTTTGGCAGCTCAGAGAAATTCATCTTGCTATTTCTCTAGGATTCCTTAAGCCCTGATGTGGTTTGTTAGTTAACCACTCTGATAACAAATTTCCATACAGAAGTTCGAGCAGAAGCAGCAGAGCACCAGTGGTGGAAGCGTGTTGGTACTTCTGAAAGCTTATTAGTCTGAATTAAAGAAGAAGGAAAACACACGACCCCAAAACCTGTGTTGACATTCACTCTCTCCAGAAGCCTCTTTTCTTCTCTGTAATGTGTGCTGAATTCTAAAGCTGAAGTGATATTTCCTACAATACTAGTCAGCCCAGCTCTCCCCACTCAACACAGAGGATTGAATTAAGATATTAAGCTTTTTACACTGTCTTGTTTTCTTTCTGCAACTCTTTTTACCCCAAACCTATAACTTTGTTCTAAAACTACTCTTTGATATTTTGATGCCACCATCTAGGAGAAAATACTTTAGCTTCTTTTATGTACAGGAATTTTCCAAGTATTCTGCAAAAGAATCCTAATGGGGACTCTGAAAATCCATTAGGAAATTGTCCACAGGAAAAGCTTTCTGAAAAGGCAACAGCTCTACTGCCCTGCCAGTTTCTTCAAAGAAAATCACAATGCCTCCTCTTTCCTAAGGGTATGTGCACATACTTCCAGAATAGGGGTTGAAGTGGACTTTAGGTGGGGTTTGGGTATTTTTATTTTATTTTTACAGTTTAGCCAAATATTTAATTTTAATTTAAGACCAAACCACAGAAGCTAAAAATCAAACTGGCTAAACAAAGCCTGAAGTATTTTCCCCATGTAGGTTTTTAACTTTTCAATTACCGGAAATGCATTTTTTTTTTTGAAAAGGAGGAAACAAACCCTCCATGTTTGAGAAATATTTTTCAAAACCCTTAAAGGTTTTTAGCAGATCTCAACTGCTTCTATTATCTACAGGTACTTTGCTGGGATTTCTTTTGCAGGGGAGTTTCTCCAGGTGTTTCATCCTGCAGCTTTTGGTATTACAAAGTTTCTGTTGGCCTCCTGTTGTCTCTATTCATGGTTATGCAATTCTAAGAGGATGGGGTTTTTAAGGTCTATTTCTATATAATATTAGTGCAGAGATCTGGTGAAGCAGTCTCCTCCCTTCTCACTGTCATTACCTGCCTTATAAATGGTGACCATTTGCAAACCTTTATTTCCTGTCTGAATATCCATTCAATTATCAAAAGGAAGAAATTAAACTCCCAATGTCAAATCATAACAAGTACAAACAAGACCAAAAATATTTTAGATACAAGTTGTACAGAGAGGGAGTGGGATAGAAAATAGCAATGGATACTTGAAGTCTGAGAGACAGGAACTCCTACAGTAGCTGTAAAACTCTCTTTCAGAGAAAAAGGGGGAAATGAAAAAGTCATTCCTTCAAGCCCAGTGGAGCTTTTTCCCCACGTGAAATTTCAGCAGATTCTGAGCATCAAGCGCACAGACAGCAAATGATTATTTTATAGGTTTACTCATTAAATGACGTGTATCTCCACAGCTTGTCAGAGCAATTAGAGTAACAGATAAGATGGCTGAAGACCCCTTGATGTTAAAACAAAAGGTTGGCATGATGCTCAGAGAGCAACTTTGGAGTTTCTCCCAGGGGACTCTCTTCAGGAGTGTGCATGGATGCTCAGGATGCAACAGCAGGGCACGGCTTCCCAGGGATAATGTGGTCACGGGAACATGCACTTCTGCTCAATTATTACTCTTTGGGTCAACCTGAACTTAGGCAGAATAATGGCTCAGCCTTTTTGCACAAAGTGGCTGTGTCCAGGCTCACTTCTGCATCACAAGAGCTGGGGCAGCAGGGTAGGGACAGAATTGGCATTGCTGATGGGTCTGGTACACTCTGTGTGGGGACAAATAGAGTAAAACCTTATTTGCTTTAGAAGACTTGCTCTCTGTTTGAATTTGTGTTTCATTTTTGCCTCCTCATTTTTAGGCACAGTCCTATTTATATCCACATCTTTTGGAAAGCAGAAAATTGCTTTACTTGAACCTTTTAATCATGATCTTTTCCATATGGGTTGATCTTTGCAATTTTTCAAGTGCAGGTAACTCCTCCTGCAACAGCCAGAACTTCTGCCTGATGGCATTTTGTTGTCAGGAGAGATACGAAGGTCTGCTGCAAACGGTGGCCAAGCACAGCCTTCAGTAGTCTCTCTTGTTGTCCTCTGGAACAACTGATTGGCACACTAAATTTACTATATGGGGTGTTTCTAATGAGTCCCATGCTCACAGATTGCCTGGTTGATGTAGAACAGAAATTTCTATGCTGTGATCTAAGAATTAGCACTATTTATTTGTACGCTGCAGCAGCCTCAGCCCTGGGCTAAATTCAAGGTCCCACTGTGATAAGGGCCAGGCAAACACACTGTCAGCATGAGTTGCCTCAAGGATCTGCAGCTGAAGGAGAGAAGGTGGAGCAAGGGCTGGAGAAAGGCTTGCTGGTGGTCCCGAGAGCACTTGCTGGAGTTCCTCAAAGCTGATTGATCACTCGGTGCTGGCAGGCCTCCTCCTTTCCAGCTGGTAAATGTCATTAGAAGACAGCTATAAATACATTAAATACTTTCCTAATATTACTTTTCCATGTGATCTGCTGCTGCTGTTGCTGCAGGGAAGATGATCAAGAATGTGAGAGGAGGTGATCTCTGCAGCTCTGGGAGGGAGGGGGGGCTGCACAGCCCAGCCTCCCCATTCAGCCGAGATCCACGCGGCACAATAACCTGTGAAGGAAGGAGGAGAATTAGTGAAGGAACATTTGTCTGTTGGTTACTACTCATTGATTACTCAAGACAAAAAAGCTTGGCTCTGGGTCTTTGCTCAGCAAATTATGTCATTCTTGTTCACAAAAGGGAGAGCTTGCACTACAGTTTCTAAATTAAAGCTGGTGTTTCAAAATTAAAAGCAGACAGGGCAGATGTGCCTAGGAGAAATTTATATCCATATCTTTGGGGAATCAGCTAATCGCTCTGCCAGGACTTCAAATCAGCCTTTCCTGTGAAGGACTCAATTGCACCACACCTATACAAGCCACATTGAATAATGTGGAATTAAAATGTTACCAGATATTTCCTTAACTTTGCCATATGAAAAATGAGGGCAAATGCTGATGAAACCCAGAAATTCCTGGGCTCCAACAACATGATTTAATATTACTCAAGATGATTTTACAAAGAAAGAGAGAGTTCAGAGTCCAAGCGATCATCTCTAGCTTAATAGGCAGACATGTAAGATACTAAAAGATTGATTAGAACCATCTGAAACTGGAACATATAGTATTACTGATAATTCCTGCAGAGATATTGCAAGGCAGACACACTTGTTTTGGATCCCAGGTACAGTATAGTGATGCTATATTATTTTACAGTAAAACTTGTAAACTTTGACAGAATAGGTCAAAGAAAAGTCATTCTTCTCCTCTTTTCCCCCCAAACAGCCATTTTATTGAAGATGTTAAAAATGAGAATCTGCTCTCAATTTGCAGAGTTCAGAATGCACTCATTTGCTGTTTCAGTTATATTTTCCCATGTTTTCCCCTTTAAGAATAGCCTAATCCAATTTAAGGTTCATTAGAGAATTGGGATATAAGCATGATAAAAATATTAATAAAATCTGAAACATTCACTAAAATAGGATTTTTTAATAAGGTCAAATATATTTGGAAAATGTTTCACTTTCTATAAATGTCATTCTAAGAAAGAAATTACTTTTTCAAACCTTTACCAAGACCCTTGCTTGGTGTTATATATCAATCTATAAGTATGTAAATAAAAATATAGTAAATAACATGTAGGTATGTATTTGTTGGCTTCTGATGTTAAGCTTCAGCTCGTCCTTGCTGTAGGTGGCTGCTGGATTGAAATGCTGGGAGTCTGGAGTGACTTGTTAGTAACCATCAGTACAGACCCCCCAGCATGTCTGATCTGCAACCCCTTGCAAAGGATGAGGCTCTACCCCTCTTTTTGAGCGTATACTGCTTATGGATCCTATGTTTAAATATAAAAAAATTATTTTTAATTTTTTTTAAAACACATTTAAAAATTATTCAGACTGTTTTTAAAATTTCTCCTTAAAAGTTGTGGAGTCTTAGCTTTTTGTCAGGGTGCAAAGGGTGAAGAAAAGTGCTACTGCATTTTAAACACATCTGAAAGACAGCATAAAGTAGCTTCTTTATACAGTAAAGATATCACAGCTTTAAAGGCAGTTAGCTTGGACCCTTTCTGAGAATCTCTTCTTTCCAATAATATAAAGTTTGGTGAAGTTTCTAACCCTGCCATTTCATGAGAATTTGAATTGTAAATATGTTCCTGCTTCAGGAGTCAGACTAAATAATCCAGCTGTGGGCCCCTGGCCAGTGTGAGTGCTGGGAAGGGAAATGTTACTGTTAGAAGATGAAAAAAAAAAAAAGAATTATTTCTCCTGTGGGTTTTTTATTATTTTTATTTTATTTTTAAATAGCAGCTGTGTGAATCTGCTGATGGGTTTGGAAAGCTGGGAGTGGCCTTTGGGGAATGGGTTTTGTGGGCAGCATGCAGGTGGAGAGAGGGTGTTGGTGTAGCCTTGTATGCTCCTGATACCCAAAATCACATCCTGCCATGCAGATGCTATGCTGCTACATGTGCCTGTCACCTCTATCCCTAGATCTGCACAAAGATCTTTGGTACATGCCAAAAGATCCTCTAACCCCTGCACTGCCACATAGCAAGTGGCTGTAATTGAGCTGCCTGTGCCTGGTTACAGCTTCTGGCAGCGCCTGGTCCCCCACATGGGGCTTTTCTTGGCAGGCTGGGGGCTGGCCCTGCTCCTATTTTTTTCTGGGGTGTGCAGCTCCCTGTAAACAACTCAGAATGTGTGGGAGCCCCTGCCATCTTCTCCAGGGCTTTGGAAGCACAGGGCCCAGGACTGTGCTCCTGCTGGGGTGTGTTCAGAGCAGGGACACCAGCCCAAGCACAGTTTGTGCTCTTTGGGGTGTAAGAAGTGTCTGAGCTCCCTTGAAATAGGTGTCAGGGTGCTACAGGCAGTGTCACTGTGCCAGTGGAAGGCCAGGGGACAAGCGGGCTCCCTGCCTGCTGTGGCTCCAGCGGAGACAGCACAGGGATGTGCATGTGGCATGGATCACAGGCAGCCTGATCCTGTTAGTGGGCAGACCTGCACTTCTCTGGCAGCGTGGGGACATCTATAGATTCCCAAAAGTCCATGAGTGAAGGGGGCCTTTAATCGCAGGCAGCAGCCACTCTAGGATCAGTCTGCTGATGTTGCTGAAGTACATCCACAGGGCTGCAGCTGTTTTTTGTTTGGTTTTGGTTTGTTTTTTGAGCACTTTTCATCACCAGGAGAACTGTCAGTAGGGCTGCTGTGAGCACAGGAGAAGTGCAGTCACCCAGCTCTACAGTGTGAGCACTGACTGCTCACGCTGGCAGCAAGACAGGCTTCAGAAGCCACAGCATGCAAACCCCGGGGCACTGTGCCTCCTGTTTCATCCTTCAGTCTAGGGGAGTAGAAGCTTCCCACTGAAGTCTGATGGGAAGAATGCACATGCCCTTTGAGCAGGCAACGAAACCCTGCCAAGCCTTGCAGTCTCGAGAGGGTGTGGATGCAACACAGACAGTGGAGGGGGGAAAAGACACCCTTCCCAAGCCCCAGTGTGTCTGGAGCACACAAAGCTGAGGACAAAATGAAACTATCATGCGAAACTCAATGGGCAGTTCATGTGCTGGTGACTGTGATGTTGTAAGTCACCCTGTGGCCCCTCTTCTCCTCCAGCAGTGGTTCAGGCAAGGCTGGTTGGGCAGAGCAAACACCCCTGTGCCAGCCTGCTCTCGACCTCCACAAAGATCAGGTGTGACAAAGTGGTTGGTCAGAGCCTGCTCATTCATTACCTGGGAGACCTGAGCCACGACATAAATCAAAGCAGCCCTGAGGGAGCCCTAACTTACACTGGGATTATGACTGTCCCTTGCATGGACCAAGATGTAGGGAGTTTATAGGCAGTTCAAAGTTTTGGGATTGGGCCCTCCATCTCCTCTTTCTGGTTATCTCCAGAAAGTAGGGTTTGGGCAGCAGAAGGGTGATTTTAGACAAGAAGGGATTCTCCAAACTCATGGGATCCTGCTGTTTTCCTAGTTGTGTTAGTTGTTTTCAGATAACAATATTATTTGCCGTTGGTCTTCTGGGAGTGCCACCAACATCATTAATCAAAACCCCACGCTGCTTACTGGTACCGAAGTATCTGTACTGCATCATCAATCATAAATGCAGCAAAGGGTGCGCTCTGGATACCTAAAGAGAGAGAGCAATAATATGGTGGGTGAGGGGAAAGAAGCTTAATTATCCAGTGGTCTTTGGTCCGTCGCTCACATTGGAAACATCTCCACAGCTCTATTTTGGTTGTATCTCCCTTTTAAATCTTTGTAAACAGCAGTTAAGATAGAAAGCTTCAATCCGCTGCACAGGGTACCCCACTGTTTCTCAAGCTATTATTTTAATAAGGCCTATTTTACAATTAAGGCACCATGGGCTTTAAATTACATATAAAATAAAATGTGGAAATTGAAGCATTAAGCGCGTGGCTGCTGTTGGAGGCTCGGCAGCCTCGCATTAAGCAGCTGCCTGTTCTTAAACAGAGAGACAGAAGGTAGAGGGTTTGTGCTATGGAAGGAGAGGAACAACAACCCCTTGACTCTGGGGAGGGCACTGCCGTGGGTTTTGCTTGGGGCTGTGCTTCCCTTCAGAGTGGGCTGGGTGGGGACCCCATAGAGGTGGTTTTTTCCTTCACCCTCCTCCTCCAGCTCCCGGGGAGGTGCCTGGCACAGCCTCGTAAAGGCCGGTGGTTTCAGTTACGCTCGTTCTGCTGCCGCAGTCCGCTGTGATATGAGGAGCGACTCTCGCTCCAGATGGTTGTAAAGGTTAACGAGGAATTTATGCAGAGCTATATACAAATCAGACTGAATCTTCTGGCTGGGAACAACAAGCCGCCGACATAAATTCAGTTTTCTGAACATATGTAGCTTGGTCACTAAGGGAAACTGGAGAATGGCAAGCTGCTCTGCAGATCGTCACCTCTCGCTGCCGCCATGGCAAGGAGGGAACAGCACTGCCTGTGGCACAGGAGGGATCCTGGGGCTCTGGGGCTGCTGCAAAACAGTGGCCTCACCTGGAGCCCTGGGACTCAGCCTCAGGTGTGAGTTGCACAGGGGTCAAGGGATATGTGGCTTATGCTGCCAGGACCAACGCTGAGGTTGGTGTTTCATGTATACCCCTCCATGTGGCACTGCTCTAGAGCCAGTCACCCAAAGCAGGCTCTTTCCTCAGGGCAGGATGTGGCCCTTGCATGAGGGTAAAGGGGTCTGGGTCTTTGGTTCAGAGCAGGAGCTCCAGGCTTTTGTCGCCTTGCCGGTAAAAGGCTCCAGCATCTCCTGTGAGGGACTGGAAATGCAGAAGCCACTTTCTCTTCCTGTATATGCACAGATCCATCGGGAAGGAAACAGCTGGTTCGGCAAAGAGAAAATTTTAAAACTCAAAGAATTTAAGTTTCCAGTGAGCACCTGGGAAATGCTTTGGTAATGGCAAGCAGGCACAGCCTTTCACAGTGCTATCCCCTGCCAGCCCTTGCAGACTGTATCTGCCTCTTTCTATGAGCAGTGCACCGATGTCCCTGTGTCAGAGGCTCAGGGAACTTCCCTCTGCCACCTCTGGATGGTGGCTCAGATCCCACACATCTCTTCTGGCAGTTCTGTTTATCTTCTCTTCACCAAGTAAATTGGTTCAGGGCATTTGTCTGCTACCCCACATACCAATACCTCTCTTTCTCATCCCAGACACAATGATTATGATGGCATGGGACTTATGTTTCCATTTATTTGTCTATTTTTAAAGTTATAAACAGATGAGATCCTCTGATGAGCTGGTTGCTTTGTGGACAGGATAACTGGCTGGAATTTAACTTAAGGATTGTGCCATCTCTGCAAGTGCAGGGAAAGGAGAGAGAAGCCTCCTGCTTTGCCTTCTTCAGATTCATCCAGGTCATGGAGGTGTTGGCAAACAATCTTCCCACTGAAAAAGAAATGTATTTATGTGCCTTCTGATATACAATAGAGATAAATACTTTTTTTTTTAATGAGTATTTTGCAAATTTCGTAGAGTATAATTCTCAATTTTTCTGGACATTTTAACTCAATGTCTCAAGTGCTTTGAAGAATTAATCTGTTTGCTTACTTAAACTTTAAGGATCTTCTATTTAGAGTAGAAGCAGCAGAATGGGGCCATCAATACTTTCCTGTGGGGGTATTGACTTGCTGCTGGCTGGGCCTGCAGGAGGGACTGAGCTGTGAATCGTTGCTGCCCAGTGCCAGTGGGATGATGCAAAGGAAATATTGAAGTGCAAGATTTCCTCCTGATCTGTTTTACCTCGTGTACAAGCAGGAATCCTCTGAGCCTGTTTTCAAGCCCATGTTCCCAACACACTGACCTGCTTCCCTCATCTTTGGGCTTTTTCAACCCCTCTGCAGCCCCCTGCAGCTCTCCCCATGCAGCACTCCTTCCTAACCTGCAGTCCTATCCATTGTCACCTTGACATGGAGCATCACTGAGGTCTCTGTTCATACGTGGGACTGACATGATTACAGACCCAGCACTGACCATCAGCACAGGAAATAATTTCAATCTCTGTGTCTGAGACTCAGAAAAGCCTCCCACGACCACACAAGCTGCTTATTATTGTACAGTGCTCTGGGCTACAAACCAGATTCATAAAGAGCCCAGCTCCACCCTGTCTGGGCTCACAAGGCTTTTTTGGCAGCATCTCTGCCATTTAAAGATGGGCTAGGGGCAGCCTGGAGAAGACTCCCCGCTCTCAAAGAAGCACCTCCAGTGGGAATCCCTTCCTGAAGAGTCAGTGGCTGACCACAGGTAGCTCTGCTTCTGGTTTCTCTGCCACTTTTCCTCTTTTGCTTCTGAAGGAAACAATAGGCTCTGTTAAATACCTGACAGCCCTGGCTCCCTCCCCTGGAGCGGTAAGCCCAGGCAGATTTCCAGTGGCCAGCATTTCCAAGCATACTCCAGTTTACCAGGCTTGAGGCTTGTCAGCCCAAACAAGACTGAGGCTTTCCTTCTGCAATATTAAAAAATGAAAAAAAAAAAAAATCATAAAACCTCCTGGCACTGCTGGCTCACACCACTAAGCTATTCCATGCCAGCCCTATTGTTAAACTGTAAGCATCAGTTTCAATACTGTAATAAAATACTGCATTTGAAATTTTACAGTTCCCCATTAACCTCCTTTCTCCCTCTCTCCCCCACCTATTACATCATCCCTCTCTCTTCTGCAGCCTGACATTGCTCTGACATAAAACTTGAAACTTCCCCACCTTTCACTTTTCCATTCTTCCCCTCTCTTTCAGAGCCTTTAGCTGTCACTTGTGCAATAGAACAGCTGAGCCAAAGCAATAAAGTGCTGCATACTGTCCCTGAACAGCCTGAGCAAGTTTTTAAGACATCCATGCCAAATACCACTGCTTCCCACACTCGTGCACATACATACCCCATCTCGTCCCCAGCCTTGATTTTACCCAGTACATTTAGTTAAAAACCAGATTTTTCATGTGTGTGTGTGTGTGCACTCTAAGCCAGTCTGAAAACAAGCCTCTTTCACAACTTCTCCTGCCAAGGGAGTGTTGTTCTTCTTTCTATTTAGTTGTTCTTTCTACATGAACTGCCAGGTTTTCACTTAGGAAAAGGCACCAGATTTTTATTCTCAGGGACACCCTGTTTGAGGAAGCCTTGTGGTCCCCCAGGACCTGGGCAAACAGCAGCTTCATCGAGCACCATCCAAATCCATGAACATGTCACACATCAGTTCTCTCCATTCTGCAGACTTCTTCCTCCTTGAAATCAGTGAATCTTCCATAGCAGAGGACCTGGGCCAGTATTTGTTGGTTGGGATCTCTGTGAATTCTCTTGTTTGACATGTTCTCTCCTCCCCACTCCTCTTATTTGCCTAATATGAACCAGGTGTAAGGGCAGTCAGTGGGTAGTACTGCAGCACCAAGCCAAGAGAGACTTTTCCAGTCCCAGCCTAATGATCCAGCTGGCCAAAAGGAGAGAGGAAACACTGCCATTGACTTTGCTGGTCACTGTGCAATGGGAGTCTCCTGTGCAGTTTCAGCAACCGAGAAATCAGGAGGAAATAACAGAAATGGTCTATGAGGAACACAAAGTGACTTTGAATAATGGTCAGGTGGTGTTTTTATGTTCAAAGAATCCCGTGGATGTTCACTGTGGGGACATAAAAATCCCATGGGATGGTCTACCCATATGGATCGGTTCCATCCTTACAGACACAAGAACTGGGACAGGAGGAGGAGCAGTTTGCCTTGGGTGCTCGAGTGTGTAACAGGGTGAGGGTGCCCATACTGAGGATGTTGCTGCCCCATGGGCTGTTGCCAGCTCTCCTTGGTCAGCCTAAAAAAGCTCACATCCTAACCCGAACCTTAGAGTATGCTCTGACACCACCAACAATGGTGAGCTTGTAAAAGTGCTGAACTGAGAATTTTTTAATTTTGGGGAGGAATTGTGGTGGGCTTTTTGGGTTTTTTGTTTGGTTTTTTTTTGTTTGTTTGTTGGTTTGGGGGTTTTTTAACTTTACCCCCTCTGCTTGGTTTTCTTCTACTTTTGGTGTCAAATAGGAAGAAATTTTTAAACTGTTGCTATTTGAATTTTGTTTCTCCTGCATAATAATGTGAATTTTGTAATTTTTTTTTTTCTCGTGCAAGAGTCGGGAATACTGAAGACTGGCTGTATTGTGAGCTCTCCCCATTCCTGCTTTTTATACATATACACACAGAGACAGAGTCTCAGTGATCCGCCAGTGATCTCGAGTCTACCTAGACGGGCTGCTCTCTCTAGGGATGTGTCTGCTGCATCTGCCTCAGGCTTTTCCTGAAGAGAGACAACTAATTGTGAAAAATTATGTTGCATTACGTGTGGTGGCTCTGTGATGTGGACCGTCGTCTGAGGCCTCCCAATCTTGCTGCAAGCTTATGACTTGGTAACAGTGTGAGAGTGGAGCAACGGGCAGATATTTGTGCTTTCCATCCTGAGGTGGAGGATTTTAAAAATCCAGGCTGATGCTTCCAGTTCTGCTTCACAATTAATTAATGAATGAGCTGAACTGTTAACATTAGGGTTGACAACGGACATCCAGGCTTTTCAAATGCCCTAATTGATAAGTTTACTTTTAGAGGCTCGAGGGTCTTATTTTTACCTTTCAGAGTTTCAGCCCACACACTGTTTTTATTTTGGGTGGAAAAAAAGTGCTTTGACATCCAGGGTGAACTTAGCTACCTGCATGCATGCGTTCAGCTTGCTTTGCTTCGTTTCCAAACCTTCCCAAGGGTGCAGAAAGGAGAGGGGTAGAAGATGAAGGAGGCGGTGACTATCAGATTAATTACAGATGCTGGGTTAACTGCAAAAAACAGCAGAGAAGAAGGAAGC
Source organism: Platyrinchus mystaceus (assembly GCA_035041135.1). Lineage (NCBI taxonomy): Eukaryota > Metazoa > Chordata > Aves > Passeriformes > Tyrannidae > Platyrinchus > Platyrinchus mystaceus. The sequence goes on from JAWWLV010000030.1 coordinate 13,672,990, forward strand.
AGGGGAATAAAGTCTGACCTCATCCACTCTTTTCTCTAAAAGAAATTAGCAGGTAGACTGTCACAGAGAGGCTGGGAGCAAGACCCCAGCACCGCTCTGCTGGTTTCAGCAGAGAATGCCAATTCACATGAGCTGAGGTTTAGCCCACAGAGGTTTCATAGCCTGTAAATGTAATTTAAGACAGTAGGGGAAGAACCATATGTTTGAGAAAGGGGACAGCTTCCCCCAAACAAACATGTATTGCAATTAATCTAAAACCAGCAAAAATGGGTTAATGTGGCTCCTCAGTTGCTTTGAATGATGTGGCAGGATGATATTTGTCCTCACGTGAAGCTTGTCCCGTGTCTCTGACCAGTTATGGTTGAGCAAGGGGACATTTCAGTATTTATTTTCTTTCTGTTGATTCCAACCAGATTGCCCGTGCTCTGCTTAATGTAGTGCCTGCTGGAGAAGTGGGACAAACATTCAGTCACATTAAAAATAAACCCAGAAATAGCAGCTTATAAATTTGGATTTTTCTCCTATTATTATTTATGGGTGAATCCTGTCAGAGGCATAAATGCAATATCTTTGTAGGCCGATGCTGGGATTTATATCAAAGGGGTTCTAACATATACTTCATGTACTCAGCTGCAACTATTATAAGCTATTTCATGTACAGCTAGAGACAAATGATCTCTCCCATGTTTGTCTTAACTTATAAAATGCAGTTGGGTTGCTTGAATTCACTTCCAAACCTCCTGCATGGGGGAGGAGGACAGAAGATTTATACCCCTTTATTATAATCAATTCTAGGCATATCTTTAGACAAATAATTTAGAAATCTGGGCACCAAGAAACACCTCTATTAATTTCAGGATCCACTATTTTATGCATTTTTATGTGCACTGAAAAAGAAGGGATTAAATTTTAAAAAATAAAAGCCCTTACTCTGTGAAGAAAGCAAATTCTAACAAGAACATTTTGAAATAAAATCCCAGAAGGCAACAATCCCTCCAACAATTAAACTGGGAGAAGGTCCCCTGAGGGCAGACCAACAAAATTTAGTAAAAATAATTGCCATGCTGGGTCCTTGCTCTATTTTAGCTGAGTATAAGCAGACACACAAAAAATAACCTACTGAGAACAAGAACATTCCTACGTGAAGCAGGCGAACAACAGAGCCGTGTAACTACCTGGCCACACCACTCGGCTTTTGCTGGCACGCAACACAGATTTTTATACTTCAGCCAATATAAAATAACAATCAGGCTATTTACAAGGCTCTGCCAAATATTAACCTTATATCCAATTCTCTTCAAACCTTTCAAAGTCTCTAATGTGAACCATGCAAGTTCCTCATTACTCGATCATATTCTGTAACTACGATGTTATGGGCTAGTTATATTTTTTAAAAGATGGTGTGTTTATGCAAAGATAATGATGTGGTGCATTTTATGCTGAAAAACTCAGTAATTAATTAATTTATAATCCCCCTTTCTCTTCAACCCCTCCCCCCAAAAAGAATAAAATAAAAGATTAATTTGCTGGAGAAAACAGGTTCATGTTTGCCCTTAAGACAGAGCACAAAATTACTTTAGCATGTGTGCCATGGTTAAAACAAGTTAGATGCATGCATGTCCCCAGCCAGGTGAGAGCTATTGTAAAAGGGAGCTGAGAATGAAGAAAGCACAGAGGTAGCTCTTAAAAACTGAAAGTTGCCTCCATAAAGCAATGTTGGGTGTGCAAGGAGCTATTCAGGGTGACTAATTGTGAGACAAAGGCTTTGTCTCTGGCTGTGGGTAGCATGGTGTAGGAAAGGGGCACCAGCAGAAGGGTGGTGGGAGGGAGGAGGAGGAGGAGGCATGAAGCGATCCTTTAACCTCTCTTCTGCACCAGACACTCATCCCTGGATTTAAAAAAAATAATTTCTGCCTTGCTAAATTTTCTGTCATGGTCTCTTGGAGGTCTTTAATTATTTAAAGTGACTGTTTGTGGGTAGAGAAGTGAGAGCAGGGCCAGGGGAGGCTCTTGCCCATCCATTGCAGGGCTGGGCACTCAGAGGTGACAGGGACAATGCCTGGCCTCAGCTGGCCCCACACTGCCCTGGCAGCCACAGCACCAGTGCTGGAGCCATCCAGGTGCCCAGTAAGTACCCTGGCCCACCATGGGCACTTGTGCACTGACTCTGTGCCCTCCTGGCACTGTTGGAAACCAGGATCCATCATGCTGCAGAGGAAGTGCTTCTTCCCACAGGTCAGTGAGATCTTTCTAATTGAGGTCCTCTTTTCCCTCTGAACATCTGCAAAGATCATTTTGGAAATAAGCTCTATTGAATACTGGGTTTCTTATTTTAAAGGGAGCCTTTAAGTGTATTTTTTTTAGACACATTTTTACCAGCAGTACTTTTAACAATAGGTTACCAGATCCATCACACAATCTGACTAAAAGCCCGTATTTATTTCCCTAATTTTATAAACATTTAATAGGTCCTTATTAAACACATCAGCCAGCATGATTTAATAACACAATCAGTCTAGAAGTTTAAGAAAATTGAAAACAGGATTTGAATGTAATACAGCCACAATTACCGGAGATTATAGGCAATCATTTCCATATGTCTGCAATGGGGAGCTGCTAATCTCTGTTTGCGTGGAGGTGATTTCCTCTGGAACACTTCCCAGCCTTCAACAGCGCTAGTGCTGAACAAATTAGATTTGAAAGTCCCCAATTTTATGACTAAGGTAATATACTCTGTGTATTTAGAGAAACACTGATTTCCTATTTTAACTGGCTTCCAAATGCTGGACAGAGACCTCAGCTTCATTTAGTTTGGCTCTGCTAAGTATATGGTAAAAGATTTTTTTTTTTTTTTAAGGGTCAGCACATGTATTTTGGGGTATCTCAGAAACACACCACAAGTTCCCTGCATCCATAGGAGCAAAAGAGTTAGCATCCAGTGACATCATGGCTGAGGAATGTGCAGCAATTAGCCCTGCAGTACTGCAGGCAGCCTATGGCCAGGGGACAAGCAGCTCCCTCCTGCTAAACTTTAGGAGTCCTAACACCTTATTCCCTGACCTACCGCTTATGAGATCCTGAATAGCGTCACTTGTGTTTTGTGGGAATTCATCTGGTAAACTAGGCTTTTTGTGCATGGCCTTGGCTCAGCTTTGGCAGTTACTGTTGAAAATGGGACTGCTGTTGGGAAAGATTTCCTGTGCAGAGCAGCCAGGAGCTGGGCTGGCTTCAATAGGAGCCACTGACTAGTGGAGATGGGAGAGCTGCAGGGAACTTCACACTGCGGACCTGCCAGCCACTTTGGGGGATGTCAGGGACCTGCCTGGCCTGATGCTGTCCAAGGCATTTTTAGAATTTATTTTGTCACGTGATTCATGTTTATGAAATGTTTGTGGCAGATTCTTAACAGAAAACTAACAAGGGAACAGGACTGAAAGGAAATCTGTAATGAGAGAAGAGCAAAGGAATGAGTGGATCCGCTGTGTGCAGCACATTTGTCAGTGGCATCACCCCTTACACCTCCCTGTTGCTGGACCATGGTGTTGGTGAGTGCCTTGAACAAGCCTCAAGAGAGAGACAGAGGTGAAGGAAGGGCTTGCAGGCAGCTGAGTGTCTGGTGCTCTTATCTTTTGAGTGCTTATATTTGTGAAACTCAGAGCATTCTTGTGCTATTACAAGAGCCTTTCTTTATGGGATCTGGCCCTGCTGACTGGGAAAGTTCCTCTGTTATTTCACTAAATCAAAGCTGATAATTGTGCACTGGTCTAGGAAATGATAAAGCGGGAGCCCCCATTGGAAAGGCTTGTTTGTGGCTAGATCATCTCCTTTCTCAGCTGAAGGAGGGAAAAGAGGCCCTTAACAGCCCTAAGACAGGACTTCAACACAGGCTTAACTCCATCATTGTTCAGGAGAGCCCTCAAGATGATATAAAATCTGATATAAAACACATGCTTAATTCACCTTGCCTTCATTCAAGGTGCAGAACAACACATGATGTCTGGACACTGACTTTGCTAAAAATGGCACACTACCTTTCAGTCAAGCACGTGAGTAAAGACGTTCCTGAATCGAAGCACTAATCTGAAATTTAGGATTTTATTTTACTGGTTTTGGTCTCAGCAAGAGTTAGTAAACTTGGGATGAAAACCTGAAATAGTAAAAGAAAGAAGGTAGTTCTCACACTATTCTTGCTAAATCCCTTCCCCCTCCCTTCCCCCCAAATGAAAAGATTCCCCTAAAAAATGACTCAAAATAACATGTAGTATGGAAATGTACTTAGATTAGGAGTTGGGCTGTGGCAATCGTGAGCAAACTTTTAAGATGACCAGAGCCAACAGTTTTCAAAGGGCAGCGACACTAGAGAAGTCACCAAAGTGAATTTTGCTACCTGTTGTCCCAAGATAACTGTAATGGAAGTGACGAATTCCAAGGTATCAGGGTCACATATGGCACAAAACCTGCCATAGACCAACCTTGGATGTAACAGCTGACCCAGACTGAAATTCTGTATAACAAATGAAACAATGACAGGATGAATTAGATAAAGATATTGGGTGTGTCTTTTTCATTTCCAGAACAAATCTGAACATATATCATTGTATCCATTTGCAAAGTTTGATCTGTCGTCAGCTTGGTCAGACCAAAAGGAAAAGAACACATTGGCTCTTGCAATAAAATAAATGTACAATCCCTGCACATTACTGCCTTTGTAGTTGCTTTTACCCTAAAAAAGCCCGGCTGTAGCGCACAGTATATTTTTCATCATAAACTTGCTCATGTATGCATTCCAGATGGCGTGAAGAAGGAGTTCAGGAATTCTAGTGGCAACCGCTAGTATTACGAAAATAAAGGTAGGGCCCAGTTTTATGATGAACCTTGATCTTAAGGAGTTTATAACTAGACTGGTTCCAAGTTATGCTTGGAATACATGGATACATTTATTACATCAGTGGATTCCTTCATCCACTTAAAAAAATAAAATCTGCCTTTTTTTTTTTCGGCTTTTTTTTGAGTGAAGAGGTTGCTTGCAGTTTTAAGATGTTTCATGGCCTTCATTCCATATAGAAAAAGAGTTGATTAAATGGCAGTTGGCAAGACAACAACCCCCAGTATATTGTAATCATTTTCCGCTTGGAAACAAAGCATTCTCCCACATTCCAACTATCTAGGTTGATTAACTTTGCAAAGCATTATGGTGTACAGCAGTGCTAACTCATTTTGTGGTGTATTTTTGATATGAAATACAACCTTTTCCTTAAAATGGTCCATTAATAATTATTTGCATCGATACACAAAAATATGGCAATTAAGGATGCTGGAGTGGTCTATTAAGTTCAACTTTTATGGGAAAAGTTTTTTCCTTCATTTTGTTTTTAAGTTCTTGCCAAAAAGAAACATGAGCTCAGCCGAAGTAGGTTTTAGGAAAAGGGAGGCGATAGGCCCCCGTTCAGGAAAGGCTTTCAGCACATGCTTATGTTCCAGTGCTTTCACTGGGATTTAAGCTCATTCTTAATTTATTTGTGAACAGAGTTGGGTTTTTTTTTATGAGGAAATCTTTACAGTGGACAATTTTTTATGATAACGTGTTCAAGGCTGTAGCCTTGTAAACTGGAATAAGAGTGGCACAGTGTGAGGCAGGAACCAAACAAGGAAACAGAAACAGGGACATGAGGCTGGGAATGCTGGAAAGGAGCACAGGACTTCTTCCCCATCAGGGGAGAAATCAGGGATACAGCAAGGAACAAGAATCACTGTGGGTGCAAGTTGGCCGTGTTACAGAAAAAGTGATGGTAAAAGTAATTTCTTGTAATTTTTGCCAAAAAAAGTCTGCTGAGGTTGTTTGTAGACTATGTATAATCCAGAGGGAACCCACATCTCCTGGAGGTGATTATGTCACCTTTCTGAGGCGCACTTTGCTTGCAACAGGTTGGTTCAGTTTTTTCATGATGAAGGGGGAACCCAAGTGATGGCTCCAGCTCCATGAATCCCCTCTCAGCTCTCTGACTTCATAGCTCTTCTTTTCTGTTTTCACGAAAAAAGGAATCCATTGAAAATGTTTGTTTATCCCACCAGGGTAAGGAATGACCTTATTTAGGAAATCATTTTTTATTAAATAGTTAAGTGCAGTACCTTGAAAGAAGCTCCTAACACACCCTTGCTACTGAGCATGAAGGAAGTAGAAGCTGGTTTGTCTGTCTGTAATGCTTCCTTGTTTTCTGATTTGTCTTCTGGGCTGTGGCTTAAACATTCAAGCACATCCTGGAGTAAGACACAAGTGAGTGAGCTAAACATGAGGCAGTAAATATCCTGGATGTGTTATTTTTCTGCTCTTTGAACTCTAAAAGCAGTTATTTGTCATTTATTTGATATCCCTTGACAACAAACATGATGTCTGTGAAGAACTATCTCCTGATAAGCTCTCCAATAAGGTCAAGACATGCAAACAAATGAGAGAAACAATAATATAGATGTTAACCACTGCATCTTCCCTTCTTCATAACTTTTTAGCTTATGCACTACTGTATTTTTGTTGGAAGCACGTGGAACTATTGCTTCTGCAATAATTCGTCTTCATGCACAGCAAACAGAAAGGATTTCAGGCATTTTATTTCCTTCTCAGCTTCGATAAATGTAAAACCATTTACGTAAAAGAGCAAAATATCAGGACCAAATTTTTCAAAGCTTGTGTTTTGTTTTCGGTTTTGTTTGTTTGGGGTTTTTTGTTGGTTTTTTTTTTTGTCATTCAGAAAGCAAACTGTAACTCTATAAGCAGACAAACAAACACAGTTTTTTCCTGCATAACTTATAAGCTCGTTTTCTTTGGTTCCTGCAAGTGATGTCATGGAGCTCAGCTGCTGTGTTTCTGCAATGATTTTCCTTACTCATGTTTCACCCAGTCATTTCAGGCCCTAATAGAATTACTTTGAGCGAAACCTGTTTTTTCATGGTTCACCTCTCGCATCAGCTGATAGCAGGAACTCCTCTCTGGGGTGCACGGAGAGGAGGTACAGGCAATTAAGTAGATTTTAAAGAATGTTTTCCTGCTTTGTTTATAATCAACCCTGATGCAGATCAGCGCACTGTGGGCACGAGTGTCGATGAGGGATGCAGGCATAAAATACGATATTGTCTAGTTTTCATATGCTTGGCTTCCCAGTGGAGTCCAGCAGCCTGTACATGACCTTTGGCTGTCCAGCTGATGCTTGGGGAGAGTTAAGCCCCTCCTATTTGGTGTGGCAAAGAGACTTTTGATAACCAGTTTTGACCAGTTTTATTGGCTATTCTTTGCTAATGAAAAGTGCTATGCCAGGGATGATTCTGGTTTCCTACCACCCAGGCACCTCTCTGGACCTCAGTAACAGCACCTTTGCCTATTCATGCAGAGACTTTTCATCTGCTACATGTTTTCCTTGAAAAAAAAATGGATGATGTAGCTATTTTCCTTCCATACCATCACCTAAAGATGGAATAATTAATCTTGTAGGAGTGCATGTGTTGGTATAAATATATATGGGAAAGTACCTTGTTTTCTTTGCAGTTGATTTTTTTTTTGGCTTTTAAATATTGTTGTTATTCTTTACCTGCTGCTGAGACATTTTTATTTTGTCATTATTTGGTTTTCCATACTGATTGGAGGTGTCAGTGAAGACTGAACTAACATGCCAAAGTGGAGAGACAAAGAGCAGGAATGGGAGCACTTACATGGAAAGGTGTAGTGAGAAGCCAGCAAGTACAAAAAATAACTTGTCCCATCTTTATTGCTTTACCTGAGGTACCTCTGTTAAGGACACAGGTATGTTGTGGTTTCTGCAAAGTCAGGGGGAAAATTACCAGCTCCAGAGTGACTCCATAAAAGACCTGAATTGGAGATGCACCTCTTTCACCCAATTAGCAGCTATGGTGCCTGACTCTGACCCGTGGAGCTGAACCTGCTCTAACGTGCTCGTCCACCAACGCTTACTCAGTGTGGACCCTTTCAGCCTGGCTCCTTTCCCATTTATTGTGGGGCCTCTGCTGTCCTTTGCAAAAAAAAAAAAAAAAAGAAAAAAAGGAAAAAATCAAAAAAATTACTATTAGAAAAAGATGGAGCATGAAGAATTCCAGCCTGAGAGGGGAATGTAAGTGAATTAATCTCTCCTGGTGAGGAGGAAATTATTTTTGTTACTAGAAAAGATTGTTTTTTCATTGGTATTTTTCTCTCAAAGCTTTCAGGCGTCCATCAAAACCCAACAGCTTAATTTCTGTAGATAGAATGTTTCGCTTTTTAGTTTCCAAATAACCTCACATATTTAATTTTCCAGATTTTTTAAATGCTTTCAGGAAGTTGTCACAAGAGACCCTCCCTGGATAAATTTCTTTTTTCCAAGAAAGCCACTTAAAAAAAAAAAAAAAAAAAAGGAAAAATCAGAACAAAGATGATTCAAGCAGTTTTGTCCTACCCAGAGACAATGCTGCAGCAAAGCCTTGACTGCCTTTTATTAAACTCAGCCAGAATCTTTGTGGCCCTTTTCATGTGCCGAGGGTGGGGGCCATTGATCTGCTGCAGCCTGGCCTGGCCCGAGCAGGGACCCGAACTCGCCGCTTTTCAGCTGTGCCTTTCCTGTGCTCCCCCTCTCCTTTTTGTTAAATGGAAGTTGACGTAACAGAAGAGAGGAGCCTGCCAGGAGGGTGTCAGAGTCAGCAGTGATCACAATCAGACGTTGCAATGAGATTGCTCTACCAACTCCTAGGAAGAAATAACCATCTGTTTCAATGGTTACAGAGGGGAGAAAAAGGAAAAAAAAAAAAAGAGGAAAAAAAAAACAAACCAGCAACAAAACAAAAAAAAGGCAGAGCCACGTCCAGAGGTTGCACTGCAAACAGTGCCTCTGTGCCTGCTGGGAAGCACTGAAATGAGGTCTGATACTAGTGCAAGGTCAGGACCTTTTGCACCAGAGACAAATATCCAACACTCAGCTAATGTACAGTAAAATCAGGTATGGTGCATGTGACACTAACTATTTCTGTTTTCCTTCTGGGACCCAAGTTGGACAGTAGCCTGGGACAGCTATGGAGTAGCCTCAGCCCATCTGTCCAATAGATTTTCACCCCTTCTTTTTTTGTTTCAAAATACACTAAGAGAAGCCTGTTGCTGTAATTGGAAGGCACTTGGTCTATTGGGGTAGGGGGGGGTCTGCTACCCCCCCCATCTGTACCCTGTCCTGTACAAGTGGCTGCCTGATGGTGGCTGCACACTGGCCTTGCTGTATGATGTCCTCCAAGCCCAGTAAATATTCCAGACCCCAGAGTGCTACCATGCATGCAACAAAGGAAAAATTCATTTATTCACTCAGGCAGGTGATGGATAGTCTGTCAATGTTTATACAGTAGACACAAGCCTAATTTTCAGGTATTAGTTGATTAACACTTGAGTCATATTGTGTGTCCTGTGTCCAGTAATGTGGAACATCAAATGTGTGAAAAAGATTAATAGTGTGCACAGATGTTACTCAGAGGATCAATTTGTCTGGGGTTTGAAGAGGTGGTACCCTGCAGATCAATAGGAAAGGAGAAAATTAGAGTAATATGTTGATAGAAATCCCAGCCGAGTCTATGCATGGCTGGGTTATCTGCTCCAAATACTCAGCTTCTCGTAAAGGCTTTCAAATGCTGCAACAAAATGTTAAGCACATTCTCCTGTAAATTTTTGTTGTTTCTTACAGACTTACAGCTTCTCCAAATGGGAAGCCCTTAGCAAGGGACACAAAGCAGCCCTTGTGTGAGGGGCTGAGCAGCCCAGGAAAACTTTTCCCTGGCATTTTGTATGAGGAACGCTTCCCTATATTATAAATAGCAACAGGGGGAGGGCAATAGAAATAAATGTTGCTCTGTAAATAAGGGAATTAAAGTTGGACAGTGGAAGGGCTCTCTCTAGATGAGCTCAACTTCTATTTTAAAGGAGAAACATTGTAGTACGTCTTTTTCCTGCTGACTCCAAGCACTGCCCAACGGGAGCTGCATTACAGCAGAGGATGGGAAAGGCTGGAGCAGGTTTGAGCACTCACACCCCCACAGTGGTTGCTGTGCTGCAACCCTCCATGGGTTCTCCACCCCCTGACCTGCCTGTGCAGAGAGGGTATAAGCACTGAATGTCCTTAGACCACCCTATAGAGAATGTTTTTCTGCACTGGAAGGACAATGTGTCTTGAATTTAATGCCCATTTTTCACAGCAAAGTGCTCCCATCCTTTCACTCTGTGCAGCAGAGGGTTGCAGACCTGCCCAGTGTGTCCAGCCCCATTTCCCATCAGTGTCACATGGCCTCTGGGAGGAGAATGCTTTGAGCTCCAGAGGTCCGTCAAAGGTTCCCCTATGGGAGAGGGACAGATCTGTGACATCTTAAAGATCTAAACCATGGCTGAGCAAAGCTCTGGAGAGGACACTCCACCAGACAGCCCCACATCTGCAGGCAGAAGGACACGGTGGCACCCCTTGTTCTCTCCTTTGCCTTCCTCACTGGAGTTGCACAGCTATAAAGTCTGGAAGGTGGGAGAAATGGCTGGGGAGTGGGTGATCCTGTGGGCAGTGTCAGCCCCATCCCCTGGACCATGTGAGGTATGGGACAGCTGTGGAGCAGGAGCAGCCTGCGCGCAGCCGCCTCGCACACGCTGCCAAGTAACGACCCAGAGGTTCTGCATATCTGTTTATCTGTGCTGTTCAGAAATGGTTCCTTGCCACTGAGATAGAAAGCAGCTTTGGACAGAAATTTCAGCCTATGATGGGAATGTCAGCAGTGTTATGCTCTTTCATATTTTTTTTAAAGCCTGGCTTTCTGCAAACTGACATATTTACATGCTTGCTTTATAACATTGGCATGAGATTTATGAAATCGCCTTAAAATTAATGTCTATTTCTAACAAATTTAAATTAAAAATGACCATACCCACATGAGGAATAGGATAGGAAATTTAATTTAAGGGAAAGCTGGGAATGTATATATTTCTGTTGCATATATTTCAGACTCTTTCTGTTGCAACCTAATAAAATGTGTGAATGAGTGCCTGGTTCTTCCAACACAACCTATAGAGGATTGTACTTATACAAGAAGTTGCTTTGTGGCATTAACAGGAAATCTTGGAAATTAAGAATTCCATTCAGCAGCAGATTTTTGCAGGGATATGAATTCATCTGTCCCATTTCTGCCCCAAAAAAGAGGGGTAAGGACGGCAAAGAGGGGGCTGAGAGAGGAGGCAGGTGCTGGGCTGCAAACCCCATGAGGAAGAGGCAGGATTAACAATGAGCTGGACATCCACGCCTTTTACCTTCCCAGCACCAGGTCAAGGCCAGCAACTCTGTGTAATTAAGAGTCCTTCATATGCCTGAAGAAACAACTGTAGCTTCCTTGCTGAGGATTGGCATAAACTGCTCTGGACCATCATAAAATTAGTATATTCTCATTTTGTCAGCAGAGGCAGTAGCAGCTGAGCTTATGTGCCCCAGACCAAAGTCCAGAAGCCAGGCTTGGCGATATGTTTCCTGCACAATATATTTATATAGACAGCTAACCCGTTGCTAGTCTGCTGGCAGTTTTGCATTTTCCTTGTAAACTGTTCTTATGTGCTACAACACATCTGGGCATTCTTAATTCTGCCTCTCACTTCATTACCTTTCACAGGAGACTCTGGATTTACAGCAAAAGAATCAATAGTTTGAAAGTTTTAAAAAGTGCAATATTAAAAATTTAAAAGAAAGCAGGAAATCATGGTCTCCATTCAGCGGAGGGGAAAAAAAAACAAACAACAACCCAACACAAAAACTTTTTCTCTGGGTAAGGATTGGGGCTCACAATTAGTTATCTTCATACACAGCAGTTTGGGATTTCTTCAGATATTTTGCTAAATCTGTGTGTGAGCACACTTGGGCTTCTGGAATCCACATTAAATATATTAAAAGAGTTCAGGCACGGCATGGTTTGTTGGCAGCTTTTATGCAAAGTGGACTCCAGCAAACAATCTGTTGCTGTTTACAAGACTGGAACAAGGGGTTTGGAAGCGGGGGGAGCGGGGGGGCTGCGGGGCACATCCTGCTGCCCACTGCTGCCTGCGCGGGCAGGAGCCCCGGCCCGAGGGGACTGACTCCAGCGCAGGATCCATCCCCTGCTGCAGGATTCCTTCCCCTCAAGCAGATCTAATTGAAATCAGATCTTTGTGCTGCATTAGGATTCGTCTGGCAGAGCCGGTCTTGGCACTGTTTTCTTTACCATTTTTCGTATTACTGTTAGTACCAATCACCAGAACAAGGCAGCAAGGAATAGGAGAGAAAAGCAACATGCTGTGAAATTGTTGAAATAATTCAAAGGTTTCCACAGGAAACATCATCTCCAAGTGCTTGAATGCAGCCTCCCAGATATAAATATAGTGCAGGGAAATAGAGGGAGGGGGTGAAAAGGGAAGGGAGAAAGAGATTTAGTGATATTAAGAGGCTAAAGCAGTCGGAGTGATTTGTAAATTATACAGGCGGTGTGTTCCCCGTGTAAGGCTCTCTGTGGAGCACCGGGGAGGGAAGCAGATGTCTCCACAGTGCTCGACAGCCGGCTCTGACCCGGGGCTGTGCTCTGCAGCACTCTCCTTGCTTTGTTTCAAGGGGTATCCTTACACTCTTTCTGTTTTTTTTTTTTTTCTTACAAAGATGACAGTTTGAAAAATAAAAGTTGATTACGGAATAAACCCACGTTCAGTTCAAAGAGGATCCTTCAGCACGTGCTGAGTACAGCATCAATCAGATCCATGTATTTATTGATCAATATCTTTCAATCATTCAAGGAAACATTTTGGTTTTAGCAGATGGCATTCTTTTAGTACAATACATTCAAACTGATAGTAGCTGTACCATTTTACTATCTATAACATTGAAATATGCTATATTTTAATATTGAAAAATTAAAAAGTCAATACAATTATTTTAAGAAACAAAGCCAGCTTATTTTCTAATCCTGATTAGGTAGGTTCGGTTTCCAAATTATTATTGGGGTTCCTATATGTAATATATTTGATTTATAAAAGTGTACATTTTAGGAATGGTTAAATAATTCTACATTAAAACTGTTCTTAATGAAAAAGAACTATTTGGGTAATCAGAATTTCTCAGAAGCAATAGTTATGCTTTTGGGAGGAAATTTTGGATTGTTAGAAGAAATGGAACAGTTTTATGGTTTTGAAACCATAATTTTGTAGTTTTTGTACTTTGGTTGAACAAGAAAGAGAAATTCTACACAGAAACATTTTAATGAAAAATCATTTTTATTTCCTTTTGGCTGCAATCCTGTAGTGAGAGGGAGGGGACCTTCCTGCAGCTAGGGCTTCTGAGTAGCCGAAAATCCCCGTGCCATCCATGGGTGTAGCTTACACTTTGGAAATCATCATCTTTGACAGTAAACAGCCATGTTTGAAGCATTTGCCTTAGGAAGTTGCCTTACAAGAGCAGAAAATTCATTTCTCCTACTGTCTTCAGGAGCCCAGCAATTTCTGGAAGCTCCCTGTACCCCCCCACTGGCCCTTTGTCTATAAACGAACTTCAGCTCAGCTGCCCCCCTCCAGCTCTCTAATCCTTTGCATGAAATCATTACCAGCTACTTCCAATGAACTTACCGTTCTTCAGCTCACAATTATTGTTGTCAGCTTCACATAACAGTTCATCCCTTTTCTGCTTAATCAGAGGCTTTAGATTTCAGGTATTCATTGAAATGGAGAGGAGTTTTGAGGTTTCCAAATACTTCTTTTAATGAATCTTGTGATATTTTTAACAAAGAGGTCAGAAATACATATTTTCTTCTTTTATAAATGTTAATAAAATACAGAAAAAGAAAGAAAGAAGGGGTGGAGGAAGCAAGTTTCCAATAATTTTAGTCTGGTGACTGGTCCTTTGTGCATCTGTTCAAGTATTTTGTGGTTTGCATTTATATCTGTATTTGCCCAATTTACAGCTTAAAAAAAAATCAATAGTAATGTTATATTTTCATGAAACCAGCATTTTTTAACTGAGATCTCCTGAGTAAATTAAATTACATCCAGGCTGGATTATATCCAAGTTGGATTACAGTTGCAGGCCCTGATCCTGCAAATGCTTATACACAAGAATATTCCCACTCTACCTTATGCCTTGGGCTAGGACTTGAGAGACCTGGAACATAGTTCTAGGTTTGCTATAGCCTCCCTCTCCACAAGTCCCTTATTTGCTCTAAGTTTCTACTATTTACTGAAAAAAAGAAACTAAGAGAAAAGATGAGTTAATACTGATAATTGACTTGATGTTGCATATATTTTTCATATATATATTTATATCACTTTCTGTGGTCATATATGAGCTATTGAATCATAAAATATAGCAAATACATGATAAAACAGGCTTTATTTTCTAGGCTTGTCCCAGACTGTCCTGAAAAAGAGTTAGTCTGTGACAGAAAAGCTCCTATTTGCTGCTTTCCCTCTTGGTCTTTGATATCCTGTTGTTTCTACATCCTCCTGCTTCTGGCACAGGCAGACAAATGAAATTAAGCAAGAGCATGGCTAAATTCTTCCATGCAGGGACCCTCTTTTTGTTCTGTACTTCTTTAGGGAGGACAGAACAGAGGTGCCATATTACAAACAAATACTAATAATAGGAATAAATCCCAATGCAAAGCTTCAGAGAAGCAAATGCTCTGTCAAAAATGGGAACCACTGGAGCAGGTGGACAGAAACGCTACGGTGCAATGTAGGGAACAAAATTGCCCAAGTGGTTGAAAGATGATCTTTGCTGTAGGCAGTTCTCTGGGCTACAACATAAGGTAGTACATGAATTAAAAGAGGAACCTAAGCCTTGGAGACATTAAATGTGACTTAATGTATTATTGCATGTCAGCTGAGCTACTGTAACTGCCTGTGTGTCAACTCTGCTCAACACCTTTCATGCCAGGCTGGGGGAAGCCGTAACACCTTGAGCTGCCGTAAGGGCTAAGAGCTCATGTACTGATGGTTACCACAGCTCAGCTGAGGTATCACAATTTGTTCTGACACAGTAATTTGGGTTTGTTCCTGAAACCTTTGTGATCTGTGAAGGTCTCAGAAGTAGCTTGAGGGAAAAAGGGGAAAAGGAGATTTACCCATGTTCGTTTGCAGGAAAATAAAATAGCAGCCTGTCAAGCCATCCTTAAAAAACATGTTGATGAAGAGATTGGCTAATGAAAGATGGCAATGTCTTGAGAATGTTGTTTTATATTCACCATAGAGTAGGGGATAGAACTTACAGAGTATGTGAGAAGAGGTCCTACTGCAATAGACCCCGTACAGGCAGGGTGGTAAAAATACAAATCCCTCAAGAGCTCACATTGAGCTATGACTAACCAGCCCAGGGGCCTGGAAAGTAGGAGTGAAACACACTGATTAACCCTTCACTGGTGTGGAAACCAGCGTAGTGCGTGACGTGCACCAAATTTCTTTTGAATGCTCATTAAAGTTAACACATCCCTTTGCAGTTTGCAATTTTTATTGTGGGTGTTCTGTGATGCAGCAGACCCTGATCACTTTGCCCCAAAGTGGAATTGAAGTTCATCTGATTAAGTGCTAGGAAAACTGCATATATGAAATTAATTTCTCTATTCTCCCCAAATGTCTTATATTATTGCTGTCTGTGAGACTCAGTTGTGGGAGGTAATACAGCTTATCAGATACTGAACATTAGGTATACCAAATTATATGCTTATAGTCCTCACCATAACAGTAGACTTATATGTATATAAAATAACTTCTATATAAAGCCTATGTATCTGATGGATCTTTTTCAGTGCATTACATTACTGTTCCTCCTCACCAAACATCAATGACTGCAGGACACAGACCTCCTTTCCAATCAATGTATGTGCATCCCCTCCTTGAAAGAAGACCATTATCCTATAGTATTTAGGTGAAAAAGCACACGAGAGGATCTTAGAGTGGCTGTGGCAAAAAAGATCCACTGTGATTTATGCGAGGTGCATTGGGAGCTGTCTGATGTGAAGTCAGCAGATGAAGGGCAATGAATAATTCAGCACTAGGATCCGTCACATCATCTCTCTTCCCATGTTATTGCTGTTTTTACGTAATTGCAAAGTGAAAAATAAATTGATGTCATAAAGAAAGCTGCATCATTTGTCTGGAAATACACATAAGAATTAGAGATACATTTCTTGCTGCTTTGTGAGCCCTGCGTGATCTTACCATGTGCAAAATTAAAAATGTGCCTTTGTTAACACCTTCTCTCGGGTTAGATGGGCGATCCATGCAGCATGACATCTTTTACATCGGTATTAGTGGCCTGCATTGATAGAGAATGATGTCTCTGAATTGCTTCCTTCAAGCCATTGCCCTTGCTCTGTGCTTCCCCAGCAAAGCTGCAGCACAGCTGGAACTGAGGTGTCTGCCTGTATCGTAGGGGGAATTGTGAATGCCAAACTGCACACAGAAATAAAGCCAGGGAAGGGTTCACCTGCCTCGGGGGAGATTAGGAACAGGAAGTTGTGTACAATGCTGTGCTATTTTACTCTCTGCATCCTAAATAAAGAACCCAACAAAAAGATAGGATTTGGTCAGTGGGATCAGTGATTCTGTACAACATAGAAAGCTCAGCTGGCTGGATATATACACATCCATCCATCCATCTTTTATAGTGCTCTTAGTGTTCACAGGAATTGGTGAGCTGAAGGGCCAGTTCAAGTTCCTTGCCTGTAGAGTGGGATGACATTTTGAACTGACTTGCAAAGTTTAGGTTGTATGAGAACATGGAAAACCCCAAAATTCTTACGTTTGGAGCTGGGAGTTTGGAGGCTGCCCCTTTCAAAGGTAGGTCTGAAAAGCAGAGTTCAGACCAGGGCCAAAGAGACTGGGACATAAGCTGGGAAAAGTTCTGACTTATTTGTTCCCTTTTTATGATGAAGTGCATTATCCATCACCATGTTTAAGTGCAACTTGTGCTCTGTGCCTTTCTTGCTGTTACTATTTCATGACTGGAAAATAAAAAACAACTTTGGTGTATTTCTGCTTTTTAATCTGAATTGTTCCAAAAGATGCCATAACCAGCTCCAGCCCTGATTCTCCAGTTCCCTTACAAAGCACAGTCCCTCCTCTGTTCTTGACTTTGTCCTTGCCTCGCGTCAGTGAGGCTGATGTGAGCAAATGCTATTTCTTAGGAAAGTTCTGACTCAACAATGTAAGCTTTTCAAAGGAGAATGAATGCAATCTGTGAACTGAATTGGCAATGCAGGCAGATTAGAAGAAATGCTATGCAATACCCAGATCATGCCATTTTAATATCTAAAGATGATTGCTTTTAGGAAGGAGACAATAGGTTTAGCATAGAGGTGACAAAACATATTCTTTTTGCTTTTCCTCTTGGCAAACAAACTTCTTTCAGAAATGAAATGAAGGTGTATTATGCAATAGTGACGGAAAGGGGAAGACATGGCATAGGGGCTGTCTTCCAGCTAGTAAGATAATAGGCATTTATCAATGGGAACCAGTGGCTACAGAGACCTTCTGATACCTTTTGTCTTGCAAGGCTTCACATTCTTTGAGTTAGGTTGTCAAAACTGAAGGGCTGTTTGTTTGTTTGTTTGGGTTTTTTTCCATTTGTATTATTTGTTTTTTCTCAAAGTCCAGGTCAACTGGAAAAGTCTTCTGTTTTAGGGTCAAGCAACCCTCCAAAGAAGGTTTTAGAGGGGGGCTGGTGAGTGGGAAGAGAAGGAGAGGGATGCTGAAACAAGGGCAAAGATCTAGAGTAGAGTGGTGTGAGTGATAATACAGCTTGGAAAAAAAATTATTCAGTTAACAGACAAGACCTGCAATTTTTAGCAGTTAGGCAAAGAGCATCTGCAAAAGACTCATTTTGCATTCTCAGCATTTCCAGCAGATCCTGCGAGATCAGACTTTCCTCCAAACCTTCTTTAATTTGTCTCTGTTGTTCTCTTCCAGCCCTGCCTTGAAGGATGAAGGTTGATATATCAGACTCAACTTTCTTGCCATTCCTACTGATGTTACTCCATCAGCAGAGAAAGAAATTACTGCATTGTATATTCTGCTTTCCATTCTCTGAAGTAATGTAGGGCTGGGATAGGCTGATAAAGGGAAAATTGGGATAATATAATTATTATTACTTCTCAATGCTGGGAGTAAATTCTTGACAGAAGAATTAAAAGAGGGGAGTGTAAAAATTTTGGGAGATTTTTTTTTCCACTGTTCTTTTTTTTCCTGTTGAACCTGTTATTTAATGCTGCAGGTGTGGCCCTTCCCACCCCGCCACCAGGTGATTCTCCCTCTTGTTGTCCTTTAGCACAGGTTCTTGTTCTTCATTCAGTGCTCTCCAGTCTCTCTTTAGTCTTTCTGACAGTGTTAACAGGTGATCCTCTTCTAGGTCTTACACCAACATCCCTCTCTGCAGATTGTAAAGGCAGCTCTCTCCCATCTCTTACTTCCAGCCACTGTCTCTTCCACTGCAGGACAAAAGGTAAGTGACCATCTTTATGTTCACTGGTTTAAACGACCCTGCACCAAACCAGTTTTGTTCCTCATCTCCACTATGACATAACAAATTGCAGGTCCAAGGCAGAGGTCACTACAGTGGTAGGCAACAGGAATTACTTCCCCAGCTTAAGCAAAAGATTCTTTTTGTCTCTGGATTTCCTGGAAATTTACTGATAATTGAAGCAAAAACTTGCCCATGAGCAACCATGCAATACTTTTCCATGGAAATACAGAAGTGACAAAAATATGAAGTCAGAAAAGTTTGTAGCTATCATCCAAAGGCACTTGTTAAAAAAAGTAATGGTAAAAAAACCCCAACCGGTAGTAAAAAAACCACCTACTGGAAAGTGTCCTTTATAATCCTTTTTAGAAAGAAAGATTTGCCTTCTTGAAAATAAATCTCAAGCAAATAACAACCTCCTTCTGCTCGCCCCCATACCAGCAATCTTGAATATTTCAGGGATTGTAAATAATGAGGACTGGATTATTTTCATGGAGGCAATGATGTTGTTCTTGAAAACACTTAACTGGGGTCTTGGTTTTAAGGAGAAATATTCCTCAGTGCATTATTGCTGTGAATTGTAAGTGCTGAGTTTCCAAGTATTTCCAAGCACATGTTTCACATTAAAGTGTAGGGCTTTCTTCTAATTTCTCATCCATTAATGGATAAACTCTACTGGGGTTTTGAATGCAAAGACATCAGAAAAACACATGGATTATTTATTTTAGTTTATAAGCAAAGTTCCTGAAGTTGCTTGCATGTATTGTCTTGTAGCTGGTCAGACAAAAAGTAAACCAGAACTTCACCTGACTTCTATTTTGTTGCATGTACATTTAACACTAAGGAACTGTATAATCCAATATAGGAGGTAGGTGAGAAGAGTGTAATCTAAACCAGTATTTGATGTTGTATTCCTTCTTCTGATGCTTAATTTCTAGCAGTTCCGTGAAAAGTTTTGTAGACACTTTCCTGATGTGGATAATAAGATCATCTCGAATGCCTGTTACCTGTGCTCTTGAATCTGTTTGGGATAATGAAAAAAAATTACTTCTATCTGATGCTACAGTTGTTTTGTTCAAAATGTCGGGGGGAACGACACCCACAACAATTCAGCAGTTGTGCTCTTGGAAGTCTAATTTGGAAAGCAATCATATGTTTCCTATAAAGCTTGTTATAGGTGTTTGGGGAGGGGACTGTGGAAGGGTCTTTTTTGGTTTTATGCCCAGATAAGTTTCCAAGAAACACTTTCCTTTCCATTTAGACAAATAGGCAAAGAATTGGTGAAACCAGAACACCAGTGAGCTTCTCTGGCCTACTGGTTCCAGTTTGGCAGGAGTCCCAGGGATAGACAAATGCAATTGCTGAAGTTAAGAAAAATCTAAGAGGACCGACCATCACTGGGTCAGATCTGCAGAATCATATTCTTCCTGCTTTGATGACTTCTGACTGAAGCAGGAGATTGGAGAGAGGCTTTAAACTGTGACTTTATGGTTTCTGTTGCTGTTAAAATACAGTATCACCACAAATCATGAAGCCCAGGTTGTAGCTCTGAGGCTCCAGCTTCAGCCTCCATGTACAGCATTTTCATTGATCCTTATCTAGACAAGCAGCTTGTTTTGCTGCTGGGATTATAATCTTCTTTAAGAGAGTGATCAGCAAAACCCATGTTCTTTCCTCCAGCACAGAAATATACATTAATTAAAAATGTTTCTAGGCAGCTGGCACTGGTGTGTGAGACTAAAAGGAGTTCAGCACTTCTGTAGGGAGAAAATGGAACCCCAGTAACAGAAGAGTTTATAGTCAATCATTTAAGATCACCGTGAGTGCTGCAAGGTTTTTGGGTTTTTTGTTCATGCTGCTAATAAATACCATTTAGAATACGACTATTTCAAGCAAATGTTCTTCCAAGAAAACACAAACCAAATGAAACTGGAGCATTTTGTTCAAATCTGCAATGTGGCATACTAATTAGTCTGTAAAATTTTATTAGTCTAAGGAAGAGTAACATACCGTGGACCGAATTCTTTGGTGACTTCAATGGGAGAAGTGCCTGTATACCTGAGGGTAGTGTTTAGATTGCCCTTTGATCTTCACTTCTGGAGCTCAAGTGCCAAATTGTATTAAAAATTAATCTTAGAGCCCATTTTTAAAATATGGAGGGCCATTCCCAGAGGCAGATGCATCCAGCCTGTTTCTAGGGGAAAGATGACACACAGACCTTGCAGAAAGCAGCTTCATAAGGCTGGGAACCTTGGCAGTGCTAAAATGTGGCTTCAGACCCTGTAACCCTACTTCCTCCAGCAAACAGGCACCTGATTTCTGTTCTCATGAGATGAATAAGTGGTGCTGCCCCTTTGTACAGTGAGAAGAAAAGAATTGCCCTGTCTTATATCAGTCTTTTGTGGACATTTATAGTTAAAGAAAATAGAAGAACATCCCACTGCATGCAGGCATCTCAGACTTGGCTCTTCTATGAGGATTTGTTAATTAATTTGTTTTTTAATTCTTTGTAAATTTTTAACTTTTTTTCTATTGTTCTAAGATGCTATTTTTTTCTCTCCTCCAGCCCCTAAATTTCCCACCCATCCCTACCCCAGGGGCTGCTGAAACCCAAATGTGACAAATGTAGAATCAGCAGTTTGCGTGGCAGTGCCCTCATGGGGCAGGAGCTTGTGCTATGGCAGAGTAACTATGATAATGTTATAACCCAGTTTCCTTTCAGATTAATTCTCTGTTGGGTTTGCAGGTTTTAAATCTCTGATATCAGGCAACTGCCTCCCCTCCCACAAATGCTGCAATAGCCTATCATTATATTTTGCAAAATATCTCAGGAAGAATTATAAATTTGGATGCTTATGTAGTGATAAAGATATTTCACTGTATCATTGCTGTAGTATTAAATACGGCGTGTCAATATTTGATTAAATGCTTTTCTGAGTAATGCTGTCATTTCTGGTTTTCAGGTGACAGGTCAGGGAAACCCACAAAACTCCAACAGAAATGGAGGGTCAGGTGTTTAACTGTTTTTCTGTCTCTCTGTCAGTGTCACTTGTCCACAGTGACGAGGGAAAAAGAGGACTGGCTGCAGGCTGAGCAGGTTTCTCGTACGTGTCCTGGTGTCCCCTTCCTTGCACTGGGAGCTCTGTCCCAAGGAAAGCTCTGTCTCATGATCTCAGAGATTTGTGGTTAAGCAGTTCTATACAGGTTGAAGGCAAAATTTCTCCTATAGCAGGCAGAACATGATGCATTATCATTTTGTGTGCCTGGCATGGAGAGGTCAGATGGCTGAGGCACACGTGAAAGTAAATATCTTTGGGAATCAAAATACTGTTTCTCAAGGACTGTGTCTGACTTAGTAATGACATTAGGGTTGTCTGTGGACTAACATTTCACTAATGTGAAAGAATTCCCTTTTTCTGCATACAGTTTTCTGGTGTATATGTATTTTATTTATTTGATAAAAGGAGCCTTATTTGTTCACTTTTGGGATAGTGTAATTTGAGCTCATGACTCTTCCCTCTCCAAACAATGTAAGGTCAGAGTGGTTTGGGTGATGCTCCCAGAGTCCCAGCAGAATCGTGGTTCAAGGGCTTCCCTCTTCTCTTTTGGCAGACAGAGTATTGGATGCTGATCCAGCATCTTAGGAGAATGATCCTTTTCTTCCTTCACATATCTCCTCAGCTGCTGAGCAGCTGAAGAGCTGACAGAATTAAATTACATTGCTGCTGCTGCTATTAACAAAGAGTAAAGAGAAACTGTTACATCTGGCTCCACTTCTTTGCCAGAGTCTTCATTTAATTGTTTTCTAATTTGAAGAAAACCACAAATGACAAGATGAAACTGCTAGAAATGTAAATACAAGAGTCAAATTGCTCTTGTCAGATTTCTAGTTCACAAACCATGGTAATGTGATTCTGCATATCTGACCAACAAATAGGGGTTGCAGCCAGTGGATGCTGTTGATTTCTCCCTCCAAATTTGCAGTCCCCACACTCACAGTCACAAAAATGCTTTTGCTTGAAAGAACATCGAACATGCTGGGTTTGAGGACCCAGCCTGACAGCTGCAGATTTCTTCAGTGCATGCTCCAGGACAGCATTCCTCCTTGGCAGTAAATGGGGAATCTAGATTGAGCTGGCTCAGAAAGGTTTCATTATTTATTCTCTGCCACTTTTACAATGATTTTTCCCCCCCCTCCTCATTTTAGTCAGGTGTAATGGTGAAATATATTTGAAGAATAAATAAAGTTTCACAGATTGTGGCATGAAGGGTCATCCAGTTTCTAAATATGGGATGATAACTCAGTAGCTATGTTCTTTCCTGATTTTTTTTTAAATAGTACCACTAGTCAAAGACTTTTGTCTAATAAATTTGCAAACTGTTTGATTCTCACATAAGAAATTTAGAGCAAAGTATTCCAGAACACATTGCTGGTAAAGAATAAGGTTTATCCTTTGCAAAGTCCTTATGAAGAGTGAAATCCATGTTAGTTTACTCATAGTTTGTTATTCAAAAATAAGAAGTTGTCAGTTAAAATAGAGAAATGCAAACAAAATCTGCAAGCTAATGCTTCTTTTCCGATTGATGTCTGACACTTAAAAACAGTCACGGTCCTGAGCTGCACCGGGCAGGTTTACACAGTCAAATGGTGAAATCAATCACCACTAAAGGATTCCCTGGCTGAAAGAAATCCCCAGGTAACGTGAGGACCTTTTATTCCTTTACAAATACGCTGCAGCCTATCAGCACTGGCAGTGGCTGGCAGATAGCTGACCCTTTGTGCGACGTCCCCACTGCAGCTTTGAATGACACAGTTGGCCAAGTTGCTGAAACTCATATATTTCCTTTGAAGCTGCCCCATTGTGGAGGAGAACAACCTCCCTGTGCTGATCCTTATCTGCTGCACGGGTCATCTGGCAGGGCAGTTTGAAGGACAGCTCGTTGGGGCTGCAATGTCATGTGCAGAGGGTTATCAAAATGCTGCTTTTCCAATCTGTTGGAGTTTGGTTTGTTTGCCGTGGAGTTCTTGCAGCAAAGCTAAACATTGCTCGTGACGTGACTTAAGCACAGAGCTGAGAGAGAGGAGCAGAGCCCTGGGGGGGGCAGGGGGAGCACAGCCAGCGAGCACCAGTGGAAAGTGCAGCTGTCACAGAAGAGAGAGAAGTTAGAAAGGGAAGGGAGGGGGGAAAGAAGCCTTGACTGTCCCTCAGGGGCAGGGGCTGCTGTCGTTCCAAATGCCGACAGCTTTCCAAACCTAAACCAGAGCTATAAAATATGAAATATAATGAACAAAAGTTGGCACCCACCCATGTGTAGCTGTCAACCTAATAAAAACAAAATTATCTGGCAGCTGGCACTTAGGTGCTGGGAGATGCCAGCTCTGGACTCCTGCAGAATGGGTCTTGTCTTTGCCTTCTACTTCTGGGTGTTTGCTAGATTTTAAAATGTGCACCAGAGGGTGAGGAAAGAGGCATCTCCACACCAAGGCAGACCTTGGCCACTAAAATGAGCATCTCCAAACTGTGCGTGCCTTCGCATTTTTCTGCTTGAGATGACAAGCAGAAAGGGGGTGTTAGAGACTGGATGTTACTGTGTTTGGGTTCCACTTTGCCTGTCATTTATTTGTTAAGCACTAGTCTAAGATGTTGAACTGCTTTTGATGTAGACAATTAGCAGATTTGGTGGTACAAAGCTGACAATAGGCATAACCCCAAATCAGCTCTTGTCAATTTTCTAAAGCAGATCTCAAAAATAAAAATAAGATTATTTTACTAGGCCATTTAAGAATCTATCAGATGTGGGATTAGGGGGAAAGGGAGTGACCAGTCTTTCCCTACACCAGTTTTAGGGCATGTGTAGATTCTTTCTATATTGACAATTAATTCTGTACAATTAGAGGGATGTGAAGGCCAAAACAGCTGATGATGACACCCCTACGTCTCCAGTCTGTGAGAGTCAGGGGTTTTACTCTGGGTTAGATTTGACTGGATTAGGTGTCATCACATCACACGTGGCATGAGGAGGTCTGAAGGGCCAGGCACTGATCTGGACTTGATGTTCCACAGGAAGTTGGCACATTTGGCATTCCCCTACCTGGGGCATCTCATGCAGTTTCCTGCCAAACAGATCCCACTCATGTGGAGGAGCCCCTCAGTGACTGAAAGCAATGCATGGTAGGTAGGGATGAGCAAAGGATTCACTTCAGAGACACACTGCTGCACCAGGCTGAAAGACGAGCATAGACACAAGTGAGGTGCTGCACAATGCTTTAAGCAAAGAACATTTTTAAGAGCAGAATGTGCCATTTGGGAAGCAATCAGGTTGTGATGCTCCTGATTTTGAGCCTGTGCTCACTGGGGAGTCTGGCTCCCCAGCTCTGGCTGAGAGGCAGACTGCTTTCCAAGTCGACACGAGCAGAGTAAGGTACCATGTGTGGGAGGAATCATGGCAAAACCAGGCCTTTAATTCCAATGCAATCCTAAGATATTATACCTGCTTTGCGCCCCCACACTCCAGGAATAAATAGCTACCTGCAATTGCATTGCAGGCATAGTTTTTTACATTTTCTCTGAAAACTGTTCCTCATTACAAAGAATCTACTTTGAGTGTGTCTCACTCTTCGCAAATTGCTCAGTGGAATCTCCTGTGAACCTCTCTCTCTGTAGGTTAGAAAGTATTTGTTCAGTTTTATGAAGGGCAGCCTCTCGGTATTTAGTGCAAACAGACCATCCCTCAGGCACCTGACACTCAAGGCAAACAGAATTCTTTTGGTAAATGACAGTGCCCCTGCAGAGTGGAGTGAGCAGTTGGTTACAGATGTGCAAGGGCAGAGAGTGGAGCTTTTCCATTGCAGGAACAACACCTTCCTGACTGAGTGCAGCCTCCTTTGCCTGCCAGCAGACTTGGCCATGCTTTAAGGATCTGGACTTGCTCCTGGTTTTTAAAAAAATTGGTTTCTTCTTAGATTTATGAATTTGTCACTCATCCCATCCCAGTTTTCACTGGCACTGAACTAGTCTATACCACTCATCCCACTGGCTGGTAGACTCTGATGGTGATAGAGGTTAACATGTCTCCCAAGAGAAAGGTTGGCTTAATAGTGTGCACGTCAATTGTGTAGATCATTACAGTAAAAATAAAATCAATTCTCTATTGAGAGAATTTGGGAGAATCTCCTGTTGTTATTGTGTACTACAATATTAGCATTAAGGCTTCCCAGTAAAGGAAATTTTGTGAACAGGCACTTACAAAAGTAGTGCTCCTCTCTTAAATCTGAAATAAATATGGCACTCAAAGAGTGGCCAAGAATTACTGGTCCTCTCTCCTCTGAAACACATCCACCATGTGCACAAGCACACAAGCACATGTAACCCTATCTGGCTATTTAGGAACAGTTGCATGACCTCAGAGGGTTTCATGGCTGAAAGGAAATTTTCTTTACAAATGATCTATGTGAAGACATAATCTGTCATAGCCAACCTCCTAATGGTTAGTTGCAATATACATAAATAGGTGTGCTATGTATTGTTTATCTGACTCTTATGTGTAATTAAGGTTGTTGTAGAAAGATTTGCTTCCAATTCCCTCTGTCTGTGGGTCTGTGTAATGTCTGCTGAGATCCTGCTTTATGTCACTCACTGCAGTGGGGAGGCTGTCGGAGTTTGCTCTTATATATCAATTATATATCTTGTGTCAAGATAATAAAGGAGGAAAAATGGAAGTGTTTGTATAGCAAACATAAAGATCCAAGTGAAGCTACAAGGCCAGATAATCTGGTCTTAAACCATGGACCCTTTTCACTTTCTGGAGTTTTAAATGGTAGCAATGTAACTCCTTTTTTTTTCCCTGACACTAGAAAGCACCTTAATTTTTCACACAGGATGTGCTGCAAACTGCAGTGAAGGGAATTTCTTCATAGATATCATTTATGAAATATTGTCAGTGAGGGTGACCAACTACTGGAACCTGCTCCCATGAGATCTGGGAGACTGCGGGGCCCTTAATGAATAATTTAGACTAGATAGTTAACTTCCACAGAGCTGAATTTATATTATGTTGGGTTAGTCCTGCCCATAGAGGCTTTCCAAGACAAGCTCTCACTGCAGCCCTGTTTTCCTGGTTGAGATGCCTGGATCACTGGCTGCAAGCTGTGGGATGTGCAATGCAGGACATCAGGCTGGATAACAGCTTGGATAATCTCAATAGTCCCTTCCTCCCTTAAAAATCTCAGATTTTAAGACAGGCCCTGGACTGCAGAATGCAGCTTGGATATTCCATCTAACAAATCAGAAGTGAGAGAGTAGACATCTGATGCACAGAGGTGTTGTCTGAAGCTTCAGATGCTTTTTCAGACAGGAGATCTGCACATGGGGAGAGCTCAAACAATGGACCTTTCAGGAGGGTCTCTCTGGGACAGCACGCGGGTTGTTTGGCTGCAGAATCTCCTTTAGAGAAAGATATTCTTTCCTCGCTCTTGAGAGAGTGAGACAGAGTAATGTCACTAAAACAATGCCTCAGAAGGACCTTCTAGGGAGGTTCCTCTTTAGCCTTATTTGAAATGTTAGAAGACCAAATTTTTTTGTGTGTGTTTTTTGTTTAAATGATACATTCTTGCAAGGATTCAATCTGTCATCAGAGGGTGTATGAAATTCCCTCTGACAATTATGGGGGTTCCACCCACAGATCAAAAAAAAAAAAAAGAAAAAAAGTAAGCAATAAAAAGGAGAAAGAAAGAACAGCTCCCTGCCTATCAGCAGCACGTTTGCACTGTGCCAAGGGCTGCACAGCATGCAAGTTGTTGTGATCATTTCCATCAGAAATCGGAATTGTTAGCTAGGAACGACGCTAAAGGCTTCGCACGGGTAGCGCCTGCACCCACCCAAATTAGTAGCAGGTGTCCCGGCCTATTGTGTGTTCGGCTTGTGGAGGAAAGAAAGTGCTGCCAGGTCAGCGATAGGAGGGGCTCCTACCTCCTTCTCACCCCCCTTCATTCTCCAGCTTCCAATCCACAGTTGGCCATCCGGCGTGTTTTCTTGTCATCAGCGCCATCAGTAATGGTTTCCTCACTTTGGGTATGAGTCGGGTTGTGCTCCGTGCCAGAACGCTTTGGAAGGAAATCATTCCGAGTCAGCCTAATGCCATAACAAGCTCTGCAACAGCTGCAGCAGTGATATGCTGGCAAGCTGTGTTGACCTTTTAAAATGAATAAAGAATGACTATTTCCACAGTACATATAACTCTTGTCCCAAACCCTATCTGTGTGCCCAGACAGCACAGGCATGCTGCTGAATTTGCAAGGAAGCATTTTTTATTTTTGTCTTTTTCTTTTTTTCTTTAATGTCAAATTTTATCAAAGCCCGTAAAATTATTTTACAAAGGTTAATCCTCTGAAGTTTAAAGTCAAAATATCCCATTCTGGAGGGTGACAAACAGGATCTGAGAGGTTAAGGAATTTTGTAGTGATCATACAGTGCACTTGGGAAAGGCACGAGAATGAAACCTGGAACTTTCATTCTCAGTTCCCTGTTAATCCCAGCTCCATCCTTTAAAGAAATGTGTCACTGAAGAAACAGGGTGTGTATACAGTGATCTTTTCCAGCAGTCTGCAGTCTAGAGATTTCCCAAGCCAGAGAATCTGAAACCCAAATCTTGTTTACTGGCCACTTAACAATCTCCTCCACATGTTTGCTTTTCCTCCAACACCTATTGCTGTCTTATAAGTCAGGATAGAGGTTAAATGTTTGGAGATCTTCACTCCACAGCTGGTAATCTGGCACCATCCCTTGGAGAAGAGAGACTGTACTGAAAAAAATTCAATTAAAAAAGGATGTATCATAACTTAGTGGAGACTAACTGGTTTTGCTAAGTTCCTGGTTACCTGTCAGCTCATCTCAAGAGATTTTGAGGGTCCTCAGCCCTTCAGCCCCTCACTAAGGAGGCTGCCCTAGTGTTCAGGTCCACAGGGTACACAGGATAGTGGGGCACTCAAATTCTAGAGCCATACAGATGGCCTTAGGTATGTATTGAGTTGTAGCTGTTTCAGTGATGCTGTAGGAAAAATTCATCTATTGATCCAAAGCTTGAGAGACACCAAGTTTATGGGAAATAAATATGTTTCCATTAGTGTACGTTCATATTACACCCACATTCAAAATATGTTGATGAAATTGTTACAGTTGCATTGTCAGGAATGTGGATTTACTAAAAGTGCTATTTTCTTGCTGGAAAGAGTGTTAGTTTAGCAAAATTTTCATCACTAGATAGTTTTTAAAATGTTCCAGATTGTCCAAATACTTCCTTTCAATATTTTCCAAATTAAATTTTTTTTTTTTTACTTTTTGGAAAAAAAAAGCTCACTCAATGCCTGAAAAAATAGTAATAATTAAATCAAACATTTCAAAACTATTTGAGACAAAATGTCTTACTTGGCCTGCGTTGTGTCTTCTACTCGCAGCAATTGTCATATTGGACTTTCATCTCAATTCAGGATACAAATTTTTTTCTAAACCAGTGACTATCTTTATGGATGAAAAAAATTCTCCCACCCAATGTTAATGTACCAAAGGGCACAAAAGCTGTTTTTTTAAAATGAAGATGCGTTAAAATCAAGGCTGTTGTCGATGAATAATGAAAGTGGGCTTGCTTGTTGAAGTTGCCGTAATTTTTTAGGAAAAGTCTGATTTTCTACCTCGCTCCATGCAGGCAAACAATGTCCACTGGAGACATTGTGGTCCATATGGAGAGGAATGTTGAACCCAAGCCAGATGTTTGTAAACGTTAACTTTGAAATGTGGCACAATACCACAAGCTGTCAAGTTGTGTAAAAGCTTAAGCAAAGACAAAAACAGAATGTAATATTTACCAGATGAGATTTCTCTGTAATCTTGTTGGAATTTTGGGAGTATCCAACTTTTCATGGATTTTGAAATGAGCCCTGTATCATTTTTTTTTCCTCTTCTCTCTCTCTCTCTTTTATGAAGAGGGATAAGGGAAAACCCACACTAATAAAAAGGAAACATTTTACATGGGCAAACAATGGACTTAGAATGTCCTTGGGCAATTTCAGATGGGTATATATTTCCTTGAAGACTGTATCCCATGAAAGATGCATATTTTTGGCATCATATTTAAAGACTTTTCCTAAAAAAAAAAAAAAAAAAATCTATTTCTGGAACAATTTACTAAATTGGTAGTAAGCAGGACAATGGCATCATATTAACAACTTTTTTCATAATGCCTGAATTATTGCAGTAACATATGTTAAAACAGTGCAAAGCTATCCAACATATTTTACATCTTTCGCCAAAAATAATTTAATTCATCCATATAAAAAAGACAAGTAAAATATTTCACTACTTGAATTAAAGACATACAACTCAATCCAGAAATAAAGTACTAACTCAAGCAGACCAAGGTGACATATTTTGCTCTCTGCTGAGAAGATTCTTACCTTCGTAGGTTTCCTGCTTTTAATTTTTGTGAACCCCCAATATTTCCAATGTTCTGTTCTCTACTGCATCAGGTTGGTAACCTATTAGACCTGTTCCCCCACTAATTAAAAAATAAAGGCTTGTCTGTAATGTCATCCCAGGGCTTTTATGCTGCTCGCCCAGCCCAAGAGGAGCTGGACTCTGGCTCATGAAGAGTTGCTGAGACCTCACCTGGGAGTAGGAAATGGGTTGTGAGGACATAATCCCCACCCAACCGGGACATTACTGCCTCTGAGCCTCAAATTAATAGTGTTTGTGGGGTGAGTGACCAATTTCTGCCATGTCTCAGCTGGCAGAGGACCAAGAAGGATTTGTGTCCAGCTGGCAGAATTTGTTGCAGCCACTGTGCTGCTCAATATCACCCTGGATGGGATTGGCAGGGATCATGCTGCAGAATCTGGGATTTCTCCCATGTTTTGACACACCTCCCCAGTACTTAGGTTTGGTGTGAGAGAGATGCACAGCATATATGTTGTGGTGGTGAAGAAAACGTTTCTTGAAAGAGTGACTGAATTGGCACCAGCAGTTCTGTCTTTTTCAAAATATCCTCAAGGTCCAAAAATAGCAAATGCACAAATCTGCAAAGAATGATGGGCTATTTTGAGGCTTATGTTGGATCTGGTTCCCAGCATCAAGGAAGCAAGAGCAGGGCATTCTAGTGAATCTCTGCTAAAACATAACTGGGAACAGTGATTTGTATCACTTCATACTCACCAGAGTCATAGAGATTGTTGTTTGTGTTGCTTTGTTTTGCTGTTTGTGCCAACAGCAATTGAATTTAAGGACTTCATTTTCCAGGAAGTCTCCATCCAGCTACTGAATCAGTGTGCACAAGGTTTGCATGCTCAAACAATAGGATGTGACTGTACAAATAGTATTTGTGTACACAAATCAGGTCATTAGCATGTTAGTTAATTTGCATCGCAAACCGAGTGCCAAACTTTCAATATTTGGTTCTTGTTAAGGCTATAAGATGGAGGAAAAGAAAGAAATACAGAAATCTTGAGATTTTCTTTTTTGAATATTGTAAAACACAATTATTGACATCTCTCCCAGTGCATTTAGTTGCAGGGAAAATGCAATTCTATGGGTATATATTCATACTGATCTACTTCAGGCAGGTAGAGACCAAAGTTAGATGGCAAAGTTATGTATGAGGTAAAAACAGGAACAAATGTGTCTCCAGGTTGTTTATTCAAAGTACATAAATTAGATATTTGAAATAGCCAGAAAAATATGATATGATGACATTTTTGCTTACCACCTTGTTGAACCAATACTGAACTACAAAAAAGCTTGTCAGCTCCCTTCCCCTGCCCCCATTTTCTTGAGCATCAGGATGCTGTGAGATCAACTAACAGCTCAGGAGTTTTTTCAGTACGTGACTGCGGACACAAAGATCTCCCTCATTCTGAGTAAACAGTAGCTTCCATTTTCCCCAGTAGCTGCTGGTTTGAGACCGTAATGAGAGTTCCCACACAGCTACCCCCTCAAGTTGCTGGGTAAGATTTCAGCTGGAATAGTTTCTTCCTGATGGAGCACGGTCCTTTATTTGAATGGTTTTTGATTCCTTTCCTAAAGACCTCGCCCAGTGGGACTTCCACAAGCAAAACTCTTGCAGGACTGCAGCTTGTATGCCTGGAAAAATGAGTATTTGCTAAATGATTAGTAAGTCACATGTGATGAACAGGCAGCTCACTGCCCTTATTTTCAGCAAAAAACAACTCTTGGAAACTCTTTAATTCTAGGAAAGGATTAGGATGATCTTTTCTGGTTGTGCTCAAAGAACAGATAGCACTTACCAGATTGGATCAAGGTCACATATCCCCCACTTCAATATCTGGAATCTCAGATATTTTTACAGGGAAGTGAGGGATCCCTGGTGTCTGTAGATGTTGTCCATTTTCCACCAAGAACACCTGGGGATATCTGAGTCCCAAGTGGGTAGAAATGGGCATAAAACCCAAATCAAGAAGCTCAGCAAACTTTCTGGAAGCTGTTTATTTTTCAAGTACTTCATTAGCACTCATTATCCATTCTTGCTGATGGATGGAAGTCTGTCTTATTAATGAGAAGCCAGAGTAAAGGTCCAAAATCTCTGTGTTTTGAAAGTAGGCTTGCTGGTTTGTATCACTGCTATAGACATGAAGTTGGAAGAGAAATGTTTGAGATCAGGGAAGATTTGGGTGTGATTTCCCTTTGAATAAAGGGTTTCATTCATCTCAAGGTGAGCTAATACAGCTTGTGCTAAAAGGATGTACAGAAGGACACTGCAGATGTGGAGTGAGGTGGAAGAAGTGCTGTACTAATGCCTTTAAAATCACTTTCTACAAACTAGATTGTTAATTTAGACTTGTTTTCTTAGCAGCTATTTTTTAACAGAAGACTGGGACAGAAGATGCATGAGATGTAATAATTACCCATCAAGACTTGACTTTTAGAAAAAAAAAAAAAAAGGAAAAACAGCAATCTGAAAACAGAAATAGAAGTTGTGAGGAAAGGGAGGAAAATAGGAAATGTAACTCATTTATTCAATGCTGGTATTAAGGGAAAGCCAAGGTTAAAAAGAGAGGAAAAAAAAAGTATGTCTTTGCAAAGCTCTAATAGATATGCCAGATCCTCTCTTTTGCTTTCAGCAATTGTGGCACATATTGTTGGCAGTGGTTCAAAGAAATGAAGTGCTCGTTCCCTGGGAATTGTCTTTCACACAAAAAAAGTAATTAGGGGAATAAAAGAATATGATGTATTAGAAAATGGGAGCCATAACAAACTACCAAGTAAGCTGCCATGGCTAATTCTTCTTAACATTCTTTTAACCACTCTCAAACTTGTAACCGCATCCCAAACATCTCACATTTTCTATCTCGTCGAAAAATTCTGTATGGCCCATCTGATGAGGGCAGAGATGTCAAACATCTAAGTGCATATTGTGTGTCCTAGTGACAAATATGTTCCCTTGGTGTAGGAAAAGGGCCAGAAGTTACAAAGGGAGAGAGAGTAATCTATTTATAACTTTTACAATGCCTTGTAAGAGGAGATCTTGGGAACTCTTCTCCTGGGGTGGCTGATTGTGCTCTCTCTGATGTGGACTCTGCTAAGTATGGGTAGGAATCCTATTACTGACCACTACAAAGGACTGTGTGGTTTAGTTCAGAATATAAAATTCATATTATGAATGCTGTATGGGGGCGGAGGAGGGGAGGGAAGTAATATTAGCCTTCTGAAGAAGAGGAGACTGTCATGAATAATGCAGCAGTGGCTCTCCGGGAGTCACACAAATAGATCGGATTTAAGATTCCTTTCCCAGTGTTAAGGTCATCCATAGGGATGCTTTACATTTCTGCAGCACTTCCCAGGTATGGGTCTCAAAGCACCACGAAGCCTGGAAAGGACTGTGATTTCACAGAACCTGAGAGGCTGGCAAGTGTTAATATACCAGATGTGAGGAAAGGAAAGGGCAGAGGAACAAAAAGGCAGAGCTGACCATTGAGTTGGCACAGACAGAGCCAGCCCAGCCCAGCTCTGCCCCTGGTTTGTGCTGTGTTTGCTCAGAGGGTTGTTTGCCCAGCCCTCATCTCAGTACGAACCCAATTTTCCATAAAGGTCAGACTGAAGTCCATGTCAGAGGCTGTTCCAAAACAGGGTTTTTGGAAAACTCCAGGGCAATTTGATATCTAGAATCAGCCACTGGAACCTTGGGGTTGTCACTGTCATCACCAATGATTTTGCATGGCACTGTACAGAGCAGAGCAAAGCCAGATGCTGATGGCAGCATCCCAGACATTTTCACCCATAGCACCCCTTCCCAAAGCCTGTTCTGTACCTGCACAGCCAAAGGGCTCCTGGGAGAGCTGACCTGTGTCAGCTGAGGCAGGTGGGCACATCAGCCCAGGACAGTGGCTGGGGAGGGCAGGCAGAGCTGTTTGCCCACTGTGTCCATTCACCCTGTCCATTTAGGGGGATGAACCAGAAATATCAGGCAGAGCCTGTTCTCTGCTTAACTGCTATGTGACTTCCACTGCTGCCAGCACCTTAGTAGTCAATACTGGACACAGAAATGACAACTCCCTGGAAGAAACACGTAACCCCATGGCTCAGTCCCCCCAGCTGTGTGCCAGGACTGTGGTGTCAGTTGCATGCTGACACTGTTTTTCGTGTGTTTTGGGTAGACAATCAATTTTTTTTGTTGTGCTTTTTTCATAAACTTGAATTAACAGCAACAATAATGAAGTGGGAGCACATCTTTAGGTCAAAAAATATCCTTGACAGTCTCTGCTAACACCATCTGCAACAACTCATAACTTAATGTGAACAGATAAAAAGATATCATCTTCAGACAAGGTTATAACTTACTTTCTCCTGTGGAGCTGAGTCTATAAGAGGCAAGACCATTTTACTAAGAATAAGCATTTGACCCAGAAGAAAATTGGAAGTAAACACCAGTAATACAATGTGCTTTAGAAAAAACCAGTATTTTTCTGCCCCTTGATCTCACTCAGTCTTAAGCCAATTTTGGCAGGTAGTGCTGTACTAAGTGGTCAGTACCCCGTAGTGGTCACACACTGTTTTACTGGAGGTCTGACAGGAGCTATAGGAGAGAGAAGATTAACCCTTTGGCTCCAACGGCTACAATAGATCTTATTGCCCACAACTGGGAACACATCAAGAATTTCTAGCTCTTGGCCTCCTGGGGTTAATGGCAATCTGTTGCTGATTTCCCTGGACAATCAGAGTAGCAAACACTGGGCTTTTTAATGAGCCCCAGAGGACAATGCTGGCACACAAGGCTGTGAAGATCTGGACAAACCAGGGAAAAGTAAAATGAAAACAAACATGGACGTTTATTTTCCTAACTCACCAGTTGCAAACAAAATTTCATTTAATAAACCATGAAATGTTTCACAGAGTTTCTGTATATTATTGTAAGGGCAGCTGGGTAATGTAACACTTACTTTCCCTCCTCTTTGTTATGCAGTTCCATATCCAGCTCTCATCCAAACAAAGTTATATTTATTTATGTGTTAATGTATTTATCATCTTACTCCTTACCATGCTTTTCTGAAATGAGTTTAGTTGTGACCTAAGGCGTCATCATGTGTAGGGTCTCCAATACAGAGCAAAATCAGGGAATTGGTGAGTTTGGAAGGGATATCTGGAAGACTCTGGTCCAGCCCCCTTCTTAGCCTGCTCCAAGCAGAGCCAAGTTGGAAATTGCATTAGGTTGCATGAAGGAAAAGCATTTTCTGGCTGTGGAGTGGGGAAGGTTTTCTGGTGAACTAGTGAGAGAGAAGTCAGCTGAGTTTCAGTTTGCTTTTTCTCCCATACCTGAAACAAACTGGAATTTACATGAATGTTTTTCAATTATCCTAAGGGAGAAAAATCAGCATGTATTTCCTATATCAGGAAATTATCCCTACTCAGAGGAACACATAAAAAAGTGCTGAATTTGAGTGTGTACTTGAGCCCCACTGTGGTAAACGAGCACATGCTTTGAGTTAATCTCCTACTGAAGCACTTTCCTGATTCAGGATGACATACTGCTTGTGAACAATTTTTCTTGTACACATCCTCGATGCATACATAATGCCTGGTACCTGCTTTTTTACTGATGCCCCCGTTTTGTTTTTGTTCCTTGATTAGATGAATGTAAACTAGTGGAAAGGGCAATAAATCAAGAGAGATTTCAAGACGGCAGAGAAAATTCTGTCACTGTAAATCTATGAACTAGCACGAGATATCTGCAAGACTTTTCTGTCTCTCAGTGAACCAAAAATTCTGTCACATCAATTCAGGGGTTTCACTTATTCATATGTTCATAGAAGTCATAGTATTTGGGTTAAAGCTAGTTTGTAGCAAGCTGCTGTCCAGAACGGGTGAATGTCAGCTTTGTCTCACAAGTTTTATAAGGTTGCATTGAATTATGGTTGAACAATTAGTTGCATTCCAACACGATGAGGTTCTTATTTCTCTCAAAACTTCCCTTGCTCCCAAATATCCAAGCACATCCACTTAAAACAATACAATTACTATTAGATTTTTAAAAACACATTATTTCTAGACTCTTTTAGCCAGCATCTCCAAAACTTCCCTGCAGGAGAGGATCAATGGGTGTATTTATAACAGCTCTGTGTGCTTGAGAATATGATACTGATCTGACTGAGGGGTGTTACTGAAGCCCATTTCCACACATGTGGGCATATGAGATAGAACATGAGATAGGCACACACTGATCCCACTGGACTGAGAAATGAAACAGAAGGGAATTGGTGCTATGTGGCAAACTCAGATAAACATCGAGAAGGCAATAACACCTGCAATTTCATGCGCAGTGGCAAATGAATGACCAATTAGCAAGAGGGACAGCATAATGTGACACTATAATTATGCTCATTAATGGCACTGCAGGATTATGTCTCCACTCAGTGGTTTCTACCTTTTGGAAGGGAGTAGAGCACGGCTGAAATGCAGCAACTGAGGAGGGATAAAGATAAAAGCAGACTCAGTAGTGATTTTCAACTTTTGGCCAGTACATTGATGGAGCTTCATGGACTAAAGACTGGTTAAAGGCAACTGTGGTCAGGAAGCATGAGTAGCTAGTGGTCTGCAACTCAGAAAAAGGTAGAAGAGTCCTGGCTATTCCATGGATATGGGCAGGAGCAGCAGAAAAGGACTTGGCTCCTGTTAGCCAAGTGCTGGTGATGGCAGAGCTGGCTCAGCAAGGGTCATTCCCAGCTCTGGCAGCAGAAATAGGTTCCTTTTTGATTACACAGTAAACAGTGACTTTTGCTACCTCCCCCTGAAACACCTGGGCAAACTTAATGGGCAGGTGAGACAGGATGAACAGGTAGTTTAATCCAGCTTTAGACACCTGCAGGAGCAGACTCACAACAGGCTTGTACCTGGTTTTTCTGTTTGGTATCATGCCTTACATTGCTGTTTCCGTGGGAAATTGTGCTGTTGGGCAATGAGAGGCCTAATCTGCCTGATGGACAGGGATCAAATGATGGGCTGATGACTCCAGAGACTCTCAGACTGTGAAAGAGCAGCGTCAACCTTCACAATTCGCACTCAGCCCAAATGACAGCAAGAAAACTTTTCTGGCTCTCCATGTTCACCTTTAATTTAATTTTTAAACATTTAGTAAACACAATTGTAGGGCTTCTCATTAACTTTGGAATCTTATAGTCATAATTTTTGATACACAACATTACTTACCAATTAGCTTGTCTTGTTCGTTTAAATTTCTTCGCTCATATTTTAATGGGAGCTAATGATGCCTTTGTTGACTTATTTAATGTTATGTAAATGTGGCTATAAACTGTGAAGGGTTTAAAGAGCAGCTCTTATTTTTTTTGCTTACTCTTCAGTTTTTAGAGAATGTGTGGCATTCTCACAATCTGCCCACATCACCCTGATAAATAGAAGTAACTAAGAAGGCTAATAATAATAATTTTGTAAGATAAGCAGTGAAAAGTATTCAGTGTAAAATTTTATTTCTTCCCTTTGCTGATGATTACTCTTTCTTTTTTTTTTTTTACCTTTTTTTTTTTTTTTTTGAATGGAGCCTAAGGGAACTTTGTGGCAGCTAATCTAATTTTTCATGGTATTAAGAAACTGTTAGATTAGGTGGATGTTTAGATTCTGCCACACTCAGGTTGTCACATCATGAGGACACCTTATTTAATTTTGTTTCACAGAACAGGGCCTCTCACGTGTTTGTACAGGGCCTTTTAATTCATTGTACACTTCCCATTAGACTGAGATGCCAACTCATACATATGGGTGGACATGGAAAATACACACAAACAGGTATGAGGCACTCATATGTTTGTCAATAAATACATTTTGTTACCTCTACAAAAAATATATCCTTATTAAAGAAAGCATTGCCTCTTGCACGTGTCTGTGACATCAAACCCTCTGGAGAAAGCAGTGCAGCTTATTCAATATCCCGTTTCTTCTCCACAACTCAGGATTGCTTCTCTTTGCCTTGTCTGCACCGTGCTTTTCTGGCTGCCAAAGGTCAACCAAAGGGGATGCTCAGAAACTCAGAGAGAAGGGCGGGCACAGCCTGGATTTCGATACAATTACACTGTGGCACGTAAAAGCCACTCCAGTTGCTAATGAGGAGAAGGTGGGGAGCAGGGAGGCTTGTGAAACTCTTCAGCATGGAGTTTGTAACCAATTGAGCCCTGGTTTCTGAAATCTGATGGTAATGCTTTGAAAATGCACTTCAAACATATCATAGGAAATTTAAATATTTAAATATTCATTTATTCTAATTTTTCTTTTGATAGGTACCAACCACTAGGCATACATTTCAGCAACTATGAGGGTCTACAGCAAACTGTCTATCAACGTGGATTTTAGCACAATTCATTGCAAATTAGGGAATGATTTTCATCTTCTTATCAATGTTTCAGGAACTCCTTGAGTTCGATATTTAACAATTGGGGGCTGAGAATGAACACTTCAAGCAACAAATGAACAAGTTTTACCTCCTATTCCTATATAGATCTGTTCTAAAAGTTTGTGAGCATGTAGTTGTTTTTCTTTAAAAATTATTTTTTACCAGTGTGGATTTACACAGACAACAGGTATAAAAGTACATTTATCATAAACCCTTATAAATTCTTCAGGGATTTGACTTAAAAAGTGAAAGTCAACAGATGTGACATTCAAATCATCTACAGGTTTTATATGGTATGTAAAATACCAAAATGAAATATTTTGCTGTTGAGGTGTGTCCTGTGCTACGTTGTCAAGACTTGAATGTTTCCAACCCAGTAGTCATCTAATAATGAAAGTAATATTAGCATATTAAGTTTGGCGTGCCTTAACTGCTAGAGAAACACGTTTAGTGCACGAGATGTCAGTGATACTATAATAATGCTATCTTTGATTACCAGGAAATTGTTTCTTGGATTTTTTGCTTTCCTGTGACAATTGTCAACTCTTTCATATTCATTTTAAAACTTCCATACCGCTCTTCGTTAATGATGTTGTTCTGCTGAGCACTGAAAACGTACTTCACTTTTTGACTTAGTCTGAAAAGCAACAAATATTTCTGCATATTTTATTAGCAGAAATATGGAAATATGTACGTATTCTTCTTGATTAATTGTTTGGTGTTAGATGAGTTTGAAAGCTCCCGTCAAAGGCCCAGTGATGCTCTTGGTTTCACTGCTATGAATTTTGCTTGAGCAGCATCCATTTGCAGAAGGCACAGTGCTCATCCCTGGTAGGCTTTGAAGCTTATTTCCATGAGTGATGCTGAATCTTTTATATCATACCCCAGTACTATCCATGCCAAACACGCTGCAAATTCTTAAATCCTCTCTGGCATAACAAAAACTTTCTAAGATGTCTTGTTCAATTTAGGTTCCCCATGAAGGCAAGAGGAGCTATGGGGGTATGAGGTTCAGTTCAGTAATTACTGGGAACTATTATCTTGTACCATTCATTGTCTTTTATTTGTGTAACACAGACACAGTGCCAATTGCTGTATGGCCCATGTCTTTAGCATAATTCCACTTTCCTTCCTGACAAGCCCATTGCTTTCTGGGGTGCTTC
This sequence comes from Platyrinchus mystaceus, assembly GCA_035041135.1. Classification (NCBI taxonomy): domain Eukaryota; kingdom Metazoa; phylum Chordata; class Aves; order Passeriformes; family Tyrannidae; genus Platyrinchus; species Platyrinchus mystaceus. The sequence continues at coordinate 13,712,561 of JAWWLV010000030.1, forward strand.
GCTGTTGAAAGGTGGCTTTTTGTGTCTACATTGTCAGTATAAAGTTCTTCAAGGACTGCAAAAATGTCTGAGCATTCTAATGCAGACTGCAAAACATGAGTGTCTTCTAAAAGGAATGACATTACAACTGACATTTCAAACATATTTATCTCACTTCTATTTTGTTTTATAATCCAGAAGTTGTTGAGTGCAGGAAAAGAGTTTTTTTTCCTAAAACACCTTTCTCTCATAATAAGCAGACAACAAATTCTGTGGAGGCTACTATTATGAATTCTGGGTCTGAAATCTTAATAAATGTGAAAGAAGGATGCTTAGATATTAGTTCTTGAGGGATATTTATTAATCTCTCTGTTTACTAGCAGACATTAGAATTACTGTTTCTTGTGCTTAGATTAAATTCATTCTGCCAGTCTCAGCTGCCCAGCAGTCCCTGGCAGAACATTAATGTAGTTTTGGAAAAAAATGGAGTCCCACTGCATGATGATTGGAAGGCAAGTTTATTTAGCCCACAATTAAATGGAAAATTATTGATGCTATGACTGAACAAGCAGATTTCACAAGGTCCCAGAAGTTCACATAAATTCAGATCAGTCCCCAGGCTTTTGCATTTTCTTCAAGTTGATCGATAGTGTCTTAATCTCAGGGGTTTTCAAAGCAGAGCAGAAAAACCTTCCAAAACCAGGGTTCTGTTACCAGACTGCTTCAGGCTGCTTCTTCCGGGATTGAAAGTTAGGAAATAACAAATTCATCTGGAGGCCTCGTTGGAAGACTAATATAGCTGTATCACACTTGTCTTCAAAGAGAGGGGTGAGAGAGTGTGCAGACAGGGAGGGTGATGGCCAGGGAGGTGCACCACAGATCATAATAAATACAGACACTGCAGCCTGTTTGGGTTCCTCGCTGGGACTAACCAGGCCTTTTGTGCTGAGATCACCTCGTGAGCACTATGTAGGTATGTCAGCAGTCAGAGAGAGAGGGAGAAGGTTGTATTTTCTTGCAGGCAGGTGGAGGTGAGGGTATTTTGTAATCACACACTCAAAGGACAGAGAGAGATAAAAAGGATTAAAAAAAAAGTAAAATCACGACTTCTGCTGTCAGTATGGAATGAAACCTCTTACTATAGCCTCCTTCTTTCCTTCTTTTTCCTTCCTTTGTTTATTATACTTTTATTATGCTTTGTATATTCATCCCAAAATTCACTTGTGTAACAATTTACCTTAGTTGTGCCTGGATAGACACCCGTGCCTTACCAGAGCTAGAAACACCCTGCGATTTTAAAACAAGTTGTGTTCAGAATATACTAAAAAGCCACTATTCAATCTTACTTCTAAACCAGCAAAATGCAGCTGAGATCTGCAGCAGACCAGCACGCTGCAGCCCCAGCCCTGCTTAGCCCACTCCATCTGCAGCTGCTGGCAAGTGAAGCCAGAGGCCATTAAGAAAGCTAATGCTTAGCCATTTTTGTTGATGGATTCAGCACTAGAACAATATTTTGCAGGGAAGCTGGACAAAAATGCTGTTAGTTCTCATTAGAGATGGAAGAACTTTGTGAAGCTAGAGGTTTTTGCAAATCAATCATATTGCTTTTTAGGTACGCAAACTGAGTCTGACTTCACAAACCATTTTTTTTTCCCCTGTCATTGAATTCTCAGGGGGTTTCCCCCTCCCCACACCACCGATGATTAATAAAAAGGAAAAAAAAATCCAAATGTTTTTCTAGCTCAGAGGAAACCTATTCCTTGTGTTAGCAATAGTAATGCCACCCTTTAAAAGAGTAGACCTTGCAGAAAATAGGATAGGCTCTCTCAATGTTTTGTGGTTTTTTTAACTTCTGTTTTTCTCAATTATGTTTTTCATTCTCTCTTTCTTCTCCTTTGTGATCACTCTCTGTTCCCAGTTGTATGCTATTCCAGCTCCTATCCTTGCACCCATGCCTTCCACACTCATAAATAAATTTCCCATAGAGGTTTCCATTGGCATTTAATTTTCAGTTCCATTTTTTTCATACCAAATGACTTTGTGTGTTTACTAAATCTTATAGGTTGTTAAGTGCACTGTAATAAGGTGGAAAATGTGCATATTTTCTAGAAGCCCATCATGCTGTTATTGAGGCTGAGTATCCAAGCCTCCACTAAGAGGAAACTCAAGATGCAGGAGAAGGAAGGGGCAAATGCCAGACAGGTTTACTGGGGGGCTAACAGGCCTTGGGAGCCCATAACACTCCTCCTCTTTGCAGTGCTGGCAGCCCCACACTCCCAGCAGCTTCTCTCTGGCTGCTCGGTCCCGTCAGCTCACTGCAGCTGACTGGCCCGTGACCAATACATCTGGCACAGGAGTTGCTGGAGCATAGAAAGTGCAGCAAATGCCTCTTTTTCTCCTCCTCTGATTTCTCCCCTCCAACTTGGCTGAACATTTCTCCTCAGAGGAAAACATGCCTGCCCCTGGCATACTATAGGCTGGCTTCATGCCATTCTTCTGGCATGAGCTTTGCACGCCTGACCCAAAAGGTGAGGTGGAGAGGGGTGGACATGCTCTGTCCTGAAGTGGTAGGATTGTGGCAGTGCAGAACAGGCTCTTGTGTGCTTCCATCAGGGAATAATTCTGCCCATCTTACTGCACAAATTTCATATATTCTGCAAAGACCCTCACGCATGGTCGCTCCTGGCATGCTGATGCAATGCACATCCTGTGCTGCAATGGCACTGAGCACAAGCCATTGGATGGGGGGTTTAGAACACGCTTCAGCTTTGCAAAACATGCCGTTAAATATTTATTCTAAGTGTATCTGTACCACTGTGTGACTAAACCTTCTCCATTATTCACAGCAATAGATCTGCTTATCATAATGATGTGATGTCTTTTGAGTATTAAATACAATCTCCAAGTTGCTGTTTGAGTTGTTTTTTATCTCTCTCTTTTAAAAAATACTGAGCTATAACAGTCTAGTTCTTGCTGAATGAGTTGCCGCTCATAAGTGAGCAATCAGCATTATCTAAATAAATGAAATATTCTTTGGGGCTCAACAAAACGCTTGTTAGGTTGGAACTAATCTGTAGAAAATGAATGGTGTTTGTTAGTCTTTGAGAACACAGAAGAGGTTCAGTTCGTGTTAGTATTTCCAATAGTGCCAACATAAATGTGCGAGTCTCTAAGATACAGAGCTTGTTATTGTTATCAGATGAGGGCTGGAAAGGAGTGTGGCGTTATGTAATTCAGAATTACTATTTAACAGGGAAATAGGCTGCAGAACACACTCAGAGTCTAGTTTAAACATACAGTGGATGCTCTTTAGTGGCAGAAGAGACAGCCCTGTATGCCGGGGGCTCCCAGGATGCTGCAAACCTAAATTGCTCCACCAAAGATCATGGAAGCCACCTGGACTCAACACCCTTGAGAAATCATTCCTAAATGAGTGGCTGTTGTGTTTCATGTTGTGTGTTTTCCATTATTGTTTTCACAAGTGGAGGCAGGCGAGCAGGAGCTGCTTTCTCGAGGAACATGGAAAGAGAGTGTTCTTTGATAGCTCAGCTGGCCCACACTGCCACAGCCCCAAAGCTTGGAGAAAGCTTCCCCACTTTCAAACCTCATAATTTCCCAGAGACCACCATGCAGCTTTATCATAAAATTTTTGACTGAAAACATACAACATCCTTCACACCACTCCACAAGCCATCTTTGGTCTTTTGAACAGAGCTTGGACCACCACTGCCCCACAAAATGCTGGTCAGAAACAGGCAGTGAACCTGCTGGCTTCACTCTCATCTTCCTTCCACCAGCCTGGTGGTTTCTACATTGCTTCATATTTCATGTTCTGTGTTTCTTTTTATGTTTCTTTTTACCTTCTTCAGAGTAACAGACAACTTTGTATTTTTGGTCATTCAGAGACCAGATTCTCTGCTAGACTTTTCAAGAAATAGTGAGAGGAGACATGGTCCAGTGCTAGGAGTCCTGTGTGATGGGATCCTCCTGTGGGATCTTGGCAAGTCATTTAGGCTGAAATAAAGGCATTAGGGAACATTAACCAGGTGAGGTGCCCATTGGAGCTGCTCTTGCAAAGAGCAAGGAAGCTGCTTAAATCGGGTGTTTAAAGTTAGACTTCTGGAGAAGAACCTCGCCTTCACTAAATAAGAGATGGCAGTTGGAGACCTGGCCAGTTTTCTGACCATCTGTTGAGTCAAAAGGATTCATTTTCAGTCATGTGGCTCTGAGCTAAGATATTTTCAGTTACAAACTTTTAGGTACAAAAGCAATTTGCAACTTAGAGGGGAAAAGACCTGACACTTTAAAGGCAAACTATCAACTAAAATAAAGCGAAAGGATTATTATGTGCATATGAAGGATGGGGGATAAATGAGATATTTGTAAGTGACATATACAGATTGTTCGTGGAAAAATGATTGCTATGAGTAACACGAAAATTAGAGCCGTACTGCACTTTGGCATGCTCATGCTTTTGCTTCTATCTTTAGAGTTTGCTTTTACAGTATGGCCATCTCAGTAGTGCCTGAAGTTTCTCTTACTCTTTTGGACTTGTGAAGCCATTAGGTTATGCTACGTGGCACAATTTCTGATGCTGGAGTTTCAGAATTGATCTGAAACCTTATAAAGGTTTCTGTCATTGTGAAAAGCCTGAAAATTCAGTTGGCAGAATTTCCTGATGACTGAGCAGCTTGTAGAACAACGCTGCCTTCTTTGGCCCCAGATCTATAACACTTTAAAATGAACAATAATGTCCTTCAAATGTGACTTCAATTGAAGGCACCAATGTGCCTTCAAAGCTCTGCAGTCTGTGCTCAACATTTAGCAAGGTCTTATCTACCGTCAAAGCCAAACTGAAGCATGTCCCTGCACGCTTTGTTGGGCAAAGAGCCTTCAGAGATGTCATTACAGCCCCAGACTAACAGCTCTGTCTTTCCCAGATGTGCTAATTTCCACCATCAGTTTGTCCCTCAAAATAAACACATAGTGTGTTTCTTAAACAGGAAGACCATGTTGGAAAGGGGATAAAAAACCTCAGAGGAGAGAAGTGTGAAAAAGTACGGTTATTAGGAGGTCGAAGTCAAAGAAAAATAGAACTGCATCGTCTCTGAACAGTATGTTTGTGCTAAGAACTTGTAGCACTGTTTAGTTTTGTTTTGCTATCTGCCATTGACTGTCACATTTCACAAGTTAAGAAACATGTTATTTCTTTGTTTATTTTGTCAGTCTTAGTCTCTGGAGGGAAATTATATCACTGTTTCAGTGGAATAGATTTAATTTGTTTGTGTCTTGTTGTCTATAGCATCTATCTAACTACTTATCTCTGAAGTTACCTCTCAGTCAAAGGTTTTCTGTTTTGTTCACATTTTAACAGGAGGGAATTTGCACTTGATTGCTTTGAACACTTCCTAAGTTTGGCCAGCTATCTATGTATTTATTTTTCTGTTCTAGTGAGAGAAAATGGGAATTTAAAATGTATGGAGCCAGCAGAGGTTTAGCTGTGATTTGTTTCTAATGTAGAGGAAAATTGCCCAAGTAATCTTATCCCATTCATACAACTAATATGGCCATGAGGCTCTGATGTGTTGAACAGTAAACACCACACAACATACCCTTAAGAACTGTGGCTTAAAAGATTTCTTATTTTCCATCACACGGTTCTAGTTTTCGATGAATAAATATCAGGTCCTGCTTGCACTAACGTCCATGGGAGTTTTCATGGGTTTAAATGAGAGTAATATAAGTTCCTAGTTTATAAGCATATTTTATAAAAATGATAGTTATAATGCATTATGGAGTTAAATGGTAACACTGGGTAGCTATGTGAGGAAAAAAAATTCTGATTTTTTTGCTACAACAGCCAATTCAGATAGGGAATGTATAAACCCACCATCAACATTTGGGCAAGGGAGGTCATGCATTCTCCAACAGATGAGGGCTTAAAATACAGAATGAATTTTTACTATATTCTCTAAAAAGCTAAAAATTGAGATACCCATGCAGGGAAATGATCTGACCTGTGTGATACAGGAGACATTTTAGATGAATATGACAATTCGTTTGGGCTTAATGTCTATCTATTGGGTCAGCTCACTCACACCTTCACCAGGCAACATGATCTTTGAGAAAATGTATATATACATGTATATATAGAGAGATGCACACATCAAAATCCCAGGGCTAAGTTTGGAGAAGGTGCAGAAAATGAGGAAAATTTGAGTAGATGATGGAGAAAAAGCATTACGAGTATCACCTTCAGTACCAAACTGTGGGAAGTCTAATCTTGTCCCATTATCATCACTGGTGCAGTTTCCATCTGCCACACATTTAAATATTTTAATCTCTTTAATCAAAGTCAGTGTGAAGCACATAGGTTAGGATTGAATCCAGCCTTCACAGAATTTTAGTGACTCTCCTAATCTTTTTTAATCAAAATATCTTGTGACATTTGGCTATGGTATTTCACACCTGACACCAAGCACATTGTTAAGTGGTAATTTAACACATGGTCTCACAGGACTTTTAATGGATCAAAACTCATACGCTGCCTCATCCTTTTGCAATGGTGCAAGAAAAAAGCAGTTGGCTAACCTGGGGTCCTTGAGAAGGGATGGTTTTAGGCACTATCCCCACCACATTTTATGTTTGTATTCTCTAAAATTCTTCCATGAATATACAAATATTAAATTCATTCATCTGATGAAATCTACACATCATTTGACTACAATCCTATTTCTTATATGCCATTTACCTCCTTTGCCACATCCCCACCATTCCTTTGAATCTTCTCCAGATCCAGTAGTTGTTGAATTTACATTCTTCTCTGCGCAGTTAATGAGTATATTGATTAATACTGGCTCTGGTATCAATCCCTGTGGGAGACCAATTGATACTTCTCTCTCTTTTGACATAAAGCCATTGATGATAACTCATTGGCTCCTAGCTGTTGAATAGATTTTTGTCTACCTTATTGTATTATTATGCAGGCTATGCAACTCCAGCTTTCCTATTGAGTTCATGTGTAGAACTAAACTAACAATTTACTAAAAATCCAACTATGTTATGTCTGCCTTAATTAATTAAATTCTTGGTATAATTGGGCCTGAGCTTCCTTTCACAGGCCTGTACCAGCTATCACATAGCTCCACATAATCTTCACCATTTCTGTCAGGTTTTTCTCCATAGAATCGTGAGATAATTTAGATTGGAAGTTCATCTGGTCCAAGCCCTGGCTCAAAACAGGTTCTATTAGATCAGAGTGGTCAGGGCTGTGCCTGGTCAAGTCTTGATCACCTCCAGTGGTGTGGATTACACAAGCTCTCTGAGGAACCTGCTCCTGTATTTGATCATTTTCATAGTAAATCCCCACACACTTCCTTGTGTTTGATATTCCTTTTGTTCCAACTTGTGTCCATTGCCTCCTGTCTTATTGGTGTGCACCTCCAAGAGGCATCTCACTCCATCTTCTCAGTATCAGGCAGTTGCAGGCAGCAATACAGTCTCCCTTTTATCTTCTCTTCTTCAGGCTGAGCAAGTCCAGTTTCCTCAGTTTCTCAGCTCCAGCAACTCAACCTTGTGGCCCCTCTGGGATTTGCTCCAGTATGTCCATGCTCTATTGTAACTGGGAACTCCAAACTGGACACAGCCCTGCAGATGTGGTCTCAGAAGTGCCAAATAGAGGGGAATGCAGCCCTAGACCAGCTGGCTGCTCACTTACTAATACAGCCCAGGCTGTGCTTGACTTTGCTGCTTCTCAGAGATGCTGCCTGCAGCCTGTATTCCTGCATACAGCTTGCTCATACAAGAGAGCAAGACTTTGCATTTGGTTTTGTGGGACTTCAGGAGGCTTCTGCCAGCCCATTTCTCCAGCCTGTCCAGGTCCCTCTGAAGGGTTTCCTACCATCTGGCATATCAACTGCTCCCCATGCTGTTTGGTGTCATCTACAGACTTGCTGAGGGTGCCCTTCATCCCATCATCAGGCCCGTAATGAAGGCATTAAGCAGCATTGGACTGCTTTCTGCTTCCTGAGGGATGCAGCTACTTACTGGCCATTTTGCTGGAAACATGAGGGCTAATTGACCTCTCATGATGGTAAGAACTTATGGAACAAGCCAGGCATGGTGGAAGGAGATCCTGCCTCATTGGCATGGGAATGAGAATCTGTGACACTTAGCTGAAAGCACTCAGGTCTGCCCAGAGAGCTGGGATGAGGCTGATAGCTGCCAGCTGAATCTCAGAGCAGGTATTTTAGGGAAGGCAAAAATAATGCTGACTTGAAGGGTATATTCAACACCCAGACTACTTAGAGGATCTGGGATTCTTTACATCTGGCATTTCATGGTGTTACCACATACCAGTTCCAGCTCCCAAACTGATGGGCAACAGATACAGCAGTGCCTTTGTCAAAGGCAGCGTGGACACAACAGGCCTGTCTGTGCTAGGGAAAAAGTTCCTATTTCAGGTTTTATGTGGACCCACACACATTGTGACAGTGGAATGGACCCACCAGATAAAAGGACTACCCGAGACATCCCTGCTTTTCACTGCATGTGCCAGATTGCCTCCTGGACCTGTTGCCGTATCAAGCACACTCAGCACAGCTTATGTAAATATTTGCTCACTTTGGAGCAAATACTCCTTATCCAAGTATCTTTCTGAGAGATGAGGATGTGGGAAAAGAGCCCCTTCTTAATGCCTCCGACATGATAAACATTCAGCTCCAGTAACTGAGGCCCTGATTCTCTTGGAACCCTTACTGGGGAGGAGTGCTTAAGCAAATTATATCTCAATGGAATCAATAGGACTTTGGCACTTGCTGAATGTTTGAGCACGTGCTGAAGTGTTTACTATTCAGCCCCTCATTTAGTTCCCATTTAATTAAACAGAATCAGATTCTCACAGAAGTAAATCACAGGAGTTTCTCCCAGAGGAGTTTTCCCAGTTTGCAATAATTGAAGAGTTGATCTAATGTCCCAACTCTACTTTTTTCAAACATTCAGGTATCTGTCTGTCTATCTACCTACCTAACCTATGTTATTTTTACCTCCTAAATGATAAACTATTCAAAGGAGAAATGCTGTCAGAAGCAGCCCAGAGGGACACAGCTTTCATTAGTTGCAAACGAAGTTCTGAGCCTTTGGTAAATGAAATGAAACTTTTCTGATACTATTGTTGTTCAAGTCTAAACTGATATAAGCATCTCTGCTTCTCCTAATACAGGCTAAGATTTCTTTGGAAGTTTAGTGCTTCGACTCCAGATAAAAGCAAGTCATTTGCTGCTTTCATCATGTCACTACTAATTTCCAAACAGTCAAACCTGCTGCTAATTTATTTACTGAACACTGAAGCCCTGTTAGCAGGGGCTGCTACTGAAACTGCTTTCTGGCCTTCGGCTTTTGTTTGTTGACAGCCTGATTTCCCAGTAGGCCATTTCCACCTGTGTTTCTGTTGTTTTTAGTGCATGTCTTTCTTTCTTCTTCCCAGTGAGTGTCTCCCAAATGGCTCCTGAAGGCTTTTCTCATCTTCCCTCGCTCTCTCATCCCCTTCTCCCTCCCAGCTGCAAGGACTCTCAGCTCTGCTTTCAGTCATTCTGCAGTTAGTGGTTGTCTACACTGCTGAGCTCCCATGGGGCACTAATTTTTGTTTCAAGGACAAGATTCAAAAGAGTTTGCTACACACAGGTTGCAGGGTGCACCTTCAGATGTGCCTTCAAATAGACTTTGGAGATTTGAATATATGAGCTTCTGAAAATCAGTTTTTAAATTGCAAGGGAGGCCTATTAAGCGCTGTAAAAATTTTTTTTTTGCTTTTCTATTTTAAAAGCTGCATTAAAAAAGTGATTTTTTTTCCCCTTCCTTTCTCCCATGACATTGGGTGGAAATAGAAATTAGGAGACTGCCATTTCCCTTTAACTTCATGCATATCAAAGGCAGAGAGATGACAGGATAAAATGATTCAGAGAGTGGCCGGCATACTCTGTGTCTGGAGGAGCTGGTGAAGAAAGATATTGAGATGTTGCAATAGTTTCTTTGCAAGAAGTCAGTGTGCCAGGAGCTTTAGTATACAAGAAAGATCCTAAGATGATTTCCACGAATTGAAAAATTCAGCTGTACAGCTGTAAGGATTTATTTATTAAGACATTATTTTAAAATTGTTACTTATCTCACCCCCCATGTGTGAGTGTATGTTCATTTCCTGATACACACTTCATTTAATATGTAACTTCTGGTTTACACTTACTTTATCTCAACCCCAGCAACATCGGTAAATCTTGCTGAGATCCATATTCAGAGGACTCACAAGTACTGTTTGGTACACGGGGCTTCAAAAATCTTCCTTTGCTTCTGTGTTAAATTCAAGTGGGATTCTACAACCTCAGTTTTGCTTGAAGACTTGGTTACTAATGAGTCCATAAAACTCAAGACAACCAGTTATCTTTTGGCTTAAACTTGGAACTGCAGATTAGGAGCCTCCTGGTTAAAACTGCTGGGCCCTTGATCTTTCAAACTGGATGTTCATGTCTAGTCAGTAATTTGGATATTTTTCTTCCTACTTTGTCTCATTTTTCCCCACTTGTAAAACAGAGGTGGTAGGACTGTCCAACCCTAAATGAGCACTGTGAAATTGTTCAGAAATAAATATTGATGGGAAAATTTTCAAAACAGTACTCAGAGCAAAGTTCAGGGAGTGTGTGGTGAAGCTCCAACGCCCAAAGACATTTGCTGAGCCAGGGGGCCACTCCCGCACACACAGCCAGAACCTCGGGACTCGAGCTATAGTCTGCTGACCTTGTAAGTGTCTTAGCTGCTGTGTCTCTCCATTTCCCAATAATATTGCAATAAGACTAATATTTACTTACCTCACAGTCACATAGAATGAATTAATGTTTATAAAGTGCTAGTGAGTCCTTGGATGAATGGTCTCATAGAAGTGCTAAGCAGAGCGTGCATTGTCATTTTCTTGTAGATAAATACATATCATTTACATGGGTGTACAGAGCTGTTCACACAAGCATATGCAATGTCTCATCTCAGTGCACTCAGGGTAGCACAGGATATAAGAACAAACCCAGCAGTCCTTGACAATTCATGTCATTTTGCTTTGAAACGAGTATATTTTCTGCGAGAACAGAGCTTATCATGTAATCTCCAATGAAAGTTATGTTCTGCCTTTTTACAGTTGCCATGATGCAAATGTCATTTGTACTCTCCTTCTTTATGAAAGTTAACAGTTATTTAAGAGATCAAAGTTAATTATCACTAAGGAGATCATTTTTACCTATCAACCCACTTTTGTAACCCCACTATCACAAGTAGAAGCTTTATGCTAATCAGCTTTCTAATTTCCATAAATTACTGATAGAATTACTCTTTTTTTTTTTACCCAGCATGAAAGTAGATCTGTTGGTGAAAGCTCTTGAGAGGTAAAGAGACAGAGAGAAAATGAGGTAGGGTGTATTTTCAAGAGTTCACCAGCTGAATGTGGTACCAAGAAAATAAAATCCAAATCATTAGTTTCATCACATCACAAAACTTGTGGGTGCTGCAGCTTTACTGCACTGCAGAAATCTGATGCACACACATTGTTTCAATTTAACATGGTGATAGAATGGAACTGAACGTGAGGATCACCGTGTGACCCTATTACATGTGAAGTGTCTCTATTAGAGCTGCACAGACAGCATGCCAGAGGAGCTGAAATGTGTTGATAGAAACAAACAGATATACCTTTTTAAAAGCAGCAGTCAGAAACTCTGCAGTGTGATCCAAGCATGTTCTGCTGGAGAGGGCAAGATAGTCTATCCTAGGGGAAGATAATATTAAGAAAGAAACCCTTTCCACTCCATCACAGCACTTTCTGTACAGTGAGTTTGCCAAATGGAAGCTGCTGCTGTGGAAGTTGTTACTGCTATGACTGACAGGTGCTGTAAAATAACCTCAGCTACAGCATGGAAGGAACAATAAGAGCTCAAAATGAAACCGATGCGGATATTTTGGGTATCCCCTTGGTCTAAAAGTTGAATAAAATAATTGCTTAGTAATTAACAAGCTTGTTGCTATGCTGCTCCAGCCTCTTAGACTGATGCTGATGAATTCCAGCATAAATTAAACTGTCTCCAATGCAGAGTCTACAACCTCGAGCTAAAGTTGTATCACCTGAACCACACCAGACTTGCAGAGGTTCACTGGGAGTTGGTAACAGAGCAGTTCACCTTTCAATAGATTTCTGCTTGACTGCTGGTCCCCATAGTAAGGAGGGACTGGGCTGTCAGTTTGATCATACTGAAATCACAGTGTCTTCTGTCCTTGCTCTGTGTCTGCAGCAGTTGCTGTGGAAGTGCTATTAACCCACCTGAGGAGCTCAGGTGTCTGAAGCTCTTTCCTTTCCCCCAGATCTGGGACGGAGGCAGCACCAAGGCAAAGACCAGAGAGGCCACGATCAGTGCCACATCCCCTCTCTCTGCCACAGACATCCCACGTCCCTCAGAGCACTGTCTGAGCAGCCCTGCAACCCCAACAGGCCTACAGAGCTAAATGCAAGGGACACCTGAAAGCACCCCAGGAACAGGCAGCCACAAAGGAATGTGAAAGGACCTTAGCTTCCCCCTGGCTGTGAGGTTTTGTGTCACTGCTTAGAGAAAAGCAACACAAAACTATATTCTCTCTTGGTTTTTTATTCCTCGACCTTCACCTCTCCTGCACACATGCACCTATTTCTCTTCAAACGCCCGAGCCATCCCATTGAAGTCAGCAGGACTCTTCCGAAGCTTTCAGCCAAGCATGCATATGCCTGGATCTAGGTGATATTTACAGAAGGCTCCTTTTGAATTGGCTTTTGATTATACACCTGTGTCAGAGGGTTGTTCCTTATTGCATTTGTGGACAGCGGGATCAGTGGGACTTGTTTCCATGTGAGAAAGATGGCAAAAGATTGCAAATATAACCTTTAACATTACAGACCTTCTTTAACTGTCATGTACTGCACTGAATGGTGTATTTGTGGTTGAAAGGGAACATAAACTATGATGCAGAACACTAAAAGATTGAGAAAATGTAACCTTTGAGCGGATGGTTTGGGTTTTATTATCCCATTTATTTATTCTGCTGGATATCTGTAGGATAATATGATCAATGAGTTGGAATCCTTCTTGTTTCTACCAACAACAAATCAAACCATTAATAGGCCAATAAAACCCCAGGATTTGGAGAGAGGGGAGGAGGGGAAGTAATTGCATTGTTCTGATGCTAACGAGGCACATCTATCTTGAAATAACTGATTAAAGCTGGTGTCGACACAAGGCCTTTGCACAAAAATGCACATAACAAGGTGTGTAGTGCTGGGTTATGGGAACCTGGAGCCACAGTGGCAGCTCTGTGATTCTTTCATGCACTGTGCAAGTGCAGTTGGGAGCACCTCTGTCTGGGGGGAATTCATGCTGCTTAACCATTTCTGTACACCACAGGGACAGGCTGGCAGCGTGGTAGGACAGGAGCACACGGGGTTCATGGGGCATGTTGTGTGGCTGATAAATAGTTCCACAGCTGTGTGATTGCATAATGATAGCCACATTCATTCACCTGCCTATCAAAAGCGATGCATTAAAGTTTGAGCTCTCTTCCCCTGGGTCCACAAAGAGACATTTGAGTGTTAGCTTATAGTCTTTAACATTCCTCCTAGCAGTGGGCTAAGTGCAGTGGGGTTAAACAGAGTCCCTTTTGCTTAGTAATCCATTAGCTAATGGGTGTGTAAGCCCATCAATTTGCTGTTTATTCCCTAACCCCATTAGGGTACACCTGCTGTGCATAAAAAATACACCTGACAAATCAGAGTGATAGTTGAAATAAAATAAATATCAAGTGTTGTTATAGCTGATCCACAGTGTTTAAGGCAGAAAGGGCATAACAGTGATTTGTGATGGCAGAACAAAATAGCTCGTGCTGGCTCATGGTAGCTCGAGCAGGTTGATATAAATCCTCCTGCGGTTTTGCCGGCTCACCTATAGACTCCAGCACTCAGCTGCCTCTTTCCACAGCCCCACAGGCCCCTCCAGAGGGCCGCAGTTCACCTTCAAACGCCATCTCCAAGCGCCTTCTGGAGAGCCACAGTGCTGCTAAGTGATAAATTAATTATTTGGGGGAGGGAGGGTGAGAGCTCACAGGCTGCTCTCCTACGAAGGCAGCCAGAAGCTTCAAATCTGTCTCCGATACCAGGCCATTTGTTTTGTCACTTCATAGGCTTTATTTATTTATTTATCTTACAGCTCGCCTTGTGATTAAAACTGTTGAAACAGCTGTTAGCTGGTAGCAACTTTCCTTGAGCTATTTCCTGACGTCAATCAGGGGCTGTGGCAGTGATGGGAGCTGCCCTGCACTGCCCCACTGGGGCTGGCCAGGGGCAGCAGCATTCCCAGCCATCCCTGTCCCACCCCCTCGGGTCTGCAGCAGCCACTCACCCCATTGCACAAGGAGTAAATACAACACTGTGCCTGTGGAACCCATTGCCAAAAAGCATTATTGAAACTAAAAGATACTATCATAAAATTAGTTAAAATGGGGGTTTTATTAAAAAAAAAAATCAATAAAAAGAGCACCATCACCATCGATGGGGGAGTTTGGTGACCATAAGAAGAGCAAAGTGATTGGTTCAAGGTGGTTGGTTCAGTGTGGAAAATTCCCTATGTCAAATAAATGGTCTTTGAACAAGCCAGTACTGGGCTTTATGGAGGTGAGCTGGACGGCCTCTGCCATCAGAGCAGCCAGGCCAGGGAGGGCAGGTGGAGCACACACAGGTGGAGGGTCACTAATATCTGGGTTAGCAGAGGATGGAGAAGCCTTGCAACCTTGCAGTGGGGGAAATATGCATAGAAAGCTTCTCCTACCGAGGAAAGCTGAGGACCAGG
>JAWWLV010000030.1:13727539-13758979 GCA_035041135.1 Platyrinchus mystaceus
CAGGGCACACGGTCTAACTACAGGTGGGTAGGAAGCCATGACCACAAACGCTGCTACTCCTTTTGCTGTTGAAGAAAACAAATGTTCAGGCTTTCTGAAACCCCTTCAGGCACCACAGAGCTGGGCCTGCTGGCTGAGACAGGCCTGCTCATGGCTGATAAATCCACAGCTGAGCAAGCTGAAAAGCTCAACTTGTATTTAAAAAAAGAGAATGAGAGAGAAAGAGAGACCAGGTTAACCTAGTCCTGACATGGAGCCAGTGAATTGCCAAAACCCTCAGTGGGTTAAGCTGCTGAAGGGAGGGTTTGGGAATCTGGCCTGGGTTGCCTGAACTCCATGGATTGCAATCACTGCTGATGGGCTAAGGAGCAATGAGAAAATGAACAAAGCAAGTCATTGCTCCTGGGTTGCATTATCCACAGGCTTTGGCATTTTCCAGCCGAGTGCTTGCCTCTTCTTCCTTCCCGACCCACTGCTGCTATTGCTTTTACTTCATGACTGTCGAGGAGTGTATCATTCATAACATACCTATCACAGAGAGATTCCTTTTTAAATGCTTAGGGAGATGGAGGGCTACAAACCCTGGGAAATCAGCTATACCTAATATATTATGTAGAAGTTCTGTAATCATTATTGAACTAAAGTGCATTGAGTAAGTGGATAAAATCAGTCCCACTGTAGCATAAGTCTCCAGAGATCACAGATAAAAATGCCTCGCACTTAAGCAGAAAAAGGTAACAAAATATTTCCAGTCCCAGCAACAGCATTTTCCCCTCTATATAAATAGGGAACCCTCAGGAGAAGGCAATGATGCAGCAGAGGTTGAAGGCAAAGTTAATGGTGGCGAGGTGGGGGAGCGAGGCAGTGCCTGGGGCAGGCTGTGGTGAGCAATGTGAGCAATGCTCCGTGGAAATGAGGCTGAAGGCAGAGCCCTTCCTGGCAGGGATGGTGGGCAGGGAGGCAGTGGGGCGCTGGGCAGGACCCCTGCAAAGCTGGGGGGTTGGTGTGGGTCAGGCAGGGAGCAGGGGTGAAAGCTGAAGCACAACAACCAACCAGATGAGCCTCTGTGCAGTGTTTGTGCTCCCTTTTCCTCTGTACCCTGAAGAAAAGTTAACTTTTACAACCAGGTTCATCTTGGGGCTTGCTTCCCAGAGCTTGTTATGGCTCTCACAGTTTCCCATCTCAACACACACATGGCAGCATTTTTGTGCCTCCTGAGTTAAGGTCAGGTATGAGCTGCTGCCTTCTTACAGTCACAGAGGCATCCTCACTGGAGAATTTGTCCTGAGGTTATTCTCAGCCAGATAACCTGTGCCCCTTCAGAGCACACTTGTACAGAGCTACAGACATCATCAGTCCTTGTCTTTCTCATATGTTTGGTCAAGAGCTGCCAGGCTGCAGTGAGTCACCAAGACATGGTCAGACACTCCTGCAAACCTGCTAAAGCTCTTGTAAGGGCCTAAAGTACAAGATACATTTGACATAAATAAATGTGGGAAAATTAGGGATTCATATACCTCAATAAAAAATGAAGAGAGCAATTTTATTCCTCTATAAAAAACAGAATTTGGCTGGACTGGACCTATAGGACAGAGATTGCTATATGTTTCAGGAAAGGGTTAAATGATCATCAAAATAATTTTTTGATTGAGATCTTCAAATGTGCATCCAAATTAGTGATGAAGTTTGGGTTTTTCATTGAAAATACGGAGGGAAATGTGTGTTAGAGCACTGTATTTGCTGCTCCTGTTGTAGGCCTACACAAAAAAGCCACCTAGAATTGCCATCCCTGCTGTTAGGCTGTGACCTGGGTAGTCATTGGCATTTGTGTCCTGGAATTACTTTATTAAAGTTTTCTAAGATGTGTGCTCTTTCACATGACCTGCCAATCATGCTAGAGCACTGCCATAAGCTCTGGTCTAGTTGTATCCTCAAGGGCACCAAGGAGAGGAAGAGCGAAGAGGGTTGTGGAGTTGGAACTATTACTTATCTTAAGTATTGACCTGACCTCCCCTACTGAAATATCAGCATTAGATGCTGGGGAAAAGGGATGCCAGAGCCAGCTCCTTCTGGGAATAGAAGAAAGAGAGATGTCAAATGGGGCCCAAATCAGGCAGTGTGCTATTGAGACAATGGTGGTGGTGGGAGGCAGGAGGTGGCAATGACATGAAACAGTGAGTACAGCTGGTGGGTGAGCAAGGAGGCAGCAGCCAACTGACCTGGTGTCTCAGTGAAGCTCAAGGTGAGGCTCAGCATCTCTGAGATGTGGCCTTATTGTATTGAGTGGACTTGGAATGCTCCCTGTTAGGTTTTGCACTTTTTTTTTAGTACAATGATAATTAAGTGTATCTATGAAGGGAGGAAAAAGTGAGTAGCAAGTGCTGCTTCTGTAATGTTGCTGTGGATGGAGATGAGCAGTAGATGGTCACAGCTGTGAGATGATGAGTTGGATGGTCCTCATGGAATCTCCATCCCCCAGTCTGAGATATGCAGAAAGGCACAAGCAAGAAAAGTATAGAATGAAATTAAATTGGGGGGGGGGGGGTAAGCCATGGGGATTCGGCAAAAAAAGGAGGGCAATTCTTTGCATTGCACAACACAGCAAAGCCAAGCCTGTCACAGCAGCTCAACATTTAAAAGGAGAACTAACACAGGTGAGAGCGTGTTCAAAAGCACAGCTGGAGCAGAAATAGACTGTGTGACGTCTTCCATGCACTAGAGGAATGGACTTCAGTGACAACCTGCCTGAAAGGGTAATGAGGGCAAATGGAGTGGGCACACTTTTGAAAAAGCTTGGGGAATGTGGCATTTGCTATGGCTCTTCCAAAAACTTCTGTCCTGTGGAACTGAAGGAGCATGGAGCTGAGTTGGGGACCAGGGATTCTGTGGGAGGCTCCAACCCACCTGTGGTACAGCAGCACAGTGTGAATATTTACAAGAGAACTAGGGAACAAGGTGCAGCAAACAGGAAGGAATTCAGGAAATCAATGGTTTAACATCAAATGTTTCTTTGGCTGCCCCATGCAATGGCAGAAGATGCACAGGCTGTGATGCTAAGCAGAGTTACATAAATGATTACACAACACAGCTGTGGCAAGAGCCTGTAGAGACAGACTCTAAAGGGAATAAGCAGACACACAGACAAGGCCAGGAAACTAACAGTGAAGGCAGCTCATTTTGAGGTTTTTTTTAAACTGAATAAAAAATTAGAGACTGACACATAAAAAAATACTACCAATCCCACTGCCATCCACAAACCCTGCAGTCAAAATGACTACTTCAGTGGCTAAAAAAATTAAAGAAGCCATGAGGTAAGAGGGCAGCAATAAGTCATGCCATTATACACCTTATATCTAGATTTCTTTGTGTGATGACAGAAGACACTACTCTCCCTTTGGGCATATAACCCATCATTGGCCATGTGTCTCTCTGCAGCCTGAATATGAACCCTGCACCTGGTCCTCATATGGTTTGGGTTTTGGAGGGTTTTCTTTTGGCATCAAGAAAGCAGTGCATCATCTATTACAGTGCTGTCACCCAGGTGAGCTCCGTTTGGATTGTCAGAAGGACATCACTGGGGCTGGCCAGCAGATTCCTCTTCATCTGAATTAGAAGACTCATGCCATCTTAATCCCCTGCCCACCCCCCCTTCTTCCCCCCTTTTCTTTTTAAATCTGGCTAAATTTAAATTTCAAACAAAGCCACTGTCATTGGATCCAAAAGACTGAAAAAGAGCTCTTGTTCTGCTTCACCTATTACAGGTTATACTACATCCTGAATTTAATCTTTCAGCCTGCTTTTCAGATTCATGTGACCCAACATCTTTGTAGTGAGTTGAGCACTCAGAGAGCCCTCAGCTGCAGTGAGAGCTGCCAATATTCACACCAAGTGAAAGAGAAGCAGGAGAATTATCTCAGACAGAAGAAACAGATCTCTTGTGCTGACAGAATAAACACATTTGGGGTCTGACTTTGCCAGCAGCTTTCCTTCCTCTAACAACTACTGGAGTGGATCTGCTAACATTTAAGAGATATCCAATACTTTACATTGCAAGAAGACACTTCCAGCTGCTCACGTTTTTAGCAAATTTAATTTTTTTAAGTAAATTTTAACTGCAGCCCCAAACATCCTCATTGCTCCCTAGGGAATGCTCGGAGCCTTGAATTAGGTGTGGTGTTTAAAGGGTTTTGATTGTCCCTATTCCTTCCTTGGGAATGCTTGGAACCTTGCATTAGGTGTGGTGTTTAAAGGTCTTCTGTATTACAGAGAAGTTAAGTTCCAGTGTGTCAGCCCTCCACATGCCAGAAGTAAAGTTCCTTACGGTCCTCCCCTGCCAGAGGAGTACAGAGCAAAACCGAGCGCCCAGAATGAATTTAGCAGCTGATGGATTTGTCATTAAGGAAAGGCAGCAGAATGGAAACACTTTGTCGGAGCTTCCTTCATGGTCAAGTCAAGAAGCCAGTTACAGCTCAGCAGAGGTAGGTGCAGTTCTTGGATCTAGCCTTGAGCAGGTCACCCAAGACCTGGTCCCTGAAGTGTTGCTATTGCCTTAAGTAATACCAAGATGAAAACTTAAATCTCCCCAGGTCTCTGGCACTGGATATAATGTGCCTTGTGCTTCATGATCACTGTGTTAAGAGAGAGACAGCTCTTGCAGCTGAGTACCTAAAGCCAGAAATGCTCCCGAAATCCACTAGAAAAAATATGTTGGCCTTTCAGGAAAACAAGGCTAAAACAGTGGAAATAATAAGATTAATGATAACAGGATGAAGTTTAGCATTCTGAGTGAGGATCCTTTGAGATCCATTAGAAATGGAGGAAAAGGAGTTTCAGTGCACCAGCACTCAGTATGTTTCATTGTGTAATTCCATGAATTTCTGTTTCTCCTTAATTTCAGAGAGACAATTCACTAGCCTCTGGCTTCTATATTTTATTTTTGCCCCACTTACTAGCTAGCAGAGGCAGAAAAAATAAACACACAACTAGGAGCTCTATTCACAGACAGGAAGTAACTTTAATTAAATATTGTGAAAGTTGAAAAGTTTTTACAGCTTGAATTTCTGCAAAAAAATTATAACAATCTCTACAGTAGTTAGTTTCTCTAACAATAGAACTGTACAGTGTGTGTGTCTATTCAAAAAGATTTAGATAAGAAGGTGAAAGGTTAGTAGTTTCAGAGATGACTTCATTTTAGCTGCATCCTAGTACAACTGTGAGGAAATAGGCATTACTTTATGCAATCCAGTCATTGTGAAGCTTCACCTTGTTAAAACTGAAATCTGAATGTTTCCACTTAAAGCCATATTCTGTAAACAGCTGCATCTTTTACTTTGTAAAAGACAAGGGTGGTGCAGGGGAGATTTTTGATAAGTTTCCATTCATCAGGTCAGGATAAGTAGCTGCAACAAAACAAAATTATGCACATTGTCAAAGGATCTTTGGACACTGGCTTAGATACTACAAACATCGTGGCTAAGAGTGGTGTCAAAATCACTAGGACTGAGTGGAGCTCTGCAAGAGTAATCAATGGTGTCACTGGACAAAATATGGCTTTAAATTTGATTACATTGTCGTGCTGTTGCTTTACTATGTGAATTAGAATAATCACTTGGAATACAGAGAAGCAATAAACTGATGTCTCTCACATTTTCCAGTTTTCTCTTCTTTTATTTTCTCACCATGAAAAAAAAAAAACAAACCTGTTTTCTTCCCTTCCCCCCAAAGATCACACTGTGACATTCTAGTGAAAACCATTGCAAAATTCATACAGGAAGCATGCACAGTTGCAGCATCGTTGTAAATGATTTCTTGCTTGACTAGAAAAAAGTTATATTGTTTTAAGGTAACAAAACAGTTCTTTTGTGCTTTTCAATTCCTTTTTTTTTTTCTTAGAATGTTAGTGATGATTGACAGTTCTGGTGCACAGTACAATGTACAAGTGAAATGAATATGATTTGCATTGTTAAGGCATCCAATCTGCTGGTTTATATTTATGTGAAAGACAGAGAAATATACAAGCAGACTTAAGAAAGAAAGTATTTTCATTGAGTTCTATGAAGTTTCTCCCCATATTTAATGCACAAAAATGCGTCACTCCAAAGAGGAGAAATCCCATGCATATTAATAGAGTAAAACAGCATTAGTTTTTGTTAAGCCTCAAAAGCAAAGGATACATTTTTTTTTTAAAATCTACATAACTAAATGCTACAAGAATAATATGCTACCTTTTGCCATATATTGGAAAAAACTTCTTAACTTACAAATAATACAAAAATAGACAATGGCTTTTGGGTGGAAATTAAAAAAAAAATGGAAGCATGGTTTTAAACAATACTAAAAAATCAACCCTATAAATGAAATGTATTAAAATCACATTTAAACAGCTAATACAACGGTGAATGACCAAACAAATCAGCACTTTTCACATAGCAAACATACACAATAAAATAAACTTGTAGGGGACAAAAAGCAATGTACAAATTCCAAAGATAAATACATTATTTATATGGATATTTTACAAAATCCCCCAACAAACAAACAAACAAAAAAAACAGAAACAAAAAGCTTTTTTTTTCTTTAATTAATTTGCAAGTATGTGCAAGCTAAAGGTAGTGAGCTCTTTTTGCAAAATATGCAGTAAAATTCTTTTTTTTTTTTTTGTGATATTGAAAAACTGTCTTAAGACATTAAAATGTATAAATAGAACAACAACTTTGGCAAAAAATCACAAAAAATCTACAGTATTTATAACTACATACAAAACACAACAGCAAAGAAAAAATATTAGGTAATGCATCTTCAGAGCTTTGCTGCCTCTTTGACTAATAGTTTTTAAGAACACTTCCCAGATAATGATAGCAAAATTTTTTGTAAAACAGAAGCTATGGTTTTGATTTGAAACCTTCCTAACAGCCCCTCCCTCTCCCCCCCCAATCTCATGTTTCCATTCACTATTCAAAAGCAGTTACCTGTTGCTTTATATAGTATGATACAGACTGAGAGGGTCGACTGATACAGGAACGATCCCAGTGGGAGGCTGACGCAACGTGTGCTTTTAGGTGGGGAGGATGGGGAGCGGCAGCCGGGGCTGTTCTCATCCTGCCCCATAAAAATAGGTCAAGGGGAGAAGTGCTACACTGGAAAACCCCCAGGGATGGCCACAGTCTGTGTCCTCAGGCCGAACCCGAACGGTGTTTCAAGCGCTGCTCAGGTGACGCTGCGCCTCGGGAAGGCCACTCGTTTGGAAGGAGTCTGATACATCAGCTAAAGAGAGAGCTGTGCTCCTCTAATTCTGCACTTTTAGCATCATATCTAGAGGCACTGGATTTTCAGTTCAAGAGCAATGTGTTTGCTGTTTGCATCCTTACCTTCCCTTTCACCAGCTTTTTGCCGAAAAAGGTTAGACCTTAGGGCCGCCCTCCAACCTGGTGTCCTATGATGAACTTTTCCTGTTGCTTTATTTACACAATTATTCAGACTGATATTAAAGACAGAGGTTCCTTATCCCACCCCTCATCCCACCCTCATCATCCAAAAATATCAGCTTTCTAGGGAGTGATACCTATTTATTTAGAACATTAAAAATGCATCATATTAGCAAGTCACCACTGGATAAGCAACATATATGAGCCGACCCTTAATTAAATGGCCATAATTCTTCTACGAAAAACTAACTGGCACTTCTATTCTGTCCCATACAGACTTGTATGTAAATGACACCACTCCATTTTATTTTACACAGCTTTAAAAAAAAAAAATATCATAAATTAAAAATGTGGAGTTCCATCTCTAGTGTCCCTTGTGTAATTGTATGATTTATAAAAGACAAATGGTGTTGAGTTAAATCAAGCCTTAAAAAAAAAAACACAAAAAACCAGAAGGAAATAAAAGCCCCCACCCCGAAAAAAAAAAAAAAAAAGTGGATTTCTTTTTTTATCAACATACAATAAATATATCTCCCAGTTATTTGGGATGGACAACTTGAATCAACACCTTGCAATTGTAGATTGTTAATTTCAGTATTTGCAAGGATGGTGATTTTTTTTTTGTTTAAAAATCTGCAGTTATTGTAAGATCCTTCTTTATTTCTTTTTTATTTTTAAAAAGGCCTGAGTAAAAAGTTCCACTCTGGGACTTGTATCAGATTCTCTCTGAAGCAGAATTCAACCTCTTCATTAATAAAATTCTTCAAGGCAATTCTTTCACATGGGGGGAACAATCATGCCAGATATAGCTGTCAGAAGGAAAGGGGGAGAGGGGGGAGAGAGAGAGAGAGAAAGAGAGGGGGAAAAAGGTTAATTTTCTGCATTATCAAGCAACTTTTAAAATCCTCAGAGCTTTAAACGTTTACTAGAAAAGTGCTCAGCTGTACTTTGAGTTAAATTTATACATAAGTATCATTCATAAAGACAACTATGTACACAGTAATCATGGGAAGCCTCCTGACTGGAAAGAAGTGGTTTAACTTGCAAGTGACTTGGTTGAAATTACTGATTTTCTTGTAGAAACAGTGTCCTTCCCCAATATCAGACCGCAGCTTATTTTTCTGATTTTAGTTTCAAAATCTTGAAATGGATGGGAGGCTTAAATTTGACCCAGCCATTGCCATGCATTCTCTTATTCATTTAAAAGCTAAGCAGATACTTGCACCACACACAGGAAAACAGCTGGAGTCCCACAGGCCACCACTGTCAGGGACCTGGAAAGGTGTCCCTTGCATTGTCACACTGACATGGGTCATTCTGCTACACCAGTTCTATTACAATCATCCCTGGGACTTATGTATGTATTTCCAGATGCTCAGAAAAGGACATTTAAACTCTCAAATCTAATTTTCAATTTGAAATATGTCCTCAACTGGTGGGTTAGCAGACCAGCATCT
This sequence comes from Platyrinchus mystaceus, assembly GCA_035041135.1. Taxonomy (NCBI): domain Eukaryota; kingdom Metazoa; phylum Chordata; class Aves; order Passeriformes; family Tyrannidae; genus Platyrinchus; species Platyrinchus mystaceus. The sequence continues at coordinate 13,736,421 of JAWWLV010000030.1, forward strand.
GATGATTTTATTGCACTTGTAGCAGACACCACCAACTACATCGAGTGACTTGTAATGTTTATTTAGAGTATTTTCTCTTTTGTTGGCTAAGTTGAATCATCGCTATTTCTTTATTATGCTTCCTAGCCTCACTTTGTATGAAACCACCACCTCTCTTAACAGGGAGACATTTCCTAAAAGTCAACAGGTACAGTCTTCCAAGTAGTTTGACTTCCAGCTTGATCTCCCTGTATTTACTGGGGACTTGTCCAAGTGACATACTGTGAGCAAGCACATCATTGCAAGGGGTAGTCATGGAAGTTTATGATGAAAACTGTAACAACAATGTGCCTTTAAAAATGCCAGTTGTACAGTTATTTGCCAAGAGGTAGAAAACAGATTTGCCTTCAGGTTGGTGGCACTTCATGGGCACATGATTTAAATGCTGGCACTGCCTGCCATTGGAGACATCTGGACATGTAATTTCTTAAGGAAGAACTCAACCCTGTGACTGATGCTGATTCATTGTGCTTTAATTACAGCTGCAATTATTTGATAAGAACAGAGCCAAAGTAAAAGACTCACAGATTTGGGGTTGGAGGGGGAGAGGAGGGAAATGTTTTCTCCACAAACACCACCATATGTGCAAGAATTACAAGTCTAATCAGCAAGGGGAGAACAGCTCGAGTAAACTGCATTGATTAAATGAAATAAAATGTGAGGAGAAGGCGAGAATGCAAAACACATCCAACTGTTTGCAACAGGCCATCCTCAGAGGTGACGTGTTGCAACAGCACTTCAATTATTGGAATTTATCATTCAGCAATAGTTTTATGTGGAATTACTGTACTGATTGTTTCCACCCAACATAAGGGCTCTTCAAGGAGCTGAGAATGAGGATGAAAGGGATAGAGAGGTGAGTTAAGTTGCTTTAAACCCTATAGGAAGACACTGATGTGAGAAGCATAGAGGACATTGGTGCAGAGAAAGGCAAAGCTGACCACAGAGCTCCCTCTTTTTCTGCTCAGGTAAGTAAGGAGTTGAGGACATGGGAACGAGTAGAGCCTTCCTGTATGTGATGAGTGCAATAGAGTTAATCCTCTGTATATACTACTTCATGATTTTTTGTGCTTTTCAGCCCTTTATAAATTCTAAATGCATTGAAACTTTGCTTTTGAAAAAGTACCTATTCTTCAGAACATATCAAGATATTATCCCAACAAAAAATTCCCAAGCTAAAACATTCATCAGAACCAAATCAATTTCACCAATAAGTGGTCAAAAATTGTCTCTCTTGGGACAGCACAGCTGTCTACCCTAAGAGCCAAAAAAAGGTGAGATGATTGCAATTCCTTCCTTCATGGTTTAGACATTTCCCTGTGGTTACAGATCAGACACACACCTTTTGCCGTTGGAAACAAATGCCACAGATGCTCATTTTTTCAAAGCATTATTATTTTTGAAGAGCTCTGAAATTCTGAATTAAATTACAAGGCAAATGGCAAATGATATCTTTTCTGCCTAAAAGCTTTGATATTTCCATTCTTTGCAAGTCTTCATTTATATCGCTCCACTTTTATTCCATAAGTGCTACATCTAGTCATGCAAATTCTCTCAGCTGTAGCATGTTATTGATCCTGAAACAGTGGGAAACAGTGTAGGTATGAGATCACACAAGCACCAAAAAGGGAGGGCAGAGAGTAGAAAAACTCCCACCAATGGCCTTTATTTCTTCTATCATACACTAATTTGTATTTGCTGCTAGCAAATTACAGAAATAATATATTTTGGGTTTTACAAAACTGCATGGCAAAGAGAACAACAGATAAGACTAGCTGCTGTTTTAGTGAGTTACTGCTGATATCTAAGCTACATAAGGAAAGCTTGATTGCTTTCTGATGTATCCAGAAGCCCAAGAGAGATAAGACAGACTCCTTATACATGGTTGTTTATTTAAGCATTAAGGCACAACAGGCAGTGCATCTCTGAGTGATTATTACAAGCCTCAGGTGGTGTCAGAAGGCATGGGACTAAAGGCTGTGCGTCTTTAACTCGCCAAGAAGTTCAATGATGACCTAAAAATGAACCATCTCTTGGTGTCTCATTCCTATTATGAAAACTGAATTGCTAAATAAAAATTAGGGGAAATGCTCAGATCTGTGTGGTTTCTGGGCACTATAGATGTGGATGTGACATAATGAGGAGGCAATCAGAAAGCCCCAATTGTGTCCAGTACTCTCAGCTCATTCCATAATTGCTTTTCATAACTCAGTACATGGAATCTGAGAATTCTGTGTCTTGTGAAAGGAAAAATAGTGCCTGAAAAAGCTTTCTCCTGTTACTCATTTTTTCTCTCCATCTGCAACAGCAAGTTGGGAGAAGGTGAAGAGAGGAAAAAACATTAACATGTTCAAAAGCTTATTTTTTTTTAATTCAGTTGGAAAATGTTTTTAGCTGTTGCTTTTAAAATTTGTAGCCTGTCAGCAGTGCCCAATCTTTTAAATGTCCAAAAATGAATCTCCTAAATGCTACAGCTCATCTGAAAATTTTGTTGTGTTTAATTCCTGACACAGTGTGTATTTACAACAAAGACTTGATTGAAGGTATCCAAGTTCTTAGTATGCCTTCCTAAGTATTTATGCAATTTCTGAGTGTGTGTGTGTGTGCACCTTCAAGGATTCCTCTTCCCAATTCACCAGAATAACATGCACTGAGGGACAATGCTTTCCTTCAGGCACAATAGATCCCAGCCTTTACGAATTAATTCCTTCTACTCTGCTTGCATATAGATTTTTTTGGCTGTTAGTGGTGTTATCAGCATTATGCCTTCAAGCCTGGTGTTTCTCTTTCCAGAGGCCATACAGTGACATGTGGAGTCTGTGGAACAATATTCCCTTGCCTCTGCACAGCTCCTTCTGAACCTGGCTTTGACAATGACAGATTTCATTCCCCGCTCATGCTCTTTGGGTAGTTTGCACAGGCACGTGGAAAGGAAACAGATCTCAGGTCTGGGGGAAGCACAACACATACCACAAAATCTTTCCCACCTCTGGCACTGTTGGAGGCAGCTGGATGCATCTGCTTATGGAAACTCCTGGATCTAAGCGAGCATGAAAATGTCTCTCTCAGCACACTAATGCACAGTGAGGGAATTGCACGGGAAGGTTTAGGCACCACGTTGTAAAACAGGCTGAGCCAAACAATGAGGTGGGCGGTGCTGGGCTTTGCAGCACCCTCAGTTTGACAAGCTTTTGTCCATCACTCCCTTGCCTGCATCAATGCTTCAAACGGATTTAGGTGCTAATGCTGGAATACTTGTAATGAAGGGGGAAGGGAGGCAGAAAAGGAGCAGCCCCTTGATACCAGCAGCTCAATAGGCTTTCCAAAAGGCCCTGCACCATTTATGGAATTAATTGGCACAGAAGCAGATTAATCAGTGGAAATTAATGTTTGTCCTGGTCCGAGTTAAACTGGAAAATGTTGCTGTTAGTTTGTAATGCATCTCCTATTTATGAAAGGAAAGGTTTGTGCCAAGCTCTGTAACGGTCTATTTGCTCTCAGTAGGATTTCTGCACAAGTGTACTATGACAAAGGACAAAAAGGAAGGGAAGATTGAGTGACGTACTTCAGGAGAAGGCCAGCCCCTGGAGAGACCCTGCAGTGGAGTACTTGCTAGAGTCCACAAAAGACTGGTCTGATAAAGGACGACAACAGGGAATAAGAGAGGAAAGAAAGAAAAAGGACGGTATTAGTAAGCTGAAATATTACTTGTTTTTATCATAATAGCAGGTCTGTGCTTTAAAGGACACAGCCTCTCAATTCAGCAATATTAGTTGAGTTAGAGGTAGGGTGGTTGCCAAACACCTGCACGGTACAAGGTGGGCTGGTGGTGGAGTCCAGTTACTCTTTACGGTAGGAAACTTTTGAGACAGAGACCACCAGGGATCCCCCACTGTGTTCTATCCCCTTTGACAACTCAGTGTTGCTTAGAGCCTTGCAAGGCACTGGGAACTCGCAGTTTGAGAGAAGCCACCTACTCTCCAGACTGGGCTTCACGTACCTTGCAGGCTGTTGCCGTTGGTGCTGGTGCAGGTGGGAGGAGGAGAAGTTTGTGGTCTCACGACAGGTGCAAAAGCACTCTTCTGTTTCACTGCTGAGACCATGTTGGCTGGTGAGAAGGAGAAAATCCCGGAGGAACTGCTGCAGTTTGAGGGGAGACTAGTGGAGGAGGCCATTGTCGGACTTGATGGCACAACTACAGGGAAAAAGAGACCCCACAAAAGGCATTTCTTAGTATTCAATAATAGGTTGCAGAAACAAGAGAATTCTGATTCTTGGATGCTCTCCTTTTTTTTTTTTTTTTTTTTTTTTTAGGGATTGAACTGAGTGTTCAAAATGCAAACCTGACATATAGGAAGTTCAGTTACAGATAAACCGTAATTTTACCATATAGTGGGATAAATATCTTTGGTTCATGTATTTATCATTGAGGTTTTAAGTGAATTTGTTTTCACGAAAATGAAACCAACCACTTTAACATTCAGAAACCACTGCCAGTTTTCCCTCTTATCCAACAACAACAAAAAACCAAAACAAACAAAAACAAACAAACAAAACCAAAGAAAACCAACACAAGCCAAAAACTGAAAACAAAAGGAAAGGACTAAATGTAAGATCCCATACTTTCATTCATCTTCCTGTTTAGAAACTGCTTAGATACACAAGTGGACTGTGAATAATTACGTATTATAGAGTAAAATTCTGATCATCTGGGCTTTGAATTATTATTTTATTTGCATTTATGTAGATAAAAATCACCCTATTTAAGTTCTTATTTGGGAATCTGATATCATATTTGTTAACACTGAGGAAATCAATTAATGGAAATTAAATGTTCAAAGTTTCACAGTCTGACAGATACAATCTCAGTCTGAAGTCACTCTGTGTCTGGAAGTACTTGCTAAGGAAGAGCAATCAAAGCACCTAAATTGAATTGCTACTATACAGCAATTAGTTTATTGATTTAATTAAGAATGCCACCTTTTAATTTTCAGGTCATGATTGAAGCATTTTCTGATTCAATGGATTAGACATTAGCAGAATGACAGATTTACCAAGAAAACCTCCCAAAATAGAAAAGAGAACCAGGGCTAGAAAGTGAAATGCTATTCTAAAGAGGACTTCGTTCATAAATATGAAATAATACACTGCTAGAGTATTTTAAATGCATTACTGGCATCTGCTTCCAAAAGGAGATGTCTCATCAATCATGTTATATTATGAATTCAGAGTGTGCAGTTTCTATGACAGTAAATTCAACTTAATAAGTAAGGTACTTTGTAACATTACATGTTACATTATTATTAGAGCACAAAAATAATCACTGGTTACAATTCCCAAGTTATAAGTACTAGTTATGTGGGTAAATAATTTCTTCTAAATTTGCAGCAGATAAGAAACCTTGAAGTTATTTTTTTTTTTTTAGTCGGGTTTCCTATCCCCTTTTTAATTCTGAACTCTAGCAATGCAATTCAAAATAATTCATTGCTGCTGTTACACCATTAACTTAAATTTGGTGTGTAAACCTTGGTATGTTCATCAGTCTGTGTGTCGTGTTCATGCTACAGTCTCAGCCTATAAACCTATTTATATGAAAAGACCTTCCATCCTGATTCTGCTGTCAGCTTTCTACAGATGTCAGTGGAATCCTTTATGCCACATAAGTAATGTCGGAGGAATTGGACAGGTCCCGTTCATTTAATTTTCTCGTGTGACCAGGGACTACTGAGCTGAGTGAGCAGCTGCAGAAGAGGTTCATAGGCCTCTACCAATAGAAATGTATTTATATTTAAACAGGTTACTAAACCTTTAATATCAAAATGCAGAAACTTAGTCCTGCACATAAATATTTCCATAACTGGGACTGTAGACCATAAGCTTTTCACGCCGTGGAATATATGATTTGTATGACTTACATTTTTGTGGCATTCACTGTACAGACACTAAAACACAAACTCTGAGAGCCATTGTCACATCTCACTGACTAATACTAAGCTCTCAGTGAAGTCAAAGTAATACTACTTAAAAATCAAATGGAGTATAAGCAATCAAGCTTAGGCCCAATAATAATTCATAATTTTTATAAAGATGTTATTTGCTCAGAAGTCAATGGTGAGGACAGTGTTTCTTATTTACAGAGTATAAGGTAAGTTATGAAACTATCAGACCAAATCATGAGAGATATTATTATTATTCTTTTTAAGCTGTTATGAGACTCCCAATTAATAACAATGATGATGATAATAATAATAATAAACAGAGAAGAGCATTTCTGGCAATGCTAATGTCTTCAAAATGCCTCAAAGGTCAGTGCTTTGGAGAATAGAGAAAGCACCGAGATCTGTTTCAAATGCTCAGAACAGAAACTAAATATTGAGTATCACAGGAAAGTCACCATCTCCTTCTAATGAAAATGTGCAAAATGCAGAAAAGCCATGTAATACTCACTGGCATAGGGAGAATTGGCAGCAGATCCATTCAGGAAGGTTGGAGAACCTCCTAAATTTGACATTCCAGCATTCCCATAGCCGTTCATGCTTGTTGTGACAGAGTTATAATTTGTCTGCTGAGGGGTGGTGCTTGGCACGTAGCCATGAGGTGACACGCTGCTTGAGTTGCGAGTAAAACCTTTTGTGGGGAGGGAATACATTTAGAAATTGGTATCAGCTCCAGAACAGTTTCTTACACAACCAGCTACAAGCAAGTGACTGTGGTACCAAGGCAGCAGCTTAGCCAGCCGTGGTGTGCACAGGGAGGGCCAGGACTGACCCCCACAACCACCAGGCAACCCCAAATTGCGAACCCTCCCTGCTCCAGGTCACTGCTGGGGGGAGGAGGAGGAGGAGGGAAGCTGGAACCTTCAGAGCTCCTCAGGCAACCCATGCCCTCGAGCAAAGATCACCACTGGGTGTGAGAGGAACACTCGCTCTGAAAGAGCTGTTTGTAGGAAATGGAGTAAACATGACCTACATTTTCAAAGTGAGGAGCAAATACCAACTCAAGGTATGTTAAAAGCACGTGGTTGTTGTTAACTCTTTTCTGATGTCACTCTCAGTTAACACATCTCATGCTAGATGCTCACTGCACACTTCAGAAAATGTAGAGTGTATTTCTCCAAGTAGTGGATATCCTTTGTTTTTTTGCCCTAGTTTGATCATTATGTGGTAGAAAATGAGTTTCAAATTTGGCAGCAAGTTAAAATTTGAATCTCTACCTAATTCTGGAGATTACATTTGTGGAAACTCATATCCAAATATCCATAAAGGAAGATTTGTTTCTAGAAGCACAGAAATACAAAATGCATCTTCACTCCTAGAAGAAAAAAATGCCAATTTTTCTTCCTACTACACAGCACATCCACAAAATATTTTAATCTAGCAATGATTTCTATTTTTTTAGTGTAATGCAAAATAATTTTGTCAACTCCCCTAGAAAACAGCCTCATTCTAATATTTTCTCACTAAAGTGAATTTTTAAGTTGAATAATATATAAAGCTGAGAAAAAGACTGGGAAAAATGCAAAGGGCTTTTACAAAAATGTGCTTCACCTATTTTTTATTTTTAACTGTGGGAATTAAAACAATATTGATTTTATACACAATGAAAACCGCTTTATTTTAAAAATTAGAGAAGCTCTGAAAGTGTCTTTGTAAATATTTCTATTCTTTGCTAGTTGTAAAATTTATAGAAGTCTCAAACTCTGAGAAAAACACAGTGCCAATATTATATCCCCAACTAAACCAGATTAATATTCAAGGGATAATTTTATAAAGGAGTGCTACACAAGGCCCAGACTGAGAGATCATCCATGCTCAGGAAAATATATAAGCAAGTACTTAACATTAAGTACATGCTCAAGTCGTTTAAATTAGTGTGATTTAAACACAAATACAAGTATTATTCTGAGCAAAATGAAAAGCTTTGTAAAGATATGCAGAAGTGCTTTTCCTGAATTGGGGCAGCCCCATTCCCTGGCAGCCCTGTGTCATTCCAAGGGTGTGCACAGCCTGGGATGGGGCTGCCTGAACCATCCCTCTGCCTCTGCTCTGAACGTTCCCCTGCCTTTTATCAGAAAAGGTTCATAGAGAGAGGAAGACGAGTCTCCTGACCCTGGTTGGTGGCTTGTGAGGCTTCGGAAACATTGACAGCTAGTTGACCACTAAAGGAGTTCACTCCCATCATTCCTGCATGGACTGATGTGTTAGCAAGGGCGGGGAGCTGGTTGTGATTGCGGGGGACACTGTAGAGCGCTTCGGCGATGTCTGCGGCTCTTTTCAGGATGATTTCCTACAGGATAAGAAGAGGGAAGCAGGGGGGGAGGGAAAGAATAAAAGAGTTACCAATGCGACTGACAAACCTTTTCTTACAGACTCAAATGAAACAGTTCCCTGTCCAAAGGCAAAAACTAGATGCTTTTCTTTCTACAGCAGTTAGCTGACTGAGAGCTAATGCTTATAAGATCTGCTGCCTTGTGACAAATCCTGACATCTGTGGTAAGGGAGTTGGAAGTCTCAGTCCCAACGGCCACATTTCTCTATAAAAAGACCAACTGGCAGAATGGGGCTGGAGCTGAGTCTTTCTCCACCTTAAAGCTGTCGTTAGGATAAGATTGAAAAATCACTGGTGGCAAGACACAATGCATATCATCACCCATATCATACAGTATCTGGTAAAAGTGAGCAAAAGCCTCCAGGGTTAATAACAGGTTGCTTTTACAAGCACTAAATTCACACCCTTTAAAAAAGAAAACAAGCAAACTAAACCCCACTCCAGATATGACATTGCCCTCTACATTTATTCTTGTCTCCCACTGTACTATTATATACCTTTAGCCCCCTATCTATACATCTAAGAAATAGCCATGTTAAAGAATTGCTGAAGAAGAATGCATTTACCTGGTTATTATGTGGCATACCATAGAGTGCTTCTACTAAATCAGCAGCCCTCTTAAGTATTACTTCCTGTCAACACAAAAACAGATGCATTCTGCTGAGTTCAATAAACTCCTTGTGGGGGAAAACAAATATTAGAATCTTTTATTCTCTTCTATTAGTTCTATTAGTGTTTTGTGGTAGGTTTTATTTTTTTTTCCTCCCACCAGGAAAACCTTAATTGTAACAACTCTCAGCGAACACTGAATGGTGTTAAATCACTAGTTCATCCTATTCACACACACGCTTAATCAAGTCGAAAGGTGAGAATCATTGGTGCTGCAAAATAAAATACATCACTCAATTGTCTCTACCATCTGCACGATAAACCACTCATCGGTTTATTGCAGAACACAATCCTGAGGTCATTTACTAGATTACTGCAATCAATGTCATTCAGAGCATGTTATGAATGCCTTCAATGTGTTTATTTTATTCCTAATTGCATGCTGCAGGAATTGTGACCTTACCCAGCAGGCCACATTCAGCAGATATCCAATCAGTCCTGTGCTACTGGTAATGTAACCTTTCAACTTCTTCAGTTTGTATCCTGATACCTCGGGTCAGGGAAGGATCCATGTACATAAAATGATGCCCAAGAGTAAAACGCATGCAGTGTGAGGGAACAGCCCAGCACCATGAAGCGTTTTCTGGAAAAATTCCCTGCATGGATGGCAGAATTTAAAACAGTCTGGGATTTAGTTCTCCATTTTGGGCAATTTTTCCTCCCCCTCCATTTTCTCATTTGTTCCTTTTCATTTAATATGTCTTAGATTATTTTATCCTGGCATTCAAGGAATAATAGCATTTCCTGTGTTCTTACATTTTACAATGTCCTGATAATAACCCTGATAGAAAATATAAAACTGCATTGCAGAATTAACCCAGAAGAATTTTTTTTTTATTCTTTCAAAGAATCTTTCAAAGCAGATTCCCAATTGCCTGATCAAAACCGGTCAAGAACATCCTTTGAGTAAAACAATGTATTTTTGTAGTTCCCAGCCCCTCAGTAGTGCTCTAATGTTCCAACAAGACGCTATTTGCTATTGCATATTTCTGCAGGTAGCTTACAAAAATAGTACCAGTTTTAAGGATTTTACAGTTTTTTACAAAGTTAAACTTTTAAACTTAAAATATTTTACACAATAGCCATATTTTATACCAAAAAGAAACAGTAATGCTCAATTTTCATATACTGTAGACTCTGATCAGAAAATAGAGATATAATTGCGTTCATTTTGCTGTCACCATAACCTCTTCAAAAATCCTTGAACAACTCTTCAAATGACAAGCTTTTAGATGCATATTAGCATTTTTTTCAATTTTAAATTCTCTATAATATAAGATAAAATAGTTGTCATACTGCAGTAACTACTTATGACATATATAATGTCCTAAATTCAAAAATGAGACGGAGGATTTTTGTTCTCCCAGTAAACATTTAGGCTTGCCTTCTGCTGCACACACCCCTGTCTCAGAACACACATTTAAATTATTTTCCACATATGAAGTGAGATGTGATACATAATTGATGGATTTTTAAATCACTACATTTGAAACAGACTCTGAGTTAAGTTGCTACAGCCTCTTTCTCTTGTTTTTTTGTTTGGTTTGTTTGTTTGCTTGATTTTTGAGGTTAGTGTTTGTTTTCTGCTGTGATTGTTGCTTTACAATGGGGTTTTTTTTGTGTAGTTTGACCACAGCAGTGAGCAGGATAATCATGGACAGACAAACTATGAACAACATTCAGGTACAAACAATCCTCATTCACCAGAACACTGAGTTGCCCTTTTTTTCCTCACACTGAAGGTGCAAACCAGAGAAGAGCAGAGAAGTTACTGAAAAAAATTCTATCTTTCTCAATCCATGATTTTAGATGGAAAATTACTGCACAGGTGTTTGACTTTGCAAACTAGGATTTATTTCACTTCAGTAGAAATTGTTTGCACTATATATTTCACTGATGGAAAATTAGAATGTGATACAGAGCCCACAAAGCACTTTGGAATATTGTTAACCTAAGCTGTCATTATGCCAAATTACTAAAAAAAAAGAAAGTTTCAATAGTCATTTCTGCTCTACCTGACTAATCATAGTTATTTATGTAATGCTGAGCTAAAAACCTTAGAATACATCTAAAAAGAGACTGAAGACCATGTTAGAAAATGAGGTAATTACATAGAATCTTACAGCTGCTCTACCTAGTATCAAATATATTCCAGTTCTCAAACACTAGAAGTTCTTTAATGCCATATCATATTGCATGTAAATAAAACTAATTGTTATGATGGTTTATTGAAACCTGCTTGACAAGTAGCATTCAATTTTCTTAGCTAGTCAATGGTTATATTTTTTTCAACATTTTTAGAGTCTGTAAATTTGAGTTTTGTACTTTCTCTAACAATATTTTCACACAATAAAAGCATTTCTTGTTTATGACATTTTCAGATCATACAAAGTAGATGTTACACAAAAAAACTACTGTGTCAAATAATGGTCCCTCCTGTTCTGGAGCTGACGGCAGGTCTTACAGACACAAATTAGCTTTAAAAATACTCAATAAGATGCTACTACAGACATGCTCAAGATATTAACTTCTTGTTTCCTGAATGCATCTTAAATCCTTCTCAGCTCTGCCTAAATTACAACAGAAGCCACTGTTACGACTCCACATACAAAGGAGCCCCAAAAGTCCTCTATAAGTTAGAGCAACAGACCTTGCAAGGTGCTTGGATTGCGGTGACCAGAAAATTGTTCTCACCTCCATGTCATTACGCTCGCAGTGAAGCAGCCCCCGAGCATGTTTGTGTTCGGGATCTAATATATTGCCTTTCAATCAGAGCTGAGAGCCACTGAACACATAGACAGAACATGACGAGCAGGTCAGGAAAGCAATAAAGATTTTACAGAGCTGTCCAAGGTGCTAAATTTACTCAATAATGGGTTTGGCACCATAGTGTTAACCTCTCATTTACTACCAGTTTGAGGGACTAAATTGAAGTAGCTGACTTCATTTACCTTGAAATGTATATTTTATGACATTATGTAAGTAGATTGAAAGGGCACTGCAGTTTTAACAATTTAAAGGCTAGAGCATGTTTAAGATGAAGCTTGAATATTTATCGTATATTGCACTTAAACTATATTGTATATTAAAATGCATTGATTAAATTTGTAAAAGGTATTATAAAAAAGGACAGCTAGTATAAAAGATCTACGTCTTTTAAAATCCAATTGATACTGCATGTTACCACTGCAATGGTGACAGATAAACAGATAGAGAGGTGGACAGAGCAGCAGACAGACATATCAAGAAGTGAGTGAAACTAACATTCTATAAAAAGAAATCTCTGCATAAGCTCAAGGTCTGCTATTCCAGATATTCTTTTGTTCGCAGCAATTTTTCTTTGCCTTCATCTCAGAAGCCCAGATTTTCATAGCAGTAAGTGGGCATCATGTAAGGTCCTTCCAACTGAATATGCAAGTGGAAATATTTTCTGAGAGAGACAGAGTTTGACTAAAGCTAATATCTAATTTATGGGGGCATTTGTCAAGGAAGATTCACTCTTCTATTAATGCTAAAAGTCTGACAGTTTTTGGTTTAGAATAAAGGACTTTGCAGCATTTAGTTAGAGCTAAAGTGAGGGTCTCCTTGTCTCACATTTTGTTACAAATGAACATTATTGTATTTCTATAAAAACAACAACTGAGCAAATATTAATAAAAGGAAAAATTACTTTGGTACTTAAATATGATGCATTAGAACACTGCAGTCCATGCAGCTACACACCAAAAATCGACAGTCCATTTTTATTCCAAACTGAAGCTGATTTTCTACGGAGGGATTTTGACTTTTTTAATTCTTGAAACACAAATACAATCAAATATTTTTCTTCTAAACTTACTAAGGGGTGTTTACATAAGCAAAAAAAGGAGCTGGGTAGTGAAGTCTGCTGCAACTTTGCGTATTTAAAATCACCGTAGAAAAGTAATGATTTATAAGATCATATCAGAATGATGCTTTTGAAGCACAATGACTGAAATTTAGACTGAATCCACTTCTGACTGAATGTAGCTTGAACCCTACAGCACCTTTGCATGTTTTGTTGGAGGCATGCACTCCCTTCAGGAGGAATTCATTAAGATCATGAAACTTGCATTTCAAGTTTTATCAAGATGAAACATTTTGTGTCAAGTTTTATCGTGACAAATACATTTTGTGTTAGCTTTAAAAGAGGCAGGATATTTCTTCTGGTGACATCTGCTTACTTTTTATTCAGAAGCTAGTGAAAAAAACACACTCTGTGTCCCAAAAGGGCCGTGAGTCTAGTGAGATAAGGGGTATCTAAAGCTACGCTGAGTTGTTTGGCTTAAGTAATTAAACTAGATAATATTCAAGGTACTTGTTAAATCTAAATGAATTTTGTCAAGAAGAAGCTGACCACAACATATAATACTCATCAGCCACATATTGTATTATTGAGACCACCAAAGGATTTATGAACTTGTGGAGGGCGTGGGGGGGAAGCTGTTCTAGCATACTCTGAGGCATTTATCTTATGTGTTGTCTAGATATCATATCACCTTCTAATGCTCTTTAGCATTGTAATACAAGAGAGAGCTCATTCATCTTCTGAGAGGGTACTTAGGGATGATGATGTCATTCATACTTCCTTGACTCTTATGTCTGACCTCCTGGCTCTGCCTTCTAACTTCCTACTCTCATGGCTACTTGCAAGAAAAAAACCACTTCTGCAGAGTCAAAATGCTCAACATCAGACTCCAGTTCACTCCTTCACCTTGGAAAGGTCACGTTCTGAGATTTCTAGTCAAAACTACAATAATTTGTGCTCAAAATTTCCCTTTGGTTTTCAATGGGTGAAACTATAAATGTGATAGTGAAGAATATGGGTTAGAATTAAGTTTTAAACTTAAAATTTGTGTATGCATTATGTTTTAAAAGAAAAAAATTACAAACACCTCTTTCAAGTGTAAAGGCAAATCCAACATTTTGGTAGAAAGACTTTTAACAGGATTCCAAAGATCTAAATTATCAGTCATTGAGCCTGCTATACAAGAGTTTCAGCCTGTCCAGAACCTCTCATCTCTCCACATCAACACTGAGTGCTGCATTATTGTATCATTTTCAGCAATTATAGTTTTAGAAAGACTCATAAAAGCCATTCAAAATGTAAAGATCCTCCATTTACTGTAAAACTGAAGGAACTGTGCCAGCCTAATGGGAAGTATAAAACAACAGGGCCATTTCTCTAAAAAGATATTTGTATTCACACAAAGATGAAAACTTTTCCAGCAAACAAACAAGTGAATTGTTTTCATATATTGTAATTAAATCATACCAAAGAAGTAAACACCATATAGGTATTACAAAGACAGGAAGGCAAAATGAGAGTACTTCATTTGAGGGGCAAAAAAAAAACCCTTCAGCTTACCATTGCCTATAGGATGAAAGTACACTTAATTTCTGCCACTGAATTTCATTGGCATTTTCCAGAAAAAAAGTCTACAGTAAGAGCTAGAACCTTAACCTTTCCAAGCCATTGTAGTCTCATCAGCCTCACCCAAACTGAAAATCACAGCCTAAATCTACAGCACTAAAAACAGTCATGCATAACCTTACCACCTGCTCCACAATGAGCCAACCTTATAAATAAAATATAGAAAGCCTCCATGAGGCAGCAGAAAGAACAAACACTGAAGTGCAAATGCAAGCATGAATCTTGCCATAAACATTGAGAATCGATGATTAAAACACCTCTGAACCACAAAGGTGATAAATGCATAGCAATAGGGAAAACACACCCCATCCAGAGTGTCTTCTTTGCAAGTACTGCTGACAAAAGGAGGAACAAAATTATGATGATCACCTGTGAGTCTGTCCTTGCAAGTGTCCCATCTTACCACTATTGTCTCCCTGTTAATATGGTGTACTTAGATACAAAAAAAGGTACCAGTCTCCTTTATTGATCCACACTACTCATGCTGGTGGTCTTCATTTCCATAAATGATGGGCACATAACAATGGCAACAGAATTAGGAGCTAGCACAAATATGTACTTCATCTAGATACTGAGTAGCATGGAATAAACCAGCATTAATATCATTGGTTTGGACCAACTCCTTGAATAAACTGTCTGGATGTGGGGACAGTCTGGATGCTCCCACCATATTATCATCAGCTGAAGCATCTGGCAAGTAATTTGGATAGCTTTGTTGCCAAAAGCTCTGGAGTTCTCTGCTAATGTCAGGATCTAAGGACAGATACCTTCAGTCTGAAACCAGAGAGATCATGAGAGGAAACACATTTTCCATGCCCTACAAAAGGCTGCCGTATTTATCCCAGCATGTACAGACCAGTTCTTCTGCATACGTTTCTTCAGTTATGGAATCCCATCATTCATACTGTGATCAGTTTGTCATACCCAGTGAATCATTAGAAGACAACATAAATGAGATATGAACCAGAGCACAAATAGTCTACAAAAACTAAATTCTATGGCTAACAGAAAATCCTTCACCAACTTCCTCTGTAGAAATTCTTCCTTCCCACCAGGTTACAGTGACTCATACTATTCCTATCCTATCTACACTACCAAAAGATTATTCCCAATTTATCCATGAACATACAAGCAAGCAAATGGCAATATTATTTTCCTCTATTTGATCTCAAAGTTTTGTCACAATGACCTAAAAGCACATTTTGCACTCTAAATTTTCCTTATGTGCCTCTGCTACCTTCAGCCCTTGGGCCATCTTGGATAGGAACCTCAGGCATTTATTTTTCAAAATTTATCCCAAACTCTTTGTCCAGCACCTGCAGTTCTTTGAAGTAGTTGTTCATTACTGAGATTAAGTTTTTAGGCTTGGGAATTTTTTTTGGTTTTCCATTATGTAAGATTTTCTGATAGTTCTTCCTCTTCCTAGTATTAACATTCTTATTTCTTGGAAAACAGCTGCAGATGAGAATTGTAAGGGGAAAAAAAAAGGAAAAATAAAGGAAAAAAAAAGAGCTATTACTCAAAGTCTTCTCCTGACCATTTTATACACAAATATTTTTGGGAAATTGTCAACATCCCCTTATGGAAGAAGAAGAATGTTTTGAATTATTTGAAGGGTCCGGACTTAGGTAAACTTTAAAATAATTTGGGAAAATCAACAGAGGCACTAAATTCTGTGACTGTCATTCAAAGATACTGCACAAACTGTTTTAGAAGTTTTATTCTATAGATCATGTTATTGTGCCCATTGGAAAAATTCCCTAGAACACTAGGGATTAAAAAAAGATTAAATGTGGCTTGTGTGTGACACAATGTAGATATCAAAGTATGGATCTGTATGAGTGAAAAACATTTTACTTGGCAAATAGAGAGGTTGACATCTATTTTCTATGATTTGTATATGCAGAGACTTTCCAAACACAGGTCAAGTTGTATCACTTTTAAATTTGTCTCACATTAGGTCAATTCTAGACTGTATTGGGTGACATAATTAATTTGACTGCATTTAAATCTACAGAGAGATATAATTGTTTGGTACTGCAATGCAAGAATTCCTGATGACTTAAATCAGAGAAGCTATCTAGCAATTAAAGTGTGAATTGTAGACATGTGTTTTGTCAATTTTATTTTCAGAGTTGGTCTTTATGAATGCTTTTACCCATATAAATATCTAAGTATGCCAAGTTATCTCTTTTGTGTAAAAGAAAAAAATTAACAAGTGTCCAATCACATGCAATTAAAGACCTACCCACACTTTCTTTCAATGAAGGATAAAAAACCCCCAACAAACTAAACCAAACCAAACCAAATTTCCAGCTTATCATTAAGATCAATGAAACTGTCACTTTTCTGGCTTGTATGCTTCAGGTAGGAACTGTGAGAAATTGAGAGCTCAGGTTACTTTTAATAGCAGGAGGAAAACAGAAAAAAATAAGACACATTGAAATTCTGACCTACAATGATATTCCACTATGTTCTGTGGAGAGCATAAAAATGTTGAAAAAGAGACTGGAATAACGTTGGCAGGTTTTAGTATTACAGTTAAAACACTGCTCAGTCATAACCTCTACAAATGACTACTTTCACTTACATTTTATCATCGGTATAATTAAAAGAATTCTCTTAAAAGGGGCATTCTCATTACAGCCAAGGACCACTTCAGACTCAATTGAAATGAAAAGACAGGCCAGAGATTAGGTGTAGATACCAAGTGGTAATTTCTAGGGAAGCATAAAATGCCAAGAGTGTAACAACCATATTTTATAACTGTGTGTTCAAAAGAATTACAGTATTTTATTGTACAAAAGGAACTTGGCTCAGAAAGACGACTTCAATGAAGTCACTCCAATCAGATATCCTAAAAAAATCTCAGCTTTCTCTTCAGAAACAAAAGATATTTTGTTCCTGATACTATCTTTTTAAATTTACACTCCTAAAATTCAGAGGAAATTATCCCAAGCAATTATAAATGTTGAATAACCATGTATTTAAGAAATTAAATTTATCCAACAATTCACAGGTCTAACACTATATTTCTGCGTATACCTCCACAATGTTAAAGCAGGCATAGCATTTTACATGATCTAGGGCTCCTTTTTCCAGTGGTGAAGAAAAAGTATTACCCTTGTCACTACATCAACATATTTTATAGAATCACTTCAAAATACTGATTTTTTAAAATAAATCAATATTTCACTAACTTTTTTGATCATAACAACCTCTTAGCTCTCATGCTGGTTTAAAGCCAAAAAATAAAAGAAAATTCAGATTATAAAAAATATTAGTATCAATTATTTTCTATTTACTAAAAAATACTTTAACACACATTTTATTTGTCAGTTTCTATTCTGTCAAATATTTGGACTTCAAGATGCTATGTCCAGGCAAAATTATGAATCTAGCATTTAAGACACTTAGGTCATCCTAAAGAACAACATTAACAAACTCCAAAATTTCTGTATCTTGGATCACCCATAATACATGAACAAAAAATGGGTTACATATATGTGACACTGCTTTAAAAAATGCTTCTGTCTTTTTTTTCATCCTCCTCTCAGCAAATGTATCATTTGTCATCTATAGTCACAAATATATTCCAAAACATTCTTTAAAATAAATCCCAAGTGCATATCTGTGTTTGTACAAGTAGGTTAAGATTGTGCTGTTGTACTTAGAGGATATTTCAGTCCAGTTGAGTTATATCACCATAAGTTACATGATTGACTTTTACAACAGAAAGAAAAGGTTGTACTCAAACAACTGTTATTGCCTCAATGGAAAAAAAAAAATCAATGAAAGTAAAATGAACAAGAGATTTTGTCCGAGTTGCAGTTAATGCTACTGAAGAGCTATGGATATTAAAAGGTCAACAAATAAATTAGTCCAAGTGTTATGAAATGAATGATTTGGCTTATAATTGTATTGAGTGCAAATTGTTCACTGCCTATTAGACCAGGTAATTTTTAACCATGGTGCCTCAATTACTGTTCCATAAGCAATAATACAGTTGTAAGAGCCACCGGTTCGATCGAGTGACCTACGAGACACACCAGGACAGCTGCCTTTGCTATGATGGATCACTGAGCCTGATCTCCAAATGGTGCCAAACCTTCCCTTCCTCCGAGGAGATCTCATAAAAGAAACATTACTGCTTGATTCATTTTGCCAAAATGTTTGAGTTTTCTAGTGTCAGCAGCTGGGTATAGATTGTGAAGCTCTGTATTTCTTAGAAGAATTACGACAACAGGCATCCTATTGCTTCCAGCACTCTCTGCTAAATGGCATCATGATGGTTTGGAGGATGCTTTTTCTGCTACTCAATTGGACTGTGTTGTAAGAAATACACGGCAATCATATTTTACATCACCACGTAAACCACCGCATAACACCTAAAACTAGGCTAGAAATGGAAACTGTAGGAGATTATAGACATTACTTCACACTTCTGCAATGCCCTCAGTTCAAAGATCTCAAAGCACCACTTTAATGCAAACAAATTAAACTTCACAACACACTTTCTAGGAAAATATTCTCTCTTCCCCATCTTCATCAGAGACAGCCTTAAAGTGTAGCTGTTTGGCTGAAGTTACAATGGCCTATGGTTACAACCAAGGCCAAGTTTTGTAGGCTAAGGTAATATCTTTTATTAGAGACACTGATACAGGCAAGAAAAAGTACAGTCAGCATGCAGGAGACAAAGATGGGCACCAAAAAGCCTGTCTGTTTTATTCCAGTTAGATCAGTTAGACTAAGATATTACAATTCCCTACAAATCCTGATAGTCTTAAAAAGGGAAAAGAAATCAATCTGATCTTGCTTTCACGCTATGAGGTAACATCCATGGCAGCAGCTGTGTTTCCCCATTGCTCCTCAGGGCACGGTGTTCCCTGTGAGCCAGGGCTCAAAATACGGCAATAAAGGGCTCTCCAGGCTTCCCAGGACTGGGCCTTAAAGGATTGTAACTATGTGGTAACTACACAGATCTGCTCTCTGCCCATATATAAAACAAACTGATGATGCAAATGCAAATCCTGAATTATCAAATAATCTGTGCAGGAGAAACCACAATAATAAAAGCCTAATTAGAATAGATTGTACCCCATACAATCAAATCCTGTTTATACTGTCACTCTGATATATTTTAGATAAATCACTACATTCAAACAGTCTGTTGGGAGTGTGATTTTCCATTTCATCTCTCCATTGAGCAAAAAAGTGCCATGTGACTGGAGTCTGAATTTCCATTTCACCAGCATACAGTTGAACTGAATATTATTTGGCACAATACAGTGTACAACTGAGCCACTAAATGGCTGATTTACTAAATTATTATTAGATGAGCTCTTGCTGTTCCAAGTGAAAGTGCAGTCACTGTCTCTCTTCATGGTGTGTTCAAATTGTTCTGTGTTTAAATATTCAGCATGAGGCTAATGTGAACTGATGAACTGAGACTACAAACGTTCACTTTCAGTGCAGATAGGGAGACGGAGATGCAACATATCATGTGGCCTGCAGAGGTGAAAATGATTTATATTTAAGGATGCTGCTGTCTATTTCCATTACTATACAATATTCTTAATTAGCTTTGTGTTTGATTCAGGAGTTTGGAAATTTAGCTAGAAAACAGCTCCAAAACTGAATTAGCTGTGTGGCTATGGAGGCATCAGAATCCTGGTGAAGTCGTACTTGAACCTCGATCTCTGTCAATAAAGTGCATGAGCTGCCTCTGCAGTCTCATACTTTGCTACCTTTAATATTTGAGTTGGAACTTAAAAGTATCACCTGCAATTCCGACCTGAGCATCAGAAATCCTACGAAATGTAAAGGACTGACCACACTGTGTAATTCTATGACTGTCTAAGATGAAGGGAGATGGGGAAAAAGGAAAAATATCTATATTTTTTAAAACGTTTTTTAAAAAAAGAAACAATTTCTTTACTGCCACCTGCTGGAGTTGACAATAACCCTTTGTCCCACTAAAAGAACAAGCAGCCTCACTCAGAGGACAGTTACCGTGAGCATTTAAAATACTGTGATCCCAGACACTTACAGTAGATTAGAATTTTTTATTGGTGCTATGTTGCCATAACAACATAAAGACAGCAGATGACTTAAGCTAAGCTTGCAAAGCAAAAGGCTGCTCATCTGGCAGTTAAAATGAATACAGTTCACTTCACAAGTTCCCCATATGGACCCTTAGTGTATGGTAATGAGGATACCATATGGTGGGAGAAAATGCACAGAGAACAATTGTGCTCCACTGGATGAGTGAAGTGAGCGGGAAGTTATGAGGAAACACAGGAGAGAGATTTGTGTGTGTGCTCTCTAACTCAAGGGTTTCTTTCAGAAGGGGGTTCTCTCTCTTCTTAATCTTCTTCTTAATATATACATGCACAGAAATGACAGAGAAACATATTGTACATTTTTCAACATCATTCATCATAAACTGTCAGCTGTGTTTGTAAATCAGCTTGGTAAGATCTTAGAAATTTGTAATTCTTAAAAGGTAAAAGTGCTAAGTTTTTAGACAAAGTGCAGGAAAATTTAAGCACTTCTGACAAGTAGAAACATTAGTGGTAATCATTTTAAAAATGCTTGCATCCTTCTGCCTGCATGTTTAGCTGTAAATAATGCCGCAATAATAATAATAAAAAAGCTTTAGGAAGGAGAGGATGAAATGGAATAAATATTTTTTATTTTATTTCCAAAAGGATAAAAAGTAATAGATGATCAGAGCCATATGGGTGCAAAATTCTGCTGTAAATGTACATATGCTATACAGTACACTGTACTAACCCAATCCTAAACCTGGTAAGACAGCTTGCTAAAGGCTGCAAAGTCAATTTTGTACTACACATGCTTCATAAAAGATGAATATAAATGCATTAGTTAGACACGGTGAGCTAAATTAGAAGGTCAGGCAGGGCTGGAAGGGCTGAAATATCACACAACCAATGACTGTAATTACTCTTTTTTAAGTCTATTAAGTGGTGTTGTTCTATCAAGGCTCAGGGGTATAGGACATGAAGTACAAGATAAAGTAATGTGTATTTATTACTCCCACGGGATCAATTTACTAGATATTTTCAGCTCCATGGAGCAAAATACACAAATGCAGCCTTTGTTACTTTCTTCAAACTGTGGCTTTTCCCTTCAAAAACTCTGGTCCTCAAAGGGACCGTGTTTACCTGTTTGGTGTCTTCCTGTTAATTTTTGTATTTAAAACCAGTAACGACAAGGGTACAGGAACAGAGAAATGGGGGGATCCCTCTTACAGGATGTTCAAACAAGTGGTTCGAGTCGCTCAGATGGAATGTGCAGACCAGAAAATCCAATCCCAGGCATGATTTTTACCCCAAGGCAAAGCAGAAATCGGGAATGGAGAAAGATGCAGAGCTCCTTGTCATCATGTTAGCCCTGATCTATTAAAAGTTTTGTCATAGATTCTAAATTACACCATCTGCTCATTTGCTGAGTAAATGCTGACCCACTTATAAAGAAGGCTCACTGAAATGTGTATGCACACTGTTGACCTTCAGAAAGGAAAAGGCTCCTTGCCAGCCATGTGTGTGTGGCTCTGCCCTTCAGTGAGATGTGGCTCTGGCTCTGTCCCTTATCTCCCTAATTTCAGACTCTTTCCCAGACACGCCTCTGACATCCACCACGCCATAAGGGTGATACTTTCACAGTTCCCTCGGCATTTTGGTCATCTTCTCAAAAGCTATGAAACTCTCTCCTTGAACCTTTTCAATAGGATAAATAAAATACCAAACCCCAAAAACCTAAACAAGACCCTCAATCAACTAAATGCTCAGATTGTTAAGAAAATAAAAAACCCCTAACTGTTAAGGGTTCAATACCGACTCTGGTCTCACATTTCTATAAATTTTACAATAGAATGTAGAAACCTCCAAGCACATCCATGCTGTACAGATGAACTTCAATAGCTCCTCTTCACATGCTCCCCTTCTCTGCCCATACTTAGTATAAAAGTTTTCTAACAATTCTCCTGTTACACTGGGGGGGGGGGGGGGGGGAAGAAAAAATTTTTTTTTTAGCTTAAAATTAAAAA
>JAWWLV010000030.1:13758989-13797700 GCA_035041135.1 Platyrinchus mystaceus
CCCCCCCCCCCCCCCCACGAAAAAAGTGTTTTCTTAGCTGAAAATTACTAACTTGGATTAAAATGCCCAGTATTTTGAGTTAGCAGATGGAGACCCTTTCTGGAATTTCCATTGGGTCTGTGTGAAGCAGCAAACCTGAGCTGCCTTGTCTTCACTGCTATTTTAACCTCCAGTAGCAAGCCTGGGCCAACCACCCACGTTTAGAGACAACCTTTATTTGTAATATAAACAATACCCATGTCACAATGGATAAAGGGCAGATCTGTGGGATTTCATATGGAAAAAGACAACTGCTTTTGCCAGCCACTGATTCCTAATAACCACCTGTCTTCTATTAGTGTCCTAAACGAGGAGGTGGAATATGTCTGGGGGGGTTAATGACTGACCAAAGAAAAGAAGCTGAAGGGAAGAAGGATCCTGGTTACCTGTTCTCTCTGCTCAGCAGGGAGGCCCCTGTGCACTAGAGAGAGAGGCTCCACTTTCATCTACATGAAGAGAAACCAGAAGTAAAGGTCTTTTTCAGGAGGGATAAGGGATGTCCTAGAAAGCATTGAAGCAACAGCCTGGGAAGGGAGAGGACATCGGATCACAGAGGGGGTCAGTGCAATGACTTGCTTCTCAAACACAGAGTGAACAATCCTGGTGCTTAATCTAAACAAAAGTGATGAGTTGTAAGAGTGGTGAAAATGGCAAATAAAATCTAGAAAAGTGCATATAAAGAGGAATTGTTGCTATTAAATCATTTAGGATGGATGTGTTTCAAATCTAGCTCACAGTTGAAGCTGTTTTACAGCTATAGCTGCAGAGTTTTAATAAAATTGCAGAATCGCAACGTATCTGCCAGGGATTTATTTTAAGGATTGTAGGGTAGTTACATGAATGAACCTTAATAGACTCAACATGTTGTTGGGATCTGAACTCTTCAGTGATCTCCACTGCAGTTTTGTACACAAGAACCAGCAACACGTGTTCATTTGTGTGCACATACGCAAACACATGAGATGGGAATGGTGCACACACACGTGCAGGGTTATTCCTCAGATCCACAGGCAGGCTCTCTACAGACTGCTCCTACAGGATGATACAATTTCTTAACATTAGAATCATGGTATTCCTTTTCACTTCTCCCCAGAGATCTCTTGTTTCCTCTGATCTGCCTCCTGTCTGTATTAGAAAGGAAAGACTACACTGCCCAGCACACTCCTGGTACTTGACCTCACTCCAAGCTTTGGGTGCTAATCCTGCCACCTCTTGTCTCTCCTCTTGGTGTATGTGGGTGTGTATGTACAGACATGCACATCTGCTAGTGACATCCCTCCACTGGCTGCTTTCCCTGACCTGCTCTGCACAAGGGAACAGGATTCTGGCTCATGGCTGGCTCCATAGCCCAGCTGCCAGCATCAGCTCCCACTCTTCTCCAGAAACTATATATTGCAATTCCACTTTAAACACATTTCTACATCAACAGTCAGTCCAGCAGCTCAAAGACCCTGGTTCCCAGGTGCTCCCATTCTCCTCACTTTGGGAGGACATTCTCTGCTGGAATTGGGCTACTGAAGTACTGGAAAGGAGAAAAAAAAAATATTAAATCTGGCTTTTTTCTTTGCCTGCTTCCAGCAGATAGCTGGAACATTTAAAAAAAAATAATCCCAAGCATAAATAATGAGCACTTCTGAAAATACTGGTTCTAAACTAGTAGAGATCAAACTTCTGAAATAACCTCAGTGGTTTTAGAAATGCTGTTAACTCCCCAGCTCTGGAGGGCAGAGCATGTGCTAACACTCAGTTGATGGCCTCGACAATTCTCCTTGACTGCAGGGATAAGTCACACTGCAGAATGCTCTGGATGGTCCATAGGAAGGACAACATGCCCTTAGGAACACAACAATTGTAACCATTTCTACTTCTTGAAAGATCTCTATTTCATCAGCATTGTTTGACTGGAATAATGGCCACAAACCCTGGCAGCAATTAGAGAAATGTGTTTTGGTTTATTTATTTAATGCATAAGCACAAGCTTTTTAATGAACAGAAAGTGATGATGCGCTGACATGACCATGGGGAAAATGGCAGAAAGGGTATCAAAAGCTTTGAGCACTGATTTCCTCTCTGCTGCTTCTCTCAAACATTTGCCCTCTCTGCCCATGGTTCCACTGTGGAAGCCATACGGCTTCCAACACTCTTCTAAGTAGCCACTGAGAATTGTCTATAGTGGAATACTGCCAAAGCCCATCCTGGTTTAATGACATGGGGAAGAGCACTGTGCTGTGCTCACCCAGCACAGACTCACTGCGTCCTTGGTTATGATCCTGGAGCCAGTGAGCGATGCTGGGAATTGAACCATCAGTACCTCAAATACAGAAGTCGGCATGTGCCAACCCCTGCTGCATTCAGCCTCTGTGTATGGCATTTTAATGAGCCTTGAACTTGAGGTCCAACCTTCAAGCTTGCACAGAAGGAATTACCCAAAGACAAAACAAAAAAAAGTCCTCCCTTCGTCCTGTTTCCCTCTAAGCTTGCACAGTGTTTCTTCACTGAGTTTGTTCCACCCTTAAGCAGTAACCTTTTTTTTGGCCATAACATCATACCTCTGTGTACATAACTACAACTTCCCTTGATTTAAGGATTTGAAAAAATAGCTTAAAAGAGGATGTGTAGGGGACAGATGACTCAGGACTAACCCTCATTCTCATATGCTATCCATAAATACCTGCTAAATGTTAGAGTTGGGACACAGAGCTAGATGAAGGTCTCTTCTGCCTGCTTTTATGTCCCATGACACTAGGCAGCAGAAATATGGTAACAGTCTCAGTCTAAATGAGAAAGAGGAGGGTGCTCAGCCTGGTGGCTGCATTCCCCCACCAGCACAAAGGAGCATTCCTAGGGATCCCGTTGCTGCCACCGGTGCCAGAAAGAGAGCCCAATACCTGCGGAGGTTGGTGATGCACTACAACCCCCAGCTTCATAGCCCAACTTGGAATTGCTCCGTCTTATTTTATTTAAATTTCCTAATTTAGATGAAAGCCAGAGCCATCCACTAGTCAGCTGGAATGTCAGGTTCAGGGAAATTTTGCAGCATTTCTTTTGGGCCTTGCAAGTACCTGGCACATAGTGAAGGCTGGCTTCTTATTTTCTCAGAAACAATTTTTCTCCACAAGCACATTTGGCAGCAGATGCACAATACAGATGAAAAAAACGCCCCTACAGAAGGATGCTCTCTTTCTTTGGAAAGGGTTGCACTTCTGGATGGAAATCTGACAAGCCATGAAAGCTGTGTCCTGCTGCAAATCTATCCAAAAGTCAGGGAAAGGGACAGCTTGCAGAGGGTGAACAGAGCCAATGGAAAATGTAACTCTCCAGGACAGCATGTTTCTGTGGTGGTAAGAGAGAAGGACAACACACCAGTGACCCCAAAACCAGAGTCTGCAGCCTTCCTAGGCAAAGATAAAAGACCAAGCAAGCCTGTAAAACAGTCACTCACTGAATTTTACTTCTGTCAAGAAATTAAATAACCTAATGTACAGTGTTCATGAAATCTCACCTTCGAAACACTTTAGAAATGTAACTATTTAAAGCCTACAACAATCCCTGATGAAAACCTGCGGACAGCTCAGGAAGTTACAGAAGAAAGGTCACAAGTAGTACCCAGTCACAAAGGCTATCTTGGACATGCATTAATTCAACAATTAATTTGTTATGTGTCTCAGGTCTGCAAATTCACATCTTCCTTTCCATAGACCAAACTTGCTCAGTAACAACCCTGATGTTAGAGCAGATAAAATACGTGGTGGCAGCTGGTCACAGAGAGTGACTCCAGCTCAGAGTTCCTGTGGCAGCAAGCAACACTTTTTCAAATATCCCATCTCTTTCTCCAGTATATCGCAAAACTCACTGCAAATTCTTGCAATGTAGCAAGAACAGACTCGAGTGCAGTCCCAGACAGTGTTTTCACATATGTGAACTATCCTGTTTCTCCCACAGCTTTTACTTGATAGAAACCAACAAAAACCTCTCACTAATTTTCATGGGAACAAACATCCCTTCACTACACAATGCTCTAATTATATCAGCAATCCTGCAATAAAAGAGTGTATATAATCATTATTATCCTAAACATGGTACAGCAGCAACGGGCACACATTCCCTCAAGATCCAAATAACTCGATTTTATCATCGATGAAGTTCTCAGAATTAGGCTGGCAAGCACTGCTGTGATACCAAAACCAAAAAGCATCATCCTCCTATGAATAGGCTGCTCAGGTCCAAATATAGTAACCAGAAATACGTTCATTTTTAAGTATTTTAGAACACAGAAAAAGATTTGCTTTTAGCAAAGGCAAGAGCTGTTTGAGGTAGCTGTGACTGAGAAGGTCACAGAAGTCTCCTAAGCCTGCAGTGGAAGTCGCTGATTGGGCTTTCTTGGTCGTGCCTCTGTTTCAGCTTATCTGAGTTGGGTACCAAACCAGGACCATCACATTTATAGAGTCTTGCACTTCCAGACAAAAACTTGCAGTAAACCATCTTTACCATATTTAATAAAACAATAAACTTTGTGCTGACCTTTGGCAAGCGTTCGGGGTCACCAGGGTGCCGGGGGATAACCTTCTGTAACCTTTGGAAACCATAGTCAATGGTGGGTTCGTTCAGAGCTGAAACAACAACAAACAACATCGAGATGTGACAAAGGCATCGCAAGAGGCTCCACTGGACTGTGACAGCGGGCAAAGGCATCGAGAGACCAAGGAAGGATCACAGCACAATCAATCCCCTTTTACTGAAATCAGCACACCCTGTGAAATTTTGGTTCAAGCACTATTCGAGGTTGTTTCTGGGGCTTTTGTTCAAGCAGCAAACCGAACCTTACCACTTCAGTTCCTACAACAAGGTTGCTGGAAAAATTTGGGAATGTTGCACACATCTTCCAAATAGGAAGCAATTATTATCTCTGAAAGGCACAATGAAATTAATTTGATAAATACTTTACACTCCATGTTTCATGTTGGGTTTTCCCCCCTTATATATTATGAGGAAGGTCCTTTGTGATTCGAAGACCAAAGCAGTAACTATTCAGGAGCCTTTCTTTTTCCAGACTTGATTATACATTTAATATGCTCCATGTGCAATGTTCACAAATAATTTTGTTGTGAAATACATGCATTTGTCTTGGCAGAAGTTTTATTTTTTACTCATCAACACTGACTTCAGCAGCCCAGGCTCCAATCAGCACTGAACTGATCCAAAAAACTTAATGAATTAAAAAAATTTAAAAAAAAATCTATATTTTTTTACTTCATCTTTCTCCAGTCTTTGTCCGATAAAATGGAGGATAGAAATAGTGGAATTGGAACACTTTAATCTTCATGAAAATGCTGGTCTGCCTGCATTAATGGAAGCTCTGATTGTGTCAAGCCTTTAAGCACATGCTTATCTGTAAGCACATACTTAAACCCATTCGCTTTCAGCAAACTAAATTTGAGCATATTATGTTTTTCATATGATTGCCTATAATTACAGGGGACTGCACTGAATGACCTTCTAGCTATATTTCCAGTCATATGATCACTTTAAAACTCAGATGTTAGTG
This sequence comes from Platyrinchus mystaceus, assembly GCA_035041135.1. NCBI lineage: Eukaryota > Metazoa > Chordata > Aves > Passeriformes > Tyrannidae > Platyrinchus > Platyrinchus mystaceus. The sequence goes on from JAWWLV010000030.1 coordinate 13,764,574, forward strand.
AGACTTCAACATGTGCTTAAAATTTCCTAAGTGCTTTGGTGAACTGGAACAACAGTCAAGCATTCTTAAGCATCTCTAAACAACAGTGCATCTTGACTCTCCCATGCCAATAGAGATGGTGAAATTTTCCACAGCAATTTGTTTGCAATTTTTTGAGTTATATGGAAAAAAAAAAAAACAAACCAAAAAACACCAAAAACAATTCCAATGTAGATTTTTATATTTTCAGCCTTTTCTTGGTGGGAAAATTTTTTTTTTTTTTTCATTTTTGAATCACTTTAAAGTTTTTCCTATCTTGTCTTAGCTTATTAACACAAGCACAATTATTTCTTGCACAAGATCTGCTTACTAATTTATGAACATATCTTGCACCTTTATGAGGGTCTTATTATGAACTTTATTATGTGGCCAGAATGATGCTATTAGAGTATTGCAAAGAGATTTAGCATCAAACTATATATCCCAGCCTTACTTGTGTAAGCACTCTCATGTGGCTCAATGTTGCTTATCCCACAGCAAGTTACACAGCTCCATCACACTGATCAACATGGCACAACCTGTCCTTACTTCCATGTTTTAAGTGAACAGAACATTTTTTTTGTACTCCTAAAATTAAAGATCTTCATGTTATCATGAAACTAATATCTAATCCCTGGCTTGTTTTTAATTGTTTGGTGTGCCATAACAAGCCCACAAAACAATCCCTTTAAATTATTATTTTTTTCAAGCCACGTTTCCACAGCAGATGGTCCTACTGGCAACCAAAGGGTCAGACTTTTATCTCCTACTGGACCTTCACTACATCCCACCTCCATAAGCAAATCTAGCAATGCCACTGCAAATTGAGGCAGAGGAATGTGGTGCAGGGGGATGTGGACCTACCAGCAGTGAACTACAAGTGTGTAGCTGATGGGGACTGGCTGGAGGGGTACATGGTCCAGCAGAACCTCAGCATTCCTCAAATATCAGAAAGGAATCTTCTGATCATATCCTAAAATTACTCTTACAATATTATGGCAACACCAGATGACAAATCCTTCAGGATTTTACTTTCTGAGCTTTTTATTACCCCAGAGGTCATGGCATCCCTCTAGTCTGCTTGTTTGATTGGAGTTTTTTCATTCATTTCCTTTCATCGGGAATATCTGAATCTGATCTTTTAATTATATTCAGGTTCTTATATGGAAGGGGTAAGAATAAGGCTTTTACCCTGCTTGTGTTCTTTCTAGTTTTAGGATGGTTGGGCCTTTTTTCCATGTTTCCTTTCACACTTTGACCTCTCTATTGCACACTTTTGCAGAAAGTATCAGTTTACAGTACCTTGGTTTGCAAGTCCCTGGTTTCATTACCTGCGAGTTACTTACAAGGCTTCTTATTGTGGACATGCTTAGTTTAAACCATCCTCAAGTTTTACAATAAATTAACTTACTGCTATTTATATTTATTATCAAAATAACTGTTCTCTGATAAGATTAAAAAAACCCCTACAGTTCAAATTTACATTTCTTCTGCAAATATGTTCAAGAATTTTAGCGTGGTTCTACCAAATGTGTTTCTCCTCTAATTCAGTCTAGTTTATGGCCATTTTTCCTTTAGATCCTTTGGGAAAGTAGTTACTAAATTCTGCAGTATTATAAATGGAGGCCAGTTCTGAAATCCCCCCAGAGTTAGCAGTCATTTTCTCATATCTTCCCACACATTCAACACATTTGAAATCCACAGAGTATTTCCTCTGAGTATTTTCTGAACTAAATGACCAAAAAAAATGTTAATTTTATGGTCCAATCTCACAAGGCATCACACATTCTGTGAGAGATAGTGAAAACTTTTTGCTTCAAATAGCTTCAGCTTTAGCTGAGTGGTGGGGAGAGGCTGCACACAGCAATCTGCAGGATTGGGTCCTAAAGTGTAGTTGTAAAATATCACCCATTAGTCTATAACTGTTCAACCCTCTCAATACTAGAGAAAATAGAAAAAAAAAAAAAAAAAAGAAAAAAGGAAATCTTCAGTTGCCTGAGCATGTAACCACAGACTGGACAATATCAGTCCTCCATTCCTTGTTCATTTACAATCCAAGTCAAAAGTAATTAATTACTCATCTCTCAAAGAAAGAGATCTGTTTACATACTTAACCCCGCCTTCAGTGCTAAAGCCACACCAGTTTTGTGTCAGGAGCTGGCAAAACTCCAAAGAAGAGGGGATATTCTGATCTCCAAGCATTGCAGAAGAGCCAGAGCTCAGGCCACACTCAGTGGCAGCTGATGTCGAGGGTCAGACACCACCTTCCTCCAGGGCTTTCCTCTGCCCCAGTCTTTGCTGCCACTGGTCTCTGCTGCTGAAGTCCATTCACAATAACACATTTCCCAGGGCTCTAATTCAAACAATGGCTTTTTTCCCCATGATTAGAAAAAAAGAATCACTAAGGAATACAAACTCTCTGTTTGTGTTCTTGACATCCATACATTAAAAACATGCTAACACATATGGTACTTAAAATGCATTCCCATTACCCTATATTTTAAAAGTACTATTGAAAGTACTAGTAACTTTAAAGAACTATGCTAAATTCAAATAGGTCCCAAGGCTAATGGAAGCAATTTGTATACCAACCCAAACTGACTGGCCCACTTTTCAAAATACAGGTATGATAATCTTGTGGTTTTAAAAGGACATTTAAATTGAAAGACTGTGAATTTAGTACATAATTATACCAATAGAACCCTTTAACTTGTCAACTTGTAAATCTAAAAGGCTATCAATCATTTCTAAAGAGGAAATAAACCTTAAAATTCTTTGATTGACAGTGCTTACTTTTTATGTGGAAAAAAAAAAGGAGTAAAGTGGCCAGAAATCCATTTACAAAAGTACATTGTTTTACATAGGTGAGTAAAAAGCCAATAATTACACCTCCAAAAGACATATAAATCAAGGTAAGTACTTTTCCCTCACTTACATATTTTAAGTTGCAGTAAACTTCAGGTAACTTTTTATTAAAATACTTTTCCAAATGCAAAGCTTATTGAAGCCATTAATAGAGTAGCATTTTCATTTAAGCTAATATAATCATTTTTGCAAATACAAGATTTAAGCCATTTTTCTCCTTCCAAACAATAAACTTTCAGCCTGTCTCTTGTGTGAATTAACTAAAATTACACCCAGGTGTACAAAATCTGTCTATCTATCCTAGTGTATGAGTTAAGGCACAATATTTATTATTCTTACCATTTTATGAATTACTTCTTAAACCCTTGAGGAAGAACTTTCTTTCAAATTAGACTCTAACAGAATAAGCCATGAAGCTCTTTATTCAGCAAGTCTAAAGCCATAACTCATAAAATCTAAGGCTTTTAATCAAGAAAATGCACAATGTCAAAGGAAATAAGGATGTGTACATTATATTCATCTTTTCAAAGTTCAACTTATTTTTCAACAAAAATGCTGCTTATGCCTGTGAGAAAAATTGTTTCCACCATAACTACAATTTCAAATTCTTCACAAATAATTTTAATAACCACATGTAGATAATCCACTATCTTTAAAAGTCTCTTTTTTTTAACTAGTCAGTGGAGGGCTTTTTTTAATATTTCACATAATGAATTCCTACTGTGTCAATAAAGCTTTGGTAGTTAATTGAATGACTGTCTGAGGTATCTGAGAGAGGAATTTGTTTCTCTGGCCATGCTGCCAACTTACAGCAGAATGATCGACACTTAATATCAGCAATTAAAAGGACCTGTTCAAATATCATATGGAATTCGTAGCTTGGGGTAGTGTAGGAGAACTCTTCACCAAGGAAAACTCATTCAGCGAATGCAGAGAGTAATTGAATTAGACACATTTTAACATTATTATTCGAAGAAAAATAAACACACGCTACATAGAAGCATTATGGAAATATTCAGAATGCAAAACATATCCAGTTAATTTGTTTCCCATGCATTCATGGTTTCATTTATTCCTTTTATTTTTCAGTCCTTGTTTCATTTTCATTCTGCTTGACCCAAAACCAAGGAGAAAGCAGCACTTAGGTCTATGAACTTCCCTAATGCTTTTCTAGTGGAAAAGGCTGCAAAGAGAGGGAAGAGACTCTAAGGGCTCAAATAACCAAAACCAAAAAAAGGTTGAAGGCTACAAACAAATTTGCCTCAGATCCACAGGTCTGACCATCCCTATCTCAGAGGAGAAATCTGGTCTTGATTGTTTTAAGTGAAACACTCAGGGAAAGGCTGCACATGGAATTAAATGTCCCACAGAGATTGCTCCTGTGGTGCACCAGAGAGTCGCTGGTGTGCTTGGAGGGCAGAGACATCATGGGGGAGGGTTTAAAGAAGGTAAGAATGACCTGCAGCAGCTCAGAGCTATAATGGCTTCAGATTACGCTCAGGAGGTTGTGATTGCAACAATGGAATGGAAGAAAATTTTTATGACTCTACCTTTGTCTCTTTACAAATCCATTTTTTTGGTAAATTTGGCACTACAACAAAATTAGACAGCTAGTGACGAATCCTGAACTACCATGTCAAAGAAGTGGGGCATTTTTCCTGTCCAATGTGAGAAACTTCATCAGAATATAAATAGAAATTGACTCTGTGGCCAAGACACACAAAGTTTTGAGTCTCAACACCTCATAGCCACAAAAGAATATGGAGAAAAGCAACACTGTCACAGCAATGAAAGCCAGGAACACATTTGACATGTCTCTCTGTGCCCAGATTAAACCAAGTCAGAACATTTGAAGGCATAGAGAGTAAATATTTTAGATCAGGCCAGCTAGGAAAGTAGGCACTTCAATGGGAGCTTTGCAACCTTAACACCTTCTGAGGTATTTTATAGCTAAAGACTTCCTTGCTCTTGGCCATTTGTCTTCTCCCTCCATTGACTCAGACACCCACCTCTACAATCAGCTCTCCTCTGTTTCAGTCTCTCTTTCTGGCTGTGTTTCCACACTGCTGAGAAATAGCAGAATGGAGTTCAAGCAACTCCAACCGAGACTAGTCACAAAAAAGTTGTAGTTTTCAACTCCTCACTGTTACCAAGCACAGACTCTCTGAAGGGATGGAAGCAGGAGCTCCTGCCTCTTGCTGAGGCAAGATGTTGCCACAGAGCTGATTCAGGGTGTTTGCCTTCACTAACGTATGTGGCTTCTGTCTCCAAGCTCTGGGTGATTTCTTCTACAAGCCCCTGACTCTTACAAAATAAAACATTGACTCTAGAAGATGGGAATAGGACAGGAGAGACCATAATAATGTCAAACTCCAGGTGCTAAAATGCCTTGCAAACGCCCTGCAGTACAGCAATGATAGTGAATGATGTTACAAAGCAACATCTTGACAGGTCAGGCTGTAAGCAAACCTACCCAACAACTCTTATGCATAGTGGCCTCTTTATTCGTGCTCTACAAAGACACCAAAAAAACTCCCACTTCCAAACCCCATCATCAAATGAAAAAAAGTCTGTTTTGCAAACCTCTCAAAGCAAAAAGACTTTTCCTTTGCTAATTAAAGCTCCTTAAATGAAAACATGCAAGCATTTGAGCTATTTGTTGTTGTTGTTGTTGTGAATTTGGCTTGCTTTTTCTAAAGTTTTCTTTCCACTGACTTTCCCTGAAGTGTTTATTCCCACAAGCGATGGAAAACGGAAGTGGGTGGGACAGCGAGAGCCTGCACAGAAAGGTCTGAGCTAGAAAGGCCCTTCCAGGGCTAACCCAGAATTTCCTTGCTTTTCTGGTCTCAGTAATCCCTCACTTAAAAATGCTCTTGTGCATTGAATTTCCATTTTTAAAATCAAACTGTGACATTGTGTAATTCTTTTTAATTAGACATAGGGATATCCAAAATGTAATTCCTACGTTTTATTGCCATTCAGTGCCCCAACAGACACCACGTGCATGTGTCAAGGAATAAGAAAAATGCAGTGCTGAGTCAAATGATAAATCTAACATATAGATCTCCTGAGTTTCTCTAGTGACTGCTCTTTACTTGAACTAAAGATGCAATAGGCCAGTGTCTGAGGCAGCTCCACCGTGTTCATCAGTGTTATTACAAACATGATAGACAGCGTGATATTTTCTTCCTGAAAACAATTTTTCTCCAGCAACTAAGAACCAGAGGATTTATTCCCTTCCCACCCAGCCCACTCTCTGCCACCAGTGAAGGTGCTGAAGATGCAAGGAATACATGTCTTGAGCCCCAATTTTTTTATGAAAGCTACCGGGTGAAATTACTAGATCTTCCTAGCAAGAATCATATATTGGTTTCTCAAAACACATTAACTCAGAATGCTCACTCTTAGCAACCTGCAATCTGGCTTGGAAAAAAAAAAAAAAAAGAGACAAACAATTTGTGAGCTTCACAGTTTCTTCTTCCTCTGACTGCGCTGACCTCTTGTCTAATGGGGAAGATTTGGCCTTCAGGGAATCTGAAACAGAGTCCAGTTTCAGGCACTGGAATTTAAACATACCAATTTCACAACAGGCTGGTAGAATTCACTGGGGATATGTATACAGAGGGACAGAAGGAAATTAATGCATGCTGGTTACTTCATCTAGTTGTCTAGGTTAATTGATGCATCTTTGGCTGTTGTTATAAATGGGAAAGAAGAGCATTTACATGTGAATATTTTTCAGTTTTTCAGAGATGTTCTGATACTGCACATGAACATGCAGCAAAAGATTTACTGAAAATGGCTGTCTGTCAATGGCTTGCCCCTTCATTCAAATAAATAAATACATGTGTACACATACACACAAGCAAAAAATGTATCCAAGCCAATATTTAAAATAATGGGTGCATAAGGTTAGCTATAAGATCTATATTTAGACCTATTTTAAAACATTTTAAAAATAAAGACACTGCATTTATTTTTAAACTGTTGGCTCAGAAACAGATGCAGAGATGTACCATAGAGAGTGTGGGAGATGCTAAACTGTCACCTCATGTAACCTTTTCTTTCTTTCTGTACCATGCATATTTTCAAGATTTTTCCTTTGCATGGACTCCTCAAATTCCACAATGTAGGTGCAGACACCTTTAAAATTGTCATAGGGATAATTTTGTATTATATACAGGAAGTTGTTTCGTTTTGTCACCCTTCACAAACTCCTTTGGGATAGACAGCATTGAAAACCACTGTTGAAACGTGTTTTCATGCAGAAATATTTCCTTTTGAGTAATGTCTCTCTCACTTTTAACCTTGCTATTTCTCATCTTCAGATTATTAAAAAAATAATTATTACCAAGGGATGCATAAATGAAAAACTCAGTGTCCTGCCTGAATGCCAAAGGCATTCCTATCAGAAAGCATCTTAGTCTAAATTTGGATGTTTCTCAGAACTGTAGACGTGCAAGTGCACTATGGTCAAAGCAAAAAGAATCTTCAAGAGACAAAACTGGAAAAACACCAACTATCACATCCAAAGTCTCTGAGAACGAGATTCACAGAGAAACACAAGTAGAGCTGAATCATGAAAAGGAGATGAACTATGTCTAGCTGTAATGAACATTACAGGTGTGGTGCTCTTGGAAGGGACTGACCTGCTGTGAGGTTTAATTTAGGTCTTTAATCCCTCTCCGTAACTAAGCTTAAATCCCTTGAGAAAACAATAGTTTCCAAACATCTTTATTTCTAAACATTAACTTTGATTTGTCTACATGAAATTGCGATAAGGCTACTCACTCAAAAGCAAAAGGACCATTTTGGACATACCCTCGATGATGCAGCAAATTGTTTAAAATTAAAACAGTTGGGTTTATTGTGTGCTAGTTTGTAACATTTAAATAGAAATGTATAATTTGAGAGCTCTCAGAAGCCTCCCATTTTAGCAGCAGATACATCACCTGCTTCTATAATTGTTCAGGGTTGGGGTTTTTTTTTGCAAAAATTTTGACAATAACTGTTATCAAGGGTAAAAAAAAAAAAAAAATCATACCAGGCTGTCTGATAAACATGTTTCCCTGCCCTCACACCCCAGTGAGCACTGTGACACTATACTTTTATCATCTAGTGTGTGCTCAGAATGAGCTTAGAACAGCAATTGCCAGGAATAGGCAGGCGATAAACTGCATTGATTTAACACATCTTGTTTTCAATCATGCTCGGATTTTCTGAGCACGCATTTTTCCTGTACTTCAGCTTGTAGCTTTTATCTGACGAGCTGATCCCTTTTCACTGGAAAATGAAAAGGTCGCACAATAAGACACGGTTTACTGGAACTTGAGCACGCACCAGGGAAAGTATTTTAGATAAATACTGTCAGACATAGTGGAGCTGAATTTCAACAACACAATTGCTAAACAACAATACTTATTACTCTCTAGAACAAGCCTACAAGCAACTTATGGCTCACAGCAGGGGAGATCTCAGAGTTAGGCTCAATAGTTAAAGAAATCTTACTCAAGCCTGTTTAAAGATGCAGTGTTGCTTTTGCCTTACCTGCATCAACTAGCTATACCTCAGGACAAAGCCAAGTGCCCACTCAGATGCTTTCATAGGCAACTTATAAATAAAGGAAAACCACATCAATGACTTTTCTTATACTTTTGTCTCTTTTTTTGGCAGAAAGGTGATTGACTACATGCTTGATTTAATTTAATCAAATGGAGTACACAGTGGTGGTAAAAATAAAATTACCCAAATGTGAAAGTAATTTAACTGAAACTAATTCATTAACCAAGGTGAGCTGCTGAGGAGGTCAGTAAACAAGCGAGGAGTAATATGGCATGAACCATCTACCAATGGCCAAGGTACAGTAAACTCATAAGAATAATTCATTTCCCTCCTCCCTCTGAGGTGACTGCAATGATCCTGACCAATACAGCACTGGAAGCAAAATATCCTCAATTATCCCTACAAGAAGGGGCAAAGAAAATTTACAAGATACCCTTTACTGCACTGATTATACCCAAGAAAAGATCTCACCAAGTAAAGAGGCAATCTGACTTAATTTTCCTCCTCAGCCTAAGTGGACTAACACCCTTCTCCCATGAGCGCTCCCCCAGAACTCATTAACAGGTATTTCTGCTCCACTGTCAAAAAGTGTGTAATCATTCTTACATAGCAAAGATACTGCAAACAGATGAAAACAGTCCTTCCTGCCTTTTCTCCAGGGTGTAACTGGTGACCAGTGACAGGACCCAAGGGAATGGCCTGAAGTTGTGTCAGAGGAGGTTTAGGCTGGATAATAGGAAAAGATTCTTCACCCACAATGCGGTTGGGCACTGGAACAGTGAAGTGGTCACAGCACCAAGCCTGACAGAATTCAAGAAGTGTTGGACACTTCTCTCAAGCATGTGGATGGTCCTGTGCAGGGTCAGGAAATGGACTCAATGACCCTTGTGGGTCCCTTCCAACTCAGCATATTCTGTGATTCTGTGATCATTCATCACTTTTGCTTGCAATTATACATTGCCTCTCAATCTCTGCAAGATGGGGGTAGGAAAGTTCAACCTGTGATCCAATCTGCACTCTTGGAGAAAGCAGCCATGCTCTCCAGGCAGCCAACAACTAAGACACAGATGCTGGCTCTGCTTAGCTGTAACAGGTAATGAAACACAGGGATACCACCTATTTTTTAGGAAAGTTGCAATACAGAGGGAAGTCCCAAAATCAGAGCAAACCTCCTTCCCATTTATCAGCAATGTCAGTGCAAAACAGCTGCCAAATATTTATATTTTCTTCGCTCCTCCGGAATGTGCTTATTAGTCATTTGGGTCCAGCATAAACTCATCTTAAATTCACTTTCTACAAGATCCTGAACCAGTTTAAAGCAGAATCATTCTGGCAATTTTTCTTAAACTATACTGATACTTACTGGAGCTTAGTTAGTCTACTGCATATACACATCAGATAGCCAAGTCTCCAGCTCCAGTCAGATTCATCAATCTTTTTCGGATATTATGCTCACATTGTAAGTCTTACAGAAAGAATATGGTAAATGTTATTTAAATTACATTTTGATTATAATTTTAAATAGGCAAGTCACAAGCAAAGGAATAGACCTCAAGAAAAAATATAAAGTAAAATCCAACTTTGCATGCAGTGGCACTTTACATTCAGCCTCATGAGCCTGACTGCGAGAGAACTCACACAAGCATTGATTTCTTCCTCTCACCTGGCAAGTTTTTTTTTGCTAGACGAGTAAGTTGAAAATCTGTGCTGCATTTTAGGGTTATCTCATGTAACACAGGCAGAATTCTGATATGTCTTCTCCATTAAGTGCTCATAATCCCAGAAATGAAAGTAACTCATTTCTTCCCAGGGTGCCTGTTAACTGAGAAACTCATCTTAATTGAATGCACAGATCAGTTAACCATCTTCAGATTCGCAAGCCATTAGTGCCCCATTTGCACAGCAGCTCTGCTGGCAGGTCTCCTCCCAGCCCTGCGCTCAGGGGGGACCGGAGGTTCAGCGAAGGAGGGGAGGTGCTGGCGAGGATGAGCAGAGCACCGTCAAGAGCTTATGCTCATGACAAAATGAGTGCTCTGGGGCTGAACAGGCTTTTGCTAAATTATCGGCGGTAGATCACCTTGCCAGTCAATTACAGAGGAATCAACAAATACTGCAGCTCTGCCCCCAAATATGAATTAAATAGCCTCGGAACACGCCTACAGAGAGATCGCTAATCTGGAATCTGGAGCCTCACAGGCATAAGAGAAGAGGAAGTAAAAATAATTGCTTATATCACTCCCCTTGCATCTTGCCTCTCTTCCACCCTCACAATTTACCATCTAGAAAATACTTGGTAAACCAGTGAAGATGAGTACGGAAATCAAAATATCTGAAGTGCAACCGTTTGCCTATAAAGCTGATGCTTCAAAAATACACCATAAAAGGCAAGGAGAAGAGGATCCAGACTGAAACTCACAGTCCTGTTATGAAACGCTTACAGCGTTTCATTCACAGAGGGAGTGAACTGACCTTTGGTTCTTCAGTGGTCACTGCTGAGTCTGGGATGCTCAACAAAACATCTCAGCTGGTTGGTGGCACCCCAAAGCAGTGAGCACATCCCTGTGCTCATCAGCACTTGTTCAGCAACTAACTACCACTGTTCTGAGGTAGCTGAAACTTTTCTGCACTCAAATAGGGCTCACCAAAATTAACCATTTTCCTTTTAATAGGATTCTAAAAAATATTGTGTTTTGGATTAGTTTTTCCTACTTTGGAAATATTACCATTTCTCTAATTCAACAGAGAGGAAGCATAAACAGATTAAAGACTGCAATCAGAAAATAGAGAAAAATATAAAGTTACAATGGATGACCTGATGCCATCACACAGGTTTATAATCATGAATTTGTGCTTGTTTATTTTCAAATTTTTTAGGTATCATTGGCAGCCTAGAAGAAAATTCAGATCCCAGCTCTTAAGTTATCAATAAAATATGTTCCACATAGCATAGTATTGCTGTTTTCTCATGTATAAAACAAATACCTGCCTTTCCATGCAATTCAAAACAAAAGCAAATCCCAGTGTAATGGATTACTTTATTCTGCATGATTTTTTTCTTGTAGATTTCATAAGAATTGTTGTCATAAAAAATTGCCACCAAAATATGTGTATCGTACTAATATGCCTCAAAGTTCAATACTGACACAAACAGTATCATCAGGTGATAAAAACAAAGATGCTGAAAGTGTGACATGGAAAGAAAAAGAGTATTCGAATGTTAAAATCTAATTTAGCAATTTGCAAATTGCCGGTCTAAAAGGAGGAATTTAGCATTAATCTTGCTGGAAGTGGCACATTTATCAGTAACTGATTTGTAGCTTTCCAGGCAGTAAGCAATAGATATAAATACACTTCTGGGTCCATCAGCACTATGCAAGAATGCGCTTAAACAGACAAACTCACTAAGGCCCTGAGTGAGCAAAGTATTAAGCACCTGCCTGCCAGAGTTAATTAGTCTGTGCAGAGCAAAGCACCGATGCTTCTGCTCCTGCTCCAAACCAGCTCCATCACAACTGCCCTGGGGCATCCCTGTTCCCTGCTCTCCTGTGTGGTGTATCAGAAACTCCAGTGAAGCTCTTTCTTCCTCCGCTGTGATCCCACTGCATGCCAAGCCCATGGTCTTGCTATCCAACCACTTGCTATAAGGACACCTCCGCTCACCAAGGAGGACACAGGGACAGGGGTGGGGAGGAGCAGCCTCCTGCTCCATCTCTTGGCCTTGCACACTTCAAAGAGGAGCTACTTGTTCTGCAAAGCAGACACAGAGGCTTTTGGAAACTGGCTCTATGCACGGGAAAATTTGCAAAATTGTCCGATGTCTCGGGCTTCTGAGAAAATCCCTTTGGTTTTGCACTGAAAAGCCTGTGCTGATGCCTGGCAGCCAGACCACACCTTAGATGGACTCTCAAGAGAGAAGATTCCCACTAGTGGAGTTCACTCACTGTGTTGTCATTGACTTTTACATCCTCTTCCCTATCCGAGTGGATGATCCACATTCAGTGACAAAGGTAGTTATTATAAATAAATCGAAGTTGTAGCTGAGCTGTGGGTCAATGATAACCTCCCATTCCAAAGCACATAAAGTTTTCTAACTTCAAAAGGCATTAATGAATAAAAACTAGTTATCTGCCCAACACTGCACTATTGCCTTTGAGCAGAATTTATGCTATTTGAAGTTTTTTAATGTATTTGTATTCCTAATTTATTCCCAGTCATGATCTTTTGGAGACATGGAAGATCTGCTCCCCCCCCCCCCAAAAAAAAAGACATTTAGTGACTGTTATTAATTTCCCACTTAAATAACAGGATGTACAGAGGAAAGAGCAGCATTTTTCAACCTGTGGTCACAAAACTCCAGGACCCCAGAGGTCCTGCAAATATGTCTTGGTGGTCCATGTAAGGGAACTAAGAGACGTGCAAGTCAGTTAGTTGCCAGCAGGCTCAAAGTCACTGCACAATTCACTGTTCAAAGGTCTGCATTTGTACTGGAAAATATTTAGGTGTCCACAACCCTGAAAACTGTTGAGAAGAGACTGCAATAGGTTTGTTGGCACAAGCTCTCCTCCCTCTGGAAGATTTGCTACGTACATTGAGGCACCCGCTTGGAAGATTGTGGATATTTTCTGCTGAATGGGGCCCTTGGAGAGGAAATATTTGATTTACTGCAGAGTTCTCATTTCCCTGAATTGCAAATAAAGTGTAATTTGATTAAATGTAAATGAATCCTACAATACTTTTGGTGGCTTGTCTGAAACAATTGATTGTAATGGGCATCCATCATTTGGCTTGATTTTAATTCAGAGACAAAAAAGGCAAAATGAGAAAACTAAAGCAAGTGCCACTAACATTCTAGAGCTGGAGCAGTCGAGATTCCTGGCGTTGGACTGTCATTCCCATTGTTCTCAGAGAGCAAGCAATGCAGTAGAGGGGAAACACAACAGCAAAAGAAAAAGAAGAATGTGAAACATATACACAGAAATAGTTCTAGAGGAAAATTAAGCTTTTTCACAATGAATCCTGTTAAATCAGCTTAAGGAGCACAATTTGTTAAATTTATTTTAACATCGATATTCTGAAATGTATGAGTAAGGAAGATGAATATTGTTCCATGTTTCTCAGTTAGAAGAAAAGGTTTGTTTTTATAGATCACCCAAGTCCTTTTTCACCAAGATAATTTCCAAGTGCATAATACTAGTTTCATCAGTTCTTGTGGTCTGAAATAATAAGAGAAGTGAAATTTCTGATAAACACAAGCCTGATAAACTTTTGGTGTCACTTTCTTCAAATGTGGAACTACTCCAACCACGGAGATAATAATAGATGACCAGATTGTAACTGCTTTATTGCTTCTTTTTCCTCATAAATTTTAATTTTGGAAAGTTAAGTGAAAAATGTGGTTTCAATTTCCTACAAATTGCACACAATTTGGTTTTAACAAGAAAATAGAAAGAGATGGTACGTTCTTTGGAGTGAATTAGGGAGAAGAGTTTGTTTCTTTGTCTTTCAGCATCATCAGAATAACAAAGTACAAAATGCAAAAAAGATGACTGCAGAGAAAAAAAAGGCAACTGTACAATGTACTAAGAAAAGCACCAAGTAATTCTTTATCTAAATAAGCTCTGAGCAATTTAACAAGATAATACCATTTCTCTAGCCTTTTTCCCCTCTGTTTTACCAGACTAGAGTTTAAAAGAACTCAAGCTGCATATACGTGTTACAGGAAATCTTCTAATAAGAAAACACTGTGTACATAACATCTTGCTTTCTCAGAAGGCACCAGCAATTGTCAAAGTGCCTGCTCAGACCATATTAAAAAGGCTTGGATAAATACTTACATGGAACTAACAAAACAAGAGTAGAAATGAAAACCAAGAGAAGAGAGAGATAATATTTCTTTTGCCCAAGAGGTATGTGGGACTCAATCTGTGTGTGGTACCCATACCTACAATTACAATACACTTATTAGGACCTTAAATCATATTAAAAGCATTCCAGCTTTCCTTCAGCAGCAATGGTCCAAGAGAGGTTTTCCAGGAGATGGATATTGCCCTGGAGGAGGTAAGAGCAGCATCAAGCAAACGTGAAGAGGGGATCCTGCCAGTGCTGCCAGCAGAGAAGTGAGTGGGCTTAACTCAGGATGTACAGGGAGATGACTCAAGCCCAACCAAACCTATTGGTCAGCACAGCTGTGAAATGGAACTGTGGAGATCAAAATATAAGATGGAAAGTCCACTAAATGTTTGTAGTCAAGCAGTTGAGACTTACTGTAAGGACTGTAGGTATTGTGAATCTTAGAATAATCCCATGAAAAATGGCTGACAATTAGATTCCTAATTTAATGTAGCACTTAAGTAACGTAGAGAGTTTCCTTGAATTCCACCAAGTTGTTTGGCTGCTTCTAAGTAAGGATGTTCTTGAAAATTAAAGGATACCAATTGCTTTACACAATTTTTAATGAAAAATATAGTGAAATTTGGGTAGTAAAGTCTGTAAAAATTGAGCCTTTATCAGTTTTCTTTAAAATTGTTTTAAAATGTGCAGAGCTTCTGGAAAAAAGTAGTAAACAATGTAATGAATTTTAGTGCAAAAGAAATTTTCATTATAAAACTGTATGCTAAATAATAAATTTCCCTGAAAAAAAAATACTGGCACTGTCAGAAGTACTGGGGGGGGGGGGGGGGGGCAACGTCCATAAAAATTCAAATTACAAAATTTGTAAAATCTAAAGGGACAAAAGCTATTAGGAAATTACTGTACAAATTTGAGAAAATATCTGTGATGAATTTCATGCAGCTTTAGACTTTATTACACAAATCCCTAGGAAATTTTTTTCCATAAGAAAACTTTCATTGGCTAATAACTGTAAATCTCAAACTGTTTTCTAAAAAAAGTGTGTGTGAACAGATGAAACTGCTTTACTGCTCTGTTGACACCCCATGCCATAATTGTTTCCTGTGTCAGCCATAACCCACATTTTTGTCTGTCCTATGACTGTAATCACCAAAGGCCAAAAAACCCCACAGGCATTGCCAGTGTCTTAAAAAGATGACACACCCCAAACACCTCAACAAGAAAATAATTATTTCAGTGAATGAAAAAGCACGGTCCTACTTCTTTCCAGAGGCAATAGTATGCAACTGTCCCTTCCTGACTGTAGATGCAATGAGTGCAGGAGAAGAGGGTTTTCTTCACCCCACGTGTCCCTGCAGAGTCAGAACACACACCTCAGTCATTTATCATCATGCCAGCTCAGCCTGCCAGCTTGACAAGGATTTTTCCCCCGGGGTTTCTAAACTAGAAATGTTATTTAGGTTACGAAAACAATTGCACGTTTTCTGCTTTCTGAGCCAGCGTAGATCTGTGAGCATGCAAATGAAAGGGGTCTTAAACCTGCCAGGGCTGCGGCCACAGCACAACCCTCAGCCCTCCTTGCCCAGGGAAAGCAGGCCTGGATGGAGGGAGAACTTGTGCCTGGAGAGCAGCACAGGATGAGACACAGTGGCCATCACAACCTCTGCTCTTTTCGGTACCAATGGTTCGAGTCTTACTGCAGGGCCTTGCAGTTTACAGAAAGCAATTTTCTTTGGCCTCTGCGTCAGCCATAGATTATTTTCTTCCTTTCATTTTTCCTCCCTTCCCCCCATTCCTTGAGCAGAAGTGTCTGCTTCACTCTCCTTCCCTCGCCGTATGGATTAAAGGGGGGAAAAAGGACAAACCTTGCAAGCCCAACAATGCTGAGGATCCAGTGCAAATCCTGCAGATCAATGTTAGCTGAAATTTGCAGGAGGCCTGATCTGTTCAGAACTTGCTCATCTGGTCTGGCTCATATTTCTAGATAATGATCATGGGGGATGCAGTAAGTTTACAGCACACAGAGAGCAGCTTCCTCACAGAGCAGGATGCATGTCTGTCTTCACAAGTCCTAAAATGTTGCCCTCTTACAGGAGTTCACTATTTTTTTACCTCACACAATTTCTTACTTCTTAATTATTTTTTTTTTACGTAGGTAAATCTTATCTGTGCTCATTATAAAACTCTTGCTGCTAAATTATTTATGCCAAACAATCAAGTGTGGTACCTTTGCAGATGTCAGCAGATAAACAGAAATGCAATGTTGCATGATGGAGTTTAATGCTGTGGAAATGTCGGGGCGCTTATTTTAAAATTCCACTGACCTTTGCTGTCCTTTTTTCAATGTTTGCTTATTGCCATAGTAAGGAAACACTGCAATGAGATTGGGAATTTTTATATGTGGATCCTGAAAGTCAATATTTAAGGGAAGCATGTTTTCCCAATTACACCCTATCTGATTATGTGCTATCAGAAGAGACAGTGCACAGGTAACCATTTATACAGAACATGGGCAATATGTGTGATACAGCAAAGAGAGCAAGAGCAAAACAAGCAAAGCCAAACTACAGAGATGTCATAAGTGGAGCACGGGAGTACAGTGTCTGCATGTTGTTACAGGGAGATACCATGGCATTAAGATATTACAGGTTTGTGGTTATTTTGGGGGTTCCTCTCTTTCCCTGCTGGCAGTCCAGGCTCTGTGGGACCTGTGTAACAAGGCAATAGTGCCTGGGAAATAATGAGCAGGGGAATGCAGTGCTGTTCTTTCATTGCAATGTTAGGTGCGATGTTGCACACTAAAGCACTGGATCAATACTTCCAGCAGCAAGCCGTTCAATACACCTGAATTATTGCTTCATTTTTCTTCTTATTATAGATGAGTTGTGTTATTATTTTCCCCAAATCGATATTTTACAACCTTTTTTATCCGTTTCTCCATAAATTTTGTGATTACTTTAAACTGGGAATTCCGGTACACTAAATAAGATGCAGTATCTGAGAGGTAGTGAATGTACCAACACGATTTTTTACTCCAGACACTGCTTAAAGGCAGATCCTAATCAATAGCTAAGTAGGAAAATTTTTACGTAAGGGAGTTGGAAGCATCCCCACACTTACAAAATCCAAATTCGGGTTCCTAGAAAATACTTGCTATGAAAGACTATTTTAGAAATACAGGGACAGAGAGGTCGGATGGGCACTTTGCTTGGGAAATTTAATTCCAAACAAATATGCTTTTTACTTCCCCTCAGCTAAAGGGTGACCATAATTCACTGAAATTGTTTCTTACAAAGCAGATAATCCCGTGCACCTTAGAGTGATTTAATTAGCTTCCATAGCTGTCTCCTGCTAAGTGTTTAAAGCATCTGCAAATCAAATCATGTTAACTCATCTGCTGCACCACTTTCTTTGTTCTCTGCATAGGACCTTCCTAATAGCATTAATAGAAGCATGAGTTTCCCTGGAGAGGGGAGTAGCAAAGTGAGTTAATTACGTAGTTATTGTAAAATTGTGTACATTATTCCACAGAGCACGCTGGATAAGTTGCTACACAGAAAATAATGACAATTTTTGGTGATCCCAAAGACCAAAATGTTACAATTTGAAAGGAAAATGCAGATTCCCACTGAAGTTGGAGGAATTCTGCCATGATCCTGCATGCAGTCTGCCTGGCCTGGCTGCTCACAGACTGCAGTGTAGGATCCTGGCTATACCCTACACTTCAGCTAAAATTTCCATCCTCACATTTACTGCAGGATTACAAGATCAAGCAGTAGGAGCTACAGTAATCTCCATTCAATGTTTTATAATACTTTAAAAATTTTAAAAGGAAAAATAAAAAATCCCTGGGATTTTCTGCTATAAATTATACAGATTTCTGCTCATATCCATTTGGTCTAATCAGGAATTGCATCACAGACCCCTCAAGGAGCAAGTCCAGAAGTTTCTTTGAATCTGGACATCAGTACTATGGTGGAGTAAATAATCAGAAATAAACCATTCCTGCTCAGTAACTGTCCAGAGATATTTTTCTCCAATTATCCTGTTAGATGAAAGTATTTGTCAAATAGTTTTTCTGATTAACCTTATCCTTAGATAATTAATGAATTGATTGTTACAAGTTTTTTATTTAAATTCTCCATTTATAGGATATGTTCAGAGAGGGCAACATTTCACCTGTGTGTTTGCTCGTTTTGAGTCATGTTTCTTAACAACTAACAGTAAATTTTATATCTTTATATAGCTTTGCCTTTGTGTAGGCAAAGACATATACACTACGGAAAATTCGCTTTCCATAGCACACTCTGAGTTTTTCTTAAAAGGGACTGTTTCAGCAAACTCACTTGTTCAAACACTCACAGGGAGCAAAACACTACAGGGAAACTGAAGGAAATTCATTGCCAAAAAACCAAATGAATATTCATGGTCCACAGAAATGCTCTTATTTCCCAACTCTAATCAGCACGAACATCTGTGAAAAAAAGTCTAGTGGGGGAAATTGGAGAGGGGAGGGGGTCATTTCCATCCTTTCCCTTAGGCCCCAATTTAAAGAAGGTTCATTTATCTTTCTAACAGAACTTGCAAGCGATGCAAGGATGAACAGTTTTAGTGAAGGAACAATGTGCAGACTGGCCTTGTCTTTGGGAACTTTGAACTAAATTCTTCGTTCCAGAACAAAATATAACTAGTGCAGGTTCTTGTTCCTACCCCTGGCATGCCAGACCAGAGACCTCCCTCTATCAACAACTGATTCTGAGCTGACAGAAATTCCCAGGGAAAATACAATCTAAGGCAAATAGGCAGAGCATGGGTCACTCTCATCCCTTTAAATAAATGACATGCACAGTTCAATGAAAGATTTAAGGGAACAAAAAGTACCTCAAAATTAAAAACCTGGAGAGAAAATATTATTGTTTTTCAGTATGACAGACAGTTGAAGACCTATTTTTAGGAACAACAATGTAGTGACTATTTCTAGTAGCTGTGCACAACATGCATGTGAACTTTAGGGAAAATTCTTTTTGGAGTGGTGAAACTAGTCAGAGATCTACATTTGGAAAAAATATTTCCCTTGCAGAGGTGACCTTTCAACATGAATTCATAGTTACTTCTGGCAGCAAAATCTTGCCTTTCATTTTTACAAATATAAGCTTGCTACTAGAACTGCCTGAGCATACAAATTGTATTTTTACTTGAAGAGTTGCGGTCTTCTACAGAAAGTATCCCACTGAAAGGTAGGAATTGGATATAAGTTGGGGGAAAAAAAGCAAAACAAAAGAAAAAGGGGGCCATAAGTACATGAATTGCAGAAACTATCAGGGATTGCAGTATTTGGGGTAATGGTTACTTTCCTACACAGCACCTGGCATGTGAGGCACTGAGGGTGTGATGCTTCTCATCCTGCTTGTTCAAACTCTTGTTTAGAGCCCATCTGTAGACAGAGACAGAGAGAAGATTCCTGATCTTGATTCACTCACATCTATGATATCTATGACAGTCAAGCAGGCATCATGCTCCAAAGGGTTCATTAGGTTTTTATCCTTTAAGCAGACAAGGTATAGCAAGTTTCACAATTATTCACAGGTATCCCAGGTTTTGCTCTGTAATTTCCACAGATTTAAAATGGAGAGTTTGGCACCAATTTCTGTTTTAACAAACATGTATTTTTGCTGGATGACTCTTACAACATCTTAATTTCCATGTGCATTTTCTGTCCCATGGGGTCTTGAAAAAATATCATTTTTAGTTGATTGTGTGAGGTTTCTCTCTATGTTTTCTGGGTTGGATTCTTTTAGGTTTGTGTGTGTGTGTTGGAATTATCTTTTTTTTTAATTAACCCTCTGTCTGCTGGGCATGGGGTTTCCTTTCTTTAACCACCAATGCTGACACCTGGTGCTATCCAACTTGTGGTTCAAGTCCACAACTCTTCAGGCAAAGAGGTTAACCACAATTTATGGCAACCGGAAAAAGAAGAAAAATTATGTTGAGGAGGGGAGAGGACAGATACTAAAGAAGACACTGAGAGATGAAATAACAACAGGTATGACCATCCAAATATCTTAGGGCAAACTATACCAGAATGTAGGTCTTCAAGGCCCAAATTTAGGATATTTAATATGATACTGAAGAGATGGCTCACACTTATCTCCCCTAGGTGGAAACTGCCATGAACTATCTGGTCCTTGGCAGTCTAAGTTTCATGCTGTATGAAAGAAATTCATGCAGAATAGCTGCAAAACCTGAGTCTAATTTACATCATGTTAACACTTTTGTGTCCTAATATATTAAATAACTTCTGTCCTACCTTGTGGAATAAAAGATCTGCATACACTTGGCTTGTCAGAATTAATGTAATGTCTGTATTTAACTGCAGAGCTTGCAACAGACAAGTGGCAAGATCCAGTGGCAAAACAGGTTTCAGTAAATGTTATACAGTTATATACAGACCTCAAATAATTGGCCTCGAGATTTTTTTTAAAATTTAAAAAAAAAAATGCAGTAGTATTAGCACCACAATGTTCTCCCTTAGCAACAAGCTGGGCGATGATAGTGACCTGCCAGAAGGTCCTAGGGAAGTTTGGTGAGACTGGTGAAACTTTTGTGCAGATTGAATCTTCAGGGAAATTCTACTTTCTCTATCACATTAGTCAGCCTATTATTGTGAAATAAATGTGGAGCATTGCCACATGTCTCACATCATTTAAAACACTGCGGTTACAATTCCTTTCCTCTCTGAGTTGCTGGTCTTTGTTGGCTCCTGTGGTCCCAACAATACAATGTCTCCCCAGCCTACCAGGGCACGCTTGCACTCCAGACTGCAGTGTTACATACAAAAATACTCAAATTGACTTTAAATAAAGTAACAATGGACACTGCAACGGTGGAGAGGAGGCAACTCTGCAAAGTTTTGGGCCAATGCGAGGATTGAGCCTACTCATACTGGTGCTAAACTGTTTCCAGCATCTCTATCCAGACACCACGACAGACCACATCACTTATGCACTTGATATCTTCATAACTAAGCAGAAGAGTCTGTGTGAGTTCTTGCAAGATAGCAGAAAAGTACAAAGAACTTCACACTCCATGCAATAAATTGCTCTTGCATCCACTGAGATGAAAGGCTACAAGTACAAGATTTTCCTTTTATCTGTATATTAACAAAAAAGCCTGAATCTGTAGACATGGGCTATACTGAGGCACATCTACTCTGTAGTCACTGCTGTCAGTGAGCTGTAACCAGGCTAGATAAGCATTACTGCCTGTGTAGGGACGCTGGTACAAGCACGAAGCAAGAGAGGCTGCCCAAGTCCTGCCTTCAGGGAACAACGCTGCACATCACAGCGCTGGTCTGAGCCAGCCAGCCTGCCTGCACTTCTGGAACAAAATGCCTAAGCAAAATGAGCCCTCACTAACAAGCACCTCAAAGGATTAAGCACATCTTAAGGAGGCTATTTGGCAGGTAGTGCTGTGCAAGAACGTGCCTCAGGGAGCTGCGCACTAAATTCACATCCTGGCTTCCCCACCAGAGCCTGTGCAGGGGCACCTCTGACAGCCTGGCCCACAGCTTGGCTGTTTTCAGCAACACACAGTAAATCCTGCTCGTGCTTCCAGCAGAAATCAAAACCTGCTGCACCCCATGAGAAGCGCAGGAAGGATGAGTTAGGTACACACACCCCCACGAGGCAGCCAGAATTCCCAGCTAACAGTCGATGAAATATGCAACAACTAGTCAAGGAGTTGTTTGGGCCAGCAAAAAGATAGTGCCTTGTCCTCAGAGCACAGGATCAAAATGCATTAAGGTGATCAGTACAGCCACTGCTGCTACTCTAGACTGTCCATTTCTGTGGCATTTGTCTCACCTGAATACCCACACGTTAAGAAACAAGGAATTGAAGCCTTCTGTAGAAACAAAGTACAATTCAGGCTTTTTAGAAATTCATCTCAGCTCTCTGTTTTATTGGCCATTTAAAAAAAAAAAAAAAGAAAAAGAAAAAAGGAATGATATCAACTGACATGAGCTAAAAGGAGAATAAAAAAAAGATTAACAATGTCAGTCTGGAATAAGAGTTTTGAAGCAAAGGTATGAAAATTTAAAGGTTTTGGGATGGGGATAAAGAAAAGAATTTAGAGGGTTTATTTTGTGAATCCAGAGGGTTGATTTATCATGGAGTAAGTCTGGAACTTGAAAAGCAAAAATGTTTTATTGGCTATGAAGGTCAGATAACTATATTATATCATATTCAATAGGTTAAGGTTCCAAGGGTCTACAGGGTTGCATGACAATTGGAGGAATCCTTATAAAGTCTAGTTTATACCTTTATCATTAATAGCTTTCTAATCCTTCACCACAAATTTATAGTTTAGAAATGGCAACACATCTTAAAGATTAAAGGTATGTGACAAACAGTTCATGTCCTTTAATAATCAAATCACATAGCTTAGATTGGGGGCTTATCAGGCTTTTTCCTACTCCATGGTTTCATAGGTAGAGAATACTTTATATCCCTATTACATGAATGATGAATGGGACCATTGGTTATGGGCTGTTATTTGCTTGGCTGTAGTCAATATGTTTTCTTTGGACAGGGACTTCAGTGATTTATTTCTCTTTTGGCCTTATCACTTATTAACTCAGGGCAGAAAGAAACAGCCAAGGTTGTGAATAAGGACTAGTGCCCATTTAGACTTCTAATATCAGAGAAAATATTCTTTTTAATGATCCAGCTACCCTTTGCTGCATAGACTCTGATTGCACTTCCCTCTAACTAGAAAATAAAGGTCATATTTCTTGGGAAGTGTATACATAAAATATGCAAAATAATATGTTTCCTTCACAGCCAGCTTTATTCTGATGGTTGTTGTAATTGCTTTCATTTTGAAGCTGTCCTACAGGTATGCTGCACACTTTTAGTGATTGTTTTTTTGCAGTGCGTTATGGTGCTGCCAGACTTTAAGAAATACCAAAGATAGGAGGGTTCTGTGTTCCTATTAGCACACAAGAGGGATTTTCCAGTTTACCTCCATCATCTTCTCACTGTCTGACAACACCGTTTTTCCTGAAATCAATTAGGATTCCTCCCAGCTTCCTCTCCTGAATTTCTGCAAACCAAACCAACCACTGTAATATTGCTAATATTCCACCCTGGCAACTGTCCATACTTCACTCCACTGGGCATGTCCTAACAAACTTCAAACAAACACTTTTGTAATAACATTAAACCTCCAAACCCACCACCAAATAACAAAGACTGAAACTATTTCCTCTAGAAAGTTCTTGTTCCAAAACAATTGCAACCATTTTTCCCCCCTAACAAAAAATGGTGTTTAGTCTGGTGTTTAGACTGACTCAGCAGAGCAACTGAGCTAATGGACTGGAACACAGAACGGGCCAGGTTCAAGCTTAAACTCAAATAGAGATTTCCTGAGGGTAACTTCTCTTTTCAAGGTCTGGTAACACCCAGATCACACCTCTGATTTGGGGGGCTTGGAGGGAGAGACTGCACCAATCCCTTCCTTGTTTTTCCATCTGTATTTTACCTGCAAGTGTCCTGGACCCAGCAGTGCTGCACCCCATTCTCCAGTGACTGTGGCATTATTAAATTCATCAGTAAAAGTTTACATTTACAAAAGATTTAATTTCATTCTTCCTTACTTCATTGTGCTGCAGTAAGGATTTACCATCTCTTCTTTGTAGAGTCTCTCTGAGATCAGGAACAGATTTTATATGGAGCATGCAAAGCATAGGATAATCTGCAGCACAGGGTTCTTCTGCTTTTAAGAGCAGACACCAGCTCTTAGTTTAAACTTTGTATTGAAGGATTTTGTTCTGTTCTTCTGTAGCACTCTGTGACTATTTAACTTCAAGACATCCAATACTTTTTATTCTACCACTGCTATTAGTATTTACTAGTGAAAGGCAGAAAGAACTGCTGTTAAAAACAAATGGCATTCATTTTCCAGCTACCAGATCTCATAGCTGGTCAGTCTTCTGGAGAAGTGATGTGCTCTATATTTCATTTCAGGTTAATGATCGTCATATCTTTGAGGGTGAAGAATTTTATAAACACATCAGGATAAAACCTGAGACAGCATCAGAGCAGCTGGATTTTTTCTTTTATTTTTATTGTTCTGGTGATGGTGCCCTTCTCATTTATACTAATCAGTTATTTAAGTGCTGATGATTTAATAATAAACACACATGAATGAGGCATTGCAAAATTAATGTGTATCACTGATTTTGAGAAAAACTGCCACTGGGTTTTAACATTTCTCAGGAACTAACAGACACAGAGCTAGGACCAAGGTTAGCTGGTGTAAGGGTCAAACTACAGTCTACTGGGATCAAGAAAGCTCCAGTGGTGCTGCAGGACCCTCTTGACAGCCAGATCTGTCTCTTTTCACCACTTCTTTTTAGTTCCTCTTTTTTTTTTTTTTTTTAAATTTTCTTTTTTAAGTCTAAAAACTCCAGAACTCTACATTCTGAAAACTGATTGCTTCATTGATTATGTATTTTTTTAACTTTGCATAGTTGTTGGTGCCTTCTTGAAAGAAGAAAATTTTGCTAGCAAAGGAAATCACTGAAGTTTATCAGGCTGCAATCTTTAGGAATTCAAGATCCATTTTTAAGTGGTTCCAGTTCTGACTAGATCTCTGTACATGACTTCAACCTCTGCTTCTAGGGCCTATGGACTGAAGTTTTAAATAGTGACAAGTAGTTTTTGGTCTCTCACTCTTGAAGGTATTTGACTTAAAAAAAAAAAATGAAAAGAGAATGATTCTCAGAAGACAACTACTGTTTCTGTTAGTGCTTCTGTAAATTAAACCATTTCAAATTAAAAACCTAAAAATGAAGCCACCTAAAACTGAGATTTGTGGAAATATTAACCAAATCATCTGTAATCTGTAAGGCTCTTCCTGTTTGTACACAGACTCAGATGTTTTCAGAAGTAAATAGAGGGTGAAATGAGGATGGAGCAGGATTTTTCCACATGAGGCTATTTCTTCTTTGTAGGGACTAGGGGAGTGTAAAGTTCCCCGAGAAGCCCTATGACATTTCAGAGAAAGAGGCAGTTTCCCAGAAATCCTGTGAATATCCTGACCTTCACAGCACTAAGATTTCTACATCACTCCACACACAACGGCCAACAGTGTAACGCAAACACTGGTCGGTCCCGGCAGTGTCCACTCTGACCCACTCGGCCCTCACCACAGTCATCCTGGAGGATCAGCACTCAGCATCTGAGTTATTCCCACTGCACAGCAAGTCCTCCGGGTCCACACTGACCCTCCATCCACTCATTCTTGTTAGCAGCACTTCTAGAGATGCAGCACATCCCACAGCCTACACCAAACCCCAAATGAACCACGGGGAACTTGCCCATTTCTGTAGATGCCCTGTCAGCACACAAAGGGTTTGGCCGACAGCCTCCCTGCAAGGCTGATGCAAATTAAAATGGCCCCTAAATTCCATCCAACCATGTAACCTGTTTTCAAAAAGAAGGAGCAGTATTTGGGGTAATGCTCAGAGAAGAATTGTAATTAACCCCATGTTGCACACATAACCCTGATGACAAAGCTCTGTACTTCTGTCCCCTGGGTAGTCCTTTGCTCTGGTTTAAGAACAAAAGCACAAAATCTTAAACTGAGCAGGTGGTAGAAGACACAGCATAATGCATTTTTATGGACCTTCCATATGTCCTTTCCAATATGCAGTGAGATAAATTCTACCTTCACTTACATTTATGCAGTCCGACTCAAAATCTCACACTTCAGTACCACAGCAAAACTAGTCTGTGAAAATCATGCTGTCCAGGATGCATCCATTTTTTTAAATTAGAGCAAAACAAAACAAAATCTCAAAGACCTGTCTAGGCATCACAAATTTGTGCCAATTCAACCATATATGCCCTGAGTCACCTTGCCAAACTACCATCACATTTATATCCCTAATGGCTTTTTTCTTTATCCCAGTTTCTCCAGTCCAAAAATAACGGTAGTGACACATAACTACACATCCCAAGTTGTGACATGAAGCTTAATTCATTCAGTTCTCTCCAATGACAGAAGAGACTAAGAGATGAAGGGAACCACAGGGAAACACTGACCAGCATGTTTGGGTATTTCTTTGTGCAAAATGGACTTTTAATATTATTCCAAAATGAACACACATGAAAGGTTTGTTCAGACTTCTGTATTTCTAATAATGTTCTCTCAGGAATGTCAAAGCTTAAAATCTAAGAAATAATTGCTCTCTCAGTGCATGCTAATGGCTTGCTCCACAGATGGAAAATAAAAAACTTATGTCTTCTTGTAAGCACAGGGTTGATACTGGTTTATTTCTTTCAAAAATACTCACAAAAGCCAGGATTTCTCTGTATATATGTGACCTTGATTCCTAGATGGCACATGTACTACTTAGAGATCATGTTACTAAGTTATTTGCAGTTAAAGGGGAAAAAAAGGCTAAAATTAATGGGTCACTGGGTATTTTCTTCTGAGAACTTAACTACTTAACAGTAAGAAAAAAACAGTTTACAGCCAGGTGGCTTGAGGGGATATTTTGTTGAACACTGATTAAAAATAATTTCTTCTAAATGAGACCTGACCACAAAATGGGACCATTAACGAGCAGGGACATTCTCACCAGAAAGGAAACTATGCTTGATCAACTCCTGCACCGCCCACAAACCCCAGGTCTTTTTCTCTCTCACATACACTTTCTCTTGCTTCCCCCTACCTCCCCCCCCCCACCTTTTTCTCCTCTGCCGTTTTCTTGTTCTTAATAGCAGGGTAAATAAGCAGCAAGTGATGCTGAAATGTTTTCGGCCAAAAACAGAGGCCAAACTCCTCTGAGAAAACATTTGGCCTCTGTGGTTTTGTAATATGTTCCAGAACACTGAGTTCACTGAAGAACATTGTGAAAAACTCCCATCGGCTGGAGTGATGCTGGGGAATGTTACTGTATCTCAACTTCCAATTGGTCCATTTCCTGCAGGCCTTGTTAAAAAAAAAAAAAAAAGAAAATAAAAAAAAATAGTGCTATGTGGGAGTTAAAACAAGTTCTCATGGGAAAAATGAATGGCAAGAAATTCTAGCTTTAAAAGAAACAGCTAATCTGCTAGTTTGATTGTTCTTCAAAACTTACAATGAACCAATAATCCTAATTAAAACCACTTGGCCTAGTTCTCTAAAGCATCATAGCTTTTTCTATGCTTCGTTTGTACACACCATAGACTATTAGTTTTTTTCTAGTGCTCACTAACAAAGTGCTGACTTTGTTGGGATGGCTGAGCTAATTTCGTGAACTCAGTGTGAAACCTTAGCTAAACAAAATTGTGGTAATTTTCCTTAATTTGTAAAAGTGATTGGAGTGCAAACAAAATTTTCCTCTTGGGTCAATCCTATAATTTTCAATTAACTAAAACTAATCGGCAGGCGTGTACTGAACCTGCATTTTGTTTAAAGGGCTGGAAGGCACTTCTGAAGGTCAGGATGCATTAATTGTTTTTATTTTAGTTTCATTTAGTCCTTTTTAAAAAGCCACATTTAAGTTCAGGCTGCCTCTAAAAGGAAAATGCAAATTGTGTGAGGTAGGATTTAAGTCAAAATAGCTTTTCTGTTATCTATTGTAACTCCATAAGTAACTGCATAAGTAAGAGAATTGTCCATGAACTGTATCACCTTTGATTTTATCATTATTGTTTAGTATTTCACAACTTTCATTTTTTTTGTATTAAAAATAATGTGTTTTAAACACCAACCTGAAAATGAGTATATGGAAACACTCTTCCTACTGGGACACCTTATTTCCACACTCAGCCATCTGCTTCTGGGTAGATAAGCTAAACTGCTGCCCTCCTTTTTACTGGAAAAGCTAATTAATGATGATCTGAAAGCAACACCAAGACGGGTCCAAGCCAGTTTTACATTTAAATCCCCCCCCCCAATCATAAAAAATTTCTTCGCAAAGTCGAGGGCTGCAGGTTTCCCCCCTTTCTTCTCCTTCCACATGCACACCTGCCATTTCACCAGGCCCAGGTGCAGTCACCCCAGTGAGGTGACAAAAAGCAGGACAGCACAACTTACTGCAAATAAGTGAGGAGGGAAAGGCTTCATGGTCAGACAGTCCGGAGTTCTGGCCGACACTCTCATGTGTTACATGTCAGACACCATCAATTTGCACCAGTTGCAATTTGACCCTTTGCTTTTTCTTTTGTTCCAACACATTCAAACTCTGTATAACTTCTTTGATATGGTGTGTATTGTCCAATATACAGATTTCCCACACATTTTTGAAACCATAATGCTCACAAATAAACACACACAGCCTCCACAAGTGCCTGCTGCTTGGCCAGCAAGGCAATACACCAACATTTTAAGAGCCAGTTTAAAGAAACCCAGCGCGTAATCCCAGCTGGGGGAGAGGGTATTTGAAAAAGACAACAGAGGTCTTATAAGGCACCTTTGTTCAACTTGCTTAGTGTTAAGAAAATTCAAATGAGAGCTTTGCTGCCCAGCTGGAGCACAGAATTTTCTCCTATGCCTCGAGTGTATAAATTGACAGCTGAAGCAATATATGTGCCCAGTGGAATTCAGAACACCTCATAGTCACAAGTATTTATGATATATCTTGTTCTTAAAGTTTCTGAGAAAATCAAGGATGAGGAAGTGAATTGCATTGGGTTGTGCTGAACCACAGTGCAGGCAAACAATTATAGCAGTAGCCCTGTCTGCATATGTGAACAACAAGAACATCAAAACCTGCACAAAGTCATTAATTCTTGTAGCATGCACACCTTCTGAGGAATCACTGACACACATTCTTTTTTAAAAGTTAGGCTGCTACTTGTATTTTTTCCCAGGGCATTCTTACAACTACTGAGAGTGGTTTAACACTGAAAGCATCTGCAGTGTCCTAGTGTGGGGGTTTGGTTAATAATTCTTCAGGCCAAGTCATTCAACTTAGTGGTCTCGAGTGTGGGAGACCACCCCAAAAACACACTGCAAGTCACTGTGTCTGCAGCATTGGCTGGGATGAGAGCTACTTAACCTCCCTGGAAGTCAGAGACAAGTGTGTTCTGGTGAGATGGGCAGGCAAACAGGACCCTGCTTTGAACACTTCCAATACTTTCTGGACAACATGAGATGAAGATATTTAGCAGGATCCTTCTTGGAAGGCAGATGTGTGATTGCACTGGTGTGTCTGGCTCTTTGTGCTTGCACTCTTCCTCTTTTTAAGTACAAAAGTATCTGTTTCCCTCCTTCCTCCCCCCTCCTGGGTAAAGAGCTGCCCCACTGTGAGGACAAACAAGCAAACAAAAATCCCACACTGGTATGTTTTCAGACTCATCCCCACAGTAACCCATTTCTGAATCCAACCTCAAACTGGAGCCTTCAATGACCTTTTCAGCCAAAACAATAAAATGATGAAAGCAGAAGTGAGATCCATACCCTAGCAAGTGCGATACATTGCCTGCCCTATTTCTCCACCTTGTATCTAGTACCACTAAAGCATCCTTACCTGTGTAAATGAATCTTCCAGGCGTTCCCTTACAAAACTGCTTAGACTTGTAGGACAATGTGACTTCTACAACCCCTGGGATATGTCGGGGAGGCGTCTGTACACGGATGGCATGTGGAGTAATCAGCTAGAGAAAACATTGAGAAGGGAGAAGAAAGAGAAAGAAAGCACTGTTAGACGCTGAACACTTCTTTAATAACAGTTTCCTCTCAGATCACAGTAAACAAGCTTTGAAACATGTAATTAACCTGTCAATGTTTGAATACAATCTTGATGTAACCCACACAAAAGCCAGTGACTACAATATTTACAGGCATTCTCTTCCTCAGCCATAACAACATTATTTCTGTTCTCATACATGGCAGGCACTTGCTTCCTAATACAAGCATTAGTCCTGGCTTAATGCAATAACTTCAGCTGGAGCAGCAGGATGCCTACATTTGCTCAGGTGAACACTGAGGTCATGACGGTGTCCAACAAACCTGATTGATAAACGACACGTGGTTACACGTGTGAACATGGCACAGCACAAGCCCAGGCTGAGATTCACTGCACAGCCCAAGCCCAGGGTTTTAAATTTTGGACAGGATTTAAGACATAGTCTCTGGAAATAATAGTAGAGCCATCCAGCAGTTCACTAACTCATGGCAGGTTAACCCAAATCTCTCAGACAAGAACAGCAAAAAGAGGTACATGGAAAAGGTGACAAGACTGTGTCCAGCAACAAAGATACAGCTCTGGCACAGTCTCCTTCTCTGACTGTGGCACATTAACACACCTCTAAAAAGGCAAACAAGACCGAGACCATAACCCATCTTGACAGTGAGCAAAGCCATGAACACCCCATCCAGACAGTCAACCGCTATATGCTCTTAATTGAATTATGTGCTGGATTAAGGAATAAATTTCAATAGATCTTTTAAATAAAAAGCTAATTTTAATCTTATTTTACTAGGAACCAAATGTTTCAGCATTGTTGTAAGGTCCTACCAAAAACCAGACTTTTAACCACTTCTTTGTTTAGGGCACAGGACTAAAAAAGCACAGAAGGAGAGTAATATCTGTCTGAGAGCCATCTGTGCTATGGAGGGAAATGGCATACACAGTAGGAAGCTCTCCATATTTAAAATAAGAAAATTAATATTAAATCAAGCTGAACATGAAAACCAAAACTACCAGCATCAAATGCTCCAAAAGTTATTCAGATCTACAGAAGTCAGAAGCCATATGTCATATTAGAAATTATCATGGAAGGATTAATGTCTTATTGTTTGTGAGCTCCAAAGAACATGTTTTAAGGCTCAGCTTCAAAATTTAGATTTTGTGATTTAGAAACTCATTTGTTTTTAAAAGAAACTTGTCTTTTTTTTTTTTCTAAATTACACTCTCTATCAACTGGGTTAAAAAAAAAATAAAGTAACAAAACTAAAATGGAAACAAAACAAAAAAACAAACTTCCAAGGAATGTTTTTACTTGAACTGAATTGTCTTACAGTTGGGCTGACCTAAGCCTAAAAGTCCAAGCCAGCTCTCTCCATGCCCTCAAAGTCAGCAGAGGCAGAAAGCTCTGCCAAGTAGCAACTGATTTTTAGTGCTTTAGACACCTCTCACTCATGTTGGGATGAACCACCCTCTGGAAGCATCTACCTTTCTCCAATGAACCAAGATGACAAGTTTAGACCAGATGCTTAACTGCAGGCAGCCAAACATAACTGAGATAAATCCCATCCTCAAGTGGTTCTAGTTAACTGGGTGAACTGGCAAGACGAGAAAAGTTTTATGGCATTTTTAGGGAAAAAATATTTGTAAAAAAAAGCCAGGGACTTTATTAGTAAAGGTTAAAATGCTCATCTTACTACATCAGCATGAGCCTTCTATCCCTCACCCCCATTCTGGCTTGAGCTATACAGGCAGCTTCTGGTTGTATCTTTGAATTTCCCAGCATTTACTGGTCTGTCACCACTTTAATGTTCCTTAAACATAATTTGTGGCATTTTCCAATACTCATCTTCCCTGGTTCCCAAGAAATGTCTGACCTATTTATGGTCCATTGTTACAGAGAGCTGGGGAGAGTTAGGCAAGTTTCCTGGTTTGTTCTCCACAAACAGTTTGGTTTTCCTTTGTGCTCTGAAGTAAATAAGTTTAACTATGTTTAAAACCACAAATATACAATAATGTCGCCCACACATTCCCAAAGGGTGAACATTATGTCTGAAGTCCTATGGTTTAGGATGCTCAGGATGTATTTTATCCCTCTCTTCTCTAGAACTAAAGCCTGGGAGGTATATACACAGAGGGGAACTGGCCAGCTTGGTTACATACCAGGAGTTCCCTATATTGCTGTCATATCAAGAAATTGTCTTTAAGGGACAAACAATATTCCCTTATGCGTGGAAACCTGTCCCGTGAAACCCACCTTCGGTCTCAAACTCTGATTCCACAGAGCTGCCAGGATCTGTGCCATGGACTGGGACCAGCCTTCCAAATTGCCCTGGCCCCGTTTTGCAATCCTTGTGACCCAACTGGTGCTGCACAGCTCTGGGCACTCCAGACCCACCCAGGGCAAAAGCAAAGCTGACCCTGACTTCAACAACTCCAGGATTATGGGATACTTTCCTGTCTACATTGTCAACCTGTGGTCTGACACTGGGAACTCATTCCACCTTTCTCTACTATCCTTTCACACTTCAAGACATAATCTGCATCATATTTTCATGTAAAGCATCTGGAAGGGGTGATCTACTACCATCCAGGGATATTAAAATTAAAGACACAACTTGTGGAAGCCTCTGAGCCCCAAACAATTGGAGACTGGTAGAGAGTTTTGGTGAAGCATCATGACATGCTCACCCCATTTTTTTTACAGACATCTGTCCTTGCCCAATGCCAAACACAAGATACTGAGTGAGATGAACCTCCTTGTGTGACCCAGCATGGCCACTTGTATATTCTCACCTCAGCTGGGAACTCTTGGTGGATTAACAGACATCAAAACAACCATAGAAAGACATGCCAAGAACCAAGAATTCTTAAACATTAGTTATGTACATTTATGGATACATTTTTTAAATGTAAATCTTGAGCAAGGTATTAACCTGTGATTTGGACGCAAACCCACCGGCCAAAATCCCAGATCCATCTTCCTCCTCCATTCCAGTATTTAGCAAAGTGAGAAATGGGGGTGGGCATAAAGCTACCTGGCAAGTGCATTAGATGTTTGGTATAAATTCCCACATGTCATCTGGGACATGCAGTGGGTTGCATTAAAACCTGAGTTGGAGATCTTCAGAATGGTTGGAGGTGCAAGTC
>JAWWLV010000030.1:13797800-13819598 GCA_035041135.1 Platyrinchus mystaceus
GTGACCTTCTCTTAGATGGATGGCCTTAGGGGCTGACGAGCTCCATCTGCCCAGGGGACCCTGAAGCAGGAGGATTCCAGTATTTAGCAAAGTGAGAAATGGGGGTGGGCATAAAGCTACCTGGCAAGTGCATTAGCTGTTTGGTATAAATTCCTACATGTCATCTGGGACATGCAGTGGGTTGCATTAAAACCTGAGTTGGAGATCTTCAGAATGGTTGGAGGTGCAAGTCCTTCAAAATCCAAAACACATTTGGGTTGAGTGTGTACAACAAACCTCTTTTTGTGGTTTGCTAATATATTCTAGACATTCTTGTGTGATACAGCATCATTTCACACTCTCCAGAGTGCCAGGTTACTTTCTTTTTTTAAAAGTGACATTTTATAAGGAGATGTCATTAATCTGAGTCACTAGTTTATTTTTGCATGCTTGAGCTCTGGTTTGTGGTTAGGGAAATGGTGACAATCAGTCATAAATTTGACTTTGACTCTGTATGAAGAGGACCATTAGGACAGGAATGAAGAAAAATCCCACCAACTGAAGGTAATGACAGCTTTCAGTGAGAACAGAACCCTTAAGGTGCCTATATTTTAAAAAACGACCAATGACTTTGCACGCCTCAATTCTGGGCATCCAGATGCTGCTTAATAAGCCTTGGTTTGCAAAAAGAGGGTGCCTACTCATTTTTTAAAAATGAGTCAGAGCTCCAAAATAAGCACTCAGAAACAGAGACTTCCAAAATCAATAACAAACATAAAAAGCAAAATAAAAAACTATGTCACAGAATTTGATTCAGCTGCAGTAAAAAAAGAAAAACAACAAAAACCCCCCCAAAAAACACAACAAACCACCAAACCAAAAAATCATCCTCTGTTTTTGTGCTGTACAAAGGTAAAAAAAGAAAAAAAAAGATGTTTCAGTGCTTCATATTTTCTTAATATAAAAGAAAAAGAAGTTGTTTCCAGCTGACTCTGTACAGCTGGAGGAATGTTCTTGGCAGGAAAATGTTTGAAGAAATAGTTCATTTTAAGCAAATATTGTGGAATATTTATAAGAAACTAATTTTGTCTTCACAATCATGTATTTGCCCTGAAACTTGACTCTGGGATTTTCAGCACCCCATAAGAGAGAGAAACAACAGAGGATTCTTATCAGCAGCTCCTATTTGGAATATTTGCAATAAAGCACAGACCCAGAACCTGGGTAAAAACCTACAAATAACAGCTCTGTCTGTCTGTGGACTGGACAAACAGACAGGCAGAGTCTGTCTGGCAGACTATTTGCAGGGAGTTGTCTTTCCAGAGCCAGCATGTGCACTCCATATACCAACGCTGTTTGTTTGTTGGTTACAAAAGTCCCTTGGAAAAAAAAGGCATTAGGTGGCCCATTTTGCTGAATTCTAAAAATATCACAGGCTCTTAAAGTAATTTTCATAAAGTAATATGGGAGGTACGGATTAATTGAACCTACCGGCTTAGGGTATCTGCATTTCTGCACAAAATTAAAGTGACAAATTAAGTTTTTATTTAGTTCTCCCTGGCTGAGAAAGGTTGCAATTATGTTAGAGTGTTTACAGCTAAAATATATGTTTAAATAATAAATTTGTGTTTCAGAAACCATTTTAAACCTCCTTTTTTTAACACAGTCAACTCCATTTCAAGCATATAAATATTTCAATTACAAAACTTGAATACATGTAAAATAAATTAAAAATATATTATTTACATTTCAAATTATTTATAACATATGCTGCTTGACAGCAACAAACTCACTCTTAAAATGAACATTTTTTTTTCTTTTAACTCTGCTTCTGAACTGTGGTAGGATTTATATTTTAAATATCCATGCAGTTCAGGTATTTACATGGATTTTGCTATAATAAAATCTGAGTAATATAGGACCTTTACGATAATTATCTTCACAGCACCTCTCCAAAGAAGGTGACTAATCTTATTACTGTGTTAGAGAAAGGGAATTGAACTTTAAGCAGATTATGTGATTTGCCCAAGGTCCCATGAAAAGTCTGTAGCAAAATGATGCTTAATTTAAATATTAGACTTCATTGCCCAAACCACCTGCAATTATAACTGAAAGTGAAGCTAGAAAAATCCGTGTGAAAATGCTCTGTAAGACTCACTCTTTTTCTTCAGTTTACTCACTCTTTTTCTTTAGTTTCTGCCTATCTAGTTTTGCTTGGGATTTTCTGCAGCTCAGTTAAAATTACGTTTTCTTTGGATTCATAAAACAACAGGATGAACTTTAAAATTCATCCAGAATTCAATGACAAAATAACCTGGCCAGGTTTGCTCAAAACTGGGCCTGCCTGGCAACTCGGGATGAACCTGCTCCAAGTTTAAAATGGACTGAAATTCAGAGGATTGACAGTTCAATTATATACTCTATTAAAATAAAACAAAAATATTCTTCATGGGTACTGAAAATGCTCTAGACATTTTTAGAAATGGGAAGGCAAATGAAAGAACTTATTTTGTACTTCATAGGTGGCTTGTATGTGTAATTTGAATTATTTATAGATCATTATTATTTAGGGATCACTCAGACAGCTCAAGCTTTTTTGCACTTGTTTATCATGTTTATCTGCTTCTTTTAGAAAGAATCTCTTTTCCCCTATAGGATTTTCTACTCCTCCCATAGGTTATGAAACAAGGAGCAATTCTGTAAGGGAGAGACAGTGACATATTTTTCACTCATCACCAGCTTGCAGCCCCTTACAGCATTCACAGCCAACAGACTGGCTTTGGTCTGGACCCCCTCTAATATTATTAATTTTATGACAAGGCCTTGCAACCATCAGCAACAATGTTTTGACCAGCACTCAAACTCCTGAGATTACAAATTGCCAATTAATGGCTTTATCTAATAAATAGAATCAAGGTTTATAATGAAAGATCCAACTCTGCAGTACCAAAATCAGAGCACTTTCCTCCCAGCCTCTTCACCTTTCCCTGCTAAACGTCTGTAGACATAATGGCTTCAATACTAACACACAAAATGCTTACACTGGACCCAGGGGGCACTTTCATGATCACATAAGGGCTTCAGAATAGGGCTCATTTACTATATCTCCTTTTCTGGAATGCCCTTTCATCCACACTTGTCCTCAAGTGGAAGGATGAGAGAGGGAGAGAGAACAGTGAAGCCCATGAAGGACATTAGAGAATACTCTTCACGTGGAAAAAACGCTGCCATATGAGCAATGGAATCAGTAGGGGGAATGTGCTGGATATGAATTAAGCTATACTGTTGATCTAATAGTTATAGGATATGAGGTAAAGCATCACAAGATCCTCTTGTTACCGGGAAGCATTGTACAGATACTTTAGAAAGGCTGGTTTGTCTGTTAGCATGTTTATTTCAGTATTAAAATAACGAAAACGACAATTTCTTGTTAAACCTCCAAAATGCTTTTGAGGAGCCATAAATGCAAAATGTAAACCTTTCCTTGGAGCTGCCTCCCTGTGCCAGTGGGGAGCTCTGCCATGGCTTCCATGGCCCTACGCACTGGATGTGGCTGTTCGGGTGATGCTGCCCAGGTTTTAACTTTTCACAGGCTTTTGGGGAATATCAGAATCCATAATAAATTATGTGCAGGGAGAAGAGAGGATTAAGGAACTGGGAGAAATAGCAAGAGCAAAAAGTGGGTAAGAAACAAAAAAAAGGTTACTATGAAACTACAGGGGCCCCTGGTAGGTATGATGAGTCCACTGTGGATACAATACAGTGTATTTGGTTGCAATTATGATCAAGCATCCACACTTTAAGGATATGCTATTCAGAGGTGCTGTATTTCTGCAATCTCCACCTCACTGAGCTGTAGCCGCAAGCAGCCAATTTCCCTGGAAAGCAGGATCACCTAAATGTTTGTTTCCTGTGGGCCCTTAGCTGTTGTAGTGCTAAATGCAGAATTATTCACACAGGCATTTATCCTTCCCTTTTCTTGTAATAAAATCCACTGAGCTAAATTCTGGGCCAGCGAGAGGAGATGCAAATCCCCTGGCTATAACGGATTTCTGCCACAGGTAAATTTGACTAATTATTTTCATAAACCTGAATGAGGAAAGGATTCATGTCTCAACATTTGTTGCTGATTTAGCATGTGGCATAGAGAAAGGACAGGCTGGCTGTAAGCGAGACAAAGCTATTAGACATTACCGTTCAGACAACACCTACCTCACTCCAAACCAGCATGGTGCCGAATATGACCTGTAACCCATCAAAGAAATTGTCTCCTATGATGATGACAGTGGCACCTCCTGTAGTCCATCCTTCACTTGGACTGATGGCTTTGATACATGGTGTAGCTGCTTTTCAACACACATGAAAAAGAGAAGTATTCTGCTGTTAGAATCGGATTTTAATGATAGAAGACGTGAGAAAAATAAAATAAAAGGAGCTTTCATTTCCCCCCTTACTAACAAAAAGATTTCAGCAATCACGTTCTTTCTAGTACATGTGCATGACCTCAAACTATATCTTTGGAATCATTTTTTTCGCAATTAATTTCTGTTTGGTTTTATTATCTACATTGAAAAAAAATTTTTTTAATCCTACGTTAACAAAAAAATCACAGTATGATGGGCAGAGACCAATTGGAAATCAGGACAAATCCCTTTTTTTATTCTATATGAAATGTGCATGACCTGAGTTAATAAAACAGTCACTGGTAAGTCTGCTTTGTTATCCCTCAGAACCCAAATTCATCAAGGGAACTCCCATAAATATTATGGAAAATATTGGCTAAATAATAAAGGGTGTAACCCTCAGCATTTCTTCAACTATTCTGCAATCAGATCCAGGTTGTTCAAGTATTAAAGCATTCTGCCATGATTAATGCTTTGGCTACTACCAAAAAATACCCACACCAAACCCCCAACCCTGCCATACAGTCATTCCAGTTGTGTTGCATCTACAGGATAAATGAGAGGCGCTGCTCAAAGCAGCACCTTAAATCTTGGAGTAAGAGCTTCTGGTTTAAGAAGATGTAAGCAGAAGCAGGCTCAGCTCAAATATTGGTGGGTTAGGGCAATATAAACACTGATATACTGATTCTCCTTCTCTGCAGTAATGGGGTAGCTCAATTTAATTGTCCCGAAGCAACAGGAATAACATAACTTGAGTTAGGCAAAAAGCCCTGGGTAACTTTTTGCTGTGGAGTCTCAGGGTGGTCACAGAGGTTGATGAAAAGAAGCCACTCCACCCCAAATGCCACCAACTTCTCCTTGCCCATAAGCATGAGGTGAGAATATCACACCATACCATGAGGTAACATTTAAGTAAAGTAGGTACTGCAGCAATTTTATTAGTCATGAAAAACAGGTTCAAGGAGCAGCCTAACACTACCAGTCAACATCAGCATTGGAAAGAAAGATTCTTTCCTTTAGATAAGAACCCAGGCCTCAGCAGAGGGAAGAGGCTGGCTGCACTGCAAACTCATGAAGGGCTGCCATTGCCTATTCTGACTCTGCAATGTCAACCAGCAGAACTTCATTAGCTGAAAATATATGTATGTGTATATATATATATATACACACATATATATATGCATATATACCTCTCCTTTTAGGGTTGCTGGCATTTGGCTGTGAATTGCTGCTTGGTGGGAAGGCTGTCTGAGCTACTGATTTGGTTTGTGACTTGGAGTATTTGATGACGTGCTCAAGGAAGAACACTCAGGCACTTCGTCCTAGTAAGGATTTACTAGGAAGATAGGATTGTGAAAGCCACCCACATGTCAGCACCATGCAGGATAACACCCTTGCACCCATGAGTTACTTAATGTGGCTGTGTGGTGAATTACTTAATGAGGCACAGCCCTGTCCTAAATTCTTCTAATTATAAAGACAGAAAATTAACTCATTCACAGAAGCCTAATTTAAAATGCTCCAGACATAAAGTGCTAGAGACCCTGTGCATCTTTATGATTATTTAGTGAAGTTCTGGTTGGTTGGAGCTAATTGCAAGAGGCAGTGTGGCTGCTGAGAAGCTCCTTCCTCCCAGCCTCCGGGCAGGGCGGGCGGGTGCGGAGCTGGGAAGCAGGAGGGAGCTGGAAAGGGAGCTGTTGAGTCACCCTTAGCAGTGAGTGTTTCTGTGGACACTGCTGCTGTCACAGCACCCGGGATGGGAGGCATGTATGGGGAGCAAACAGACCCTGTCCCTACCTACGAAAGGTTGTAAGTGTCAGGCACAAACTTTTCCACTACTTAAGCTGATGGGGATGCCAGCTCCAGTGAAAAACACAAACAGGCAGAAAAAAATCATTACCCTTCCCCAAACTTGGCAGAGCACAGCCATTAACTTTTACATGAGCTAACAAAAGAAACATCCCAATGTTACCGTCATGAAAATGTAGTGCACACACAGAAGTAACTTCAATATGTTTAATTTGGATTCCAGTTACTTGCATAAAACTGCATAAAAAACCATTGCAATGTCCAAAAGCAAATGCTTCCCCCTCAGCCAAGTTCACAGCAACAGATTTACAGTGAAAGCAGCTTTTCAAAATGCCATCTAGCCCTTTCACAGGATCAAACTTTTTCTTAAATAAAAATTACAAGCACTTCCAAATTACACCCTTTCCGGTATTCCCAGTTGATTGTGCACACAAACCCCCCACAATAAACCCCAAAGATAATCAGTTTCCCATGTGTCAGAAAATGAGCTACTTTTCTTAAAGACTACAAGCAACATTTTTTTCCTAAATACCAGTGAATAAAAACTATTTGAGACCATAAGCCATTAACAGAAAACATATGCAGGCTTTGCTGAAAGCGTTGTCAAGCACTGGAAGAGGCTGCCCAGGGAAGTGGTTGAGTCACCATCCCTGGGGGTATTTAAAAGCAGTGTAGATGTGGCACTTGGGGACATGGTTTAGTGATGGGCTTGGCAGTGCTGGCTTTACAGTTGGACTCATTGATCTTAGAGGTCTTTTCCAAAGTAAATGATTCTACGATTCAAAACTGTAATTCAATTCATTTTTAAAATAAATGCAAGATACTGCTGTGCAGTTATAGGTCCCCACTAAAGTTCTTGCTATTTACCTTGTGATGTTCTTTGCAGTACCTGCATTGCACTCAGGGGTACAAGGTGCTGCACTGTCTGTTCTCCTCATGTATTTGATTCTGATACTTTATACATGTATTTTCTTCCTATCAAATACATGCCAAGTCTCATCCACGGCAGCTGGGGGGGACTCTGACAGACACTCAGGTCTCTGAGCTGAACTGGGGCTGTGAGTTGTTCACTGGGACACTCTCACCCTCAAAGTCAATGTGACCAATCACACGTGTAATCTCATTTAAATATGTAGAAATTGTGCTGAATCAGTGCCTCATCAACACTGCTGGCAATAGCCCAGGACAGCTCCTCTGAGGACGGAACCTGGTGGTTTAATAAGCAGGGCAGGATGGTACCCTTTGCAGGCACAGAATGAGGTGGAGCGAGAGCCCTGTGCATTCCCAAAAGATTTCAGGGCATTATTTTCCAATATCACAAAAACCAGTGGGACCTCCCCACATAGCTTCTCTTATTTTACAATGCAAGTGTCTGTACAGATTGGAAGGGCTGCAGGAAGGTGCTGCCCTGCCAGGGATGTGGCACTCAAGGGCTGCATCCCAAGGAAGCCTGAGGAGACGTGCTGAGGGAGGCATCCAGACTGCTACCTGTTTTTGAAGGCACAAAATGTGTTTATACAATGACATATTTGCAACAACCAGTGTCATTCAGGACATTGGTCTTACTAAAACTTTGCCCTTCCCAGGTCCTTTGCTTGGAGCACCAAGGAGGATGGAAGAATTGGGTCCCATTTGCAGCAACACAACAGGTAACGCTGGGAGGGGGGCAAGGCAATGACCTCAGCTCTATTTATGCCCCTGGTACAAATGTCTGGCCAGTTCAGGCCCTCAGCTCTTCATACTACTTCTGTTAATCATTTGGCAACTTTCAAAGTGCTGTCTGAAAGGTGTTTACTTCTGTGCAACACTAGAAAAACAGAGCTAGGCAGAATAATCTTTTCACTTGGAGACCTTTTTCTACATTTTGTTTTGGTCAGAAGAGAAACCAAAATACAGAACATTTTTTTTTTTTCCAGAATGCAAAATTCCAGAATCTCTATCTGGAATTAACTAAAACATTCTTCAATATTTCCAAGAAAAACAAAATGTTTTGTTTCAAAATATTATCACTTCTCATGCCCTTCTGTAGCAGCAAAGCATCATTTCTAAAATGGTGTTTTTAAAACAAATAGAAATAAGTTACATAAAATTTAGTTTTTTTCTGTAGAAAAAGAGATTTTAGTCAAAGTCTGAAGCTTCACTGATGGAAAAATGCAGTGAAAGACCTTAGACCAGTTCTAGTAGAGGCAGGGAAGTGTACAGGATTGAGAACATGAACAGACTTTAAGT
Source organism: Platyrinchus mystaceus (assembly GCA_035041135.1). Classification (NCBI taxonomy): domain Eukaryota; kingdom Metazoa; phylum Chordata; class Aves; order Passeriformes; family Tyrannidae; genus Platyrinchus; species Platyrinchus mystaceus. Next base: position 13,806,221 of record JAWWLV010000030.1, read on the forward strand.
CCAGAGAACAATTAAAACAACAACAACAACAAAAAAAAAGAATAATTACACATTCCTACACATATAAACTTTTTTTTCTTTTTAAATGAACAACTGGAAGCCCACTACAGTCAGAACCAAAAGACTTTGGTGGCCCAACTCGCAGACAAGATTTTCAGACTTTCCAGTGTGAGAGCATTACATTCACTGCATCTTTTCAGAATAGTTGTGGGGCTGAGGAAAAACTAAATATCACCCTCCAACTGCAGGCACAGACCTTGCAGCTCCTTACTGAAGGTAATGTGGTCACATCCTCCACCTGCTGAAATGGCCCAGCAGTTGAGCCTTAATGAGCTGCTCTCCTTTGCATAATATCAAGGCAAATCAGTGTTCACATCTGACATGTTTCATTGTGCTGCTCCTGCAGGTCGAGCTCACAGATAGAGATGTCAGAGGGAGGCACTGCAATCCCAAACTTATTGAAGCCAATGGGAATTTTGCCACTGACTTCAAAGCTAAGGTCTCTATCGATAGATGTTAAGGATTTATGAGCAAAGTCCTTAATGACTTCAAGGGAAACAAGGTTCTTACAAAATCTTCATCTTTTCTCAGAATACACACTGTTAAAATCTTGTCACCTCCCGTACAAAGGATGGCAGGTACCAACTGCAGCACACGGGGAGCAAAACTGAAAGTTTTTTGTTGTGTGCTCTGTGTGTCTGTGTGTTCCTGTGTTCCTGCACCTCCCAGCTACTGATATACAGGGGATTTTTCTTCCTTCAAACTGTGACAATAAAATGATTACCCCACCACAGTTTAGCATAATGGTTCAGAAATGCTCATGGCATATTGCAGAGTTAAAGTGGAAATTATTAGGTAGCTCTTCTTTGTTATAATAATGATCACTCCACAAATAAAAGCTCTTCTCCCAAAGGTACTGCAAGGCACAAAATGCTAATTCTGAAGATTATGTGTGCGCTTTTATTAAATATTACTATGCCCTGTCTGTTTGAGGGCTTCACTGCTCTGATTGTTTTATGAGTGCCATGTTAATGTCAGCCCCATCTTGCTAGCAGCAGGCACGCATTTTAGCTTTTGTATGAGAGTTGATCAAAGGCCACGTGCTGAGGGAATTGCTGAGAAAACACGGACAAGCGATAAAAATCTAACAGATTAATTGGTTTAAATTTCATTTCAGGGCGTTGAACTTTGGCTCAGGACACGAGTACTACACTACCAGTCAGGGCCTAATTACCACATTTCCAATTTGCCTCTGAACAATGCTTGGCAGGGAGAATAATAACAGTACTAATAATATTAATAACAATAATAATAATAATAACTAAACAACAGCAATGATGTCTCCTCTTAGCTTCTTGTACATGTTTAACAACCAACTTTGTGTGCAGGCAATTGCACTAGGAAATTGCTCACCCCTACACCCCCCACCCACCTGCCTCCTGAGCATTTCTTCCTGCCTCAAATAACACCTGATGACAGAAGAAATAGCAGACACCCTCAGGAGCATCTGAATTTACAGAATCAATAATCTACCAATTCCAGTCCCTCACAAACACACAGTGGACATTTCATACTCTTAATTAGGGACCTGCATTTCTAAACAGAGATAGCTTCTTATCCTCCAACAGAAATGATCTGTTCCACTGATAGAAAACAGAGGCCGGAGGGGAAAAAAACATATTTACCACAAAGTTTATGGGTGGCCTTGGAATAAGGGTTAATTGAGCTTAGAGGTAAATGTTCACTGAGGTGAATTAGTGGGATGCACAGCTATCAGCAGGGCTCTGGGACTGCTCTTATTTAGCTTCTGAAATGTATTTTCTCTATGATTAATATCCAGTTTGTGCTGGTGACTGTAAGAATGACCTCGCCTGCAGTTTTTATCATGAAGTGTGGTTTCATCCTCTATTATTCCACAGATGAGGCTCTGACAACAGTTGCTGCATCACAACAGGAGTTTAAATGATGGGGCACATGCTTTTATTTTTCTTCTCTTTAAGAGTATTGTGACATGCAAGGAGAGTTGCATAAAGGCAGTTGCAACTGGAAATTAAGAGGAACAGGGAATTTATGTCTCATCTTAGAGGAAGTACTGAAAATATCTGGAGTTTAATTTAATTTTTCTTTTTTTTTTCCTTGGTTAAAACCTAATTCCCAGCTAAACAAATAAATGAGCCACAGATTAACCCACAGTTTATGGGTCTGATCCTGCAACCTGTTAAATGCTTTCACCAAACTACTGCTTTTCAGAATATCCACACAAATCAGTTTTAAGCACTCAAAACCATCACTTACTGAAGTTGTGATTCAACAAACCACTCAAGTAAGTGCTTAAAAACCCAGCTGAAGAAGTTGCAGAGTAAGGAACTCGATTTTTTAAGACAGTTGGGCAGTGCCCCATGTAAAGCCGCCAAGAGCTGTGCAGTGTATATGGAGCCTCCCATTTCCAAACACACCGAGGTCACACATGGACCACCCTGTGCAGTGCAGGGCTCACACAAGACACACCTGACACAAGAACCAGCAACAGCAGAATCAATACACCAAGGCCAACAGCCTGATCTCAGGAACTGAGTGCTGTGGCTCCTCGGCGTTGGAGACAGTCAAACCCAGCAACAGCTCAGTGCTAACTCTGGGATTTCTACAGCACTTTTATATCATCTGGTGTAGATCTTCCCTCAGGTACCTCACAGCTATTGAAAACATGTAGGGTTTGTTACTCTGAGCAAGGCAGTGCCCAGGAATGGTCTGAGCCTAAATTCTTTTCCCACAGCACTCTGGAGATGAAGGTGTACAGCAGTTGTTGGAATGCTCAAGGCCTCTTGTGATCAGCAATTTTAGTTTGGTAAGGTATGCTTCTCCTTAAAAGAGAACAAAAATATTATTTCTTCCCTTTCTGAATTATAAATTTACATAGGTGTTACACAGGAGAGTGTAACTGGTAACCACTCATCACTGGTTTTGTGGATTTTCCACATTAAGCACTTTAATAGATCAATTTTAACATGGGAAAAATGGTTTTTTTTTTCCAGAATTGAAAATTATATTTTTTCCAAAATTTGCTAGTTTGAGAGAATGAACCAAATAATTTAGGGAGGGGTTGAGCTGGCCTGTTTTGTTGAGGGGAAGGATTGTTTGGGGTTTGTTTGGTTTTATTTTGTTTTTCCCAAAATAATGTTCTCATTCCTGCGCAGAGTTGCCACAGTCTGCTCAACTACTCTGAGCATGGTGAAAGAGTGAACCCTAAAAAGTTTGGTGCCCAGGCAAAGTTGCCACTCCAGCCTGGTATGTGGAGGCATTCTTGGAGCTGGATCCAGCACCAGCAGAAAAGCAACCAAAGTTTGTGAAACCAGCTTGCATGGGCAAAGCCTGCAGGACCAGCCCAAAGGGTTAGTCATGGACACTGCAGGGAAAGGGAATGGGCAGAGTTTTTACACATTGTACCAGAGCATTAAATCTGCACTCTTAAGCTAAACAATCTGTTTGCTGTTTATCTTGCTAAAGTGATGATCTTCCTGCCTTCCTTTTGCATGTGGCAGCCGGCTCTCTCTCCTATTCTCTCCTGACAATAAGCAGCTGCTGTGCAGGAAACCGGGTAACAGAGGTTTCCCTCTCGAGCAGATAACTCAGGCAGCTTTATGCGACACAGGCACGAGGATGTGATGCCCTGCTGCCCCTTCCCAGCTCTCTCCTTTACAGCATCTTGATATTTGGGACTTAGCATGTGCAGGCTTTAAAGATTACAACACCCTGCCAAAAATGGCAACCTCCTCCTGGTTCTTCATGACATCTGCACTGGGTGAAATCACTGAACCAAAAATATACGCGCCGTGCGATCCCTCCAGGTTGGGGGAAGGGAGGGAAGGTTGCCTTTGTTTCTGTTTTCCTATAGTGAAATTAAAGTGGATTTCTGTTTTCCAATAGTGAAATTAAAGGTCTTGGCTGTGAATTTTCTGCCTAACATTTTGGATGCTCAGTTCCCATTAATGGGAATTGAAAATGTAAATTACCTGGGATAATATTCCACCTACAATCAATACTTAAGCCAGTGTTTCTCTTTTACCCTTGCTGATGCCTCAGCCAGCAAAGTTACATTTTATGGAGTCCTCTGTGTTTCTCTTTCCTTAATGATTTCCAAAGCTCTCAGTTGTTGATGAGTGCCTAAAAAAATGACTGCATGGAAAAAGGAGGCAATCCAGAATAATGACAGACCTGTTACAAAAAACCTCTGCTGTGTATTTTACTTAAAATATTTCCATAAAATAATAATTTAGTTATCTCTATATGATTGCAAGAAATGCATTATCATTCATTCTCTTAAACCCTTTCACATCACAGAGGAAGTACTGGGAGGTTTTTTGCTTATTTGGGTATTTTTTGTTTTGTTTTACTTTTAGAGCTACCTCCTGCTTTCCAAAAATTAATAAAACAGCCAGAGTCCTTAATATCTTCCTGCAAGCCAGTAAAACTTGACCTTCAAAGAGAGGTCTGTCATGTTTGTTTGGCAAATAATAAATTCCCCAAGAAAAATGAAATGTTGCAAAAACACTTAAAATTATGTTAAATTAAATATATAGGCTCAGCCAAAACATTAATATATAAAAACAACACATGTATTATTATTCTTGAAATATATATATATGCACTCTCTCTCTAATTATATATATTTTTTTCAAGAAGCCTAACAATTTTATTGTGAATTTTTTTTGACACACTGCTCTGATTATTCGTTCCCAGGAAATTTTGTGCAGGTTTTGAGCTGTGATTTTTGCATTCATTATTTTTGCCCCAGAATTGGAGGACTTCCATTTTGAGTCAGCCACGAAGAAATTGTTGTGGGTGGCCTTGGCCAAACATTGCTCCCTGCCTAAACCAGTGCAGCCTCTCGGCTCCAGCACTGCCACAGTGTCTGTTCTCTTGAGCAGCTCAGGTTCACAGGGATATGGGATAAAAACCAGCACATCCAAGAATATTGAATAGGGCCTAATAAATGTTGGCAGCGCTTCCAGCTCCATAACTGGGGCCACGTTTGCTGAGAGCCCAACACCAAACCAGCGACTGCTCTCCTCCCTCAGGGATGCACAGACTTATTTTGACCCTAAGCAAGATAAATGCTTTCCTGTGAGCCCCCCAAATTATTGCACTTCTATTTCTTCACTCCTTCCTCCAGCCCATGGTGTTACTTGCAAAGGCACAGGAATGATATGGCAAAGCCAAAGACAATACCATGTAGGGGATGAAGGTGTGATACGTGCATGGGATTGCACTGTTCTATCTGAATATGGACTTTAAAAGTTTTGTTAGTAAACCAGGGAAAAAATCCCTTATGCCTCCCCCATTTCGATTTCAATGGCTTCCCACTGATTTAACTTCCGCTGATGAAGTTACAGAGCCCAGCTAAGCAAATATAACTATTCTAAAAACAATGGGCATGTCCAGAAAGGAGACTGCATCTGGTTAAGTGCACTGAAGTTTAAAAATAGTTGCACTGATGCAATTTCTGGGTGAGGATAAAGGCGACCTTGCGAATGGAAGCCCAAAATGTGCAATATAAATCAACCCTAACAATTTGTCAAAACAAACATCTCTGCATAGCTCGCATACTCCAAATAATACTTAATTTTACTTTCTGGTCCTTCAGGATCCAACAAAGCATTTTATAGGATGGAACTAGCCATTTGCTGAATGTTAACCCTGTGGTTTACTGTTTTGCTGAATCCCAACCTAACAGAAGGGCAGGTGGGTGCAATTTCTGAATTCCAGGTTTGTTTTACCATCACTCTGATCTTGTATTCTCTCTTTAATTTTCCATCAGTATCTTAACAATACAATAAATCTCTCACAGCAAATCTCTCTAGACTTAGAACATAAAAGCCCCCTGGGCACAGCATCTCCTCTCTGTAAGGTGTACAAAGCTCAGCATCCAGAGTACACCAGGGGTGAGCCCTGATGCTCCGACGTACACTGGTATGGTATGACCACATTGGCAAGGTTTAGTTGATGATATACAGGAACTATTTTAGATGAAACATAGACTTCAATCAAAATCTAAATTCTCACTGCCAAACTAAATATTAGTATAAATTAAAATTTAATGGAATCTTTCACTATCACAAAATAAAACCCAGAACTCTGCTCCCCCAAAATTAGTTAAAACTCCTGCTACATCATACGGCACAACAATCAGAAATTCACCTGAGATGAATTCTAGAGCAAACAAAAAATTTATTTTCCTGATAAAAACAAGATCCAACTAAAATTAATTTTTAGCTGAGGTCTCTTTGTTCAGCAGAATTGAGAAAGTCTGCCCACAACAGAGAGCTCACAGTAATCGTCTTTCAGAAACAGAACAACTCGCACAGAAACACAAAGCAGCCCTGCCAGGGACAGGGAGTGCCTGTAATCCACTTTCTTCAAGGGAAATTCAAGTACCCTAAGAGTTCTTATTCCTCATCTGATTTCTCTCACAAATCACAGGCTCTCTAATGCAATTTTCTGGAGTCTGAGAATCATAAAGTCAAATATGAACAAGTCTAGTGGAAAATCTGTGACGCTAATCTTGGCCTACGTTGTACTTTTAACAGGCACTGAATTTGTGCACCGGATTATCCAGATGGCCATACAGGAATCATCCTGATAGGATTAAACCTTTGTGCTGAACTCTGCTCCATCTGTTCTCGGAGGTTTGCCTACCACTATCAGAATACGAATGTTCAGCCTATGTCTAACACCACGACTGAAAGCCCCTGTTTACCACACACACACACACATATGTATATGTGCACACACATATCCTTGAGTACTTGATTAGTAATGTGAGATGAAGTTACCCTGAAGTTTACCACTAAAGAAACATATTGGTTTTATTATTCCTTTGAAGAACAAAGTATGCTATATCTAAATTCAAACAAAAGAGCATTTTTGTTGTTGATCTGGGACTTGTTCAATTCATTAAACCATAATACTCCCATAAATTTATAGATGAAGGCATGACTAAACATAAAGCAGCAAGGCTCTTCATCTTTGAAATCTATTAGTGTATGAGGATGTATGACACAATTGCACTTTGAAGATGTCATGGTTAAATATTTCAGATTAAAAACCAGCCAACAACAAAACACATGCGTGCACACAGCACTGGTAGCTGTTATTTGCAGCTCAATCTAGTCACAGCCTGAGAACAAAAAAGTAATAATCAGTCCCAGTAAAAGAAAAGCTTATTCCCATTAATGTTGCTTTCCGCTTTTATTATCTATTAATGACACTCTTCTGCATTCATTGTTGCAGCCTGCCAGATGCAGCAAAGATCCATATTCATCATGTGCAAAAACTGTGCTTAGGCTGTCTCTGTGACAGGTTATGCAGAGCTGCCAACAGAGAGACCGAGGTCCGATGCACGGCCTTGGGTTTCCAGGCCCTGGGCCAAGGGGAGAGGTAGAAAATCTGGCTCTTCTGTAGGAAAAGCATCCCAGTGATCAGAAGGTTTAACAAAATTTCTGTCCTGGCCAGAAATACACTGCAAACTAATGACTACCTGGGATGGAAAAGGTGGATAAGAAAAAGAACAAAAAATTGTATTATATTATTATTATTAATAATAATAACAATAACAATAATAATAATAGATTCAGCAATGCAATATAACACTCAGCCCATGCTTGTGATGGCAGCAGTACAGCAATGGAGGTGACATAACCTGAACTGCATTTCAGGCAGCAGCCCTGATTGCGTGGCAGAGACTGAGACCCCCTTGTTTCTGCTGTGCAGGGTCTTTCAGACTGTTTCTTCCTCTTTTTTTTGTGCTGCTCTGAGTGCAAGGTCAGGCACCCCCTCCCAGCCATTTAGGCTTTACTTGCAAAAACATAAGCATAAAATTATATTTATAGTTCATAGTATCTGTCCAGCAATGACACCACATAAAACCAGCACGCTGAAAATGCGAGTGAATACTTTGGACTCGAGCCTACAAATGCTTAGAGAAGTTATTCTTTCAACGTGTCTGATAAAGTCATGCAAGGTTTTTATTTATTTATTTAGGGCCGTATTCAGACCACCTACCTAAGGCATTGCAGCATGTCAAGCATCAGACTCCGGCTCTGGCTGGGTGAGTCAGTCTGTCTAAATTAGGATCTTCTTTCTGCTATACAATGAGCAGAAATGGGAAGACACCTCTGGAAGCCTGGAGACCCAGGGAGTTCCGTGCTGGCTCATGGAAGTACCAAGGGACCTCGGCAAGACGGTATCATAGGGAGGAAGCAGCCAGAAGCAACCTCATAAAAAATATTTGGCAGCTGATACAGAGCAGACACCTGACTCTGGGCTTTCCAGCAGGCACCTCTGCTCAGGCTCAGGGCTGAAGGAGGAGGCAGCACTCAGCATCGCCTTCAAGGTCGCAATCCCAGGAAAAGAATAATTTTCCCCAAAGGGCCCCTAATCAGAGTAGCTCTACCTTTCTGTGCCTCAGGAGCCAAACCTGGTCAGAAATATTTCTTTCCCCTCCCTTCATCTCCTCAAAGAGCCCATGAAGCTGAGCGATTCTCTCACCTGCAGGAAAGTGCTGTGACCTCAAACCAAACCCACAAACTAATGCTGCAGCTGGAAAGATGAGCAGCGCTGTGGTCAGACCTGCAGTTTGCCTCCGAGTGCTGGCCTTCCCTCTTGGCATGGATCAGGTAACACCAAGCCTATGGATTCCATATGCAAGCCCAGGTTTTCAGGGAACAGCAACACGAGCTGTCTGTTCAGTCTCCAGCAGCAGGGGAGAGATCCAGCACGTCTGCTGCCATTTCACAACCCAAAAGGGACCTCTGTGGGCAACGCTCTTTGCTTTTTCACGGGATAGATACAGAACCTCTGAGAAAGCTGCTACAAAACCATAATGATATGGTATTGACCAAACATAATTAATTTGGATCTTTATACTCCCGTTGCTAACAGGCACTTCAGTGGAAGTACAGTAAACAGTGCACAGGTTCCTGCAGCACTTGGGACTAGAATTTTGGAGTATCCCCCTATCCAGTGGTTCCAGTAAGCAACTAGTGGAATTTTCAAAGTATGGAGCAGACAGGCATAGAAATTCTGTCGCCAGAATTTTAAAAATCCCACTTAATACCTACCTGCAGCTTTAGGCACCTTGGTGCTTTGAGAGCTTGGCTTTAGGTCCATGAATTTCCAAAAATGTTGCTTTGACATACCTACACAATAGTGACCACTTGTCTCACAAAAATGGATCAGAAGTTCAAAAAGTCCTAAACATCCACTTCATATCTTGTAAAGCATTTCACTGTGGCCATTGTACCTTAACTTGCAGATCTAAATGTTTGAATTACTTTTGAGAAATAAATTTAAACCGTTAAAATTTAGGCAAGTTTTTCACAAAACTTTATTCTTGATCTTTTCAATAAACTTCCTAAGCCTATTCACTTTGCTCAATGAGGTCATAAACCAGCACTGCTTATATTACAATCACTTTCACGCTCAAGATTTGTTTTGTCACAAAGAGAACTATAAATTCATGGAATGAAGGTAGAAAGTAGAAAGGACTAATTGTGACAAAGCTTTCTGGTTATGCTCAGCAAACAGTTTGAGCTAAGATTTTAAAAAACACTTTATGAAGTTGTACTACTGGCTTTAATGAAAGCACACTTTCTGCAATGCCATGCACTCCTGAAAATCTTGTATTCTGGATTTGGGCCAAACACATAGCCTATCTCCATTGCAATATTAGTTATTAGTAGCTTATTTTTATTCTTTACTACTACACGTTAATAATTTTCAGATGGCAAATCAGATTAGAATAACCACTCCATACATACCACCCTGGTGGGTTCCATTTTCTGCATCACTGTCCTGATTTATGCTATTAACTAATTTCCTTGCATAAGGAGGAGCTTTGTCAAATACTCATTTTGCTGGGGAAACACTTGGCAGGCCTCCTGCAATGGACAGTCAGAGGGACACTCGAATGCACACACCAACCTTCTCTCAGCTCAGTGAGAAGATGTACAGCCTGAGGTGCAAAAAATACTGAATTCAATATTTTCAAAGTCCTCTAAACAGAGTATTCTAAATCAGAATTTAGGGAAAAGTTTTCATCTGAGCAAAACTTTAATCTTGAGATTGTTATCACTCAGTTGATTCACAGCTTTGGACCTAATTTTCATAGGAGCAAAGTCCTTTCATAACCACTGATTTCTTTGGGGTGTTTAAATACTGGGGTGCTCAACATGAAACATATGGAAGTGTCCAGATACCTGCAAATGGCTGTGAACACCATTCCTTGATATTCATGACATTTTACAACATCCAGATGAGTTCTCAGAAAATCATTAGTTCTTGGCCTTCACTTCCAAACCACAATTCACAAAATTCTTTTCCTTCACACTCTGCCCAAATCAGCAGGGAAATGGAGTGAAAAAAAACCCATCTTTTCCCAACATAACACCAATAAAGATGCCCTATAATGAAAAAGCTAAATTAGAGGAATTTGTTCAGAAATAATATTAACCATGCCACAATAACAGAATGTTTTGTCATTTCCTGGTGTGCCCATTTTGGAAGGTTGAAAAAACAACGTCTGGCAAAACTTCACTGCCATACGGTGCAATACCTCTCAAACATTTCTCTAATCCTAATGTCATTCTTCTCCCCTATGATGCCATTGTATTAGTGAAACGGTGGCCAGAAAAGCAAATTGAAGTGTAATGAGTGCTCATTAACTATGAATATTCATTGACTATTTGAATACTACTGAATGTTCTCCTGTAGTGGCACCTGTGAAGTTTCTGCCAAACAGAGTAGTTAAGGTTTTTCTACTTGCATAACTGTATTCCAAATCCTCTGAAATCTGGAGAGAAACCTCAAACCTCCAGCAAGTGGTTGGTCTAACTCTCCAAATAAGAGTCAACTCTTATGGTGGTTGGAGAACTTCCATTTGAACATTCCTGTCTTATCTGTCTGCTGTAAAAAAATAGGGTTTTTTTCTATACAAATCTGTATCAAAATTTAATGGCAGTTTTCCCCATATTTTCTTCTTTTTGAAATTTTGGGAGTGGAGTTCTGAAAGCTCCTCTGGGAAATTCACAAAATGCTCTCTATCTTCATCCAGGTACTATTTTTCCATGAATTCATGACACCCTCGTAACAATAGAAGGTAAAAACATATCACAGCTTGACATTGCTTAGATATTTGGGGGGAAGGGCTGGGTTTTTTGTGGTGTGTTTTTTGTTTGTTTCTTTTTTCTTTTGTTTTGGTTTTTTTGTTGTTGTTGTTTACTTTTTTTTTAATTTATTTGAAAACCAAAAAGGACAGCTGCTCATGGGTAGAAACTCCCACATCTTATCTTTTTAAAACTGAAGTGTCTCCCACTTCCATTTTAGCATTTTCTCCTTTCTCAATTAAATGTGACACTGGAGCCCTGATAAGTGACTGTCAAGCAGGAATCCTTTCTAATTGTGGTAATTGGAGTAGCCAAATTTGACTTTTCAAGAGGTATTTCCATGGACATTATGTAAAAACAATCCTTTTGTTAATGACTAGAATACTTCAAATAGTATCTCCCTGAGTTTCCAGCAACATGGCAGCAGCAATGTTAGTACATATATGTTGGGCAATAATCTTTAAATAATGAAAAAAAAATCACAAACTCAAACCTGCAACTCCATGAAATAGCAGAACTAATGGCAGAACTGAAATTCTGGGATCTTCTCACGTAAATCAGCCACCTTCATTGTTTAAATCTTTTTTCCATTTAGCCTCAGACTAAAAATAAATTTTGAAATATCAGAATTGCTGCAGCCAGATATTCTAAGCTTTTGAGTACTTCTCCTTAATGGATGATTTATGACCCAGACAAACAGAAACAGAAGATTTTCTGCTTTTTGTTCGAAGTGACTGGCTATGAGGAGGGCGGCTCCACCTACCCAGTTCTTATGCAATTCTTAGTAAAATCCAAAAAGGAAGCAGGATCTGGGCCTGCAGAGAGAGACTCTGCTCTGGTGAAGATTAAAAAAGACATAAGTATAATTCAATAGGGCTCAATTTAGTTAACTCAGTTTTGGTTACCTAAATTGGAACTGTACAAATCTTAGCTCTGCCATGTTTTGCTGACCTGATAAATCCTAAGATTTTATTCCTGAAGAGATCATTTTGATCACACAGCCTGACATCCTGCACAGCACCCATCAGAGAACTCAGCAATTCCCAGGTGAGGAATTGCTCAAACCCTTAACCTCTCCCTGACCTGCTATATACTTTTTAGGAAAATACCACACCCTGATTTGGTATTTGCAAGCCGTGGATTACCTGAAAGAGTTTTCACAACTTACTTCAAGTAGTTCCCAGAGTTAAAATTTTTATGAGATCATCCTGGAGTCTTTATCTACAAATTTTCTCAAGTAAAGCACCTTTACTTTCTGACCATGTATTGTCTCTTCAGAGGGCCAAATGCTCTAACTCCATCTGAGTATACATATTGAACTAATCCAGTCCTAGTGTGCTCATTTCTATTAGAAGTTCCATCTGAATAATAGAAAAAATTTTGCTTTGAGTGAGACAGAACATGGGATCAGGCTGCCCAGAGAGGTTGTGGAGTCTCCTTCGCTGGAGATATTCAAAACCTGCCTGGATATGATCCTGTGCAATCTGTTCCAGGTGAACCTGCTTTAGCAGGGGGTTGGACTGGATGATCTCCAGAGGTCCCTTCTAACCCCAACTATTCCATGATTCTGTGAAACATACAGTAAGTCCACAGGGTAGCGAAGAGGTTAATATTATACACTCTGTGAGGTCAAGCTCCAAGAACACATAACAAGCCATTATGTAAAAAATTGCCTGAATTTATGAGTCACTGCATTTATGAAGGAACCGATATGAAAAAGACAACTTGGCAAAAATAAAGAAAATTATTTCCAGCTTGAAGTTTTGCAATCTTTCAGTATATCAAGGCTCACTTACTGTTATTACTATCCATGTTGTGCAATGTTCTAAAAGTCACATTTTTTCCCTTGTGTATGCAGAGATGTCCAACAACCCAAGGTATTCTTCCCTCATAGAAAATAAATTAGAAAGCAAACGTAACTCAGAATAACATGCAAGATCCCCTCAAGTAGAGTGGTAGAATCCTAATATTTTTTTTCAATATTTTTCCTCTAAATAATAAATCAAGCCTGCTGCATTTTTCTATATGGAATGATATGGTGTAGAAAAAGCTTGTGTGTTTATATTTCTCATAGAATCACAGAAATGTTCTTAAGCACAGCACTAAGCTATAACAGGTGCTTCCACCCATAGATAAAACAAGTCGAACTTTAAAGTTTCCTTATTTAAACCTGGCCAGTTTATGAATGCAGCAGTCCCTGACTTTGATTATGAACCAGA
>JAWWLV010000030.1:13819698-13851346 GCA_035041135.1 Platyrinchus mystaceus
CAGAATAACATGCAAGATCCCCTCAAGTAGAGTGGTAGAATCCTAATATGTTTTTTCAATATTTTCCTTCTAAATAATAAATCAAGCCTGCTGCATTTTTCTATATGGAATGATATGGTGTAGAAAAAGCTTGTGTGTTTGTATTTCTCATAGAATCACAGAAATGTTCTTAAGCACAGCACTAAGCTATAACAGGTGCTTCCACCCATAGATGAAACAAGTCGAACTTTAAAGTTTCCTTATTTAAACCTGGCCAGTTTGTGAATGCAGCAGTCCCTGACTTTGATTATGAACCAGAACGTGTACCATCTAAGGGTAAAATGTATCAAGTTTTGAAGATTAGGTTTTCTCAACTTGCTGACATTTTCCACTTCAGGCGGTATTCTGTTTTATAGTAACAATTTCATCAATTAGCACTGAGACAGGGAACACCAAGGGATTCAGGCTTGAAATGGTTAAAACAGAGCTCATAGGGGCATCTTCCTCATGACTCCCCCACACTGTCAATTTTTAGTGGTTAATGTTGTGGCAAAGGCACTTCCAGCACAAGAACCAGGTCAATAAGTGAGATTTCTGAGCATCTTTCAGGAATTGCCCAGCACATACAGCTAAATTCAAGGTATTCATTCTCAACAGTTCTATTACAGTAAGACTAGATAACAATGATATTTAAAGACAGTCAATCTCAAAGGTTTATTTTAAAGATTATCTTCTCAAAACAGTTTATAAGATGGGGAAAACTTTCCTTTTTTTAATATTTTAAACAGAACATATCTAATTAACTAAGAACAGCCTATCAATCATTTTTGCTTTCAAATCTGACGACTTAATGGAAAATCTCTGATTGTGCAGTGACTGTGGGCTCTCAGATTGCCCAGGATGGACAGGATTGTCAAGAAATGCTCTTTAAATGCCCCACTGCTGACAAGACCATCTACCTGTCCTATCCAGCTGAGTCACAGTAACTACTTTTCTTGTACTGTAGGAGGTTTTGCACCTGCAGAAAAATGGTCTGATCACTCATTACTGTGATGAACTAAAACAACATTGTAAAACCTTGACTGTCTCAGGTACCACAATAAAGTGATCAAATAATCCAGCCATGCACTATCCTTCCCAGCAGAAGGCAGCCACTAATAATGGTTTTGCTACATAGTGCCCTATTTCAGGTACACACACACACACAGATATATGTATATTTCATATTAAAATAATGGCAGGACATTGCTTTAGAAACCATGGTTGTTTCTGCTTCCACTTGCAAATTTCGACATCATGTCTTACAATGTGTCCCTATTTCTACCCTGCATCTTTCATCTTTTCTTGCTGCTGAGCTCAGTCAGAACTAAATCATCAGCAAACCTCACTATCACATAATTCTTCAGTGTTTTCCTATGGAGGAGGAAGGAAAAGGAAAAGAAAAAGAAATAAAACTGTCCCTTTAAAAACCCAAGCATTTAAGCTGCTTGTCAGTCGTCTTCCTGACAAGGCCACTTGAATGTATTCAGGAATATTTGCATAAACGCTCACAGTGAGTTCACCGTGGCAGCTAGTGCTAATGGTACATAAAGTAATTTAGTCACTTCTCTTAGGCATCTTGTCAGGGTGATAAGCACCTCCTCTTTGCCTTGTTGCATATTAGATCATTAGATAATAAAGTGTTAGAGCATGCAAACTGACAGGGTCTCAGGGACTATCATTTTTCGAGGACATTGCATTCTGCCAGAGAAGAAAAAAAATAGAGAAATTGATGCTGCAATTGGCTTTACATTGTTGTAAAGACATTCAAAGATTTGAGGAGAAAAAAGAATTTTTACTTTGCAATGATATGGGAGTTTGAACTGGAAACTTTGCAGACATCTGCAGTGGTGGACTTTATGCTGGTAAACTTGAAAAGAGCAGTTGCAAAGCCTGCCAGAATTCTCCCCTTTCATAAGTTCATCACTTAAATTGCACTGGAAAGATTTTGTTTTTAAAATTGACACCCTGGGATGAACTACAAGCTGAAATATATTCTACTGTTGGGGCCTACTGGCTCTTCACTATACATCTTACTATAGATACATATAATTTCGAAAGGTCAACCACACCGGCTTTCTGGTTTACCATAAATATAAAACAAGTGAGGATCCAACTATTTGTAAATGAAAAAGTGATAATTATTGAAAACCACAGATTACTGTGGCTTACCCCATTTATACCACACAGAGATGGATGAAATAATTGGCCTCTGCCAGCTATTACTTTTAAAAGACAGATATATTTATTTGAAAGACAAGCTTCTTAACCTGCTGGTTTCAAGGACAGTGTGGGGATACGAAACCATGATCTAAGGGCCTGGTTATACTCAGAGAAACGAGCTACGAAAAGGAACTTTCATTTTACTGTCTGACGAGCAAGATATAAATAGAGATATGTTGGATGTCCCAAAAATAATCCAGGCTACCTGCTAATGAGATGGTAAAACCCAAATGTGGAGACGCCAGGCTCCTGAGTGGCTCAGGAGGTGTAGTTTTCTTTCCAGCTTTTTGGCACCCAAACTCTCCACATTTAAGAGCAGCGTGTCCCAGCACAACTTTGTAAGGAAAAATAAGCTGGATATTGTCTAACTAAACTAGGCAATCAACACATCTTCTTGCTACATCCTGTTTCCCCTTTTGCCAGTCCTCACAAAGTCAGGCATTCATCTCTATTGCCATCAGATATTTGTGTTAAAAAGTTAAACACCTAGGAGAGTCCACAGGAATACATTTGTCAAGGGCATATTATAGTTGGATCCCAGAATTTACGAACCTACGATCAGAAGTTGCTCACCAGAGCAATGAACCAGAGACAAACTAACCATGACTATGTTCGCTTCCCATCTCCCTGTTTACGGATACTGCTCAGGTCAATCTGTCCTTCCCCTGAGGGAGGCAGAAAAGCTGGGAAGAGGAAAGGCAGACAAACTGTCTCTTTGATATTATCTGAGATAAAAATTCCCTAAACTGAAGAAAAATAATATACTTTGTGACTCGAACTGAAAATAAAAATTAATTTCCACGGAGGAAACTGTCATCTATTCCAATGGGTCTAAGGCTTGTGGAGGCTGCCCAAAATTCAGGAGCATTAAGCCTTGTCCTTTTATTTTTGTTTCTTTAGGTAAATGTTTTAGATACCTAATAGCATCATTTAAAACAGTTACTGGATTTTTCTCCCTGTTTTTCTTGAGCTCACATGTGCACAGAATTCCTGGAGATCTGGACTGAAGGATTTACGTTAAAAAGAAAGGCTCCACCAAGCCTTTTGGAAAGACAGCAATTTTGTAGTGTGAAGGTTGCTATTCAAAAGTAAGAATTTACTAGCAGTTGCTTTATGAGGTTGCTTGAGAGGTGCCTGAGAAAGTAGATTAGAAAAATCACCTTTCCCACAAAAGGTACACATGGAGATATTTTGCAGATGTTGACTTTTAATATCAGCACAGTAACTAAGGTGTGTGTAGATGTCTAAGCAGAGCATTATCTTTTTTTGTTTCTTTTTGCTAACAGAATTCCTCAGGTTTTAAGAGTGGGAATGATATCTGTGGTAAAATGAGATACTACCTTGCATGAGAGTAGGAGCATTTATGTATGAGAAATTAAGTACTGCCTTGACCAAAAGCATGCACTGAGAAGACTGAAATAGGGAAAAAAAGAAAAAACAAAACAAAACAAAAACAAAAACAAAACAAACAAACAAACCCCCTCCCCCCCAAAAAAAAAATTACTGCAACTACTTTATTAGGAATATAAGTGAAAGACTAGAAAAGACTCTTTCGAAAGACTAGACTTAATGGAAAGATTACGAAGTTGAACCGAGAGAAGTTTCCTTTTTTAATGTTCTGCCTTCTGCTAATTAATAAAGACAGAGTTCGTACATTCCTTATAAATTTCAGTAAAAATTATGACAGTGGTTTGTTTATTAAATTAGTTTGTTGGCAGGATGAAAAAAAATTCTGTAACATGAATTATGACTGAAAATGGCTCATAGCCTACATAAAAAGTTAGAGCTAAATAAATACAGATGTAAGTTATGTTTGTATAATGAGAAACGCTGCTGAGCTAAGAATTTTAGGTTAGTAAGTGTGAACTACAGACCCGATTCTGCAAACACTTATCAATACCCTCAGCTTCTCTGACACAAGAAGCCTCATTGATCCCAACAAGACCATATGTGAGCATAATCTTAAATATATGCATAAGCACTTGCAGGACTGATGCCTTAAAGCATAAACAGAATAGAAAACTATTTACAGCGGAATCCTGAGTAGTAGAAACCCACACATTTTCCCATTTCTCAGCATTAATAATTTCTTTTAACATATCTAGTTAACATTTTTCTGAGTGGCATTTGCTTTCCCAGAGAAAATTTTATCTGGTTTCTTCAAACTCTTTGGAAAAATCTATTTAATTATTCAGCAGATCCTTGGCAAATATTTGTGAAACAAACCAGCATAAAGGACTAGTGCCTTCTGCACTCTACTACTTCAATGGGAGCTGAGGGTACACATCTCTTAGAGGGAGCAAGTACCTATTGAATTTAGGATTATAAACAGCTTTGAAGACAAAGAGCTATTCTACCAAGCTGGAACAGAGAGAGGGGAGTGAAATGCCCTCTGTTTTTGTTTTGTTTTTCAGCAGTAGTCATCAACTTTGAGGACAAAGAGCAAAACAAAACATTAATCAAATCCAGATTTTTCAAAGCACATTTGCACTCAACAACTCCCATTTTAAGCACCTACAGTCACCAGCAGATGTTCCCTTCCAGGACCAGCTGACCCTACAGAAGAGATTACTGTCCCCCAGGCTACTTCCAGCCACGTGCCCTCATCCCACCCTTGCTGGGGTTTACTGTCCTTTCAGAAAAGCCAGACAAATTGTCTTGCACCATTTCTCCTTCAATCATTTCAGCAAAATAACTAGATTGGCAAAGAGTGATTATTTAAATGGTTTAACTCAAATGAACTTCATTGAACTGAAGGAGACCAGGGAGCAAGCAGACAACCATCTTAGCTGGCATGTCCATGGTGAAGAACAGCCTGGAGCAGGGAGGGGAGACAAACAGCTGTGGCATGCAGGGAAGAGCAGTGTCCTCAGCTGGCACAGCTGGAGCCAGAAGAGAACATTCATCCATGGCTTGAGTAAGCAGATGGATTTCCAAAAGGGCTCTGCTTTCATTTAGGGCAATTCAATCTCCTAGAGATCTCAGCACCCTACAGATAGAAGAAATCCAATCCGAAATTTGGGTGCTGAGCATTTGAGAAAATATGCAGGATGCTTTAGATGTACAGTCAAAAATCAAGGCAATTTGGAAAAAAAAAAAGATCAGACTCCAATTTTGGATGCTGCATAGATGGAACTAACACAAAAGAAAAAAAAAAAAGGAATCACCACCCTCCACTGACACACAGGACAGACTTTCCACCCATGTTTGTTCAATGGTTTGTCATTTCAGTGCATTTAGAGCTGACCTACTTGAAAAATTCCCCCTTTGGTCTGGAGGCCAGTATCTTTAAAATATCCAGCCCCAAGGGTATAAACTGTTACAGGACAATTTGAAACCAGTAGCCAGAGACACAAACCAAACAAATCCACATTTAAAGTAGCAATGCCAACCAATGAAAATGATATGCCTACCATGTTCCAGATAAGAAGGCGTACCTTCCGAGGGATCGAGTCTTCGAGCTCTCCGCCCGTGCTTGGAATTGTTGTGTACAAACATATTGTCCGACACTGCCAACACATGGCCATCAACATTGACTGTTGTAGACACCACGACCTGCAGGCACAAGAGCAAAATGGAGGAAAAACTGGATATATCTGTATGTTTTTTAAAAAGCACAGAGTGTAATAAACTCAGTTAAATAAATAACAGCTGGGAGCTGTAGAAAATTGCATAGCTATTTCGCATAATAACTGGTGCTTATGCTGTACAAATCTAACAAGAGACGCTATTGATGAGTGGGTCTTTGGCATCGAAAGCTTTTGATGCAGTTTTAAGTCAAATTGCAGAGTTTGTAGCTGCATGGCAGACAGCACACTGTTAACCATCATTTTAACAAGAGAATCTTTATTAAGTATTTTTTCCCTTATACACAAGGGCAGCTGTGTTCCACCCTAAATTATCCTTCGGTTTCCATGCTGAAGTAGATAGAGCTGTTGACATTGCAAATGAGAATAAAAGAAAACAAAAGTGGTATTTTGTGAAGTTGTAATGAGAGTTGTTGCGTGCCTTGCCCCCACCCTTCTCTGCTGCTCTCCCCTCAGTACGGTCACTGCAGGTTGTTGGACTTGCCCAAATTTCTCCCGAGCTCTATCTTAGGCAGTACGTATAGGTATGTTTGTGTACACATGCACGCTTGACAGTGGGGTCTTGATCTGGAGAACACAACCCTATTCATCCAGTGTTAGAATTATTTGTATTTCTCAACTTATCTCAATGTCAACACCTGGGATTTGGTTTGAGGTGAGGGAGACAGAACAGGACTGCGCTGGAGGCAGGATCCGACACTTCTGGTCCCCAGAGCAGCCTGAGATGGGAGAGGAGCCAACCCAGCAGGGGCAAACAGGCAAATGTTGGGTCCAGAGTAGAAGACCCAGCTGCTCAGAGGTGTCCAGAGGGACCCTTCAAACCTGAGGCTCAGTAGGCACCATCCTAAAGGAAATCCCTGTTCAGGCTGAGGGCACCTGAGCCATGAGACATCGTGGAGGAAACAAGGGGATGCACTGGGACAAGTCCCTTGCAGAGCTGCGAGCCCATCACACCAGGTCTCCTCCTACCCTATTCAGACCAAGCCTAAATCACAGCCTCCCTGGCTTTTATTCAGCCACCCCTCCCACAATCTTCACCCAACAATGTCATTCGCAGGGTTTTACCCCAGCCAAAGATTTGGCCTTCAGCTGGCTGCTGGTTTGCCAGGAGTGTGCATCGCCTTCGAGAACTTTGACTAAAACAATAAGAAGAAATGACCTACACTTCTCCTTACATTAAACAGGGAAAGGGATTAAAGACTGAAACCCACAGAGATATGTTTATTCATGCGACCTCTTACAACCAAATATAATAATTGTCTGTTAATTGCAGTTTCAGCTCCCACCTCATGCTTCGACATGTGAAACAGCAATCAGCAGCTCCTGTTTAATCCACCTATTATGTTGACTAATTAACTTTGCTCGACAGTTTATTTCTTCCTCCATTATCAGCCCCTGTCAGCCGCAAGCACACTGCCGCAAAGGGGGACCTCAGCCCTTTTGATTGATCACCGATAGATTGACATGCAGATTAATTTAATTAGAATCACCTCACTTGAGAAATGAAAGACAATGGCAAGGGGGCTAATAGATCTGCTCTTATAATGAGGCAAGCCTCCAGAGCCACGGCAGAGGATTTCTGATTTATTTTGCTGAATTCCCCAGTCGCTCTGAAAGGCTCTCGCTTTAATTGTTCTTGGTTTTGAGAGGCTTTAGCCTCTGAAGAGGTGAAATGCTTTACAAGGATTGGCAAACATTGGTTCAACTCTCTCAGGAAGCTGCTGCCTCTCAAAGTTGGTCAAATGGGGACACTTAAAGGATCACTTACAACTATACAATTCCATCACTTGAATTGGATTTGATGGGGAGAAAAGAAAAAAATGAAAGAAAAAATTTTCTACCTATTTCTGGCCCCTGATTAAAACACTCAAAAAGTAAGCAAAGCTGCTAAACTGCCAATAGCCCATTCCAAAGTCTTTGTCTTTAAAAAAGAGGAATACAAAAGAGAATAGATTACATTGAAAGGATCCTAAACCCATCCCTCAGAATGGCATTCCAGGCAATAGGTTTTTGTATGTGTTTTAAGTAGAAGATATTAAAATACAGAATAAATTATTCAAGAGCTCTTATAGATGGAAATTTCGGAAAAAGAAAGCACCAAACACTACAGGTAAGTTTTTCTGAAATCAAACTAAGGGGAAAAAAACCTAAGCCCTATATATAAAATTCCAAAAGGGATTTCAAAAGTAATTTATCTATTGCATTCCTGAGGGATAGAATAAAGTTTATGATATTTTCAATAAAATATGATCTTATAGTAGGTGGCTCAGGGTTTGCAATTCTATTTGTGCACTTGCAACCATTGTAAATTCTTTGCAACTGGGATTTTGAGCCAAATCCTTGGCATCACCTGTCACAGCTCCATGACTTGTGTCAGCTCTTATCTTCTTCTAAGAGTCTGATTAGATGCATATGAAAATTAACACAATTACAATTAATAACAAAGGCTTCAAGATAAAATATTTTCCTCAGTTCTAAAATGCTTTAAGTACACACATATTTCTCACTGAAGCTGATCAATCCTGTGCTGAAACCGACACTTTTGAATGTTCCTAGAAATAGGATTCCAGAAAAATAATGTATCAAGAGTAATAGGAGTAAGGTAACTCTTAAACCTGTGAAAATCCTGTATCTAAGTAGCTTTTGCTATACATTCACCTTTCTAGGGAAGAACTTGAGGAAACAATCCTAGTGAGGTTTTATGTGAGTAAACCTACATTTAATCCCCCCCGTCAGGTTTCCAAAACTGTTGATGCAACATATTTTGAATTACTTAACAGTGTCTTCCTACCCCCCTCCTGAACAGAGAGTTTGATTTACTACAAAGAGACCACATTGGTGTGGTTCTTCGGTGTCGTTAGCAGAAGAAACTATAAATGGAATCCCCAAGAGAAACTGTTTCCAGTTTCAGGAAATGCAGAAAAAAACCCTCTTATGTGACTGTTTGAAAAAAGGATTATTCATAGTGCACCTGTAAGAAGCAGCACATGCTTACTGCTCAATTCTTTAAATGAAAATTCTCATTAATAGAGGAATACTGAACATACGCTGCACTAACAAAATATTAATGCCTCCAATTATTAACAGAGAAAAAATGCACCTTGAATATTGTGTGCCACAGTTACCTACTCGGATTGCTACAGAGCACTTAACATACTTACAAGTTCAACTCATATTTTTTAATCTAAAAAAGTACTACAGCCTCTTCATTTTGATTTTGAAATGACTGGGATATGTTCAAGTTAAAGCACATGCTAAAACTAATTTGTGGAGAAATCATAAAATTAGGGGGAGGGGAGAGCCAAAGTATATGTGGAATGGGCACTGAGGCATCCTAAAACACAGACTGTAGCAAGAGGGAAAGGCACACTACAGTTTAATAAATGATTAATGACGTGCTGACACATTAATGTAAGCACAGGGACAACCAGGCCTGCCAAATCTCAAACCTTTCCAAATTTTGTCAACAAAACACAGTTTTAATTTGGGACAGGCAAACATGGAAAATGATTTTGAGCTTTAGCTTTAGCCCTTCATAGATTTTGAATTTAAATCCTGTATCAACAGCAGGGGAGACAGAGGTATGAAAGAAACACATCGGTTTACAACTTTCTTCAATGAAGTTGGCACTATCAACCACAGTAACGTATCCTGGCTCCGTGAATTATTCCGCCAGCCATTAAACAGCTCAGTTTGTGAATACTTTGGAGCTTAGTTTTTTTGGTTTTGTTGGGTTTTTTTAATATTCAGAGACCAGGAGCCTGGAGATCAAGCTATTTATCCACGTTTAGCACTCGGCCTGTTTATTTGGTATAGTACCTCACCTAATATATCAAAATTAAGCATTGCATGACTCCTCATTTTTAACCACAGCCCATTAAGTTTTGCTAACTGATTAAGACATAGCATGTTCCTTGTGCTTTCAATTTTCTCCAGTGTATGGTGAAGGATCTGATATTTTTGCAATGTCTGCAGCATCCAGTGGCAGAGAAAATCTGGTTAAGATGATTTCCAGGTTTGAAATGTGTCATTAGTGTTAAACCTGTAACTCCAGTGTTTGCTAGTCTTCTGGAAGATATAAATGGCTTGAGTAACCAAAAATCACTCTCAGTTTAACAAGACACTCAAAAAGGTGCCAAACTTAAAGCACATAAGTACAATACACTCAGTAATTTTGCTCACGTGCTCAAGGACAGGCCAGGCGCTTAATTACCTTGTTGAATTGGGCCACAGCTCTCACTGCTATTTTTCAGTCTTTCTTTTTTTTTTTTGCCTTTCTCTTCTCTGGGGATGGAGCCTTGCATGTCCAAATTCCATTATCTGGGAATCATGAAGCATCATCTCTGTCTCTTATGCAAATTTGCAATAAGACACAAGTGGCTTCAATTCAAACATGAGTGGCAGCATCCTATGGAGGCAAACGAGCAGCCTGGGCTGCAGAAGAGGCTGTGGTAACAGAATCAAACAGCATGGCAATTTCTAAGTGACTTTCAAGGTTTTCATAATAAGTGAATGTTTGGGATTTTATGCAGTGACACAGCCTGAAAAGTTTTCTCTAAATTAAAACTTGACATGTGTCAGTTTGCAAGCAGTTGTGCTAAAACAAGAACAAAAAGATAACTAGGGCACCTGGGTTTCATTAATTACAATAACATACAAAACTGTTTAGATTGTATGAATGAGGTTTTAGTTCTGAAAAATAAAATCTGGGCAGAGTTCACCCATGACACCCTCTACTTAGCAGCATTATTATTACCACTAACTGGGGCACTATAGCCCATCCCACCAAGAATGATGACTTATTGTGATGAAGAATGCAAAACCAGACTGAGCATTTGCTCCGTGGGGTTTCTGGAATAAAAAGGCAAGGTTGGACAAAGGTGATAATACATGATAACACCAAATGTTTTGTGCAATTGGGTTGATGAAACAGAGAGAGTAAATTATTTTCTCAAGGACAAGCAGGGAGTCTATAGCACAGCTGAAAGCTCAACTCAGCTGTGTGAGTCCCTGCATAGTACTTGACTTCTCCTCCCTGACTGTCTCCTTCTGCTAATAGAGACACAAATAACACAGCCGGGGCCAGCACTGCTCCAGCACGCAGTTTTGCTGGCACTCCACACTGCTCCAGTTGTCACATGCCTGGACATCTCAGACATACAGAGAAATTTATTTCCTTCCAGGCCCACAGCAGCTTTTATGTTAAACTTATCACAGTCCCATATTTGCACGCTAAGTTCAGGATAAAACTTCCTAACTCATTTCTGTTTGGGGGTCTGAATAAAGTTTCACACACAGGTCGCCTGAATCAACACACACTCTGCCTCCTCCCTGTACTTTCTTAACATCTATTATATCAGATGATAATCAGACAATTCCCTGCTGTAGGGGAAAAAAACCAACTCTAAAACTGACTCAGAAAGGAAATTTTCTGCAGGGCTGGTCCTCAGATAGTGCAAGACTCATGTCCTTGACCCTTCACTGCTTCTCCCACCAAAACCATAAACTATGTTCCAAGAACTTCTAGAAACTTTCAGGGACTGAAGTGTGACAGACCATGGCCAAAAGTTGGACAAATCTATGGGCAGCTTCAGAGTCCAGCACAGATAGGGGAAAGAAGGAAGGAAAAGTCTCTGGATTTTGTGTAAAACGAGTATGCTACTATTTAAAAAGTATCTGGAAATACCTTATCCTTATGGTTTTTAACCAGAATTTTGACATCACCATTACAGACCTTGTAAGTCGCTGGCAACATTTCAAAGGTAGCTGATAACAAACCCTCTGCTGACTTCACAGGGGCCCAGATTTCACTTGGTTCCTACACAACATTGCCTCAAACGTCTAGGAGCATCATATCATTGAGATACTATATGTATGCTTGGTCCTTTTCACGCTAAGAAATTATAAATGAAGCCTGGGCTCTGTAGAGTCCAGCTGTTTTATTTTAAGAAGTCTATTGCTAAGAGAGCAACAAGTTCAAACTTTTTTTTTTTTTTTTTTAAAAAAGGAAAGAAACAAAAGCATCTATTGTAAAACAATAAGCCTGGGCACTGAACAGAACGCTGCGAGCTTCAATACCACCCTGTATTATAGTAGGAGTGGTTCACTGGGCTGAAAGTGATTAATTTCTTGAAAATGCTAAGGTCACACTAATTGACATGACCTGTGTAATTAAGCAGTCTCTGTTTACACATGGAAAGCTCAACTGCTGTGAAGCTGGGTTTGTATGACAGAATGTCTTTACAAGTCAAGAGATCAACAACCTTTCCTATGTCCTACCTACCCGCCGACACAGGCTCCTGATTGCTGTTCTGAGAGAACACGTAAAGACATTACCATATGAAAATCAGCCTCGAGCATGGACGAGCACAAACCCAGCAGAGTGTACATGTTGTGAAGCAAGCTCTGACAGGCCCCAGGGGTGACTGCTCGTACTAAATCCCTGTGCTGCTGAGAGTCCTTTTTCCACCTTCTCTCTCAGCGATAATGCCCTCTCGTATCACAGGAGAAACATGACAGAGGGAGGAGAGTGGGGTGAGAAGCCGAGGGCTCTGCCTTGTAACACCAGCTTTTATACTGATTAATTTAATCCCTGTGGCCACATCTCCTCATTTCTGCACTTCTATGCTCAGGGACAAATAGCACCCTTCTGCCTTCCAGCGTTGCTGCAATTAAGCAGTTCAACAAAAGACATTCCACATATAAATAATATTGTCATTTACATAACATTTAACACTTTTATTGAACTGCGACAATGCTGGAAAAGAAGAAAACAGGATCCTGAGTCACTACAGAAAGCAAATGTATTTTGGAGTTGTCTTCCTCTAGAGACCCATGTGGTCTATGGAACAAATCTCACGCTTCTTCCTCAGCACCCTGAGGCAAAGCCACACTGACAGACTCTACCATGTTTTCTCCCCATGCTATACACTCTCCTCCCACCAAAAGAGGAGGTCCTTTGACTCTCTACCCCATATTTTTATTCAGCACATACTCAGCTAAAGCATTATTGTCACAGTTAAGGGATCATGTCTTCAATAAAAGGGTTGGAGCATCTATTTCTCAGTATTGCCACCACTGCACGCTGCTGCCAGCACTGGCAAAATACATGTACAGACTATCTTCCCAAGGGACAGCAATGTTCTTGATCCCAAAAGTAGTCGTGGACATAAGTGTAACATAAAAAAATGTCCTTGGTCTTCTGAAGCTGCGTTGATACTGCAGCTCCTGAGCTTCAGTGCCACATGCTGCAGCAGTGGGGAAAGGCCAGACCAAAACATCCCGAGAAAGATACACCCAATGGTATTTTTTTCCAGGTTCTGACTACAGGGATGGACCTTCATCCCACTGATGCACGATTGAGTCTTTACCACTGCTAAAGAGTAACTTCTGATTTTATTAATCGCTCTTACACCTTCTTCTGCCCCTTCCAATAAACATGGTGCTCACTTAGTGTTTCCATGAAGGGAAATAGTTCTCGAGGCAGAAAAGAATGTCACAGAGCCCCACAACCAAAAGCAACAGCAAAGTAATTTTGATTTCTTTTTCATTCTTTCCCTTCCAGTAGAGATGACATTATCTTCAAGAGTTCTCTTGTCCAGAGCAAGAAAAACCCAACTACTTCCTGCCAACTCTGCTGTGACAAGAAGTCTTTGGGCAATATTTTGTGACCTTATGTTTTTAGCATCTTCCAATGAATTACTAGGTTAGTTTGGGTCAAAGTACTTCTGTCCCTAACAGCTGCTGATTTTTAAAGGAGGAAGCGTGTCTGACTGACCTGGAATCGACGCATGTCTCGAGGGTTTCCTGCATTTTTTAGGCAATTTTGGTTACATTTGAGGAAAAATTTCAAGAAGAACCTGTGGACAAAGAGAAACGGACATTAATGTCTTATAAACAGTGTGTGGTATTACTATGTGACATCTGCACATTTGGTCCAACAAAGACTTATTTATGTTCGTATTCCCAACTCAGACAAATCATCCCACTGATCATCCAAAGAGGGAAGTGGAGCTTGCATGGGCCCCAATCTAGAAAAACATGTAAGTATACCCTAAATATTTACTAATTATTATTATTATTTATTAATAATTAATTTCATGTTTCTGTTGTGTCAGAGCCATTACACTTGCAGAGTCAGTCCCTCTACCATTCTAAATGGCTATGTTCTCTGTGCCATCCAGAGCAGCAAGGAACAGACACAGATTTCATCACAGCAAAAAAGAGGACAGAAAAATGTCAGATATGAAAGTTCCCTTATGTATAAACGGGGTTTTGTTTTACAAGTTCACAGTCATGTACAAATTTTGATTTAATGCAAAAATACTGAAAATATTCAATACAGTTGCAATCTCCCTTCCATGATTAAACCCTGTTTGTGAATAAAATTAATGCTCAAATAGTGGCTAGTGGGAGCCCAAATCCCTGAGAGGGGAAGGGGGGAAGTCTTGGTTAAAAGCCTGACTTCATGGAAAAATGAAATATTTTTAATGCAGTCTGTTTCCTGACCATACACAGTTCACTGAAGTAGCTATATGACCCTGACATATATCTCTAAGAAAAGACATTGCATTTTAAAAAGCCAAAGAAAAAAGCAAACATTTCACTGGAAATATTTCCTTCAGTGTTATGCATCAGTGGACTGTAAACTCATAAAGACAAGTCAATGAATAATAGTGGGTCTCAGATTCCAGGCTTCCTCCCTGAAAGCCAAAGTTTATCAGCCTTTTGTCCAAAATAAACTACAGACTAAGGTCTACTAAAGCTCAGCCGTGCAAAGTTTAATCCTGCAGCAAGTTCAAACCCCAGTGTAACCAGACAGTAGCATTACACATGCAATAACCACCAGTGACTAAGCAGAAGTTAATCTGCCCTGTTCCCATATCCAGGAGTGGGGTAGGGAACAGTTTGATCCCATTTTACATTCAATCTGAAAGCATCCCTCCTTTAGCACCCAAACTGAACACTAGGTCAGCAGAATTTGCACAGACTGCCACCAAGAAAGGCAAAACTGCAGGGTAAACAGCTTCAGAAAATCCCTTTTTGATGAGCAGCATTCTTTGCCCTGCTCTAATTGTGATGCTGCCCCTCAAAAAGGCAAGTTTTGATGCTTGCTCCTCTGTGTCAAAAAAATCATACTAGACAAATGGCTACAATGACAAATTGAAACTCCAAGGGAGTTTCATTAAAGAAATGCAAGGTAATTGTGAAGGATTATAAAATGTGATGCTTGGGATTATCAAGGACCCGATCTCCTGACCCAGGAAGTCCCTTCTAGACCTGAGCTTCTAAATAAGAGCAAGCAATCAACACAAAATAAACAGCCACCACACTGGAATAGGGGTTTGGAGACAGTGTTTGTTTACACTAATATAAAGAACAGTGTTAGTCATTGCATTTTCTCACCAAGCAGCTTCTGATACTCAGTAACGCAAAGGTGGTGCTATTTGTTGTACATGTATGTGTCTTTTTAAGCCTCTAATGGCCAGCTGTGACAGCCTGACTCAGATTGTGTAGAAGGAGCTGTCAGCACAAATCTTGGCATCTCGAATCCAGACAACTGCTTGCCACCAGGCGAGGGCTTGTGCTCGTGCCAGGATGGATTTTGAGAGACAAGCAAATAGGGCATTAATTCCGCCAAAGAAAAACGAAAAGCGGGGAGAGTTCAGGATCTTACACTTCAGATGATGGCTTTCCTGTCAACAGCTCGTCATTTAGCTCACAAGCTATGAAGGGCATGGACATCAGATCCCTCTTGCCCTAAGCTGGCCCTGTCTTGTGAAACGCTGGCAGGATCCAGAGACCACCCCTCTGCGCGGCATTGCTCGCTGAAATAAAAAGCCTGGCCATCTGTTGGGAGGCAAAGACATCCCTGTCAGCTGGTGCCTACAGCCTCGAACAGGCCCTTATGTGGCAAAACCTCTCAGAGACACTCACTCTTTGGGGAGAAGCTGGCGCTGCCTTGGGTTTACCGGGGGATTTTGGTGGCTTTGCTGAGTTCCAAGCCCAGCAGCTTTTCCCCCATCTGCTGCAGCCCTGGAGCAGCACCTTGGCTCCAGGGGGAGCCGGGACATGCAATAGTTAGAAATATCTGTGGTGAAAAGCAGTGTCAGCCATGCAAATGTGGGAAGCACCTTCATGGTTTGGCTTTGCATAGCACATAAGTGATGGGTAATAAGGTTTTGTGGGTTGATTCAAGGGCCTCCCCCCAAAAATGGAAAGCTCTTTGAGAAGCTCTCTGGAGAAACACTGGGCCTTCCCTCCTTTTACAAAGTCTGAGCTCATGCCAACTCAAAGGCTTGGAAAATCACTAGAAAATATAAGAGTTGGCTTTTGGGGTCTGCAAAACTCTAACCCAAACTTTCTAAGTCTAACTCCATTTGCACTCTGCTATATCCCCCAAAGGCTACAGAAGTGTCACCAAAATAAACTGCAGAAGAAATGAAGCTCATCTGTTTAAACCTACCAAAAAACCTCAGGCAAGCAAGCAAGCAAACAAAACTTCCTTTGAATTAAACCAAGTCCAGAAAAAATTAACTTGAAAAAATAACTGTTTTCAGAGGAACCCCAAGCTTACACAGCCAAGTTCACTCACTGCATTTTAAGCAAAGAATCACCAGTTTACAGAACACATTCTGCCAAGCGCTGTATTTTAATTCCACTGAAAGACAAAACAAACTATAGGCTGTGCTTTGTTTTGGAACACACCAGAGCTGGAGTCCCCCCGGCTACACAAAAGCATCCCACACTCATCCAGGCGAGAGCCGAGCGGCTCCCGAGCTGGCACAGCACGCGCCAGCTGACGGTCTCCCCCCACTTTGGCAGGAAGGTGGATGAGAACAGATTAAGACAAGGGTAGGGCAGAGCATTTTGATTCATGGGGTTCAGCCCAGTCTCTTGGTTCCTGCTTTAAACTGCTTGTTCAGGTGCCTTCATCACCTCGAGTCCAGTCCTGCCAGCCTTGCTCATTAGTAACACTTCACTCTGCAAATAGTTCAGATTTAGATTGACAGGACTGGTCCAGGAGAAGTGCCAACAGAATTGAGCTCTTTCTAAGTATAAACCTCTATCCCCATTTGTTTGCATCTAACTTCTTCACAGAGGGGTTTTTTTTTTCAATTCTTTCTCCACATTTGGCAGGGCTGTATAGCATTATTACTAACCACAGAGGATATATAGCATTAATACTAACTACTGGGGTCTGAAATTCATTTCCAAGATGAAAAAAAAGTGCAAAACACAGGAGTCTCAATAAAATCTTCAACTTTAACTCTCCTTCCAAACTTATGTGATTGCTGAACACCCGCTCTTCTGCCATACAAGACTCAGTCATCAATTATACTTATTGCTACTACTGAAGGTTTATTTTTTTTGCATGAATCAACCAAAACATATTTTCTGACTCCCTTCCTGACTACTAACATCCGTGGTGTGAAGAGCATTTGTGCATATGGAGCAGAGAAATACAAGCCAGCTCCATGTGACTCAGCTCCAATTCAGAAACACACAAACTTTTACAAAGCACTTGGATTTACTGTCTTACATAGGTCTTAAACCAAAGGACACCGTGCTTCACCCCTTATCCCACAGAGGTATGTTTGGAGGGTATGGGAGTGAAGTTTTGGGGAAAAGCAGTTACTTTTAGATTACAGTTAGGTGTGCTAAGATGCAGCTCAATGCAGGCTGCAAAAACTACTCACGGAGTGAAGTTGCTGAGCAGTTAATCCATTCCACGGCACTGTGCTACTACAAATCTCCAAGGAACTGCAAGGTCTGATGTAGAAATACAACCTTCAGCTAAATACAAACCCCCAGTCTGAATCATGTCCCAAATTAACGTGAACTTCCGTTTGCCAGGCTCTAACAAATGGGTTACTGGCTGTTCCAGGAGTGTTCTCTCCTTTTCTCACAATTTGACAGAAAATTTCTTTTTGTAGATGAAGATTTTTATTTTTTTTTGTAATAAAACTGCTGCATTCCCCCATAGATTTTGGTGCCAGCAGGACTCTGCTCTCCCCATTACCCTCTACTCTCTGCTAGGGAGGAACTCTACCCCAGCCCTGGTTGTGATGCTGCTACTTCCAACTCCTGACACCAGCTCCCTTCTTGCTCCTGCTCCTCTCATCCTTGGATTCCCCTCATTCCACTGATGGATCTAGTGAACACACAACCAGTTGGAGGTCACTCCACTTGTATAAAATCCTCCTTGCCACTCACAGGTTCCATATTGCCCATCATAATGCAAGACCTTTGGGTTTCTGCAACACCCTCCCCAGCAGCATCCCGCTCTTTGCCACTGCTAACTACCACAGGGATTTAAATTAAATACACAGGAGAAGTGGACATCCTAGCAATGAAGATGTAAAAGGATTTTGCCCTCATACTTTTCTGGCCACTACAAATTAATACCCATGTTTATTAAAAATAACTGAAGAGTTAAATTAAAGAAAGCAAGCTCTGACATGATCTACGTTTGCTCTTCTGTCACTCCCCTGAATTTAAAGGAACTCAAACATGAAGGTTTAGCAGGAGGATTTTCTTGCCATCGCCACAATAAATAGGTCTGTGGAACGAGAAAAAAATAGTTGGAAGGAAGACGTGCTGCATTCCTGATGCTGAAGAAAAGCTTGTTTGTTCCTGATACATTGGAGAAGTTGTTCAAGAACAGTTCCTCCATGTGAAAATACGACAGCTGTCATGCTGCCAAGGTCAGCCAGACCAGTGGCTATCCAGAGAGTGAGTGCTGGTTATACAATTTAAACCTGGCTAGGGCAAACAAAATTGACAAAACACACCTTTTCTGAGGTATAAACACATTTGAGAGAAAAAGGGCAACTTTAGACTCCTGGAAGAAACACAGCAGTAAGTATATGTGGGTTTGTAAAATTAGTAAAACCAAAATACATGGGCCACGGTGATAATTAGCAACTTTCCATCAGATAAAAGGATTGCATGCCCATTCTGTACGGCACACCAATTCAGCAGAGTACTAAATATGTGCATAAATTTAAATACACAAGCGGTACTGATGGAGACAAAGCTACTACTCACACACTTCAGCACCTCACAGACCCAGCTCTGCTGTCAGCCTACGTGATACTACAAATACAGCTGTCTCAAACAACATCTGAGGGGTATTTTAGCTGTGGTGAAAACGTAGCATATCAAGAAGTATCAAAGCCCATGCAGGAGTAAGCCCTGTGTGTACTGCCTCTGTTTTGTTTGCTTCTTCAGGGTTTTCTCTGCGCTTTTCACACACTTCTCTCTTTCTCAATCAGTAACTTCTCCTGCACCTACTGGTAACTTGATCTAGTTAGTAATTTGCCACTAAAATAAAACTATGGAGAAAATGTGTTGCTCAATGCAATTTAACTTGGAAAAGTAAATAATCAAAAGGTAGAGAGAGTAGGTTTAGATTAGACATCGGGAAAAAAATTCTTCCCTGTGAGGGTGGGGAGGCCCTGGCACAGGTTGCCCAGAGAAGCTGTGGCTTCCCCATCCCTGGAATTGTCCAAGGACATGCTGGACAAGGCTTGGAGCAACCTGGGATAGTGGAAGGTGGCTCTGCCCATGGCAGGGGGGCTGGAATGAGATGATTAGAATAGAAACCTTTCCATGATTCTATGATTCTATGAAATGTCTCTTTAGAAATTTCAGAAGGATAAAGTTGGGGTTTTTCCCTTTCTAGTTGACTCTTCTAATTGAAGTTCCTATCTTACAATGGAAAATTCCAAACTTCTTGAAAAAATAAACCAAAGTATTTTTTGTCGTGAATAATAATTTCTTTAATTTTTCAACATTTTAAAATTTTACTAGAAGAAGCACTTTTTTATTCCTCATTGCCAGAGAAAAAATGACAAAATAATGGAATTTCCTGCACTATAGAATGCCTGAGTTTAACCCAGCTCTATTAATAAGTGCAGAGAAAGAGGGGGGGGGAATTCCTTAGTATTTAAGGTAGGAAGATTCATATTACTAACAAGTCTATTGTTGCAGTTTTCTATTTTGGAGTGGGATTTTTTGGGGTTTTAGGGTTTTTTCCCCCTTAGACATTTTCACATACAACTCACTGATCATGTCAGGTACCCTATTCACAAAAGAATAATTGAGACTGATATTTACCAACATGAGGCTGCTCATGGAAATCAAATACAGGCATGGGGAAAACCTCCTATTACCCACATGTTCACAGCTGGATTTTACTTGGCTCTTTAGTCAATAAACAGCAGTAGCTACCTTTTGTGGCATTTTTACAACAGGAAATTTATTCTGCAGAAGAGAAATTAAACACCAGATACAGCCATCTAAATCTCTTCTAAACATAACCTCTTGAGTTGTCAAATATCCTAATTAAGAAAGAAAAAATCCTAAATCTGCCCTCTGTGGATTCAGAATTCTCACTGATTTAAAATGGAAGCAAAATCAGACATGCTTTTTGCATTTGCGGGATGTTAAGCAATTCACTGGTTTGCAAAACAAACAAACAAACACAAAGCCTAAACTCAAAGCCTGGAAAATTATTTATTTTACTAGAGAATATCTATCTTCCTCCTGAACTGCAGAAAAGGTCCAGAAAAAGGCAACATGACAAGGAGAATAAGCCTCAAGCAGCTGAAATCTCTTGACAGAGATTCTTCAGGCAGTGCCATAATAACAGAAACAGAATAGTCTACGTTATTTCTGTGAACTTGCTCTGGTTTCTGGAGCTCCAGCACTGCCAGGGTTTGCTGTTATCAATACAGTAAATATTCAGCACAGCAAATAGCTGAGGAGGCACCCACATAGTCACCAAATCAGGAGGCAGGGCTGCCCAAACCAGCCTTAAATTACTCATTGCTCGCTTCAGCAAGTGTTCCCAGTCACTTTTCCTCAGGTCTGTGTGTTCTGCACAGCGAAGCACAGCATATCAATTTTTCATCTTGCATCTTCTGGACTTCTCCATCTCTCTGATACTGAGTTATAATGCATCAGAGAAATTTAGAGTAGTTTGGGAAAATCTGTTTGGCATTTTCTCCCATGAGTGAGTTAAAATCCCAGAGAGACTGTTTTGGTTTATTTTCCCAGACTTTTAATAAGAAAAGAAAGAGATAACACCATCAAAAGACAACATCATGAAACAGAATTAAGAATAGTCCAGAGGCAGGTTTGAGTGCTCAGTTTTCTGTAATTTAATTTTGCCCCCAGGTCTGACTTTTTCATATTTTTTTTCCTTAAAGTAGTAAAAATCTGAATTTTCCTATATCTCCTTACTTGTGCCCAGATCCATTACCTAACAATTTATTAAATTTGAACTGCAGCTACCTTCATATCACATACAAACAAAAAAGTTGGAAGGATTTTACACAATCTATGTGCAGAATATATACAGTGTATTTGGTTTGTGGCAGCTCAATCCATGATATCTGAACGTACACACATCCTTTACACTACCTTGACACAACCAGCACAGTGAGATCAGCAGAGCCCCATGCACAGCTCAGTTGTCAGCTTATATAGCACAGAAACCTCCCAGCTCTGCCTTTCTTTGCATACTTTAAGTCACAGATTGCTCTTTATGAGCTGATGGTCCAGTGCTTTAGCTGAAATTGTGACAGACTTTCCAGCATTGAAGTATTTTATTATGAAATGAGTACAGTTACACAACCAACAGAATTTATCCAGATTTATTTAGCAAAAACCCCAATATTTTATCAATTTGTTTCAGTTTAGCTACTTGCCCTTCACTCTTTCCCTATTTCACTCCTGTTTCACCCCTCAAATAACAGGGCATAAAAGTGGGTTAACCATTTTTAATTTTTACTAAAGTATTTTTACATTAGACTTCAGTCACGGGAAAAAAAACTATAAACCAGCTCTGTGGTCCATCATAGTTCACACAATGCCACTGAATTAGCAGCCCTGCCAGAGTCATACTTTTCCTAAAAGAACCTCTGTTCAGTGTAAGTGATGACAGATAACAGCATTACTGTTATTGCAACACGATATCAGTATTTGGTTGCCTGCTACCTCAAGGTAAACTTCTGTAACTTTAGCATGGTCACCAAAAAGCAGCAGCAGTATCAAAGTCAGGGGTGTGTTGGAGAGCAGTGCTAACCCTGCCATCTGAAGCTGCTTTTTTCACAGAAAGCATGGGACTCTAAAACGTGTCACCTTGAGCTGAGGGTGCTGATGACATGTTTCTTTCATCAGCTTCCTGAGAGAGTTATAAAGATTCACATGGTGAATGTTTCACGTGTGGGAAACACATTTCCCACCTTTCCCTGGATCAGGCACATGCAAATCACCTGCATGTAAAATTGTGTGCAATCTGCTCACAAATACAATAATCAATGAGTCCTCAAACAACCTGACACCAACAATATCCTTAAATAACATCAACACACCAGCGCTATCGCCCAAATCTGCAAAACCCAGAGGGTGAGGCTGTTAAAGGACATGTGCATTATGGCCTCTGGCCAGAGTCTGAGCCTCTACAGCACCAAGAAAAGTTTCTGCACAAGCACAGATGAAGTGCTACTCAAACCCTCAAACCTGAACGGATGATCCTTGAACACTTACACCAGGTGTAGACATGATGTTACAACAGTGTTTCCTCCCGAGACCTGGCTCAGAACCTGCTCAGGTTTGTTCTCAAGAATTTTTTATAAATTTTAGTGGAAAATGCTTTATGTTAAAAAAATAATAATAAAAAAAAAGGCCAGGAGGTCTGTTTAGACTGACACGGAAATTATTTTTCACCAGATTTATAGGTAGGACTGATGGTCTGAAGAGTAAGAAATAACAAAGAAAGATGCTGTTAGACCTCTTATTTACAATAACCTGTAGTGTACACCAGTGAATCAGAAGAACATAAGAAATAAAAAAAGTGATTATTGAGTTAATTAATGTCTCAAAACCACCAAAAATACACAACCCTAGGAGTTTTCAGACCCAAAGAAATGCAACAGAAACTTTGCCCAAGTGCAGAAGTGTGACCACGGGATGCTGGCTCTGGGCAAGCTCAGGGGCTCTCAGCTGCAGCTGTTCCACTGCCTTAGGATCATCACCAGCAAGATATACATTGCAAGACTGTGGGATTTACTGCTGGATTGACACCCCAGTCTCAGTTTTTGCATCACTAAATCCTCAGGAGAACTGCAGCAGTGATGGACTATTTAGAAATGTGACTGTAAATCTCCTGTTCACACAATCCTGCTGTGAAGCTGGGTGGAACTTACCTCACCTGACCCATCACAGTGATAACAGAAAAGTATTTGGGAAGTGTCAGTATGGTGAGAGATTGGTTGCATCCCCTCCTAAGACAACTTGGGCTTCAAAGAACAAATTAAGTGTTTGCTTCAAGAAAAGTAGCAACAGTGAAGGACCTTACATGGGGGAGAAAAAAATTTGCAATAATATAAAGTTATTGAAAGCTCACTTTTAATAAATTAAAAACTAAACTAATCTGGGAACCTGCTCAAAGTGACAAAGAACAGTCTAACAAGAGATGCTGCTGGGAGATGTAATTTTACTTTTTGTAATAACCTTTTTTTGGTTCTCTTGGAAAAAAAGGAAAAAAACAATTAAAAGGAATCTTTTAAATAAACCAGTAGGGTGAGTCTATAATTAGCTGTCCAGAAAAAAAAAAAAAAAAAGGCAAATGTATATTTGTATTTATACAAGAAGAGATCAAGTGCAAAAATGTGGAAGAAAGTCAAGTGCTGCCTTCAGCTCCTGCCCACAAGCTGGACATTCCATCCAGGGGTTCCCATTGTTTCATGATATTTAAGAGAATAAAGCCTTCGTTTCCTTTGCAGCAGGGAGCTCTGGCAATGAGCACTGGATCCGGAGTATAGTGGCTATTTTGAGTGCTGGAAGGAAGCAAAAGGCTGTTTTGTGGAAAGGCGGAGGCGCTTTGTTTGAGTTGTGCGCGCGGTCGTTCAACAAGGGAAGATATTCCAGGGGCACTCGCAGGGAATCCTGACATGGCTTCAGGTATAAAATACTGCAGATCTTTTCCTGTCAGTATGGGCAAGCGACCCAGACACTGTAAAATTCATTGGGATTCACCACTGGAGGGGAAAGACTGAAAGAGGAACGGTAAAAGAGAGTTTCTGATGTGCTGGGCAAGAGGATCACACTATATGTAATGCTGGAGATGTCATCAATAAATATTGCATATGTCTGCTACCTTTAACATGACATTGAAAGAGCTTAATTAACCTTAGAAATAATGACCTCAGCAGCAGACATGTAGAATCCAATCATATCTGCTTATATCACAAGTTTTGGATTAAGTACTTCAGAGCTTTTCTTAAAGCAATGAGCCTTGAATATGTAGGAAAAAGACTTTTGCTGATGCACTCTTCTGTGGCAGAGAGACGTGGAAAAGGCACTGTAGCCTATAGCTACAAAGTTATCTCTTGCACCAGTCAGGAAAGGTGATCTAGCTAACAAGAATATTTTCTCTGCCCTTGAAGCTGCCATCCAGTGAGGGTACCCAAGCTGAAGGACAAAACCCCAAAACTGGAGTAGAATTCAGATCAGAATGCTGGTGACAAGTTAGAACTGAAGCAGGGTAAGAACATGAGTTGGTTGTAATAACATAAATTATGCTCATGCCACTGTGTGCTTCATTGGTTGGAATTATGAGAAACAGCATATTTAGCACAGAGTTCAACAGACCAAGACATTGTAAGGACAGAGGCACAGCATTAGATACCCTACACAGGGGAGCAGGGAACAGCTATGGACACCTTCCATGTGTGTTAAAACACAGCACTTGGGATCTCTCCATTTTTCCTGTGTGTCTGGTTGTGTCACCAAGATGCCTTTCTATGTGAAAGCAGGGATGATACCTGTGATCAGCAGGATTTACATCCACAAAACACAGAACATGAGGGTCTACAAAGTACTATACTATATCAGCACTGCAGAATTATTACTTTTCTGTATCACTGCAGAGGACAGCATCAACAATGGAAAAAAGTTTACAATGAGCAGTTAAGGAACCTTGCCAAGCAGTCAGGGCAGAAAGATAAAAGTTGTTGTTCATCTACATCTTACCAATGAAAGTTACAGTTCAGTGGAGTAGGAAGTACTTGCAACTTAACAACCTTTTACTCTTTAGTTCTATTTTATGTTCTATTGTTCTTCTTTTGAGAGCAATTGTGCTGGCAAAGAGTAAAAAGCATCAGCAAAAAACTTACAGCTGCTCCCCCTCTATCACCTCCCTGGAAAAAAAATAATTCCTCAGTAATGGAAACATCACCAGCAAATTCCACCCAAAATCTTTTTAACGAGACAGTAGCTTAAACTCATCAAGAACTTGACATGAGCACTGAATATTGATTATTCTCTTTTCACTCAAGTCTGTAGCTCTGAAAAAGTTCTACTAAAGATGTAACTGCATAATAGTTAACTTAAAACATGTTATCGTTTCTATAATACATACATTTCACTAATTAAAAGGCTAAAAGCCTTTCAGATGACTGGCTAAACAATCTGATGACAAGATCAGGGTCTGATCTCAGAGATATTAACATAAACCTAGAGAAAATACAAATTTTCATCTTTACTAGTGAGCTGAGACTCCAGGCCCAGAGTTAACTAGTAGAGGAAATAAACCCACAGTCATGTGCCCAAAGGCTTGATGAACCTCATTAGCT
The DNA here is from genome assembly GCA_035041135.1 of Platyrinchus mystaceus. NCBI lineage: Eukaryota > Metazoa > Chordata > Aves > Passeriformes > Tyrannidae > Platyrinchus > Platyrinchus mystaceus. Next base: position 13,845,173 of record JAWWLV010000030.1, read on the forward strand.
GAACATACAATATCAAGTCAGGGTACTGAGGGAACTGGCGGAAGAGCTCCCCGGGCCACTCTCCCCATCATTTATTATCCTTTCTGGCTAACCAGGGAGGTCCTCCACAACTGGAGGTTGGCCAATGTGACTCCCATCTACAAGAAGGTCAGAAGGAGGATGTGAGGAACTACAGGCCTGTCAGCCTGACCACAGTGCCAGGGAAGGTGTGAATTATCATGAATGTGACATGTCACGTGGTCATGGAAGGGGCTGTCCAGGGAGACAGTGGAGTCACCATCCCTGGAGGTGTCCAAGAAAGGAGTGGACATGGCACTCAGTGCTGTGGTTTATTTGACAGGTTTGTGTTCAGTCAAAAGTTGGACTCGATCTTGAAGGTCTTTTCCAACCTTAATGATTCTACAATTCTAAGTTTAAAATCCCTGTTTAATCTCCAAATAAAAATCAAGAGGGAGTTTGAAGAATGCAGTGCCAATGACAAACTTATGAGCAGACACTTATGTGTTAGACAACATGCTAAAATACCCTCACATCAACTTGTCAAAATTAACTGCCAACTAACAGACAACCCTGACAATATAATGCTCAGGGCTTGATTCAAAATCAGGAGGAAATGTACATTATCACATACAAGTTCTGTGTGACTTTGGTATCTATTAAATGAAATAACATTACTCCAAATTGGGAAGTATGACTCATTCTGATTACAACTGAATGACCACGTTTCTACCCACAAAGATTTCTTCCACTGTGCAGAATATCTGCAACAAGTGCAAAATTATTGCACTGTTCCAATTGCTGCAGTGAAGCTTTCCTGCCATCCTGGAGCTGCAGTGTTGCCTGTCTATAGCCAGCTTTAGCCTGGGCACCTTCTGAGTCCTCCAGCAACTTTTTGCACAGAGTAAGTTCATGAATATAAAGAGGTTTAGCTAAATGTATTTAGCAGAGCACGAAGATCCCTTCATCTTAAAGATTCCCAAAGCTCAGTACAAGCAGCTGCCTGGAACTAGCAAGGACACTGAGGAGAAAACTTTCATCCTTGCAGTAAGTGTCTTGGGACTTGTTACAACTACAGGTGGTCAGACACTTGACTTTGTGTCTCTCCTGAAAGACAGCACCTCCAGGAATGCAGCACTCCCCAGTGTGACACCTCTTCAGCAGCATCTGAAAGGGAAGCAAACCTCCTACTGAGTCACCAAACACTGCTTCCCACACTAGTGAGGCTTTTCCTTAGAGGACTCTTCTTTTAAAATAAAAAATTGTCAGTCTAGTGATGCAGTGCCAATAACTTCATGTGCTGTTGCTTTTTTATATCCTGAAGGTTGCTTTTAAAAAATGGGTTTCATTACATAGCACGTTACAGCAAAGTGATGTCTCACAAGTTTGGAACTGATATTTTTTTTTTTTGCAACTGGACATGGTCTTCTTGATCTCCATCCAGTCATTTAGAATGTTCACTTACATGTCACTTTTAAAGGAAGAGACAAATACAGTCTGTCTTCCCTGGTAACAGTTTTAGGTTATTTTTTAAATTCCACTTCCAAAGATCACAAAATAATGAAGTAAAAAAAAAAAATATTTCTTTTCTTTTATCAGAGGAATCTTTGTATTGAATTGTAGGCAATAATGCATTAGAGATATAGGAACCAAGAATGGAAGTGGAGCTGGCAGAACACCCACAGAAATGCCTTGCCTTCATCCCATAGAGAACATGCTTTTAAGATGTCCAGGAAGAAAAATCCCTGGAATTTTAAATATGTTAATAGCTCAAAGTAATGATGACTCCAAGCCAAAACCCCAAATTGGAAAGTTCCTGAGCTCTGGGCAACATTCAGTTTGCAGTAGGGAAGGAGTGAAACAAAAATTCAGAAGGCAACATGCACACCTTTTGTGAAGTTCTAATCTGAGGTTGGCATCGGGCCAGAAATAACCAGTTGAGACCCTGCCTTGGAGACCTGAGCTCAGGACCAAAAAGTCTTTAGAATAAAAAGGAAATGTTTTCCTGAAATGTGAGAAAGGCTGGTTTCTCTCTTGTTGCACTGCCTTTTTCCAAACTATCTCCACCCGTTACCTCATCCAGGACACTGGCAAATGGCACCCTTTAGGCTGTATAAATCTCTGCAGAAGGAACAGCATAATTTTTCTCCCATCACAAACCTTCCAGTCTAATACTTGACAGCCTAGATCAGGTGCTGTCCAAACATTTATTAAAACATTTTAAATGATGAATATATCCAATTATTACTATTAATGCAGCTAATACTGACTAATGAGGGGGAAACATACTAGCTTGTGTCCCGCAATTCATTACCCCTGCCTTGTCAACAATTCAAAGCCCAAAACCTAATCATCCATACCGGGCCCTGTTATATTTCACACGTCACATTTAATAAGTCACTCAGTGCCTATAAATTAATGTAACATGTCGGCGTTTATGAGCGCGGCTTTGTCGCTGTTAACAAATGATGTGCTGGCCTGGGCTGCTGCAGCTCAGCAGTGACGAATGATGGAGGATGATTTCTCTCCAAACTATGAACTGCACACTGGGGACCACAACAAGACAGAGCTACACGTGCACACCTGGGCATGTGTGTGTGTGTGTGCACATGCACACACACCCCGTGTGTGGAAATGGTGTAGAGTACAGATAATGTGCACCTGAAAGTGCTGTTACAGGTGTATTTCATGCATTTTAATGTGGAGTATTTCTCAGCCCAGTCATTATATTTTATCAACATATATCTGTTCAGACATGCATATATATGAACACTAGATACCACACAGTATTATAGGAATGTATAAAAAAATCTTCAGCTATTTTATCAAAAACACATCTACTGCATATATCATGTTACAATTTCACTTGCACTAGTTTAAGCCAAGCAAGTTTATAGATACTATCATTTATAGCAATACTACATACAGGTGGGGCCAGATCTTTGGTTTGACTTACAATTAGCCTGAACACCTGTAATATTTCCATTCTTAGTGCTTCCATAGCCAACCACAACTTGAAACAGAAATGAAACACCATAGAGTTGTATTGCAAAATGTGATGCTAAACTGCAGATGACTGGCAGGCACCAATAGTTTTTTTACTACTCCTTCAGCAAAGCTGATTTTGTTTTTTAAACAGTATGAATAATATGTAACTTAATAACTTAAAGGAACAAAGTACATGAAGAAAAAACTGTGCATGTGATATACATGTATATTTTAATATCATTTTTCCTATTTTCCTCTAAAAAAGTGTAAGCGTTGGAAGGTAACAGGGAAAATGTCGGTGTCTTTTTGGTTGCTTTGGTTACAGCTGGGGCAGGTTCAGGAATGATGAAAGACATCTGGGTCTACATACAGCTACATTAAACTACTATATGCAGTAATGAAACTGCATGTTGCAAATGCACACTGTGGCCAGGAGGGAAGTTGTCACTGGAAGCAGCTTTTATAGAGCTCAACTGGTTTGTCAGCAGCAGAGGAAGACGACAGATAAGTAAAGGACCTCTAAGAGCTGAGCTCCTCAACCCCTGGAAGCTCTTACCAAAGCACAGACCAGAACCCCAGTTTTGGCTTTGTAACAAAGCCTTCCTGTCAGTAATGCCAGTTTTACCCTTATGGTCTCTTTTACATCAACGTATCCTGTTACAGCAACACATTCCTTATGAAACAAAACATACTGGAACACACACAAAAATTTGAAAAGTTTAACTGAGATGTGAATGCACTGGTGATGAGCCCACAGCTGGTCTGGGAGTGATAGATCTGACTGAATCCCAGAATATTCTGTTTTGGAAGAGATCCATAAGGATCATCGAAGTCCGACTCCTGGCCCTGCACAGAACAGCCCCATGAATCCTACCATGACTGAATTTTCTTTCTGAATTTTAGGTACATTTTTTTGCCCCTGTTTGCCCTGTGAAAAAAAGGAAGATTTGTGGGAAAGAATCATGTCTGAGAGTCTGCCAGTATGAAAAAACTCTTAGATAAAAACCTCCAGTGTGTCAAAACATCATCTTGAGAAAGTTCATAAATGAAAGTTCTTTGCTTATTGCCAGCAACCATAACTCAATGCTTCCATGTCCACTGAAGCAGCAATACTGAGCAACAGTGAAGGATAAAGTCATATCTTTTTTTCCCAAAATCAATCCACCCTGGAAGGGCCACCCCATGGTTGAAGGACTAGACCAGGACTCAGAAGACCCAGATTCCTGTCTCTGCTTCATATACTCTGTAAGCCGCCCAGTTGCTTTTAAGCTGCTAAAGATGCAATTAAGCCCTCTTGAAAGTCCTACTGCACATTTTACTGCACCTTTAGAAGTCAAAACACCTTTATAAATCTACTTTTAAATCTCTCTGTGTCTTCTTTTCCCATCTTTAAAATAGGGATCATGACACTTCCCTAGCACACAGGTACTGTAAGGATAGATAAAGACAAAGACACTTTCTAAAAGGTGTCACACACATCCAGGATTCTCTCATGTATTGTTGGCATAAAAAAAAATCTTAGACATTTTTAAAGACCTCTGATATATAAAGGGGGATTCATAGGCTTTAAATGTCTCTAAGAAAATTATTCTGTCTATACAGTCAGTACCAGTGAAAGAACCACACTTACCAATTTGTTTTTCTAGGTCATGTGCCAGTTTTTTTCGCACTTCATACCTTTAGACTAAAAGAGATTGTAAAATTCTATTGAAAGGCCTGAGCATTGCTGCTTTTGCACTCCATGTAACTGGGCACTACCTGGTGCTAAAGGAAACTGTTTCGGAGTATAGTCCAAGGTCAGCTCCCCAAGATATTAAATATTTTAACAATTTCACTAAAGAAAATTTATTCTGTAATTGTCTAATATAGTGTTATTTTCTCAAAGAGCAATACCGTATTTCTATCACCTGAGAAATTATATTGTGTTAATCCTTCCTCCAAGTAACTTTGTGAAGTTGAGACAACTATACTTGAACAAAACCAAATTATTTGAGTAGTTCAGCAGTAAGGCATCTGCATCACTTGTTTTTTTGACCCCATTCTCCTCACTATCCTGTCATTCATTTACCATCTTTAGGCCCTTCAGTTACAAATACTGTGGGGCAACATTTGTATAGAAATCTGACCTACCAGAGGCTACCAGATACTACCACAAAATACATAAGAACAAACTTCATAATCACTCTTTTTTTTTCCTTGCATACAAATTAAGCTCTAAATGAGCAGGAAAAGCAAAAAAGTAAGCTGAGTGCTAACACGAAAGCTTAGTAGTGTCTGCATGTCACAGCAGCCACACTTAGCTTGAAAACTTATAAAACTCCATAAGAAAGGTGAAGATTGCAATAAAGCCACCACACAGGCCCTGCTGGAGAAAGCCTTAAAAAGGGAAAAGTAGAGTTACCCTGTTGCAAGGGATTCATGGAATCTCTGAAATTTTGAAGAAAAGAAGAGAAATCTGCATGACAATAACACTGTTTCTTTCTCTGAGAGACCCTCAGGGCTCTCAAAATCATACAGAAAAGAACACAGCTCTTTTCAATTCAGCCCATTGTACAGAACGGTGAATGTCACAAGGTTTATTTTATAATGATTTATTAGAAAGAAAAATAAGGGCTCAGGCAGAGACATATTTCTCAAGAATTTATTATTCACCAAAATGGTTTGTTTTGCAGAAACATTTCTTTTTGCTCTATTTTTTGTCCTGACAGTTCCTTTTGGCTTCATCCTAGATGTGCCTTCATCCCCACTTTGCTTTGAGAGAAGTAAACTTTCAATCTTCACCTCTTCTGTTAGCTGTGGCCCTCAGACTTCCCCTGAGCAGGGATGCTGCATCCATAAGCACTGCTAAGCCTCCAAACACCCTTTCCTTCTTGCCCAATACCTGTCTGGCTCCTCCCTTCTGAAACATCAGAGATCCCTCAGACCTCTGGAGGGACAACGGAGCAAAGCACTACCAACACAAGACTCAGTCTGCTGCCACCAGAGGCACACGCCAGAATCCCACAGTGAGGATCTCCTTGGATCGCTGCTGGGGAGCACGGTGGAGGCCCAAGAGGGCAGGAGCACCCCCAGCCTGTCAGCTGGAGCAGAGCTGGTGCTGGTGTTTGGGAACTGAATCCCTGAGGGAAACAGCCAAACAGAAACTCAGCTGGAAGAACATCCTTCCTAATCCCTGCGCGAGCAAGGAAT
>JAWWLV010000030.1:13851446-13878946 GCA_035041135.1 Platyrinchus mystaceus
TACAGTGCATGGGTCTGCTAGTGACTGAATCTCTACTCCAAGAATTATTTCCTTCCATTAGAAAAGCAGAAGGATTAAAAAAAATTAAAATACAATCTACCTCAGCTGCATTTTCCACACTGAATTACCACTTGTTTCAGAAAGTAAATAAACCAAAATCTGAGCAGGCAAAGAAAACTCCAAGTGCATTATATTTCTAAGCTAAACTGATGCAATTCCACATGTTCTGTGAAAAAATAAAGTCAAAAGTAGGTCAAAAAAGCTGGCAGAATTAATCACAGAAGAGATGAATAGGAAATTTGATGGAAATAAGATCACTTTTCATGATGAATTCATAGTCAGCGCTTAATTGAGTACAATGAACTTGAAAATACACTTGGTGAACGTCTGCATTAGCTGGACTTCTGAATGTTTGTAGCAGTTAAGATACACAAACTGATCAATAGTGTAAAACAAAGGAGCTCAGGTATGCATGTGTACTCATACATCACTTCAATAAATTACCCTGGGTGTTACAACCGGGGGAAGGGAGGGGGGTGGATTTAGAACAATCATTTTGGGATCAAGAGCTAAATCATTTCAACCACATCTTGATTTCTGCAAAACTCGGCAGGAATTATGAGGCTTAACAGCATCTCAACAATTAGCATATTATAAATACAAAAATGATATATTAAAGCGAGAGGAGAAAAAGGCCAGCATTTTACACCTACAGTAATATAATTCCACTACTTAATGCAAAGTAACAGGCATTAGAGTGTTTGGGATCCTCTTGTATAGTGTTATCTGTTCTATCAGTAAATGAGACTATGTGAACAGTACAACCTATAAATAATTCAAGGCCTGAGATGGCAATTATAGAACCATGCACAACCAGCATGAATATTTTATGAAGGCTAAAACAGCCCTCAGAATGAATCATGGATAGATGAACACACACACATACACACTCAGCTGTTGGCCAAGTATTGCTTCCAGACATGGCTTATATCTGATCCTTAGTACATCTAAAAAGAAAATTCCTGAACCCAAAAGTCAGAAGTTACATCTCTATTGTTATATATTAAAAGATATTAAAAAAAATAAATAAAGTGACTGGAGAAAAAAAAAATGTTATCTTGGTGAAGGAAAATGTTTGTTTCTTTTCAAAGATTCTGGTAGGAATTCTAAACAACTTTTTCCTATGCAAAAAATGTGGCTGCCAAAAGCCAACCATGATGTACAAAAGGAGGGCCTGGAAGGGCTGTGCAGCGCATTGGCTGCAAAATCTGCCCCTAAAGAAGGACTTGCCTACATGGAGATATTTTCCAGCAGAGATATACTGGTATAACTCCCCATATGGGCACTATTATTGCAGCACAAGAGCATTCACATGGGAGTTACAGCAGTATAACTACTCCAGCATAATTATACGGGTATAATTATGCCAGTAAATTTCCCTGTATTAGCAAGCCCAGAGAAAACCTCCCTGTAAGGAGCATGGCACTGCTGCATCCTGCCCCAGCACACAGCCAGCAGGCCTGCAGCAAAACACATCTGGGAGCAGAGCTCCACAAATCCTGCTCCCAAGCCAGGGCACTCAGTGGCACATGAGTAAATTAATAACACACTAGCAAAAAAATAATAAAAATATAATCTTTTACATGCATATCGTGCACATTGACTCAGAGACATGTATGTGCACACTTACACACTCTACATATATTTATATTATATATAAATATACATAGATTTATTTATACGAAATTACATTTTAGAACATATGTGTTATAAACACTGTCTGATTAGTGCACAGATCGCCTCTTTGAAATGAGGATGTATAATTTCTCCCATTTTCCAACTGGTGGAACTAGAATACATAGTTAAAACACCACCACCTATTAAAAGAAACTGGGCTGGAACCTGAGTGACCATCAGATAGCTCTTCTATGCCAAATATCAACACATCTTCAATAGCTTGAAGGTTTCTCATGTACAAATATAAATTACGAGACTGGATTTGGGTGCATGGCGGTCTACACAAATGCCTGAGAAATAAAGATTAAGACTGAAAACAGAAAAAAGATAGGACTAAGGAGGCAGCATCAGATGGTTCTTACTAATCTTAATACATTTCTGCTCTTTTAATTTTATTTTTTAAACTCTTATTGGGTCTTTCATTCGAATCTAAAAAAAGGATCTTTTAAGGCTACAATTTAAAGCGATGCGTTGCAGACAGGCTGCCGAGTCCTGCTGCAAGGATGTGCCCATGAATAGGGTCACAGTGTCACAGACAGCACAGAGAGCACGAACTCACCCACCTCACGGCCTTTTCCTGCACGACCCCTATAATTTTGTGGGTTTGGCAAACACAAGGGGCAATTGTGTCAGCCAGGGTCAAGCTGCCATTGTGGGGGGTTTGTGGGCAGGATCGGTATCTGAGGGAGAGGGGTTGTGTCATGCTGGGTCAAGACACTGCAATTGTGGGTGCCAATTTGGCAGCTACTGGGTGGGTTGCAGTTGTTTTCCAGGGAGGGAAGAGCCGAGCAGGAAGGTGGCTCTGGAAGATTTAGGTTGAACTGAAGCTGTTTCTAGAAGGTTTGGCACTGAGAAGAAAGTGGAGTTAGTTGAAGGAAGTGGGGAGATTGCAGAGAGACAGAGAATCTGGGAGCTGGATATCTATAGGGGAAGATCCAGCTCTAAAGGGACCACTGCCTTCAGCAACATTTATTGCCATGAGTATAATATTTTACTCAGCAAATAGATGCATTTTCTCCAACAGAAGAACCTGGGAAACAACACATCCCTCGGTGTGTGTGCCCATGACAAACTTCTGTATCAGGGGAAAGATTTCACCAGCAGGTTTTACAGCCTAATTCAGCTTTCTTTGCAACCACCTCCTAACTCAGCCTTTTTTCTCTCACCTGCCCATGCATTTAGAGATGCTGAACTGGGAGTCAAACTGTAGCTTGGACATGATCAAACTCCTGGTACATATGGGTCCAGCAAAGCAGAACTGTGGAGTTTGGTTTTTCTCATTTAAAGGCAGCAAATAAAAAAAAAAAAGTCATGAACAGAAATGCATACCTTGAGACCACAGTCCAAAGGAAATACTCTGCTAATTGCAAGGGTGTATTAAAGTCATGAACTGAGTAAACTAATTTGCTCTTGGCATACTTTCTATACCTCCCAGGTTTCTGTTTAGAACCTCTGTTTAGACATTTCACAATCTAAATCTGGTGAAGTCTGAAAAAGGCCTTCAGAAGAAGGGAGAAAAAAAAAAAAGGCCAGGCAATGGTGTAATAAGCAGCTTTTGAAACTTGATCTGGCTTTCTATTAATTTGCAATATAGATCTGATTTCAAACTCACAGAAATCAGAATGGTTAATCTTTTATTTTCATTATTTTGACATTTCTGTTTACCTTTTAGAAATGCTATCAGAGGCACAATGTGGCATTGGAAAGCTAAATGCTAACACATGGAGCACTCTACGACTGCAAAAATTTCTCTCATACTTTTGCAAATACCACAGCCAAAATCAACAGCACAAGTTTGATTTTCTTCATCATGAATTGACAGCTTATTTATCTCTAAGGAAGAACTTTCTAAACCCCTTAAGCTTCCAAACAACTGAGGAAGGATTCTGCTGACTGTTCAAAAATATTTGTGCCTCATAAAATTATAAGTTAAATTATTCAATTCTTTCCAAAGTGAAAGAAGGATGCATTATGAATTGCAACAGACTTCATGAAAACAAAAGTCAAAAGACTGATCTGCCAAAAAACTTTCTTATTAGGACTTCTTTCATCTGATATTAAACCTGTGTTTATTCATACTGTGCATAAAGTCCAGCTAAACAGTCTTCATGATATCAGCAGATCTTAAGTACATATAGACCTTCAAACACTTGGTCAAGTCTCATTAAAGTCAAAGTTTAACACATGCTTCAGTATGTGCAAAACAATGACGGATTTACATTAAATGCTCAATTGCTTTCTTGAATTACAGCCTTAACCACTTCATACTCCAGTGAAGGTAAACATGATCCTCTTCATCCTGCTGGATAATGCCAATGCTTTATTACAGCATCGAGACCACAGGCACGGCCAAATTGCCATGGCCTGCAGCAGAAATAATGTTTTCTGGTGACTATTGGGCAGAGTGAGATGGTACATAAACACCATCCTGGAGCCATGGAGAACATGACCCTGCTGCTGCAGCCCTGACTAGAGCAAACCCAGGCTCTGTCAGCCACTAGTTGGGCATCAGCATCTCCCCCAAACGCTGCCTTCCAGTGAGCTGACTGCTTGTTTGCAGTAGAGACTTTAAATCAATACACAGGAATGAAAGAATCCAGCAGCGCTAACAGATCAAGTATTCAAACGTGGAATCCAAGTAATGTTTCGCTTGCCAGTAAAACGCCCAGTGTAACTCATTCACCCATGAAAAGAGCTGTGTCTGAAGTCATCTTTATTTACAATGTGTTTGTGCCATGTTTGTTTGGAAAGTGGAGGATGAGTTGGAGTAGGTGGCATCTCTCACAGCTTCCTTTCCACACACTCTGAATTCAGACTCCAAAGGTCTGAGCCTCACAAGGCAGTCACTGAGGAGCAGAGCAAGGCACACATTTATTTGCATCAAAACTACATAACATATTTGCTGTGAAAGTGGTCTGTTAGCCTGAGCTTTTAAATCAGGAATTCCCTATGCAAAATATGAAGTTACTCTGCTCTGAAAACAGTGTAACACAGAAATCAGACCATGTGCCACTTAACCTCCATTGCCCAAATTTGCAGAGCAGCTATAAAATGTGCCAATCGGCCAGGAATAGGTTAACAGCTATCTTATGAGTGTTTGTGAATGTCAAAATGGTCAAAGTTCAGAATTTTTGTCTAACTTAGAAGCCCTAAATTTTGAAATTTATTTTCAACTGAAATTAAAATAAAAGAACAACACTCTATGAAAAAATAGAAACTGTACCTGGATTCATCTAATGTAAAGCATGACAGAAGTACAAAATATGGTGGGAAATCTGTAATTTCCTCAGACATTCTGCTGGCTGCCATGACATATACCACAGTCAAGTGAAACTTGATAACAGAAAAAAAACCCCAGACACCAGGTTTTCCTCTTTCAAACTCTCAGCCCACTCTATCCTTGGAACTAATGGAGAAATCTCAGATAGCAGGAAAGAGCCCACAACGAAAACATAAAACCACCAGGAGCAGGAGGTGTCTCCAGCTATGTCACACGAAGTATCATATATCATTTTAATCCACTTATTTTTCTAAAGTAAGAGACCCTTTTCCACCACAATCTACAAATAAAATATCACACCATAAAACTGAATATATGTTAAACCCATGTGAACTTCTTTGATAAAATAGCAGTTATCCAAAGCACTGTTCCATCCTGAAACTGGTATTTTTGTAAGCGATTTCATCCAAAAGGGATGGCTTGTTTCTAGGTTACTCTGCAGAGTGGCTGTCTCAAGAGAGATGAAAGAGCAAAGGTAGGTCTTTCCTGTATATCCCTATCAAAATATTAATGGATGTGATGGGAAAAAGCCTGAAGTGATGTCACTGGAGGCAGTGTTATATGGATTCCATAATGGAACAGGAGAGACAAGCCACAAACACAAGAGAGGGAAAATGCTGATGAAAATCAGGTAAACAATAGCAAGATGGAAATTCAGCTGGAATAGAAGCTTTTGTGAAATGGGATCAATGGACACAATTAAGTCCTCAATTAGGGAACACGAACCTTATGACGGAGGAGAAGAAAAGAACAACAGCCTCTGATACTAGAAAACAAATCTGTATAAGAGACTCCACCATTCAGAGGGTCCTAAATCCACATATCCCACTCTGGGAGCCCATTAAAATGCCATCCTGCAGGGTCTTTCTAACCTACCACAATGCAGAACACGTGGCATTTTTATACGCCATTTTTGAAGGAACTCATTTTTGAGGATTGTCAGAAAAAAACAGGAAATGCATCTTGCAGCATAAATGGTCATCCAGCATAGAAAGGAGATTTTGTGTTAAATTTATACATGCACACACATAAACCCAGTTCCCTGGGGTAAAGAGACATTACATAACACCCCCACTATTTACTAAATGTAATTTCTGTTTTACTGAAATAAATGAAGACAGGTAACGACTGTAACCACAGAATCATAATAATGAACCGGCCAACAGATGGCAGCTGAACCAAATCACCTGATTTAAATAAGATCTGCATTCACTTCAATCCGGCAAGTTTTGCAAACAGATTTAAGTCAACTGCCAGATAAAAATCAAGCAATTTCAGAGTCGTGCTTGCTTGTAATGGATTATAACTTTATTATAAATTATGTCTCTGAACCTGCATATTTACAAAAACAAACATTACTACTGTGGCAACTGAAGGGAGGGGCGGGTAATATCACTCTATTTAATTTTGCTCACCAATGATATCGTTAATACAATGAAAATAATGTGCTGTACATGAATCCAGTTTCTGATGGCAGCACTTTGGTGAGAGACTGAGAAAATACAAAGCAGGAACAGATTCCTCAGGCAGTCAGTGAATATGAATAAAAAAAAAAAAAAAAAAAAAGAAACACAAGAGAGCTTTCTGGCCTGAGGTTAGAGGCAGAGGTTGGCATTATTTTACATTAGAAACAATTCACATTCAAAACTGTAATTGATAGCAGTGAAGTGTTAGGGAAAAGAGACTGTGGTGTTCAGGCAGGCTGACCTGCCAATCAAACTCAACCTTTCTTTGAATGAATAAAAGCTTCATTGCCCTATTATGTGGATCTGGGCAGGCAGCACTAAAGTACCCTGTTTGTCAAGTTTATGTGCACTGCCCCAAGCTACTCAGACACCCATGCTCAATAATAACCTGAAATCATCAGTGATTTTTGATAGGGTTTCTTTTAAAACATTTAGTGTTAATTTTACTAAGTCCCTGGGACTTAAAGAAACAGGAGGGCAATATTTCCACTCTGCTTTGTACAAAGACTGACAGACAATTGTGCTGCTGCTATAGTTAAGGTAGAGAAAGACTGTTGGCTGGGGTTTTTTTAAACATCTGTGAAACCGTGTAGTCTGAATGCTGCAGGCAACAGCTCCTTATCATTACAGGGAGGAAATGCTTGTCTTGATACTTTTTTTTTTGCCTCTCCTCCAGGCAGGAGAGCTCTTGTAAATAGAACAATTGGCTCTTTGCTAACCATTTGATTGGAGACTTTGGTTTTTCAGGATTCCTTTCCTCTCCCAATTGCTGCCAGTCCATTATGCCCCTTACAGCACCAAATCCACTACTGCTCACATCCTGATGCACTTACAAGCATTGGAGACAACAGAATTATTTGCTGCAATCACACTGGTCTTTCTGTTTGTCAGCAATACCCCTTTAGAAGTCTGTGGTCTGCTGAGAGGGGCAGTGCGTGTGTCGTGAGTGTTCCCTTCTGAATTTGGCCAAAGCAGTTCATCACCTAAAATGCAGGGTGCAGTTTCTACTGCTTGTGTGGTGAATACCACCTTCACTCAAGTCCTTAAGAAGGTGATCTTTCAGGAGACAGCAGAGAGGATGGGAGAACGGTCTGTAAGCAGGAGATGCACAGGCCTTGGCTGTTTAAGAAAGAATGACACGGCCTTGCTGCACAATCACCGTTCTCTCCTAAAATCCCCTCCCTGCTAAAGGGCTTTCTCTCTTAAATGGCCAGTGAGTGTCTGGCCACTGTGGAGCACAGGTCAGTATTTCTGTGCAATGAGGAGTGTTAGATGTCTGCAAGGTCAGGTGACGGGGTTTTGAGGACTGATGTGACACCTCTGTTTGCTGAGGGAAGTGCCAAGAGCTCCTCACTCTGAATATCAACAGTGACGAGCCCACCCCAGGCAGAGGATCTGCTGCTGCCTGCACAGCTCACTCCCTTTTTACTTAACTTTTGTGAGAACTGCTTCTTCTCACAGGCTCTGCAGTTTCATTTTACCTCCTAAATCTTCCTATTAGCAAGTATACAAAGCCATTATATTCAGATGTGTCCACATTTGAAGTGTCTTGTAAAGCTGCAACTAAAATTCCTGCTGGGAAATTAGTTTGCTGTGTCCAGATATTCTTGTTGACATACAAATATGATAAACTCCATATAAATATAAATAAGAGCTCCTCCCACAGCACAAGAACAAAACTAGTGTCACCATGAGAAAGTTGCCCTCCAAAGACATCTCAATTTCAAACCTGATTTGGCAAGCAAAGTTTCTGATTACATTCAGCCCCTGCTTTTCCAGTTCTCTTCACAAGTGGTTGAGGGGAAAAGCTACTTTTGTAAGTGATAACTGAATGTTGCAGCAAATACATGGGGCAATACAGTCTGTAGCTAAAAAAAGTAGCAAGAAAATCTTTTTTTAAAATGCTTACCAAACTATTAAAGGAGACAAAGAGAAGAAAGTGAAGTGCAAAAGAGGAGCATTCACCACATTTCTGCTTCTTAAACCACTGTCCCTCTTGACCCTTAGCCTATTATCTCCTGGTTTTTAAATATCTTCTAAGCTGTATTTTCAAAGGGGAGGCTCTGTGCACCAGCAATCTGACAAGTTGGTTGAAAATAGATTCATCAGGCTTCGAAGGATTATTGTTTGCAAAGAGACAGTACAAACATTACTATTTCACAGTACAGCTATGATATTATTAACATACTGTGCAAGGATTTTATTGCCAGATTGGTTCATTTATCAAAAACAGGGGAAATTCAAAGCGCCATAAGGAAGGTAACATTTCAGCAGGCCTGGTTTTCACTTAACATCATTAATCTATCTATTTACACAAGAGGCAAAAGTGCTCGTTTAGTGGTGTCTTGCAGTTCCATGATTCTGTGTTTGAGCTTCAGTACATCAATACTACACTTAGCAGCAGAGGAAATATTAGTAGTTCTGCCTTGAAATGAAATTTTTTATTTCCAGGGTCCCTTCCTTAGCTAAGTGCTGGGAGGAGGATGACAGTTGCTCTGTGTGAAAAGTGTGTATGTGCAAAAACACAGCTAAAACTGGAGAGAAGAGAAAAAAATAGTCAGTGAAATATTTTTGTAATTAAAAGAATGAAAACTTTTATATCTGAGAGTCTGTCTCTTCATATCATGGTATCACAACTAAAAGCAAAGAGTGTGGTGGGGGAGGAAACATCGAACAATGACTTTTTTTTTTTTTTGTTAAGAAACTGATGGCAAACATCTCAATAATTCATGAAGAAGCAATTGATTTTTTTGGCTGGAAGGACTGGCTCCTTTCGACTTGTCCTCTCCAGAGGAAAAGCTCATTAACACAGAGGTGTGGGGGGTGGGGTGTGCATGTGTGCACGTGTGCACATGGATATCCTCTGTGTGTGTACATGTCTGTGCACACACTATTTCTGGGCACATTTTTATCTATAATAAATTTTTATCTATATACAGACTAGAGATACAAATGCACACACACAGTGAAAATACCCTTGTGGATTTTCATTACGGTATTCAGACTTCCCAATTCCCCAAGACCTTCGTGAAGATCCGAAATTACAGTCTTTTAATTGACCCACCTCCAAAGCATCCAGAGTGCTGAGATCCCAAGATGCATATAGTATTTTTGCAATATATTATGGGTCAAATTCATTTCAGGTACAACCCCTTTGCAGTGACTAGTTATATCTTTTGAGAATGTTAGCCCCCAGAGTATAGTGACAGCAATTACCCCTATTTTCCTGCAGGAAACATTACAATATATTTGAACACTACAGAAAGCCCAGGAAAATGTGCTTATAGTCATGGCTCCCTCAGATGCCTAATAATGGAAATTATAATGTCTCCAGGTCAGCCTACTGGGTTTTGACCCCAATGGTCAAGACGTAAGAGAAAGGTTTGGGTTTTTTTTCCTCTTAACCCCCTGGTTTTATAATTGTCTTTTTTCAAGACCTTTTTCTTAAAACTACCTGGAAATGTAGCAGCACCCAGTACTTTATGATTTGCTTTACTTAATCCTACACAGCCAAGCATACAGAGGTTGAACTAAAGCTGTGACTTCATCCTCCTGTCTCCATACTGCAAGTTCATACCCTCACATATCACATATAGCAGGTGTTGCAATAGGTTGGTAGAAAAGTGGAGAGATAAAGAAAATTTACTAGCCTTAGACCTGAAGGACATATTCTCTGCATGGTGTGCAGGGTGCAGGTGATTATTCTCAATGAAGAACATGCAATCTAGCTCTTATTGTCTGAGCTTCAGCTGCAGCTCATGTGGTTAGAAGAGACTCCAACACTCAGAGATCCTTTAACTCTGTGAAACCGATGAATTTCTCTGCCACCCACCACTTCAGTTTCCTCCCCAGCATCCAATCTCCTTCCCTTGTTCCCTTTCTTCTCATTTCACCCTCGCACACAGAAAACCTTTTCTGATCAGATCACAGCACGGAGTTGGGTGAGCGCAGAGTGACACTGCACAGTCCAGATTTCTATGTCCCTGCAATTGGGATTGTGCTGTACCTACCCAGACTACAAGCAAAGGGTTGACAGCAGCCTCCAGTACAGGGGCATGGGGCTGGTCAGTGCTCCTCTCCTCCAGGGCTCCATATTCCCAAGATGCCCGAGTCCCCACCCACAAATTCATTTACACTGGGATATATTCCCTGTACTGGGATGGTGGTGTATTGGGCCACAGCTACTGCTATAAAGAACATGCCACAAACCCAGGGGGAAGGTGTGGATTATTCCTGCTCTTTCCCGTTCATTACTGTACCACAGCAAAGCAAAGGGAGCTTCTCTATATTTAACATTATACACTTTCTGGGTGTATACCATTGTCTAGAATTACTTACCTTTAAACAATATCAGGGAGCAAACAACAACACTGCCTTTAAAAGTTTCGAGTTTAGCAGCGTGTTTTAAAACTCAGAAGATGGGGAATTATTTTGGATTTTGCCGACTATGAATTGCAAACCCAAATGATTAACCTCTCCACTGGGCTCCCTGTTTCCAGGGGAAACAGCAGAAAGGACGATTTCTGTGCTTAAATCTCTAAATCAGATTGCACAGAGTAGTGCTGGCAGGTGATAGCTGAGCAGAGGATACATCCTTTTGTCATCAAAACCTTACAAATTATTTATTTGATCAGGAAGGAAAGCTGCAAAAGGCATCATATATTGATAGTTACTATTTCAGGGCAGGCTGCCATCCTTTCCAGTTGCTGTAAGGATAAAAGAACAACTCTTAAAATACACTCAACTCTCCATACATTATATTTTTGGAGTGGATGAACATTGAACTTACAGCTCAGACCACAAAGCTACTACATCTCTCTGTAATGGATTTGTGCAGCACATGATCCTGTCAGCTGTGCCCCAGAAACCCTGGGCTTGTTTTTTGGCTTTGCCACTGATCCATTGTGTGAGTTTGGGCTAATCACTTTATCTGGTTGTGCCTCTGTGTTCTGCTCTTCCCCACTGTTGCCTGACTGTGACTACTTACGTACAGTGAGGACGTCTGAGAACAGGGATTGGTTTCTAATGTGTATGGAAAATGTTATTTAGCGCCCTGACTTTTGTTATAGCCATTATATGCTACTTCACAATTAAGTAAAAGCAACATGCCTGTCCATATATCTGTTTATGTACCCCTGTTCAATCCCAGCTGGCACACTCTGTGTTTTGGGACTGTTCTCCTCACAGGAACAGTTCACCAATACTGAACAGTTTTCATGAGCTTACTTAGGAAGAGTAATTTGAGCCTGCCCTGGCTCCTATTTGGTCTCCAGCTCTGATCCAAAGTAGTGCTTCTAATGCTGACTAGCATTATTGAAATTCTCACAATAATAGCTCTTTTATCTGTTTCCATATAATTTTTGTGAGGATTTATAATTTTTAAAGAAGGTGGATTTTTGGGTTTCATATGGTGTTAGGAAAAACAGAAAATAAATAAACAACAAAGTGAACCCTTTACTCACCATCATACAAGACTCCGAATACAGAGAAACTAGTACTTCTATATTTAAAAATCTTCTTATTTTTTTATTCAATCTCATTATTTTGGAAGGAACTAGTGTTGGAGCACCTCAGGTTGTCACACTCCCAACCTGACAGAAACACGGTCCCAAGGAGACAAAAAGGATTTCAGATCTGGAACAAACTCCCTCCAAAGGCAGGGCTTTTCCTGGAGTCTTCCAAAGCATAATACCTATGAACATAATGTCTTCCATAAAGGCAGACACTGAGCCAAGTATCTGTCTCAGCAGTGGCCAGTATATGTTATGGAAAGGAGAAAATAGGAACATGGAAAGTGTATCCGACTTTACTCTCCCAGCTTCCAGCAATGAAAGTTTCAGGGCTCTCCGAGCCCAGAGATTGTATCTGAGCCCTCATATTTAATAGGCTTTGTCAGATCTATCCTCCTTGAACTTGTCTCTCTTTGAACTCATTTACAGTTTTGACCTCCACAACATCCTGTTGCAATGGGTTTCACAATTTAATTATGCACTGTGTGAAAAAGTACTTCCTTTGTTTGTGTTAAACCTGCTATCTGATAATTTAACAGGGAAATTTTTACTCCTTGTATTGGGAATTATGAATATTCATTCCATATTCCCTTTGATAATTTCATAGTCTTGATCATATCTTCTTTCACTCATTTCTTTTCATCCTAAAGGTTCCTAGTCTCTACAATCTCTTCTCATATACCCTTCCACAATCCTGAGTATTCTTCTTCCTACCTCCAAGCCCCCATCCCCTAAAGATACCTACTTCCTTCACTTGTTTGTGTTCTTCTGATTAAGATACTGGGAAGTCAAAAAGATGGAGGAATCACATTGGTGATTGTTCACACAACTGTTTTTATTACTTATTTTTTGATTTGTTTCTGTAAGATTTCATTTTCTAAGAATCAGGAGAATAAAGTGTTTTCTTAAAACATTGTGGAACTGATATCATCTCACCCGGAGCAAATGAGTAAGAGCATCCAAGGACTGGCTCTGAGCAACATGTCTTTGGCCTGCTCCGGAGCCTTGCAGTGAGATCCATAGTTGTCTCCTAATGTGTCCCTCTGCTTCTTTCTCCAGACTCCAACTTAGTTTTTATTTTTTTTCCATGAAGACTACTGTGAGCATTTCCTTGCTGCAGATTTCAGAGCTTGCAGGGTGCAGTCACCCAGAGCTCCTTCCTCTGGATTGTGATAAATGAGCAATATCACAGCATTTTCACCTTTCAGACCTCAGGGACACAATTTGACTTGTCCAAAGCTTCAAGTCCTCTTTCCATGACTTTTCTTAAATCCTTCCTATTTCTGTTATTGTATGTATAATAGAAACATATCAGTCAGTGGCATCTCTCCAGGATTTTCTCTTGTCAACTGCAAGGGGCAAAGAAATCTTTGAATACTTTACTGCAACCTCTTAGTCTTCTGACAAGAAATTCCTTGTCATCTATCAGATGATCCTGCTTCCCCCTTAAAGTTTCTTCTTTTGTATGTGAAATATTTTTGATTGTGGGTGCTTTGGGGGCTCTAACAGCTTTTCTATTTAGAAAGTTCCTTTACCAGTCATGCTTATACAATTTCAAAGCATCTCTCCAGTTCATTCTACAACCTCAGATACCTCTTTGCAGCCTTCAGGTTTCCTCACTAGTTTTTTAATTTTTGTGCTTATTTCTATTGCGGTTTTTTTTTATGCTTAGTGTATTGATTACATGGAAGCACAACTAATTCTTCTTTGTCTGACAGCAGACCCTGCACAGCTTGACTCAAAAGATTAAGACTTGCAAATGCCATATCTGGACAGCCACAAGATGGGGACAAAACCCATAGGACCCTCCCTGAATGGGCCATACATTTTTGCAGGCATTAAATTAGAGTGTAACAACTCCTGTTACTGAAGTGTCTTCCTATCGCGCATCTTCAAAGATTATAATTTTTCCCTGAAATTTATGTATGTTCAATGTAGCATTATGGCCACTCAGTCATCAGACAACACAACTATCCAAATATCCTTCACTTCAAAATAAATCCTTTGTAAAATGTCAACATTCATAAATTAATCTCTCTAATTTTGTCTCACAGCAGGCTTTAGTGTGATGTAACCAGGTAGGAAGGTGGCAGGGGAATCTGTGCACCAACAAAAAACCTAGAAACAAACAAACAAATACTACCCCAAAAAAATCTCAGATAAAACTAAAAGCACCACCAGGATTTTAATACTCGCAACACAAAAGGTTTTCTGTCGTCTGCTTTGCCATTGAAGTTCCATGTATTTCATGCTGTCCAAAATTTCCCATTCCTCATAGGCCAGGGGTTTTGGCACAGGAAGAAAGCATCTGTACCAGGAGAAGATGCAGAAAAGCTGGAGACAAGCAGGAAAGAAGATGGCTTGAAGTTGTGTAAAATGAAATCTGAAGCTTCTTCTCAAATGACAAGCAGCGAAACATAAACAACAGTGTCAGTCACGATGCCCTATTGAGGGTTTGAATAAACTGTTGAGCTACCTAGGACAAACTTCCACAAACTTTTGTTTCAAATGCCTGGCAAACTCCAGCAAAAAGCTCTGCATCCCCTTCTACCCACTCAGTGATATAAGAGTGGTCCCTACCAAATTGAGAACCAAACCCCTATTATTTGAACCAGTGACTGAGGAAAATGTGAAAGGAGAGCATTCTGCAACCTGAAAAATGCAATCACAAGGGACACAACAAGCAGGAAATCACAACAAAGAGAAGGTAAGACTGAAATAATGGATTTGTGTTCTCTTGGCAAAGCTGAAGCAGCTGAAAACATGAACTCAGTGAAGCAACCTCAAACTACAGTGGAGAATAAGAAGCAGAAAGGAAAGAAGATGACTCCAAAGAGAAATAGTTCTTCCAGTTTCCAGCAGATCTTCGAAGAGATGTTACCAAATGAGAAGACAGACTGATCAGAGACACAGAGCAGGAACCAACAGCTGGGAGAAAATGAATGGATCAGGAAAGAGTACGTGTGATTACTTTGCACATGGTTAATGGGAGAGAAGAGGTCCTTGAACTTGTGCAGGGTGAGGTCACTGTTGGTGACGTTAGCTCTGCAAAGCAGCACCATTGTTCTCCCTGAAGTCTTCCCCTTTGGACAGTCAAAAGAAAATAACTGTTTTCACCATCTTCTCTTTTAATTTCAAGACACGGTGATTCGGCTCCAGCTGTTTCCACACCCTGCTTTACATCTATGGTCCATGTGACCTTTTCTCCCTCCCCCACCCCCAGCCATTTCCTCTCTGAGCTCTTCAGAACAGCTTATACCAAACAATATTTAGCCATAATTCATTCTTGCTCCATTTGGTTACTTCTCTCAGCTACAAAACACAAAATAGCTGCACTTCCCTAATGAGACAAACACCAAAACCTAATGAAAATTTTGGCACCGTTAAATTTTTCTAATGTGAAAGTCAAAGCTGCCCCAGCCCCCTCTCCCTCATTTTCAATCTCTAGCATATATATTATTAACCACCTTTTTTATTTTGCTGCTTATGAAAGAATACATGGTCGATGCGATCTTGTGTCCCTGGGATTAGGAGTTAAGACATCCCCTATAAATCAGTGTAATCTTTGTAACAGGACATTGTTGCATTGAGCATTCCTGTCTGTATGATGCATTTTCAATTACTCTACATGTTTTCTACTTAGTAAGCCAGCTTAATTCTTCGCTATGTCACAATATTAGAACATGTCCCAGGTTAGAAAAAAGGAGCAATCTTAGAGCCCTTGTAAGTTGTTTAGCCTCTGGCACTTATAAATCCAAAAACACAAGGGAAATCCCTTTTCCTTGCTTGTAATATGCCTTTAGATTTATTACTTAAAGAATCTGTTCACTTAATCCTCAGCTGAGGTCAGAGTTCATCTGCATTCTAATAAAGGTTTTAGTAAGAAGAGTAAGACAAAACAAAAAAATCAAGGAGCTGTATATGCCTGTATAAGCAAGCAGTACTGCAGATAAAGTATGCTCCCAAGTAAATTCTCCACCAGGAAAGAAAACGAAGCAGGGAAAAAAAAAAGGCAGGATGCTTTAAATTACTCTACACAAATCCAGACCATCTATCTTGGGCTGCTCTCTTCGACAGCTTGGCCAGGGTGGGCAGGCAAGGCAGAGGCTAAAGAGCTCTTTAGGGACCAAATTACTGTTTCAAAATGGGCCTGCTGCTCCAAGGATATGACAATATTATCTGAGAAATGTTACAGACATTGTGTGTCCTTCAGAGTTCTGCTAACACATCTCCTGTGATTGGAGGCATGTGTCACTACAAAAAAAAAAAAAAAATTCAAGAAAAGACATTCATTATAAATAGACTCAAGGATATCTGGATGTAGAATTAGGAAAATGACCAAAATATGGCTATGAAAGTTATTAACATTTTATATTGATGATCATGTTTGGATTTCCAGAAAAGAAATGCACAGATGTTTTATATTACCTCTGTCTTTTCCGGGGGGCTTGTTTAATTTATCGGGTTTTGTGGTGGAACAAAACAATGCTACAAATTCCCTGAGAGGTACAATGAGAAAGAAAGAAGCAAAATGATGCATAAAAGTTATCTTAGCCTGTATTGCTAAAAATCTGTGTATGAATGAGCATGTCTGTACATCTGTGTGTGCAATAAGAAAATATTTTTTCATTTTTGCAAATGAAAGAGCTCTTTTCTTTTTGAGGAAAGATCTCAGAAAAGTCTACATATACTCTGGGTTCTAGCTGATTCCACTGAAATTCTGGCAAATCCAAGTCCACTGAAATCACGGTAATTTCTGTATTCACAGAACAAAGCTACTGTAGGTGCAGTACACATTCTGCACCACAACTTTCTCATTTAGGAGAACAGCTCCACCCCACACACCTCCCCACAACCACCCCTTTGCAAAGATCATGTCCCTGGGGTAGTCATTATGACCTTTTCCAGCAGCAAGGGACAGAGACCTGCTCACCCCACTGCACCCCACGAGATGCCATCCAGGTGTACTGATTTTCAGCAACCAGCTCACCCAACTGATGCTCTCTGAGCCAACACGAACCAAAGCCTGTGGATTTGGTTGACAATGCACTGAGTAGGATTTGTTTCCAGTAACACAAGCGGATAACTGCATCAGAGAACAATTTTAACCCAAACAAATACTCCACATCCAACAAATATTTAACAGGTTGCTTGTGCAAATACTACCTGTATAAAATTCACTGGAATTTTGTTGTTAACCATGAGGTCCTAATCCTTGCCCTGCAGATAAAAGCACCTGCATCTGTGTAGCATTTACAGGAATTCTCCTACTTCTCAACACAGAATCCAGCACCCTTAGTGCTA
The DNA here is from genome assembly GCA_035041135.1 of Platyrinchus mystaceus. Taxonomy (NCBI): domain Eukaryota; kingdom Metazoa; phylum Chordata; class Aves; order Passeriformes; family Tyrannidae; genus Platyrinchus; species Platyrinchus mystaceus. The sequence continues at coordinate 13,868,744 of JAWWLV010000030.1, forward strand.
CAGACACTTCACCAATAATGAAAATCCAATTGCAACTACCAGCACTGATTGATGTAATGTTGTTAGACAGAACACTGAAAGTACAAATCCAAACACATGCAGTTTGCCCTTTTTCCAGCAATATTATTGCATGGAACATCCCTTATCCATATTACTGTGGCACAAAGCAGGGCTTCTGAAGTGGGAGAGAGAGAATAGCAGATGGCTCCACTTTTCCTAGATCACCTCCTCTAGGCTGCAGAACAAGTTTCTATGGAAAGATGTCAAGAGAATTCCTCTCTTTTCCCAGGATCCTCCACCTGGCCTTGCCTTAGAGGTCCTGTACCGGATACTGCCATCAAACTGGAAGTCTTCTGCATCAGGATAAAGAACCCAATGTAGAAACATGGAACTAAGTTAAAACCTTTCCAGGACTGCATTTAATCATGTTTTCCCCAGCGCTTGTTATCTACAATAACAAACAAAACTTACATGCTTGAATTATACCAGGTGGAACAGTCATTTATTCATCAGGTTGGGAAAATTGCTAAGTTGTCAGAGGGCACCTACTGTGAATGTTTGCATAGAACCATGTTCATCCTTGTTTACAAACAGAAGATAAGAGGATTCAGAGGGAAATTTCCATACCAGAAGCATCTATTAAGACTGCTTGTTCTGCTGGTAAATCATAAGTTCTTCTTTTTATTTACTGCAGTCTCCAGAAAAGAAAATAAAATAAATAAACAACTCTTAAGTGGAGAACTCAGCAATCATATGCCAAGCTGAGAACAGAACCATTCTCCTCACAGCAGCATTGAGCCTTCAGTCTAGCACAGGCTGATATTGCAAGTGGCCTTTCCTTCCTTCTAAAAGCCAGAAATAGTACCCATTGAAGAAAACCCATCCCCAAATTCAGGTTTGTTTGGGTTTTTTTTTTTAAACTTATGAATACCAGAGGACTTGGTTTGGTTTTTTTCTTGATCTATGACTAAGTCCATTTCTGTTCTTACACAGATTTATACCATCACAGCACCCCTGACCTCCCTATCCCTTCTGTTCATTTACACCACAAGATATTAGGAGTAAGCACATGTTTTTCTTGCTCACGTGTGTGGTCCTCACTGGTACACACACAGATTGAGGGCCATTAAATTGTGACTAAATCACTCTTTGTGAACTGAGCTGTCTCTGTCAGTTGGCACTGGGCCTCTCCAGAGTTGTGTGAGTGCACAAGGAGATGTTTTCATGTCATTGAGAAAAGAATTGATTAGTTGAGAAATGTGGGTTATATTAACACTTTGATATGATTATAAATTCAATTCCCCAACTCTTCAATCAGGCAAATTCTTTACCAATAAGAACATTTCCACTGCATAGGAGCAAACAGTTTTCTGAGGTATTCCTGATTTTCTGGACATAGTTTAAATTACAACTCTTCCTGGGAAGCAAATTATTCCTATTCTGGTCAGAGCTCATGCTCCAACCCTAAAAAGAGTTGGCTGTCTTTCCCCAACCTCTAAAAGCTTAACTCAAGCCACTAAAGCTAGTGTCTGGAAACCAAAGGCAATCACCCTTCTCCCGATTAAATCCCAAATTGCCATCTAAAGTTCCCTACATTCAGCTTTCCAATCCCCTTATTAGACTATTTTAAAAGCAAACCACAGTGGGGTTCCAACAAAGACCATATCTCATTGTTATAGGCTTGACTGCCAGTAACTAAAGATGTCACACATGCAGAGTGTGCCCTGTGATGAGCAACCGTGTCAAAGGAGGTTCTCTGTTAAAACACTGATACTTTAAGAGTGGGATTTTCAAAAGCACTCAGCATTCACACAACTGTTCAATGGCAATGCTCCCCAGTTAGGGCAATATTGAACACTTTTGAAAATCCCATCCTACATGTTTACACAGTCTTTTAATCATTTCTGTCCAGGCTGGCAGGCCCCGGGTGCCAGAGAAAGAAGAAAAGGATTTAACAAAGTCGAAATAAAAATAAGGGGATAAAATATCTAATGTAAAACACTTCCTTTAATAAAAGGTTGTTGCTTTTAAAGGGTGAAATAATTCACCTTCTTAACCCCCCAAAACAGCTAATAGTCAAAAAACATCTACAAATAAAGCAGTAGTCCAACAGTGTCAAATAGACCAGTCTGGATACATGCTTAAATTCAAAGGCTTAATAACCAAACGAAAGGATACTGAGAATCATTAGAAATGAAGACAACGTGCTCTGTAACATTAGAGAGAACTGATTAAATGGGCAGTTTGTTCTACAATTTGGTCAGTGGCACTTTGGCATTACAGTATAAATGGGTGAGGATTAAGTCATTTCTCAGCTTTCCTTGGCAGAGTCTTTTATTATTTACACTATTTACTTCAGGGAAGTCTTGGCGTGTGTCATATTTATCTTCCTGAAAAATGGGCCCGTAAATGCATATCACCCCTTGAACAAAGCAAAGCATTGTGATACTAATTTGGTTCATGAAGTACGTAATTCAGCCTCTCTGCACAGGGGCGACATTTGTCTCCTGCTTTATTAAACAACTATAAAACCATTTTTTTTACTTGGTACTGAAATAGGCCAGGCCACTGCCACACACACATTGGCCTTCTGGAGGGCTGCCTGCACACAGGAATTGTCATCCTTCAGCACACACCCACCACCATCATGTGAACACAGCCAGCACTGCAAGGCCAGAATGGATGGAGGGATCAAGCCCTTGCAGCAGTTGCGGTTCATAGTGAGGCAAGTCCTCAGAGAGAAGCAAAGAGAAACTCTCTGCTAACCTCTCTTCTTTATTCCTGCAACAATGAGCTTTTTCCACCCAAAGTTCTTAGCTCAGGCAACAGTTCTTGGTACAAAGAGTTCATCTTGTCAGCCCAGCTAAGATCTGGCTCCTTCCAGAAGGGCAGGACAGGGGGTGAGCACAGAGCCTGTTCATTTCAGAGAGATGATTTCGGGATAACAGCAAACCGTGACATGCCACAGAGTCCCAGAGTGCCAAGGCAGCAAAGCCCAGGAGCATTACTGACTGCCCCTTCTAGCAAAAAAATCCCTCCCACACCAGCAGAAATGCACAGTTTAACACCCATGGCATCCAGACTTGCCCATATCACTGCAAACTCTGGTGTTTTACTTCCAGTAGTCACATCTCTAATGACCAATTCCACTCACTGAAAGATATTTTGTGCTTCATTTCAGACCAAGTCCTAAGCAAGTTCTTCACTACTCCACCTAGAACAAAGGTCTTAGGAGCTCTACACTTGCCTGGTGTTTATGACCACCTGCACTATGAAATACACAGAAGTGCTGTAAAGGAATGGGGTGAAAAAAGAGATGGAAAAGACAAAACACAAAAAGGCAACCTCCAGTTATGTATCTCTTTTTCTAAAGCAGACACCTTATACACAAGTGGTTTAAGAGTAATTTGATATTACAGAGGAACCAAGTATGGGGGAGGGAGGAATGATGTGTGCAGCTTACAAATGTAGAGAATAAATACACATTTTTAGTGAATTGAGAGTGTTTAAAATAATTTCACAGAGAAGATTCACTTATCACCACAGGTGGTCTGTGTAATAGATGTTTTAGTTGAAGATGCAAAAATTCGGAGTAGCAGCAATTGTTGATTACAAGCAAGAGTGTTTGCACTTAAAATCCTATCAAAACTGATCTTTGTAAGCAAATAATATTAGACTAATCTATTCTCCAGAGGTTATTAAGTGTGTATGCAGAAAACAGCATTGTCATAATGTTAATTTATTTGAACAAATGGGGTAAGGGGGAAAGGAACTGCTTTTATGAAAGTTTCTCATTTTATCTTCAGAAATATGTTAGACCAGGAGCTGATCATAATAATAAATACCTAGGTTTTAAGGGTTGTTTTCCGTGAGAAGGATTATGCAAATACTTACTTTACACACCAAACTACTGTGATTTATATCCTAAGTAAGAGATTAACCAGAAAGAGACCAAAAATCCAAAGCAAAGGCCAGAGCTCTGTGTCCCCTCATTATCCAAACTGCATTTATGTACCAACTTTGGACTCACCATCTGGTTTGTTCTGGAATGCTGCTGGGACATACAGCACTCCACACAGGAGAAGATTACAGGGTCAAGACCCAAACTACCAACAGCCAAGCTGAGGGCCTGCTCCTGATGGGGCAGTCACCACCCGTGAAAAAGAAAGAGAAGAGGCAAGAAATGATGGAAAGAGAAACGTTAAAATAAAGCTAAGTGCTTTAGAGTTTTAGAACAAAGATGTGGTTCTGATTCCCTTTCATCCACAGCACCTACTTTATGTAGTAAAGCCTGAGTGATATTGCTTTTGGATCCCAGGCCTGCAGAGCGAGAATTACCAAGTGCTGTCTACCATTCTCCCCTCCTGTACTTCAGCTTGACAGCCCTTTTTTCCTGCTTGATTTGTTCTAAAATTAGGATGTCACATTTTCCTTAGCCATACTTAAAGACGATAGAATAGCACCTCTCCTTACCCACCAGCCAAAACACATTACAGTAACAATTAACTAAAGCTGTTAGCTATCAGTCTAACTATATTTTTCACCTTTGTGCTCCATCCTATTTCCCTATTTCCCTGTTCTAAAACAACCACTGTCCTTCAAGCCACTATACTCTTGCCATCATGCTGCCTCAGGAGTTTCCTACATTGACCCCTGTCAATGAATTTTTCTTCAACAAAGATTTTTCCCAGGTTTTGTCTACCTGGGGTTTGTTGCACCCATCAGGAAAAGGCACAGGCTGACTGATGTTCATCTAGAAAAAAAACAATGGATACTGCAGCATGTTTTCCCTGGAATATTGTCTGGGAAGATGTAGCGTTGCTGGGGTGAGCCTGAAAGATTGACTCATGCCCCCAGTGACTTGCAGAAAATTACAGAGGAAAAAAACACATACAAGGAGGGGCATTAAATTCAATGATGTGTGTGCATATAGGAGCGGAACAGGCAGTTTCATCCTAGGAAGTTTTAATTGCCATTTGTCTGAAAAACTCCCATAACTCAGCCATTAGTTTTAAGTATTACAGCTTTCCTTAACAGAGGAGGACAAAAGCCAGATAACCTCCATGACACCCTCAAAATCCAACACAGTGGCTTCTGTTAAAGAACAGGGTTCTGTTTTTTCATCGTGTCCCACACATGTGGAATATGCCATGAAACAATGGCAATAATGCTCTGAAAATATGGTTATTTTTATTCTTATTACAACTACAAGAGGAACCAACAATTTCCACTTAACTTGAAGAATATACAATCATAAAGCCACTTTCGGGAAAAAAATAAAATTGCATTGGTGGGTTTGTGCCTTGCTTGGTCCCCATGGTCTTGTGGGGATCCTTTAAGCAAACACCTAATGCAGCAAAACCTGTCATGTGCTGCTCAGATGATACTAAGGACAGGTACATATTACACCCATTATGCAAAGATAAGAAACAGCACAAATACAAATTGTGGGAAGTGAGAAAAAACAGATCTAATATCAGTCCGTGGTTCAAATCCTGAAACTACTGCACAAACAGAGGATCCAATCTGTGGCAGTTTTGCATCTTCAGACACTGTATGGGATTAGCTTCTACCATGCTTACTAATGCAATGGATGCAGATTTTCCCTTTAGATTTTTCCCTTTAGATTCTTGTGTTCAAAACACAACATGCAGTTACTTCATGCATTTATTTGCAGCTGCCAGTAATCAATCGCTTGCTATCAGCTCACAGCAATTACATACAGTGGCCATTATATGTGCATGAATATCCTATACCACCTTTACAGTATTCTGAACACAAAAAAAAAATAACAAAGGTGCACAGTCAAACTGATTAAACTTTGTAACAGACCAGAATTAAGACTAGAAATTTTTCAGAAAAACGGGCATTTCATCCTTCCCTTAGAAAAACTTCAGAACGGTGCCTATGCAGTGCCAACCAAACCCACACGCTTTCTTCCATGCATCAATGCCACATCGTTCAGACTGGCTGGCTTTTTCTGCAGTGACCCCATCTTGCCTTCTGTATTATTTAAAAAGATTTATAGCTGGGTGTCTCGTGTGGTGAAACATGAGCTCTGACCCCCAGGCTTGGAAGTTGTCAGGCAGAAACATTAATATTATGCCACATTAGGAAAGAAAACTCATCAGTAGCAGCAAACCAAACGACAGAGTGAAACATGATGCTTCTTGTCATACATGACACTGAACAGTTAAACATACCCAAAAAGTTGTGCCCTCTAATGTGTCACCTGCTATGCTGCATCAAGGCAACCACCAAAGGTCCAAATCTCAGCTGTTGTGCCTCAGGTGGGGTTGCTACTGCTAAGGAGAACCTACAGTCACTGCAAACAATGGTAAAATCTCACAGTGCCATGCAAAAAACACAAATAAAGACAATTTTTGCCAAAAAGAACTTAGCATCTATATAAGTCAATTGAGGATGGAGAGATAAATAACCTACATGTGGGGCATTAGCAGTCAGAACTCTATTAGAAATCTATGCCTGAGCAAGGGACTCTCCTGAGACCCCATCTAGTAACCTCACACCCCGTGACTCTTCTTCACCAAAATTCTCTGAGCTTCCTGAGCAGGCAAAATCATTTCATCAACAAATGTCTGTGTGTCAAGCACTGCCCACAAAACAGCACAAAACCCTAACCCAAGTTTTTGGAAAGGGCTGGGTAGTTTTAATGGCTTGTAAAATCAGTTGTGATGCTTCCTGCTAAAAATAGGCATAAACAGCCTAAGCTTCAGGGAATAATCAGATTTCCACACAGGTAAACAAGGATTTTCCTACCCAAATCCCATGGACAGAGCTTTGGCTTGGCAGAATATCTGAAGGAAGCACATACACATATACGTGATTTCTATAATCTTTTCTCCACTTTCATACACACTGATGTCTGTGATATGTAAGACTACATACATTCAAGGTTTGAATTAGGAACACAGAATTTGCTATGTCATAAATGTACTAACTGAAGATTGAAAATGTTATCCACACAGACATTTTGCTCAAATGTGTGTTCTGCACACAACCTATTTGTCAATAATTAACAACAAAAAAACCCAAATAAAGATACAAATAAAAACAAATAAAACAGAAATGAAAAGAGAAAAGGAAGGGAAGAGAAGAAGAAGGGACCGGAGGAGAACAGGAAGAGAGGTAAAGGTGAAGGCAAAAGGAGAAACTTGCTATCTCTGCTTCCTAGCACCAGTTCAAAAAGTCATGTGAGCTGGAACTACCTTGATGAAATTAGAGGAGTAAAGACATATATGTTTAATCACTGAGGCAGATATGACTTTTTTAAAGCCATATATTTTATTTAAATATGATTTCCTTTTCATAATAAAAAATGTATTAATATGTACTTTCTGACTAATCTCAGCAATACCTGGTAATTTTCCCATATCGTTAAATATTTCTTAGAACAAATGGTCTTGGGCCTTCACGTGACATGTGCATGGGTATACGAGTGTGAACAAAGTTCTTCATCTGAGAATCCAAATTTGCTTTCTCAGGACCTGTTCATTTTATGTCCCTTTTATAATGTATAGAAAACCAAAAGCTGAGCATGCAGGAGGTGTTTTTGAGACACTAGTATGAGAGACTCTAATTTTTAAGGCAAAATGAGGCAGAAGCAGGTATTTTCACCAGCTTCATGTATTGTTTTTGTATCTTACTGAGCTCTTCTAAAATTTCAACATGCCAGAACAGTTGTGGAGACCAATCATAATTTGTACCTCTCCTGACACACTGCTAATACCACAACTTATATGCACCACTAGGCATGGACAGAGCCTCTCTTCTTCTGAAGGGTCTGCTCACGAGATGCACACAGGGACATACATAATGCAGAAGTCTACTGCATCAAAAGTGAAGTATCAAGAGTATTTCTGGTCTTTATAAGGTGCACAGAATAAGATATTATCTTGGTTGCAAGGCCAAAAACCTGGCTTCTGGAAAAGGTATATATCAGCAAAGGCTTACATATTTCTTTCCATAAAAATTTGCTCTTGTAATGAAAAGTCTAAGCCAGTTTGTGGTGTAGCATGTAAATCCTGAAAGTTCTGGGTTGAACTGTGGTTGACTAAAGAGAGCTAATTGGAAAAACCCTTTCCATTACAATCAAATTTTACATATTCTCCTGATTTTTCAAAAAATCACGTAACCTAAAAAAAGTTCATGAAAAGTTTGACTCATAAACACAGGTGTGCAGCATGCAAGATTTTCGCTTTCTGAGAAAATGAAACAACACAAATACCAAATGTTCCAGGCTTATTCCCTCTTTCTTGCTATACTTGTAGCAGGATACCTACCTCCTGCTACTTTCAGAAGTTTTATGCAAATAGAATAGAGCATATACATATAGAGAAGTTGGGATGATGAGAAGAATGCATATAACTAACACAAGAAGTCCATATTGCCTTTAGGTAACTGCATACTTAAGCTGTGACTTTTTTATTTTTTATGTTTCCTGAGTGAATATGGAAATCCACCTCTGGGCTGGAAAGTGTAAAGACCAGGGACAATTTACAAATGTCTCATACGTGCAGAGAAAAAACTGGCAGCCAGAGGACAAACGCTAGGATCGTGTGCTTCCCAAGCCTGCAGACTTTCAATTAAATTAAGTTCTAATTATTGTGAATACATTAGCAAATATCAAAGAATGAAATCAGAATACCAACAGAAAGGAAGGGAATATTTTCAACATATCTGGTATTTGCAAAAAATAGTCAACAATGATGATGATTCAGTTGAAGTTTCACAAATTATAATCAAGGATAGGGTTTTTCAACGATTTTTTGATCAAATAAATCAAGAACTTTGGAGAAATATACTACATTTTTAAGGGTTTTTGGCTGATGGGAATTTGCCATGCCAGTCTAAAGTTTTGGGGGTTTTTTCTGGGTATTTCTATACACACAGTCAGGAAATTAAACTTAACCCCTGAGAAGGTTCCAGCAAGCACAAAACTTGAGCAGAGATGAGAGTTGCACAGTGCTGATGCCATCCCCTTTGTGCATTTAGGAAAGGCAAAAAAGGCCTGAAATGAACTAAAAAGAAAGAGCATTTGGCTTAGGGAACTGTGGATAAGGCCAAGACTGTAAATGTTGCAATCAGAGACTCTGGGACAGACAAACAACGCATGGACAGGTCTAAGTTCACCAGGACCAACACGCCAAAATTGCTGATCCTGCACTGAAGTTGCCCTGTGTGCAAGATGTGACCCTACTGTGCTGAACTTGCCACACACACAGGTAGACAGAATGCAGGGAACACGTGGCCTTTTCATAGGAGTGCTCAATAGCCACATAAAAGTCAGGAAAAAAGAACAAGGCATATGGATTTCTCATATGGTAAGGCACTAGCCCTTGTACGCACTATAAACAATAAGTTCTACCCCTGAGTTCAAGAAGCTTTGTGTCAGAGTACCCTCCCTCCCAGAAATTCTCATCCCAAAACTGAAATGTCTCCTCCTACTGCTATAGAAAATTCAGGGCACAGCATAAATGGCAACAAAATCTGAGATTTGTTTAAAGAAACACAAGTTTGATGCAGGGCAACTGGCCAGCTCTGAAGACACGTCACAGGATGGTCAAAATTCTCCAAAATCAAGGAGTTAAGTCCATACACTGTATTCATAGCTTAAAAGCTACTTGCAGTCTCTCAAATGGGTTGCAGGATTTTTTTCTGTCTCTCTTTATCCAGACCCCCCCTTATCCCTGAAAACACCTCTGTCAGATACCTCACCACTAATAAAGAACTCCTGCAAAGACAATGCACTCCCCTGTGAGTTTCAGAGTTCATGTAGAAAATCAAAGTTAATAGTTTTTCAGTACTATTTTCATTTCCTGCCCATGATCCCAGTGCAGCAAAGTATTTAAGCATGTGCTTTAAACTCTGTTCTAGAAATGCTCACGATGCACTACTACCTGGTGATTTTCCTGACTTCAGTAAGAAGGGCAAAAGAAGGGTAACATGGAATAATTATCATTTGCAGTACACGTTTCATTAATTTGAATTTCACTTTCTGCTCAAAAAACACACTTGTAATTTCCCCACTGCTAATCTGAGTAACTTTCAATCAATATGACAGTTTAAAAAAATTATCTAACATGATACATAAAAAGTCTAAAACAAATGAATCCAACAAAAATAAAATATTTGCAAATAGAAACACCAAAGGGTTTCATGTCACTCTAGAAAATTAAAGAA